>JAJEJO010050702.1:2756347-3436379 GCA_020662805.1 Glaucomys volans | reverse complement strand
CATCCTCAGCAACTTAGTGAGGCCCTAAGCAACTCAGTGAGATCCTGTCTCTAAATAAAAAAAATACAAAATAGGGCTGGGGATGTGGCTCAGTGGTGGGGTGCCCCTGGGTTCAAAAAAAAAAAAAAATCCCACTTCCAATTTAATTACCAAGTGAGTTTTTCTATAGAATAGGTGAGCTAGAAAAACACAAAAAGTCCTTATCAAAGTCATTTCAGTAACTTTGATCTCCTTCACAGAAATCCACAAAAGACTTAGTTTATTCATCCAGCAGGTAAACATTCATTTAATTAATTTAATTAAAATAAGCAAAAATAGGCTATCAGAAATAATGAATGCAAAAACTCTTAGCAGCTGAATTGGAGATTAATGCAGATAATTGATCGCACAATCATCATAAAGGATTAACAGTCCCAAATATTCTTCTGAAGTGTTCTTACAGGTTAAGTTGTTATTAGTGAGCATAAAATTATGTTTAGGAAGTGCTTCATTTTCTTATTTTGGAGAAGGCATCTGTCTTAGTCTGTATCTCCCCTGAGCAGAGCCTCACAAATTTGTAGGAAAAGGGGGCTTTTTATTATTGTTGTTTGTTTATTTTATATATCATCCAAGGGAGCAGGTAGGAGGGAAAGGCAAAGAAAGCATGACAGGGGAGAAGTTAAAAACAAAGCCACTGTAGACAGCTAGGATCTCCATCCCTTGAGATCTTTAAGAAACTTGTGTGGCTCAGGACTGCCCTGCCTGAGACAAAAGGGGAAGTGCAGACATTCCTTTCCCCTTGGTTAAGGGTGGATCCATGACATTGTCTCCTCTTCCTCTTGAGCCTCTTGAGCACGTTGTACCCTGCAGTGAAGGTTGGTCCTGGGTAGGAAGTGTGATGTTGGCAGCTCTAATGAGATGAAGTGGTGTCCTGTATTTGTGGAAAGCTACTTGAAGCCTGCTGAGCTCTGGTTGATATCTGTACCAGTGGCTGAAATAAAAGGGAACTTTGACTAGTTCCCAGATGGTATACAAATAGATTTTGGAAGATTTATATCATTGCCTTTCATAGTCATAGAATGTACTAATACTTGATCTGCAATCTGGATAATTTAAAATCAGTCTTTTTTGTTATTCTCATTTTTTCCACTTAAATATCAAATATAGATTTATTTTAAAAGATTGTATTAAATTCTTAAATTAAGTAGAGGAATAGTCACATTTCAGAGATTACTTTTGGATAGACAAAATTCATGATTTAAGGGAGAGAACTTGGAAATTGATATGAAGGTTTATAGAAGTAATAAATAATAAAATGATATAAACATAGTTTTCAGAAATGCTAAATATCTTCAAGTACTCCATAACTGGTAGCATCTATTACTTTATTCTGATCCTCTTTGAAGTAAATGAGTAAATGCTTCTCTTACAAATTTCTCATTTTTTCTGGGAAGGGATGTAATTTTTGCCTTTGTACAAAAGTGACATAAATTTATTATAATTATTCCTAATTAAAAATAGGAGTTAGTCTTTTTTCTGGGGCTTTTCTTTCAGCTTCTTAATACTTTTATGAAGAGTACATTTTCTTGGAACAAAATTAAACATATAGATCTCTGTATCAATGATATTAATAATTATATGTGAACTTAAGCACTTTGATTTACTCCTTGATTTATTTTTTAAAAAGATATATGAAGGAGAAGAACATTTGCTTGGTTCTCTACTGCATGATCAGCACATGACTTGGTACAAGCTGGGAATCTATGAATATTTGTTTAATGAATGAATAAGTGCCACAGGTAAAACATAGTCCTACACACACATTTTACTTCCCAATTTCAGCATATAATGTTCAAAAATAACATACACCTGCCATCACTAAACTTGCAATCTGTAAGACAGAGAGACAAGTAATGAGGCAATTCTATAAAGGGTTAATATGCTATTAGGAGTTAACTCTAGACATTGCATGTGATGGGGATTTTAACAACATATAGATAAGAGTTAAATGTCATGCATTAAAAAGAAATAAATATACCACTCAGAAAGAAAGTATCACGTGTTTTCTCTCATATGTAAAATTTAGAAAAAATAGACAACACGAATGTAGAAGGGAGATTTAATGATGAGAAAGGGGATTGGGGAGATGGGAAGAGAGGAGAGGGTGGGTAATGGTGGGATGGAAATGACCAAAATATGTTATATGCATGTATGGATATGACATCCATTATTCTATTATTAACATGCATTAATAAACATTAAAAAAATAAATATAACATTTGTTGCTCTAGCCTATGGAAATGAATTTATGGTCAACTATAACAAAGTGGAGACCTGCTTTATTTATTTACTTACTTTTCTAATAATGATACTGTACCTCTCATTAATTCATTTAGATTCTCTTTTGGTCTCCCTACTGATTAACCAAGAGCATTACATTTATTCAATTTTATGGCTACAGTTCATAGACTCTCCTGCCAAACAAATTTTCACACAAATTAATGTTGTTTCTTCACCACGATGTAAAACTCAGCATGAATATCAAGATGCAAGAGTCCAAACTTATCATCTACTTGGAAATTCTTTCTAAGTTCATAGTCAGCAACTAGTTCAGAGAGAAATTATAATGCCATATTTACACATGTCCATCTACTTCTATTTATTTTAGAATTCTTTGAAAACATAAGTCATATGATATATACTTAAGAAGGGACTGATTATGCAATCAAATCATTCTGCATCAGATGTTTTCACTTGTGAAGGTGGAGTGTACATGTGAAAATGCTGTGCAGCTCTCATTTTTAGAAATTAAGAAATCAGGGAGTACTTGGCACACTAAGTGATTCTTTCTGCTCCCAAGTTACAAGGGAATAGCTAAGTCACTACTTCAATTGGTCATGAGTTTCAGTGGAGACTGTGATTACATAGAATCCTGCCAGAGTCAGAGAAATAAAGAAATTGACCATTTAGGACAAGTTACAAAGAATACATAAAGGAAAGCTTTGGTTTTTTTTTTTTTTTTTGTGCCAAATGCATCATGGAATAAGTTGACTCATTTTAGAATATAACATCTTATAGAAATTGCCTTCATTATAGTCATCTAGTCTAAAAACTTCTCTTCTTTAAACTGGGTATAAAGGTTCTTCTAATGGAATGATGTTTTAAAGTGTGGTACACATCTTGGTCAATAAGCACACACATTAAAATTCAGGAACCATGAGGGCCTCCATTGTGATTGCTGTAAGATTGGGTAAATCCTGCCATCAGAGGTTTGTTGAGAAGAGAATGTGTGCGGATGATCTAATGCAGCACCTGTCATTTCCTTAGAATGTAAATGTTCATTTTATTTCCCTTTTGCTTAGCAAGGAAGGGGCCTTATATCTTGCCTGGCTCGAACACCCACTTAGATGTCAGCATTTTACTTCTGCTCAGATGAATGTGGTTAGAGCCTGAGAAACCCATACTTCCACCACAAGGCTCCTGTCCCATCTAGAAGACAGGAAGTTTTTGCCAGCTGAGGGCTGCCTTTGCAGCCCCGGGTGCACTTCCACCTCCTCTGTCTGAGCATACACTTCTGGTCTGATGATGAAAATGCCAAGGAGTGTCATCAGAAAATACACTATTATATCAGAAAAATTTAGCATTAGGAAACAAAAACATAGCAGAGGAATAAATAAACAATTAATAACTGATCTTATTCAGAAATCTGCTCATTTACATATAAACCTTATTTTGCCATGAGAATTTGAATCATCCAGTTCCATTTTATAATGATTTCATATGTATTTATGTGGATGAAAAGTTCAGGATTATTTTAATTTTAGATATTTTTACCAAGAATTTTGAGCTAATTGTGAAATTAAAATCTTATAATTTTATAGATGGGAACCTTTACTATATAAAATACCAACATATTTATAAACAACTATTTTTTTTACTCCAACCTTAGGTGTAATTATGGATTACTGAGCCAAACCCTCCCCCCCAAAATAAAGCCTATATTTGAAGAATCTAAATTATAATTTATAAATTTTCTTAAACTAAGAGACTGGGAGACTGTAATCCTTTAGCAGAAGTCATCATTTCTAATCATAACATGAGTAAATTTTTTAAAAATTATTTTAAGGGGAAATAGTTTATAAAGCTTATCAAGTTATTAGGTATATTTCTTTATATTTCTTTTATTAGTGTTGGAAGGAAACAGTTTTACATGCTCACTTCTGAAAGAAACTAAAAGATTACTCTGGCATATTCTAGGCTGCATATTGACTGCTTTTTCACCACTGTGACTGAAGGACATAACCAGAACAATTGCACAGGGGAAACAGTTTATTTAAGGACTTATAGTTTCAGAGGTCTTAGTCCATAGAAGGTCAGCACCATTCCTCTAGGCTCGAGGTGAGGAAGAACATCATGATAGAAGAGTGTGGCAGAGGGTAACAGCTCACATGGTGATGGGGAATCAGAGGGAGAGGTCTCCATTTGCCAGATATAAATATATACCCCATAACCATGCTCTCAATGAACCACTTCCTCTAGCTACACCTTGGCACTAGTTACCACTCAGTTAATCCCATCAGGGTTTAACTCACTGATTAGGCGATTAGCTATGATCCAATCATTTCTCCTCCAAACCTTCTTGCATTGTCTCACATGTGAGTTGTTGGGGTACACCACATGTAAACCGTAACCATCAGTGACTCATAACAAGTTTGAAACCATGCAACAGAAATAAAGCAGGAAATAAATGATAAAAATTATTGTGGCAATTATTTCCAAGGAGATCACTTTTATAGTTTGAAGATAAGTCATATGATCAGCAATTTGGTTTATCTAGATCTCTTTTTGGTCAGTATAAAAACTTTCAACCAATGAGGTGAGGTTTTGATTTGCTCCTGAGGCTTTAATCAGAACTTCATGTGTACCTTGCCATTTTCTAAGACTGACAGAAGGGTAATACCATAATATGATGCTCAACCAACACCACTATAATAAAACCAATGGAAAAGAACTTTGCACAACTGAAGAGTCTGGGTCATGGAAAATATTACTCCTCTTCAATGTTTGCAGATTCGGTACTGGGCCGCCCATGACAAAGAAGCAGCTGCACACAGAGTTCAGGTCACCAGTCAAGAGTACTCAGCCAGACTGGAAAATCTTCTGCCAGACACCCAGTACTTTGTGGAAGTTGGAGCCTGCAATAGTGCAGGGTGCGGCCCTCCAAGTGATGTGATTGAGACCTTCACCAGGAAAGCACGTGAGTGTCATAGTTTGATTTTAGCCTTGTCAAAAACTCTCACTGGATTCAATCATGACAAAGGGACATTTGAGGGAAATTTGTTACCTTATTGTGAGAACACGTTTGGTTTCCAATGCTACTTTTTACGGTAACATAAGATTTCTTTTAAAGCATTATTAGTTGTTGTGGATATTGAAAAAAATGTCTCATACATTTAAAGTTCCATTATAGTATTAAAATTAAACAATTGCCCTTTGTAAAGACTGCTTCAAATTTTGTACCATTAGATAAATAACTTGCTTGCCTTCTATATTTATTAATTTAAATGTTTTTTCATAGAAATGCATTCACAGCATCAGAAAATTAAAATTCTGCTCGTTTTTCTATGCTTGACTTATAAACCATCATTGCACAGAGCAAATACAAGTTAAACATAGCATTTCTGTTACTCCTGTATTATTGTATGTTTTCCATTGTTCATATATCAAGACTGCCTAATCTGCTCAGATTTTCTGGTCATTCCAATCACTTCAGCTTCACCTTGATATCTCTCTTCTTGAACCCAAGTTGAATATATGAAAAAGAAGAATTCACATTCTTCTTTTGTGACTTTTGCAAGAATGCTTAAACATTAGTATTAGGCTTTGAAAATTTATAAAATGCTCCTGGGGACAGAGAACCTCCTAATGAGATGACAGAACATAGTGGTAAGAGACAGAGTTTGGTGCGAGATATGGGTTTAAGATAGTCTGCCTCTTAGTAAATGTGTGATAAAAGAAAATTTCATGACCTCCTTAAAACTCAGTTTTCTAAATTGTAAAAGAAGCATTCATTCCTTTGTTGTCCTTTCCATTTATTCATTCCTCAAAAATATACTATGTACCCAGCACTATTGTAAGTGGTAAGTATATAGCAGAGACTAAGCCAGGCCTGGAAGGAAAGAGACACTTTAACAATCAAATTAAAACTATGATAAATATTTAAATGTGGTCCTATTAACAGGGCAGTAGAAAAAATAAACAAATTGAAAGTGATTTAGGTGGGAGCAAAATTCGAATTGGGTGGCTGGAAGACCTTTGAGAAGATGCCATATGAGTGAATGACTGACAAGCAGGGATATTAGTGGTGGCTGATAAGAAGGACCAGCTCTGTGGCAAGCTGCAGGAAGATTGTTTCAGGCAGAGAGAATAATTGGTGCAAGGCCATAAGCTGGGTAGAGCTTGAAGTGTTTTAGCTGTAGAAAGACCAGTGGAACCAGGACATAGGTTTTAAGATGAGGAGTAGAAGGTACGCTGGGGCCAAACTATGGAGGCTTTTACAGACCACAATAAGAAGTTTGGGTTCCAAGTGTTGTATGAAACCATTGAAAGATTTTAAGGTAGAGAGTAATATATAATTTATTTATTTATTTATTTTAAATATCATTCTGGTCTTTGGGTAGAAACTAATTAATGTTGGGTTAAGAGAAAACAGAAAAACCAATCAGAAGGCCATTTCAGTATTTGAGGAGGACTGCTGGTGGCTAGCTGGAGTGGTAATGAAGACAGAAGTGGTACATTTTTTGCAGGTAGGGTTGACTTCTTCCTGTAAATTTCAGTTGCCATGGGTGAGTTGGCTAGTCTGAATAAATTTTTGTTTCACAAACATTTGGTTTGCTTGGGTCATTTTCAAAAATAAAAAATGGGAAAGACTTACAAGAGGCAGACTTGGAGGTAAACAACAAGTGTTCCATCTTGATTACCTTACATTCAAGAAGTCTTTCAGATATTCAAGTAGAGATAGGCATTTGGATACGCATGTCTAAAAGTCAAAAGAGAAAATCGTGTGTAATTAGAATTGTCTTTAAAACCATTGACTTGATTTCAGTATTTTGGGAAGATTTAGACACAGAGGAGAGAAGGATGTGCAGGATCAAGTTCCATGTCATGCCAACATTTAGAAGTTGAGCATAAGACTAGAGCTAGGTCAGGATAATTAATGAGGAAGAACTATGACTGAGGTAGAAAGAATATCAAGATAAGACACCATGAATTTAAGAAAAGAACAACGATTCAAGGAAAAAGAAGTGGTTTAGTTCTGTGGAATATCCCAAGGATGTTAAGTTTGAAAAGAATGGAAAAGGGACATTAGATTTGGCCAAGTGGAGGTGATTGGTGAGCTTGAAAATAGCAGTTTCAAAAAAAGTGGTAGAAAGAAACCCAAGTGGAGTATGATAGATGAGAATACAAGATAGTTATATTCCCTGTCCTACAAGACCACCAGGTGCATTAAAGGAACTCACGGATATCAAATGCTTAGCCTAGTAGCTTACTGGCACTACTGCAAGCATGCCTCCAAAGTAGGTATTGTTAATTGTTCTTATCATTGCTATCCTCAGTATTATACTTCCTGATGCAACGATACTGCAGACCTGAGTTTGGATATGGTGACCACTTAATATATATTGTTGTTTTCCATAGCTCCTAGCCAGCCGCCACGGATTATCAGTTCAGTAAGGTCTGGTTCACGCTACATAATCACCTGGGATCATGTTGTTGCACTATCAAATGAATCTACAGTGACAGGATATAAGGTAAATAAGAGTACTAAAATGTTCCTCACACAGTCTTCACTCTTTAAAACATTTATTGACATGTGTAATTCCTGCCATTTCTGTGAATTCCATTTAGCTTTCTTATTTTACCTGTATAGCAAAATTAGATGACATAGTCTATGATAAATTTTGAAATGAAGAAACATCTTCAGTGAATTTTAGGAAAATGCTGTTAAGTGATCAAAATACATAGAATAACTGTTTTAAAGAATATAATGGTTAGAATAATTAGAGCTTAGAAAGGAAAGACAATGAATTTGGTTTTATTTGACAATGTTTATGGTAGTGTTGCTAAAAATACAGTAAAGTAAAAGAGAAGAGGTTGTTACTATATATTCTCTATATCATATGCTATCATATTTTTATCAGATACTAAATTTTAGGAATAATGTGAACAAAACTTAAGAGAGAATATGTTCAGATTATTCCAGTATATTGACAGAACTTCCATTTTGTTTTCTCTCTTAAAAAACATGTAACTCCCCTCTCTTTGTTATCTGTCATATCAAAAAATAAAATTCAGATTATTATGGAAAATCCTCTTATATAAACTTCCCCCAAAACAGAAATCAATTTCTTTTTTTAAAATATGTTTTAGATGTCAATAGACCTTTATTTTATTCATTTATATGTGCTGAGAATTGAACCCAATGCCTCACACATGCTAGGTAAGCCCTCTACCACTTAGCCACAACTCCAGCCCCACCAAAAATCAATTTCTATGAAATTAAAATAACATGAAGCTTTCCCATGTGTGAATGTATTAAATGTGTTTTTTTTTTATGAATGCAAGTGTAAGTACTTTCATTCTGATTTTAGTATTAGGGTGTTTGCTCATTATTTTGAATTTATTCAGTATTCATATTTTTGGATTTTATCAGGTGCTTTATAGACCTGATGGACAACATGATGGAAAGCTGTATTCAACTCATAAACACTCCATAGAGGTCCCCATCCCCAGAGATGGAGAGTATGTTGTAGAGGTTCGAGCACACAGTGATGGGGGAGATGGAGTAGTGTCTCAAGTCAAAATTTCAGGTAAGTCAGACACACTTCAGCTAAATAACTATAAGTTTCTATGCCATATGACTTCCCAAGGGTAAAGGTAGAACGGATATTCATACCAATATCGACATTTCCCTAAGTAGTTTTGAAATGTCAAGGAAACCTAAAACTTGATATTTCTTTCCTTATGGGTCTCAAAAGTAAATTTACAACATACCACAAGCTTGTTGATTATTATCTACACGTCAAAGTTTAGTTAAAAACTTTCAGTTATAGAATGAACAAATTCTGGGGATCTAATATACACCATGGTTGGTGATGGGTGTTAATTTGATTGTGATAAGCACTACGTAATATGTAGGTGTACCCAATCATCTTTTATACCTTGAATAGATTCTATTTGTTTTCTTTTCCAATTAAATATTTTAAAATATAAAAATACGTTTAAAATATACGATTAATTCTAGACCATAATTTAATAGGATTCAAATTTCTCTTATATCAAAAGGAAATCTACAGAATGATTTTTAATAATCTGCAAAGCTCCTTTTTCTTCTCTGCACATGTTGTTATGATAATAAAACAGAAAGACAACAGAGTCTCTTTCCTTCACCTTGGCCCCTGTCTTCTTTTGTGTTAGCCTGTTTCTTTTCTGCAAACTCTATTTCTCACATCGTTGGTTAATTTTGAATGTATATTGGAGGCAGAGATTTTTTTTTCTTCTTTGGATCAACAGCACTCATGATCTGTTTAATTTTTGAGAGTTTTTTCTTATCTGCATTATTTCATTGTACTGAATTAAAACTAATGTTAATTTGATAATTTTATGGGAGTATGAAATACTAGAAGATGCTATTAAACCAATAACACATCCTTAGCACAATATCAGACAATAATTTAAATACTACCTTCCTATCTCCCATATTTCATGAAATTTATCATAACACATGTATACTTTATTCAAATCAAAATTTATTGGATAGTGAATTTAAATTTTTCATTTTTATTTTAAACATTAGTGTTTTGCCTTTTTTGAATATTTAGAAATTAGATAAATCTAAAAGTAATAGAAAATAATCATTCATATTCCAAATATCCTAAATAATTAGTTAATATTTAATTGAGTTTATTTCTAGTTGTTCTATGTACATATATAATTTCATGTTCTAAATTTATTAAATATGTCAAATCCAACTTTCATCAATTGTTATGTAAATATTGTTTATCATTTAAGTTTTTGAAAATTTCATTTAAAATAACACATACTGTTCTATTAAGCAAATCTACTTCTTTCATTTTTTCCCATCATAAGTGATCACTTTTTGAGAACATGTTTATAAAGTGATCTGTCCACAGGTTAAATTTAAATATGAGACTAAGTGTTTTGCTTCTCTTTTGCAGAAGTAGTACTTTGAAGACATTTATCTATTTACAATTGTACTGTCATTGAATATGTGTGCTGTTTTCACTTAAATACTCCAACATTATTGTGTTTCTCTTCAGTCATTACTAATTTGATAAAAGAAAATGGTATCATTTATTTTTGAAACTTTTCCTATATTCTGAATTTTGCTGATTCCTTCTTCTTCTTCTTCTTTTTTTTTTTAACCTGGCGTTCATTCCTTAGTTTAAATTGAACGTAGTTTCTGGCATTTAGACTCATAGTTTATAGCTGGAGATTCTGTAGCCAAGCCAGCAATGTCAACGTGTTTATAAAAGTGATATGTTGGTAAATGCGCAATAACAGACTCTGGGGATGGTGGAAAGCCCTTTGTTAACATCTGTGGTATAAATATTCTCACCATGTCTGATTTCAAGCTTCCCACATGATTTTACTTAGTGTATTGCTGCCACCCTGCAGATGTGAGGGGCGTAACTTCAAGAGCATTGGTGACCTTGAAGAGTAGTAAAATAATTAGGAGGTGATGGATTTTGAATATTTACTATGTTTGTTTCAAGCTTTTTCATTTAACAAGTTTATTTAATTTGACTTTTAATAATGGTGTTTTTAGCAATTGCTCATAAATTTCCTGAAAATATAACAGTTGGCTCTCAGAAGATGGTATGGGCCAATTTCAGCATACCACAGAAATAATTAGACATTCCAGTGTAAATAGCCTATGTGTAGAAGACACACTGTATGCCTATTTAGAAGCATACTCAGAGGATCTTCCCCTCTTTCCTTCCTTCCTTCCTTCCTTCCTTCCTTCCTTCCTTCCTTCCTTCCTCCCTCCCTCCCTCCCTCCCTCCCTTCCTTCCCTCCTTCCCTCCCCTTCTTTCTTTCTTTCTTTCTTTCTTTCTTTCTTTCTTTCTTTCTTTCTTTCTTCCTCCCCTCCATTCCCCTCCTCTTCCCTCTTTCCCTCACTTTCTTCCCTAACAGACATTTCGTACTTGCAAAACTTCTATTATTTATCTTAGTCCAATCATAAGTGCACAAAGAAACTACAGAATCAACATGAAATGCCAGATACTTGGGGAATATTAACATTTTAATATTTTGTTGTTTGAGTTTGGATTTATTTGCAAATTGCTTAAATTATTTTTAATGAGAAAAAGCACGCAAGTGGAAATGTTAAGCCTTCTTGCAAATTTGAAAACTTTTAATACTTTAATATTTTGTTGCAGTTTTATGTCCAAAATATGTAGCCAAGAATTTTAATACATTGCTAGATTTTAATATTTGTAACTATTATGCTATTAATCCATTCATTCAACAAATATACAATTAGATACAGTGCAATGGGCACAGTTCACATACTTAAAATGTGCTAAAGTATATACATTTCTGCATTCCTCTCTGTTCCTACTCAATTCCGATCTCAGTGTCCTACAAACCACTGTATGTACTCTCAGAAGGGTCTCTTCAAACATACTCCAATCAGGTAAGTATCCTCTTAGGAAGAGGTCCCACAGAGTAATGTCTAAATTCCTTCTCATGGACACAGGTCCTGTGTAGTCTAGCCAAACTCATCTCCATTAGGTGATTTCTCCCTTCTCCACTGACTTTTCTGTATCTACTTGGACACAGAAGTGTCACTCCTGGTTGAGGCCTCACACTTGCTCCACCTTCTGCCTGGAGTCCTTTGCATTTTGGCATGGCAGGTTCATTCTTGCCATTTTGTTTCTGTTCTGAGATTACCTTCTTAGAGGAGCCATGTACCACCCCCAGTTTTAGCAGGCCCCCCCAACTCTGAGTAATTGTTAGTCACATATCACAACACTGTCTTATTATCTTCATAACATGTATAACCACTTAAAAGTGTTCTGTGCTTAGTAAAATCAAACAGTTGTTCATCGTCTCCATTCTTTCTTGAATCTAAATCCTATTGGAGCAAGCTCTTGTCTGCTTTGTTCAACTTTCGAATATCCAGCATCCAAGGGGACTATTTGACATGTAACAGCATTTAATAAATGGATACTGAATCAATTATGATTTCCACATAGAGGAAATTTTAGTAACAAGAATAATTTGGGCAACTTAAGACCATGGTTAGATCTCCACAAGTATTGATACATTTCCTAATACATTGTATTAAGTACAGGCATTATTATATGTCAGGTACTGATCTACAAATTTGAGTCTTACGAAGATTAAAACTTCATATTAGACTTTAAAAATTTTATTAGGCACAGTAGTCTGTAATTCTACTTCTTTCTGACCTGAATACTGCCTGCCAGTCTTACACGATTCCTTATCGAATATTTACAGTGTACATCAAGGCAAATGTAACACCTCAAATGTTTCATCACAAAAAACTGTCTCTAAGAAATTCTGAATTGTCTTTTTACAACCTTTAGTTTCCAATCATTATGAGTTAAATGAAGACAATGTGCAGATAGCTACAGTGTTTTCAGTATTGATTTAAGTAAGCTAATTTGGTTTAATTTATATTTGCTATCAAACTCAGGCTGTCAGTTAATAAGGATCCTTGGTCATAAATAAATATCCACAGAGAAGCATATATTTAATTAATTATGTGTGAGCATGCCTATTCTAAGCCCATATTTTTCTATTTAGTTTTAAACAGGCTATAGATATCTTAGCCAAACCAAGGAGGACTTTTAAGGACATTTCAGAGGCTGGACTTCTTCCTAAGGGCAGAAGTGGTCATTTGAAACCTTTAAGATGGAATTAAAAGGATCAGATTTTCTCACTTGCAAAATCATATTGGTGATTATGGAAAATATATACAACAGGGGAGTTAGAAGTAAGGAGAGGAATTGTAGGGCACGTTGCCATAGAATGATTCAAAGATATTGAAGTTTTAGACCAGAAAGAGGGTGATAGAAGTCTGGGGTTGATACTGAAAGAACAAGCTATCTTTTCCATTTGACTTAAAGTTACTGTGTATTTATTTTGTGGACTTTATGTCTTCTAATAAATCTGTAATTTATCCTGATGTTACCACAGATGATGTAATCTAAACATTTAACCTACTATTTTTGGTAAATCCAA
This sequence comes from Glaucomys volans, assembly GCA_020662805.1. NCBI lineage: Eukaryota > Metazoa > Chordata > Mammalia > Rodentia > Sciuridae > Glaucomys > Glaucomys volans. Next base: position 3,423,107 of record JAJEJO010050702.1, on the reverse strand, counting down.
GCTATTAAGTTAAACTATATAACCAAAGCCACTGACTTAAACACTGTGATGAGAAACATATTTTTTCTTTTGTCCTTTTCTCCCCAGTAGAAGAAAAAGTGGTAAAAAAAAATCACTTTATGATTGGAACTTTGGGACATTTAACTCCTTAATTCCCATGTGTCCTTCTCTGATGCTTAAGTAGTGCACTATAAAAGTGACAAGATGATAGATGGAATGTTTAGAGTTAATTCACATGTTATTAAATGAAAGTGCAATATTGACATCATCATCCTTATAATGTCTTATTCATTTTCAAACCCAAAATTGTTCTGGGATTCTAATTTCACACAGTAAGTTATAAATGGAAGAGGAAGGTAATACATAGGGTGGGTTTAAGCTTACTTTATCCTGCCTTTCTTATGACAGGATGCTATATATGATTTAGTAATCCCTACATCAGCAACTTTTTAATGTCTTCTCTCTTTTAGGAGAAGTAGATTTCTATGAATAAAATTCCCATGTGAATGTTATGAATGTATATTACTAGACAGCAATACTACAGTTGAATGCCATTTTTATAAATCCATTACCATAATTTAGTAAGTTTATATTTGCAATAAAGGCAATTAGATACTATTAAGGAATGCTATCTCTGCAACCATTTTGATATAAACAAATATTTGATTTTCTTTTACTTTTCATGTGTGCTCACTTTGAGATTTCAAGTGGATAAATCCAGCCTACATAGCTCTAGGTTGACAAATAGCTTACTTTACATTACCTCTGAATATGAATCCCCTTCATTTCCAGTGAATTCTGACTATCATCTCAAAGCCTTTCCCCACCAGCTGTGCAAAACTCCTAGTTCTGTGGCAAATAAGAAAATGAAGGAGAAACTCTTTGTATAAAGTAATATTTTGTGAATTGGACTTCAAGAAAAGATGTGCAGCCCCTGTGATTGATAACCTCTCTGAATGACCCAGGCTTGCTCCAGGAGTGAATGGTCAGCTCCCAACTCAGGGACCTCCCAGAGTCTCATTTATCCTTCAGAAGCTTTGAGTACTAGTTCTAGAAGCACATGCTACCATTTTTCTAGGCCACAGATGGCACCTCTGCATCTAAACTAACCTGGCTGCTCCTGAATCTTCCCCAAGGTCTCTTTGAGCTGCCAGCAAATTCATACATCCTCCCTTTTCCCATCCCTCCTCCCTCCTATCAATTCCACTCCAATGATCTCCCTTCTATTTTTATATTTTCTTTTTCAGAATTACAATAGCTTCATAACGGACATCTTTGTGCACAGACCTCTTTTTTTGAATTTATTTCTTAGAATACATTACTAGAAGTAGAAATACTGGATTAAAGGGAATGAATTTTAAAGACATGTAATATACTTATATACATGTTATACTTAGCAATTGCCAAATTATCTAAAAACAGTGCCCACATTTTATCATTAAACATATTTTCTAGCATTTTTCCATTTAAAAAATTTGTTAATATAGAAAATACTATTTCATAATTTTTATTGCTCTTGAGGTGAATGTTAATAGGTTTACTACTTATAGTTCCATTTCTGAGAAGTTCTATTCATGATCTTTGCTGGGTTATATACTAATACATTTCTTTACAATTTTATAATCAGTTTATTAAGCAAGATTACAAATATTTTCATGCTATCTTTGCAACAAATGTTTTTCCAAGTTTATATTTAAATGTTATGGATGATAGATTGATATGGCTTATTTTTATAAAAAAAATGAATTCTCATGATAAGAATTCTCAAATTGTTAATGTTCAACATAATAAAGAAGTCACAAAATAATGCCATAAGTCCATTTATATGAAATTCTAAAACAGAAAGCAATGAAGTTGTGTTTAAAAAGATATGTAGGACATGCAGAACTTCACCAAGAAGCGAATGACTAATGCAAAATTCAGTACAGGGTGGCTGTGAATGAGGACTCTGGCAGGATAAAGCAGGAAGAGACTACTAGGGTGGGGTTAATGTTCTTTCTTTGCCTAGTAAGGAAGTATAGAGATATTTTTTATTTTGTTTGCTCTGTTATGTTTTTTCAAATATTAATTTATATAACTTATCACAAGGTTATAAAAGTAAGAAGGGGGTTGAAGAAGTTAAATTTGGCATTCTAGAAGTCTGTATTAGTTGGCTAGAACTGCCATAATAAAGTATCCAAGATTGGATGGCTTAAATAGAAATATGTTTATTTTCTCACAATTCTGGAGGCTACATGCTCCACAGCAATGTAATCCCAGAGTTGGTCTCTTCTGAGGCCCTCTCCTTGGCTTGTAGAGTGGCTATATTCTTGCTATATCTCCATAAGGTCTCCCTGTGTGGGTGTCTGTGTTCTAGCTTCCTCTTCTTAGAAGGACATATGGGATTAGGGCCCTTTTAATGACTTCATTTTGTTAACTTACCTCCCTAAAATCCTATTCCAATGTAGCTACATTCTGAGCTCCTGGATGAGAGGACTCAACATATGAATTTAGTGGGAGGCAAAATTCATCCCTAAAGAAGGTCATTAATACTTTTGAACAAGTTAATTTTATAAAATAGTGTGAATGAAGGTCTTATTTCTCTAAGCAAATTTTATAGAATTTTCATTCTAAAGGAAGGAGGTGAAATTGATAAATATATGACAATATATGGCATTTTATCAGGTAGTGATCACAGCTGGAAAGGGAGTGAAGCAGAGGAAGGTGGATAAAGAGTGAAGGAAGAGGTGAAGGCATCTGTTTTCAGTGTGGCAGGGAGAGGTTGCTCTGCTATGGTCGCAATGGAAAAGAGAAACAATGGAGTGAGGAGAGTATCTGGGGAGAAGGTCAAGTACTATCACCAGAATGACTCAAAAGCCCCAACTGGAGTATGTTTGGATATTCCAGAATAAACAAAAGCAGGGTAGCCACAGCCATGAGGGGAATGGACGAACTAAGTTTGAAGAGGTAGATAGAATCTGAGTCAGAGAGGGTCAGCAGGTCCTGTGGAGGACCTTGGATTTTATTGTAGATGTGATGAGAAATTATTAAAACATTGGTAAGAAACTATTAAAGGTGGGAAGTGACTATATTTATGTTTTGCAAAAGAACATTTCATCTCTTTGAGACAGAAGTAGACATCTTGTGAATGGTGCGAAAATCTCTCTGCATCTCTGGAAACAGAGTAGTTAGGAGCCTAAAGATGATAGTCCAAGCAAAACATAAATCAGTTGACTAGTGTGCTGACCACAGAAGATGGAAGAAGCAGTTATATTCAGGATTATTTGGAAGAAGACCCAGAAGTATTTTTTGATTAGTTGATGAGAGGTGTGAAAGGGGATTTGGTATAATTCTAAAGATTTAGATTGACCACTAGAATCATCTACTGACAGGACCAACAAGTTCATGTCCTAAAAAAGAACCATCTACCAATACAACAGATAACTGGAGACATTAAAGAGCACTTTAGTATAACAGGATTTAATAGAAGATCAAAGAAAGCAAAGATTCATCACTTCTAGTTAAAGAATAAAGAGTCAAAACAAGTCTGTATACATCAGAACAATTTCAATGGTCAGTAATGAATCCTTGGTTCAAAATTATTTGAAAAAATAGATGCCCTTTAGTCCTGATGGGATTAGGATCTCAAAAATATAACCAATAAACAGATTTTCTTCTCTCTCCAGGCCCCAGAATTGGTTTTATTCAAAAGCTTCCCTTCATGCAAGAGGCTGAAGAAGCATTAGAAATTATCCATCACATATAGACTGTATAATTAATATCCATGAATAAGAGGGTCTGTTTTAAAAGTCCATCTTAAAATAATGGATCTTACACAAAAGTCACTCAGAAAACTCTCCCATGATGTTCAGAACTAAGTCATAAGTCTATCTCTAGTAAAATGGAATTTCTATGATTGCCTCAAATGATCAAGACTTACTGCTGATCTGAGGATGACAAAACCTTTCTGGAGAATAAATATCTCAACCAAAAAATGAACAGTGGATTAGCAAGGAAGTAGAGAGAAAAAAAGATTTCTTCTTAATATTCAAAGTTAGGAAGAAGAGGGAATTAGGTCAAAGATTAACTTCATAAAAATGCAGAAGAAGAGAGTTGGAAAATTATGGATATGCTGGAACATTATCTTTAAAAGCAAGGGGTATTTTTAATTTAAGCAATAAGGTATAGTCAATCAGTGCAGATGCTGGAATTAAAACAAGGGTTTATGATACTGACCAAGTTATGCAAGATTATGTCAACAAATTAAGTTGAAAGAACTCTGATTCAAAGGGTCAGTAAACACAAATTTATTCATTTAAAAATATATATTTTGCTGTATTCATTTATTTGAATATTCATACAGGCAAGTAGCCAGGAATATTTAAGGAACAGATTGAGTCATTACTGCCGTAAGAAAAGTGTAAATGTTTTTGTTCTGTTTTCTAGTTTAGATTAGATATTTCACAATACTGAAGTCTTTGAGGCAACACTTTCCCCTTAAAAACTGCATTTGGAGATATGCACTAAAATCAGAATGTTACACTGTGAGGATGTAGACCGGAAGGAATATTACTAAAGAAACTAAAATTGGAACCTAGCATGAGGAGGGACTCCTGTATATATGATCACTGCTTTGGAAAAGCAAATTGGATATTAGAGGAATCTGCCATATTTAAAAAGTATAATTGCATCAAAAGAGTTCCAGAAAATGAACCAATAATCCTAAGAGATATTTTGATTCATAAATAGGTTTTACTTTTGTAAATATTGAGTATCAGAAAAATTCCAGTGTCACTAATTTGAAATTCCAGCTTCAGTAATTTGGTTTTCTCATCTTGTTTGTATAATACCAAACTATGAGGAATTTTCCTGTAAAGTTTCACCTATTGAATGATGAATTATAATGCTTTACTTCAATAAATTGGTAATGAGAAAATGGGTAATCTTATATAATGATATATCTTATGTATGTAATTGTAATTATTAATAAGCTCAAATTTGCATTTTTAAAAGTTAACATATTAATAGCACAATAAAATTAACATATCTCTTCTGTATACTCAGAAGAATTAGAAGCATCCTATGTTCCTAAAGATGAAATATTATGTTAGATATACCTCCCCTCAAATCATTTTATTACTTTAAATTCTTTATTGGTATGGGATCAATAGATATGTGAGGTAAAGCAATTAAATGATCTGTAACTGATATATGTATCAAACATAAAAATACTATTTTTCAAAATTCACTTTCCTCAGGAACTTTTTAACCATCTTAGGGAACTATAAAGACAATTGCCTGTGTTGAGAAAGGGAGTTGGGTTTTAAATTTTCTCTCCTGAGATTGGACATGAATTGACTATAACATAATATGGAAAATGTTTATAAAAGAAAATGAATTTGTCGTTAAAATTAAGACCCTGGAAATTTCTCACAAATGTAACTAAAAACCTTTAATGCTATAATAAGAGGAGCATAAAACACTTAAACTGAAAAGTAATATGCCAACAAATCTAAATGGTCCATTCGATACTACATTAGGGACCAGCTTTGATGATTTATGAAGGAATATTCAGGTCTCAAAGTACTTCCCATATTTGGGTAAGACGAGAAGCCAGGCCTCTCGGTGGGCCATTCACAGTATGGAAGCAGTGCAGTGAAGCAGATGGCATTCCAGAGTCAGTTTTTATAGAACCAGACCAAAAAGAAATAATTTGGAGCATATTTCAAGAGTATGAATTTCTCTAGCCAGTTGTCTTTCTTCTGCCACTAGATCCTGTACGCTTGACTTTGTCAAAAGCCAAGCAGTCTTGAGTCACAGAGAAGCAGGACAATTCGAGGGTGTGTAAATTGCAGAGGAGTGGCTTCACAGGACACTAAGCCCACAGATGCTTCAGAGTCCAGCTGTGCCTGCAGGTGGCTAATTCTTAAGATATCAATTATCTGTGTAGGTGATTTCTCCAACACTGCCTTGGCCTTCTCTTTCCTAAGGATCTTATCCTTTCCCTTTTCTAAACAACCCACTTATAGTCACAATCTAGACAGGATCATATCCAGAATATGAATTAGAATGTGAACAGTCCCTGAAATTTTAATAAGGGAAAAAATTACATTGCAATGTTCACTAATTTCTAATAGACTTTAACATTCCTTCAAATACAAATCACTGTCACCAATAGCAGCTACAGATATTCTTATACCTTATTTCAACTATTAATGTAGCACTTCAAAAATATTATTAGACTTAGTTCTAGGTCTTATAATTTAATGTACTAATAAACATGTTATTTTAATGTATTAGAAAACATATATTTGGCTTCCTAATCTTTTTATTAATGCATTTCAATATACTTGGTTTTCTTTTAGCTCTATATTGTATTTTATTCATGTAAAATCATTATTTCCAGTATTCTCAGTTTCATAGACTATTAAAGGCATCCATGACACACCAAATAGATTAAGAACTCCTACAAATCTTAATATTATTACTAACTCCAAACCTTGTTAAAAATCTTAAGCTTTTTTTTCTACGATGACTGATTCTTCTCTTCCCAGCTTATTCCTCATATTTTCTAACAACTACAACCATTCTTGTACCTCTCCCCCCAACTATACCTTCCGTTACTCCTCCTGCTTATGTTTCTGGCTTTCTTTTATCTCTCCTCAGCTCGGATACCACATTTGCCTTGCCTTATGTTTGCCTTGCTGGTTCTCCTTGATGCTCCTCCCATAACCAAGTCCTCCTTGCTTCCTTCACAACATTCTCTTCTCCAGCCCCAGAAGGCCTGCTTAGCATCTCACAGCATCAACTCTCCTGCCCATTTCCTCCTGTTGAGGTTCTACGAACCTTCTACAAACTCTTGGGCCACCCCTCCTACTCATTGATTGAAAACTTTAGGACCCATTCATGATCGCTCTCACCAAATTACTTCTTTGAAACATTTGGAAGATTTCAATATAGATGTAGATGATCTTTCTATTTTTATATCCTCTCAGGTTCTTGAAATACTTCCTCCTATTTATATTGTCTTTCTCTTGGTTCTACCCCACCCCTTATCATTATTGTCTTCATCATCTCAAACATTCTAGTCTCCGACTTCCTCTTCCTATCTTTCTTCTCACTCCTACTACTGGGACTTCTGAAATTTTTTGCGCCAGCAGACACCAAAGCCATGATCTTCCTTTTTCTGTGTCCCCTATCTTCATGTCCACATCTCTCCACATCCAGCCTATATCCAGAGATGTCCACTTCTGCTCTCCCCATCATGTCTGGCCCTCATGCTTTACCTCCAGCACTGTTGTACCAGCCATCTGATGGTTCTCTTAGTTTTCTGCCCAATACCCTATAGTCCATTCTCAACAGAGTGACCACAGTTAGCATTTATCCAGCTACCTGATTGCTGTCTCCACTCAAATATTTAAATTAACCCCCCCACACACACAGACACCATATTTTCTTTTCCCTTGGTACTTGGTATTGGTTTTGGTTGAAGACATTAATACAAAAATTATAGCTAAACAATCCATTCTCCTCTGTGGGCAGTTCAGATATTACTGACTTTGGCATTTGGTATTGGTTTAGATTGAGGACTCTAAAAAGGAGAAGAAACAAAACCAAGAACCAGTCACACAAAAAATCTACTGTCTTGTAACAGTGCTCTACAATTGTTGAGGATATATTTTGTTGTATCACATAGTATCCTCTTAAAGAACTGTGATTGAAAATTCTCTCTCATAGGGCTGAACCCCGAAAAAGGAGCACTATGGTCCAGGATAATAAATAGCTATAATTAGAATAATCTAATATTTAGTATTACATAAGGAGACCTGAAATCCCTATACACTGATTATTTAATATAGAGGATGAGTTCTTCAAGGAAGGATGTATGGAAGACCTCTTCTATCCAGACTCACATTTACCCCTACAAGCACTCATAAAAACAAAACAAAACTACTGTTAAATAGCTTGTTATCCTCTGCAGGCATCTCAGATATTACTTACAAGAGTGTTTTTAATAGGAGCCTTATTCACCGTACTCACTGGTTTAGTTAGCTTTTTGCCACCGTGACCAAAAGACCTAACAAGAACAATTTAAGAGCAGGAAAAGTTAATTTTGACTCAGTTTGAGGGTCAATACACAGTTCTAGACTCCATAGTTCTGGGTCTGAGGTGATGTGGAACATCATGGTGGAAGGGTAAGGTGCAGGAAAGCAGCACAGGACATGGCAAACAGGAAGCAGAGAGAGAGGACTCTGCTCACCATGGACAGATATAAACTTTAAAGGCACATAGAGTGACTTCCTTTCTCAGCCACACCCTACCTGCCTGCAGTTAACACCTTGTTAACTGATGCAGTGGATTAATTCACTGATTGGGTCATACCTCATCATCTGATCATTTCTCCTCTGAAAATTCTTGCATTGTCTCACACATGAACTTTCAGGGAACACCTCATATCTAAACCCTAACACATGCATTCTCTAAATAGGTTACCAATATCTCTTCAATCCAATAATGTGATTTAAAAGAACTCTAGGGAAAATACTCTCTGGAACATGTAACTTCCTAATTTATTGCATTTTAAATGGAGTGTTAGCATCTATTATAGATTGTTATCCTGGATACCTGCTCTCCTTGCCTGTCCCTCAATTTGTGTCTGTTCTCTGGTCTTAGGACCAGAAGCAGATATGCTCTGTCTCAGACATTATTATGCAGAAGTTATGACACTCTATTTGAAATGTAGAGTTGTCATAGTGCTTACATTTGTTCAAGCCCCAAGTGTTTTGTGACATTATCTATTTGAAGGTTTTTTGAGAAAACCTTAGTTTTATACATGAAATAACATCTTTTTCTTTTTATACAGCTGCTACAAATAGCTGCCTAAATCTCCAAACATATAAATATGAATTTTGTGTAGAAGAGAAAGTACTTCATAGACTAATTATATTTAGTTTTTGTCTCCTTTATGTTTTCACTGAGTATATTTTTCTGTCAATAATACATAATTAGTCCTTTTGAAAACTGCTCGTGTCTGTGAACTCTGATGATTTTGAGATGTTTGTTAATGACTTTGTTCCGTGAACTGGTAATTTTGACAGTGAAATATATCATTTTGAAGTTCCCTTAAGCCATGTTATTTTTTACTTTGATTTTTTCCCCTAGGATTGAAAGCAGTCTTTATCAAAATTTTTAATGGATATTTAACAAATCTAAAATAACTAACATTATTTAAGAATCATTCTAGAAAATGTAATGTATTCGTTCAGTTATTATACTTTTGTAGAACTTTGGGCTCAGTTAAAGAAATGGAGGATAATTTGACTTAGAATTTTCTTACTCTAATTTTTGAAATCCTGTTTCTTCCATTTGTTAAGTGAATGTAATTTGTTAATAAGGCAAGAACTTTACTAACTAGTCCTTATTCTCTAATTCTTTCTTTTCTTTTTTTTTTCTTTCTTTTTTCTGGTGTGGGGGGGCATACCAGGGATTGAACCCATCGGTGCTTAACCGCTGAGCAACATCCCCAGCCTGTTTTAATATTTTATTTAGAGATAGGGTCTTGCTTAGGGCCTAAGTTGCCGAGGCTGGCTTTTAACTTGGGATCCTCCTGCCTCAGTCTCCTGAGCTGCTGGGATTACAGGCATGGACCACCTTTCCTGGCTATTCTCTAATTTTTTAAGAAATATCTTTTATACCAACTTTTGTCTTTGGGAAGATTTTTAAAATAATATTTTACAAATCAGATAAAGGAAATATAAAGTGAAGAATATTTTATTTCTGAATTTTGTAGATGAGATTCCATTTCTCAACAGTGGGAAATAAAATAAGTATGAATTTTAAATTATTATGAGACTATTTGTAACTACACAGTGTTTTTACTTCTTTGTACTGACTTTCCTGGAACAATATTTATTCTACTAAAATTTGAGTTTAACTGAGTAATAAATTTTGCTAGGAGTTAGAGTATTGTTATCAGGAGAAAAGGCATACATATCATAGGCAATAATAAATTCTGTACTATATGTATTTCCTAGGACATTTGTTTTTAAGCATTTTTATGTAAATTAAGAATTGACAGTGTCTGATAGCTTAGATTATACATTTTTTCTGTAGCATAGAATGTACCAAGGTTAGTTATGCAGCAGATAAAAAAAAAAAAAAACACAATGAAAATATGACCAAAGTCTCTGTTTTAGTAGAGAAAGGAATGGTTATTCTTGCTTCATTTTAAACTTGAGCAAATTTCCTTTCTTTATAATAAACTTGTTGACATGGGCCAAACACTTATCACAGTAGAGCAGTTATTTTATGTATCCTCAGTGGCTACTAATAAACATTGTAATGCTAACATGTGAATAACGTGTTTCACACAGAATCCTGCCTTTATGTTACATTCTCAATTGTCATGTCATATTTAAAGTACTAGTTATTTAGCTATTAGATGTACTTAAATAGTCTTATGTAATTTAGAGATTGTCAAGTTATATATTTTTCAAACTTGATAGATTATCATTGATATGTATTAATTTTAAATTAATATCTATTATTTCATATATTTTCTATACAGATATGCTCTGTATTCACTATACAGTAAGTCATTTATGGCTTATTCTCGGCCATTTTTAATTAGTCAAAATAAAACATTGCAAATTCAAAACTAAAGTTTAGATGTTATAAGTAACAAACATTTCTGTTGTAACTCTTTTCCCAGGTTAATAACTTCTCTGACATTTGAACAATTGTGAGTGTGGTTTTTTTTTTAATATAGTCTAAAGGAATGTGCTTTTCATCCTGAAAAGTTTATGGTTAAGAAACTGATCATAGAATATTTCCTTATAATTTAATGAATTCACAGGTTTTTGTTGCTTTAGAATGTTCTATATGGTAGTGAAATGGAAATTTTACATACCAGGATGAATTAACTATAACTTTAAATTAAATTTGATTAATATAAAACAATAGTTTAGAGTAAGAGTTCACTTCTTTTTGAATATCAAGGATTATTTCAATTAGTTTTTCACTTTTCAGCAGTGCATTTGCTGGTGAGTATTTTGTTCTTATCACCATTAGAAGGTCATTTGTAAAACACATTGATATATTTTGCCCTATCTCTTCTATTTAGCTAATGTCCCTCCTCCTCTAAGAAGCTCCTCATTGCAGCTACCTGCAGCTATTCCTCCTTTTCCCATCCTCCTTGGCATCCTAAGTACAAAAAGTTCTCACTACATGCTAGTGCTGTTATGGCTCATTGTCACTCACTTGTGATCTTTAGGGGAAAGTTGGGTCATTCCTGCACTCAGTACTAAGAAGCACTGATAGGTTCCCATTAAACTGAAATACATGAGTGAATGTTTGGTTGTCAAGTTTTTTTCTCTTCTTTTAAAATTAAGAGAAGCTGCCTTTAAGAAAAGAAATTGATCAGATTCACAGATTTTTATCATATTCAGATGTTTACTGACTACTTAAAACACCCAACATATTTATCTAAAAATTCTTTTAATTTGTTCTCATTAGTTATACATGACAGCAAAATGCATTTTGACATAATGTACACAAATGGAGCACAACTTTTCATTTCTCTGGTTGTACATGATGCAGAGTCACCCCATTCGTGCAATCATACGTGTGCCTAGAGTAATAATGTCCTTCTCATTCCACCATTCTTCCCACCCCCATATCACTTTCCCTCTTCTCCCTCTGCCCAATCCAAAGTTCTTTCATTTGCCCTTGCGCCTCTATCCCTTATGGATGAACATCCACATATCAGAGACAACATTCAGCCCTTTGTTTTTTGGAATTGGCTTACTTTGCTTAGCATGATATTCTTCAACTCCATCCATTTACCTGCAAATGCCATCATTTCATTCTTCTTTAAGGAAGAGTAATAGTCCATTAGATAGATATACCACAGTTTCTTTATCCATTCGTCTATTGAAGGGCATCTAGGTTGGTTCCACAGTTTAGCTATTGTGAGTTGAGCTGCTATGAACATTGATGTGGCTACATCACTGTAATATGCTGATTTTAAGTCCTTTGGGTATAACCAAAGAGTGGAATAACTGGGTCAAATAGTGGTTCTGTTCCAAGTTTTCTGAGGAATCTCCATACCACTCTCTATAATGGTTGCACCAATTTGTGATCTCACCAGCAATGCATGAGTGTACCTTTCTCCCCATATCCTCACCAACATTTATTTTCTTAATTTTTTAAAAAATTTTTACAGACTGCATTTTGATTCATTGTACACAAATTGGGTACAACTTTTCATTTCTATGGTTGTGCACAATGTAGATTCATACCATTCATGTAATCATACACGTATATAGGGTAATGATGTCTGTCTCACTCCACCATTTTTCAAACCCTGCCCCTTCCTCCATCTCATTTCCCTCTATGTAATCTAAAGTTTTTTTGTTTCTTGTATTCTTGGTAATTGCCATTCTGACTGGAGTGAGATGAAATTTTTGATTTGCATTTCTCTAAGTTCTAAGCCGGCATGATGAAGATTTGGACCTACTTTTTCTTTTATTAGGCACAGAGTCTCTGGTCTAATTCCTAGGTCCTTGATCCACTTCAAGTTGAGTTTGCGTAGGGTGAGAGATAGGGGTTTAGTTTCCTTTTGCTGCATATGGATTTCCAGTTTTCTGAGGACCATTTGTTGAAGATGCTATCTTTTCTCCAATGTATGTTTTTGGCATACATTGGTAGTATGAGATAACTGTATTTGTGTATTCTACAAGTAACTACTATATGGGTTTGTCTCTGTGTCTTCTGTTTTGTACCATTGGTCTACATGTTTAATTTGGTGCCAATACCATACTGTTTTTGTTACTATATCTCTGTAGTATAGTTTAAGGTCTGGTATCATGATATCTCCTGCTTCACTCTTCTTGCTAATAATGGCTTTAGCTATTCTGGGTCTCTTATTTTTCTCAAATAAATTTCATGGTTGCTTTTTCTATTTCTATGAGGAATACCATTGGGATTTTAATTGGAATTGCATTAAATCTGTTTAACACTTGGCAGTATGGCCATTTTGGTAATATTGATTCTCCTTATCCAAAAACATGAGAGATATTTCCATCTTCTAAGGTCTTCTTCAATTTCTTTCCTTAGTATTCTATAGTTTTCATTGTAGAGGTCTTTCACCTCTTTTGTTAGAATGATTCCAAAGTACTTTTTTTTTTGAGGCTATTGTGAATGGGGTAGTTTTCCTAAATTCTCTGTCAGAGGATTCATCACTGATTATATACATACATTAGATTTATGGGTGTTGATTTTGCCTGCAAGTTGGATTCTGCTAGTCTACCTTGCTGGGCAGTGATTTGTCTGTCTTCCATCTCTGCTTCCCACCTAGGGACATGACAGTCCAGGATCTGCTCTTATTTGAGAAAAGTGTGCCTCACCTCAATTGGTTTCTAGTTTCTAGTTTGCACAACCTTGGAGAGGCTAAACTGTAGTGGCATAGCCCTGATTCCCCCTGGCTTGCCTTACATGGTGCTCTAAATCCCTCATTACCTTGTAGGTGCTCTTCACTGGGGGCCTGATCAGACACCTTTTCCTTACTGAGTATGGAATTCTTTTGAATGTGGTAGGTTAACACTGCAGACGAATGCCACTCAGTTTTTTGACAAATGGAGATGATCAGAACAGATATATCTTGTTACAATAAAAGGAAGAGCTACCAGCTATTAAATATTTTTAATAGCAATGTACTCTGTATCTTTAATTGGTATAATGATACAATTAGGTTTTCTCACCTTTTTCTTGATGAAGTAATTGAAATTTCCCACAGTCATATAGTTGATAAAGTGAGGATCCAGAATTGAAATGATTTAGTTCTAACACCAAAGTATGTGCTCTAATCTCTATTCTAATTAATTCCATATTGCTGATTAACAAGAACATGATACTGGGACATGCATAATACAAGAGAAGAGAAACAAAGACATCCAGAAATACTCAGGCCATTCTACAAGTCACTACTATGTTTAGAATAAATAGTGAAGCCAGATAGGCAGAAGTGAGATTTGTAGCACCCCAACACCAAATCAAATTTTGTTAACTATAGGAGAAAGAACCTGTAATTGCCTTGTCCATTATCTAAACAGAATGAATCCACAATATCCTTGGGGTGGGGGGAAATTAAATAAACTCAGATTACTTTCCTTTAATTATCTAGAGTTCATTTATATAAGAGGAAAATTCTTCTGATTCAGTTAAAGCTAATATAGTCAAATTAAAATGTTAGCTAGATATGTTCCTCTAAAGCAATAGATTATGATTACTGGACCATGATTATATTCCCTGCCCAGTAAAAATGCAATCAACATATAAAGTAAGAAAGGTGCTTAATAGTGCTTAACATCTCACAACTACAGGGGCAGAAATTTCACAAGAGAGAAAAAAATATTATCAAGATCTGATGTGCAGCAAGTTTCTCCAGGAGAATTCTATTTTCTTTTTGTCTATATTATAATATTGACCTATGATTACCTAGCAAAGACATTCCTCAAATTTGGAATATATGAAAGACTTTATTTTACCATATTTCAGAATGGAGCTCTACAGTATATGTTAGACTAACTACTTGATTTGGGTCTACCAACAAGTAGGAATTTCATTCATTGCCCGTTCTCATGAGAATGTTCTTTCCAGCATGAATAAAGAAAGAGAATACATGGTAAAGCTACAGCAGAGGGGGGAAATCTAAAGCACGACTTAGTGATGGAATGAAAATAGTTTGACCATTAACCAATTCATTCAACAAGAATGTACTGAGCACCAAACTTGTATTATGTAGGACTTAATGCTTGGAAATTTGAAGATGAATAAGAACATAGTCTCTGTTTTCTATTTAAGAAGCCCTAAACTTTAAAGAGAACAAGGCAGGTGAAGAAATAATCGCAGCATGGTGCATTTAGTTTTTAGAAGCCAGCACAGAGGAGAAGATAATTATTTCTATACACAATTGTTCAAGGAATGACACTTTTAATGCATCTTAAAAGATCCCTAAGACTCTTCCAGGCATAAAAGGCATAGAAGGGCATTTATGGAAACAAATTTAAGGAAAAATGTTGACTTTGGGAAAACATAAAAGCAGTGTCTCATTCAGTGAATCTGGAATGCAAGATTCAAAAACAAAGGTAGGGTACATTTGATGAAGCACAGGTTATAGTCACACTGCCAAAAAGGGAGCAGATTAAATTTGTTAGCTTTGGGGTTTTTGTTTGTTTTTCTTTTATTTAAGCAAGAGCTGATGAGGTTCTGGATTTCTAAGGCAGAGGTAATAGAGTGGAACTAAGAGCTGCTTTGGAAAATAAATCAATTAAACTTCATGTCCAAGTTGATATATTACAAGTGAGAGGGAAAAAAGGGTTTTGAAAATGAATGTTTTATATTATGAATAATTAAATGCATGGTGATGTCATGAACTAAGCTAGGTAATGCAGAAGGATGGGCAAATTTTGTAAGAATAATGAAAGTGTGTGTGGGGGTTGTGTGTGTGTGGAGAGAGAGAGAGAGAGAGAGAGAGAGACAGACAGACAGACAGACAGACAAAGGGAAAGAGAGAGAGAGAGAGAGAGAGAGAGAAACAAGAGAGACAGAAACAGAGAGAGAGAGAAAGAGAAAACACAGTCCTGTGACAAACTCCCAATGAAAAATCTCAACCTGAGAAAACTAGGTAAGATGAACAAGAATTAGGACAGCCCAGGTAAGATATACTATGTCAAAAAATGAATCATTGCTCTCAAATGTCTAACTTCAATAACATTTCTTTCAGCACCTAAAAGTTTCATTATCAATTGCTTCAAAATACTTAGTATATCATCATTGATCAGCATTTAAAAATCCTTTTTATAAAATATAGATTCAAGAGATATAAAGACAATAAGATAGAAGTGGAAGAGATGAAAGGCAATAATGACTTTGAAAATTATATAAATGAGTGACTGAGAGAAGAGTGGCAGTACTGTTAGAAATGCTGGTATTGAAAAGGGTTTCATTTCTCATCTTCTGTGTGGGAATTGACTTGCTCAATATAAACAAAATGGTTTCTTAAAGAATTTCCCAGAGTTCCTCATGATTGGAAAGGAGTAACTACTCTGTTGATTTTGTAAACTCTTTGCAGAAAGGAGTTTGATGAAAAACTAACTTTTTATATCTTTTTTTTTAATTCAGAAAGAATTTGAACAGCACTTTATATTTCAGGGTTCAATACCATGAAACTATGATTCAGAAGCAGCCTTTTGGAAAAAGAGGAAATTCTCAAAAATATATAAACAGAACCAAGGAAATTCTGTAGAGAAACAATCTAAAGTGATTGGAATTATTTTATACTGTCTGGATGAGAAAGTGAATAAGCACATGCTCTTAGGCATTCTTTAGAATAGTCAGTGTTCAGTTCTGGCCAGTAACTCCTTACACATTTCTGACCTTTTTCAGGACATCTAAGAAATTGTTTCTCCTGTAGTGCAAAGAGAACTCTAGGCTTGTGATGATCCTTTAATGGTCCAGGGATTCAATGGATTTAGACAGTTTCTTATAAGAACATCATGTGTAGGGGAAAACAGAGAGGCACTGATCCTTTTGATAGCTGAATCCCGCAGTGAGGCTCCAGGTCTAACAGAGGAGTTCAGGATCAAAGTAGGAAAGAAAATCATATGTACCAAGATACTATGTTAAACAGGTGAGTCATTCATTTGTCATAGCCCCAAGGCCAAAGATAAATCAAGAGAAATCAAATGGAACTTTTTGCCCCAGTTTAAGACCTGGGAAAGTTTCCAAGATAGTCATGTCTCTGAATCACCACTTGGAACCAGTGGGGGAATAGGATTCTTGGCTGCGGTGGCTATAGATATCTGTAATAATCCCCAACTCTCAAATCATTACATTAAAGGAGGTAGGATCAACACATTATCTAACAATATTAGGAGTTGTTCAGGAGGAGGAATAGATGCTCAAGGATGGAGGAAAGGGAACTAGGCTTAGACTCAGGTTTGAGTTCCATACCCAATTTTGCTTTCTGCTCGGTGGGCATATGTGAGCCCTTGGATCGTCCTCCATAAATGATGATAAAGATATATCAATTGTGCATTATACTAGTTAAATAAAATAAAATGTTCAAAGTGTCCTGAGTAGGCACTTACTAAATGATAAAAATTAAAGGAGTACATTGAACCAATTTTTTTTTAATGCCATGTTATGGGTCAGACTGTCTAGAAAACTTAAGTGAAGTAAATTTAAAGAAATCTCCTTTTCAGTGTTCTCCTATCATCACTTCCAGGATATTTAAATTTTGGAGCTTTCCTCATTGTCGGATGAAGATTTTATTTTACAAAGAAAAGCAGCAGTACATGTGAGATCAGAATCGTTTCCAAGTAAGGCAACCACTTGAATGGTGGCTGTAAATAAGGAGCCACATGAAACTGAATACTGCTTCCACTTTGGGACACACACCACTGATGGATGGAAGTTTTACTGGGTCATGCCACAGCTCACATCTTCCTGAAAGAGCTACTGTTCTAAGTAAACTTAATAGGCCACATACCTGCCCTTTCCTAGAATTGAGGATGAATTCTCTCACAAATATTGGTATGGTAATAGGTGTTCAAAAACATACCTCCCAAACATATTGCATTTCTCCTACAGTTTAGGTATTTCATACAATTTAGGACTGTCTATGATGAGTAGTGATGACATCCAGCTTCATGATAGTGTAGACCTTAAAGGTTTCTTTATTTCATCTAGAAGTAAATTTTATGCCTCACCATGGCCTTGAATATAGGTGTTAAAACCAGCAAAAGATCATCTACTCAAATTTGTGTAAAAGAAGAGCTGTGAGAAATTCATAGGCCTTTTGGGAAGACATATCTGTTCCCTTTAGTTTGAATTTCTTGTTCAAGAATTCTTTAGAACAGGATGCAGAGACTGAGATCTGGGTCTCTTCTGTTTCCCTCCAGGCTTCCATTTTCTTACTAAATAATAATTTTTTAAAAACTTCACAATTTATGGTCTTCACCGTGCAATTCTAATATTTTTAAAATTTAACTCTTACAAGTATCCTACTATGTAAGTATACCCTCCCCATTTTAGAGGTAAATGCCCCTGAGGGGTCACATCCTCAAGTGACTGTGGTATTCAAATTGCATTCTCTCTCATCCCAATCTCATGCCCCTGTGAAAATGCCACCTTGCATTTCTAAAGAAGTAGGTAAGCCAATTTTAAAAGTTTCCATAATTATTGTCTTTCCTTGCCCCCTCCCCCCAAATATATCAAAATTGGGTTTTGAAGCATGTGCTTGTTGGCAGGGAGGTGGTTATGGGTTACTTTTATGTTTCCCAGCAAATAATTGGTAGTCATTCTATTGCTAATGCTCACTCCTTTCTCAAAGAGGAAATGTATCCTAGCAATCTGGCATTCTCTGACAGGGAAAAGGCCAGAATCAACAGTGAGGAACAAACACAACTGCCAGGACCAGCTGCCAGCCAACCATGAACATCTGCCAAAAAAAAAAAAAAATCTATTTTGCTTGGCATAACGGTTCATAATTGCCAAACAAATAGAAGCAGCAAGATTAGTGGGTTTCACTAGATTGAAAAAAACCCACCAAAGCCACTGGTGCTTATATGACCAAGCTCTTAATGAATATTTATAAACTAATATCAACTTTGATTATCATAAATAAGGAGAAATATAACAAGTGTGTTTGCAAATTTCATGGCTCAGTGCATGACATTCTTAACTACATTATGGTTTGCTTAGATTCAGACTCATGGCCTTACTAGGAACCTTAGGACTAAAACACTGAACCCTATATTTTACAGAGGGAAAGTCCACATTCATGAGCCATAAAATAGCCAAAGATCATGGCAGTGTCAGAACCTTTTTTGAACCTAAAAATTTCTTTTTTCTGGTTATATAACTAGTTATTTACAGAACTAGAAGTAGGCCTTAGGCTGCCTTTTTTTCTCTCCATGTAGCTTAGTATTGTTCTATCTCAAAGAGGCATAAGTAGCAAAATCAAAATAAGCAGGGTGATACACAGATACAGTAATGAGATATATATCCAAAGTCAAGAAAGAAAACAAAATAACATTAAATATAGAAAAAGCCTGCTCTACCTAAAAATATAAATTAATTTTATTTTCTGATTTATTTTTGGTTTCTTTTCTAGAAATTCTTAAAACCAACTAGGATAAATATCTATTACTTCATTTTGTTAAAATCAGAAAGTTAATATTGATAATAATTGATTTAAAATTGAAAATGGTATGGACATTTTCCCCAAAAGAACTGTTGAAAGCAAGTCCAACTAATTCCCTAAAAAGAGAGCTTTAATTGTGAACTATTTTACTTTATGCATATTTAATTGGCAAATAATAGTAAGGTATATTTATGGGATGCAATGTGATATTTTGATCTATGAACACATGGAAAGATTCAAACTAACATAATTACCACCCACATTTGTGTTTGAGTGTAGAGGAGTGATGAGAATGTTAAAAATAGTTTTTCAAAAATTCTCCAAATTCTTAACAAGCATTAGAACATGTATAAAAAAACAATTTTGGTAATGCTCTAAAAGAAATTGTAACATTAATCTCCCTGAACTACAAGAATTTTACCACTAATATTTTCCCAGTTTTTAGGCAAGTAAATTTTCTACTTTGTAAGTTTGTAAGTTTTATATTTCAGGTCTATTTTATAGTTTTGCTATTGATAGAGTTTAGGCAAGATGAAAAATGGGATGTGGACCTGGAAAGAAAAAAACTGTGCAAGAGAAAATGTACAAACATGAAAAGACAAAGATAACACATAAATTCTTTTAAAAATCAGTCAGATAATAATAATTCTGTGATTGTGTTGTCCCAGATATTCTCTAAAATCCCTGTGGTTAAAGCACATTTTAAAAATTTGGTTTTGTTTCAATAGATTCAAATTGATCAAGTGTGAAATTCTGTAAGAAAATTAGACTACATGAATTTTTAAAAGTTGCCTTTGTCAGAAGATCGATCTATCTCTTAGGTGTCAGTGTCTCAAATTTCAATACAATTCTGCCTCCTTTAATGTTTGGTTTCATTCCTTTCTACCAAAAAATTGAGGAATTATGTACCTAATTAATTTCCTCACCTAATCCTTACTGTGATCAAGTGGAGCATAGATAAAATTAAATAATTTACTGAAGAGTACATCTGGTGAATGACCCAGAAAAACCCAACTTGTTGAGCTAAATTTTAAAAAAGAGCTCTTAAGCACCTTTTAAATGTTTTTTTTTTCCCAGAATAAATTTTATGAGTAATCGAATTTGTAAATTGACAATCTCCTCTGCAAATAATTAAGGTCAGAAATGCTGACAGTTTTAAGTGCTGCACAAGTCTTGAGTGAATCTCAGTACTTTTTCATGAAATGACTCTAGTTTACTGAAATGCCTAAGTTTTCTGTAGCTAAATTGAACACTCACTTTTATCTTGATTAGCTTCAAGCAGTCGAAAAGTAGCTAAAAGTTGAGAAAGGCAAGTTAGAGAGCCTGTGAATAACTTAGGTATGCAATTCCCTGCAACACACTTTTTTGCTTTACAACAAATTTGCCACAAAACACACTTTCCAAAGTTATAGACAAGTTATTCCTCTTGTGACATGCTCTTTGACAAAAGGATTACTGGTCAACTACTTTGGAACACTGATTATCCAATGTTGCTTTCTCTGATCTTGAAAGCAAATGATAGAGAAAGAAAAAAAAAAAAAAAAACAGAGACAAACCTCAATGGATCAGTGATGCTTTATTAAGCAATGGAGGGGCACATTTTCAAGAGGAAAATGGCAAATGGTTACCATAAGGTTTTATAGGGTTTTATATAATATAGGGTTTTATATATAGGGTTTTATATTATAGAGTTTTATAGGGTTCAATGAGACATAGCAGAATGTGTCAGTTGGGCAGTTAGGGGGAAGGTTATAGATATGGGAAATTTTGAAAGTCAGGAGTCCATTGTTCTCCTTTTCTCCCTGGGGGTTGTTGTTCTCCTTTTCCCCCTAGGGGTTGTTGCTTTCCATTTCCTTAATTCCAGACTCTGAAAAGGGATAATGAATAGGGGCATTGATATCACATCTGCTTGCTTCCTACTGAAAAGGAGCAAAGTAGGGGGACCCTCTTTCAAAGTTCTGGGAGGGAATATGGAGCCAGGATTGAGGCTAAAGAGGGGTACATGGAAGGAGCTTCAAGGTCACTGTAGATGAATTCCCCTTTTGTGGTTTCAGAGAATCAGACTGTGAGTGCAGGAGGAGAATGGCTTTAATGTGTTCCTGGAAGGTGGTTTGAGTTAAACAGGTCACCTTACTATATAAAATTGAGAATATAGGGAAGAAAGGTTATGATGAGAAAGATGAATATTAAAGGTGAGATAGGGGGATGTAACCAGGAGATCCATCATTTTAGATTCCCCAAAGAGGCCCATCAGAAATCAGCTAGTTCAGCACAGAGTTGGCAATCTCCTGGAGGTCTTCAATAACCTGCTCTGAGAACTTTTTGTAGTAATGAATTGAGGCTGCCAATTCTGCTGCTCCTGTGCCAATCCCAGTGGATATCTCTAGCCTTATGGGTAAGGGAATAAACTTAAGGGCTCTCTTATGTCTGGTGTGCACAGGATGGCAAACTTTGGTTGTCAGGTGAAATGGCAATTTGAGGAGTAAGAAAAACCAAGATATGGAGGACAGTCCAATTTTTGGTAGGTGGGGGTAAATATAAGCCTTGCAAAGGAAAAATGCCTCTGAATTTGGGGGCACCAGGGCTGTGGACTGACACAAGTACATGTCTTAAGTTCCATTAAAAAATCTATTGTATTTTCTATTAAATGTCCAGGTATGGCTGTACTTTGGTTATAACTGTTTTGCTAGGTGTTTAAGACAAAGCTGGTCAAATTGACCTTGTTCCTATCTGTTGTTGAGAGTCAACTGAGTTCCCTCAGGAGGTCATTCTTGGGGACTTGTGAGAGCCTCTTAGCTCCTTTAGTGCCATCTGCAGGGTGGGTTAGGGTCCCCTTGGAAGCATCAAGGATGTCTTCTCTAGTGTCCCTCCTCTGCAGCATATGCACCAATTGACTTTCTGTTCTCTAGGGTCTCATTAATCTCCCAGATCAGGAGGTCATGTGGCCTAGAGTTGCAAAAACCTTCAAGCTGACCTTGAACATGAAAATATTGGTCTTTTATTCTCTAAGTTTTGTTCCTAAACATTCAGCAAGCCAGTTTCACCAGTCTTAAAATAAGAGTACTGGGTTTTTCCTTTAATGTCCATAACTTTACAGTTATTTACCCATTCTATTTAATTGGGGTCAGTATTAGTGCTGGAAGTTGCCCTTACATTTTGTCTGTCCTATAGATAATGGCCTATTATCTCAAATTAACTCAGGTTGTTTTATTAGAAGTTGTACTTTTGGGGCTGGGGATATAGCTCAGTTGGTAGAGTGCTTGCCTTGTAAGCAGGAGACCCTGGATTCAATCCCCAGCACCACAAAAAAAAAAAAAGAAAAAGAAAAAGAAAAAAGAAGTTGTACTTTTGTAAGGCACTAGCAGATAATATTAAAGTTTACAAGGAAAATACAAAATAAAATTAACAAGAGTAAAAACATAGTTTGTGTGATAGTTATGAACTAAGAAGCTCAATTTTTATAATCCCAAACCTTTACTTTAAACTTTAGTTTGAAGAGCACCACGTTGGTTAAAATGTTCTAAACTATACACTTTAAAGACTTGTATACTTTGAAGATATAAATACAATTAGAAAAATTCAGAATCTACAGTGTAGTATAATACTCTAAAATAATGGTTGTTATTTAATCAGAGTTGTACAAACCCTAATTTCTTCAAGACCAGTTTTTTTAAATAAAACTTAATAGAAACAAGAAATTATCATGATAGATAAGAGCAGATTAATGTTTTAAGAAATTCTTGTTACTTCAATCTATAGAGAATTAAACTTCAGTTTATATCAGTACATTAATATTTGATCTTAGGAAAAAGATTTCCTTATGAAATTTCTGAATATTTCCAGTTATTCCTTTTAACAAGATGAATAGTTTATGCTATTTACAATACTTTAGTTGAAACATAGCTGAAACCCTTTGGACTCTTTGCATATAGCACTGTACCTGTTGGAACTAACTTAGTAACTTTGCTTTAGTGAAGATCCAGAAACATAGCAATCTTAAACTTTTTCATTTACCAGTTTATAAAAACACATTTAATATTTAAATATATTACTTTATGTAATTTCAAAAGTCAAGAGTACTTGATTTTATATTTAGCAATTGATATTTTTAGCACTTTGTAAATTAATCAGATGTCTCCTCTTACAAACATATTTATTATTAATCACATTGATGCTGATGTTAAATATAATTTACTAATTTTAACTGTAAAAGCCAAAATATCAGACAATAACAGTATTAGCTATCTCTTCACTGTTGAAGGAAAATCCTAGAAACAATGGAGATTACATTCTAGACATTTTATATAAACCAACACTCTATTAGTTGTCTGACTACATAGAAAAACTTGTGAGTTAGTAATTTTAAAGACATCTTTACTCTTTTCACCTAATTTAAAATGAATTTTTTAAGTCATGTGAGCTAAAAGATACTTGGATCCATTTTCCTTTTAAATTTTAACTTATGAACACTCATTTATCTATATGCCAGTTTTGATACCATGTAAATGATATATCACAACAATAAAATATACAGGTATGCAGACAAACATAAAACAGGAAACAATGATCTTGTAGCTGTTCGTAGGTAGATCTCCACAGGTAGGAGGCAACTGTACAGATGTTTATTAAAACCTCTATTAGATTTAAACTGTTAGAAATTAAAATAGAGCTTACTAGCCTTTCACATTATGACTTAAATATAGAGACCTATGCAATTAGAAATTCTAGGTATAAAGTGTAAGTGCCATGGTGGACACTGAGACCAGGGGTCCTCAAAGGCTATCAGGTTTATTGCCAACATCACCATGTCCATGTCCTTTTTTAGTATTTTGTAAAAGGAGATTCTACAATGTATTTGAGAGCTTACCTTTGAAAATTTCACCTCTGGACAAAGTGTAAAATTTTTTATAGTTAGATAAAATAAGACTGATCAGAAAGAATATTTTAAATTAGGCATGCAGGATCAAGTGTGAATTCACCATAAAACCATGAGCTCAGAACTACAGAATTTTAAAAACAGGAGTTCTAAAAAATGGCAGTAATTAGTAAAGGATCATGCAGAACATCTATCAGATCAGGGTGCACTTTTGGGTCACATTAGAGTCAGTTCAGATATTGAAAGAGTGAGAGAGCTCTGAAATCCTTAGCTAAAGATTCTCAAAATAAATAAGACATACATAGGAGATCATTCCATCTTTCCTCCTTCGACTGTAGTGTTTAGGGAGGAACTTGTTAAGAAAGCAGCATGGTAGACTAAGAGGAAATAAGATAGCCCGACATTTCAGTCCCACAGGCAGCTTGGATTTAAAAGTGACACTTTCCTTTTTCCCTTGGGCTCAACTGGTTCTCTGCAAGTCTTGTAAATCTTGCAAGTTCTGCAGGTTCTGTAAGCCTTGAAGACATAGAGATCTGGCAGAAGCTAAGAAACAAGGGAAGATGCTGTTTTGAGCAAAATCTCATGCATAGGACATTTTAACCATTTTTCATTTCCCCAGTTGGTAATCAGGCCAGGTTTGGATGGAGAAAATTCACCAATTTCTGCCTTTCCTTCCATGACCTCTGGCTGGGGCCTCACTCAGAATGGAGGATACTAACTTCTTGGTAAATATTTTATTTTAAGAGAGGACGTTTGTCAGGTAGATGTGTCCTTAAAATGTCTTAATGTTTCCTTTGTCCTTTTGGGTCCTCATATTCACAGGACATGATTTCATATTATTCTTCTCAATTTGAAGTGGGAGGCAAGCCCATTAGTGCTCTGGGTGATATCTCCACTAGAGAATATAAATGATTTGGATTCCTGAACTAGAATTTATTAGGGATAGTTTTACTCTAATTGAGACAGATTTTCTGGTCTTTTTGCTACCAGACGAGGGGAGAAAAAAGAAGAAAATATGTCTTGTGAGAATCTAGAGAAGGTAGTCTAATTTTTTAAAAGTAGGGGAGCTCTATCTTCAGAATTTCTCAAAATGGGTCCCTATTTAAGAGGCAGATAATATGGACAGAATTGGGGTCAAAGCATTTATGAAGAGGGAGAGATTGCTTGGCTCAGGCTTTGGGGATTAATGGGTCATCTCTTTCTCGAAGAAGGATCAGACTGAGATTTTATCTCAAAATTCAAGATTCATTGGATGAGGGTGCCCTCTACCATAGGGCCAAGTCAATCAGAAACAGAAAGACAGATAGTGATCAATATTTGGTGCCCCTGGGAGCTGTTGGGGTCACACTCAAGACATGAGACCTTCATGCCACCTAGGGAGTGGCCCCACGCAACTACCTTCTGTTGTCTCACGCCTTCCTCTGTCCCAGGCACCAAACTTCTCCTACAAAAAAGAAGCTAAAGCAAGTCAGGACCCACATTCTCAACACCTGGGTGAAGGGGATCGGACCCACCTCTTATCAACATTATATTGGGCCTGCATTTTTCCCACAGTAAATGGGTAGTTGCTAAGGAATGTGACATATCCTGTCTACAGAGGCCAGACAGGGTTGCAGGTAAATTGCTTCTTGGAAAAGAAGGCATGTGGGGATCAACACGGTGGGCCCATTTGATAGAATTATTATATACAACATTTAGCTTTTATAATGTCACAGATGTCCTCATGAGCTGTAGTTAAGTTGTCTAGTGCCATTTGATTTTTGTAAAATACCATTCTTTTGTCATTACCTCTGTGTTTAGCAATAATTCCTTTATCTGTGTCAATTAGGACTTTTTCTTAGTATAGCTAGTTAGAATTTTTATGTGTCACATTAATCTTTTTAGACTAACATGAGAGGTAAATACTGAGGCTAGATAATCACACTAGCAAGCACAGAAACACAGATCAAGCCTGCCTATGTAGGAGATTAGGAAGATTTGTAGGCCTTCAATTGACTCAGAAAAAAGTTTGTGACTCTCACAGTCTCTTTTGATAGTTATCAGGCACTCCTATCTATGAAACTTTCCTTTATAGCTTCCAACTTTACTTACTTTTGGTGGGGTTCATCTGCTATTTCAGGGGTAGTAAATGAAGGAAGAGGTCTGGGGGTTAGGACCTGATCTAGGGGGCTTATGGAGTGGGGAGTCAGTGAGAATTAACTGGACAGCAGAGCAAGGTTGGCATAATGAGGGCCTTGAGTGAAGGTAAAAGAAAGTTTGAAGGTAGAGAACCTCAGGCCATTTGCCATTCATTGGAGGAAATTGTCTAAGTCTTGGAGGATTTGGGAGTCAAAGGTCCCGAATTCGTGCCACTGATGAAGGTTGTCTAATTTATATTGAGGTCAGATATGTGTACTAAGCTTAATGAGGCATCTAATTTTAAGGTTCTTACAATTATTTATGAGACAACCTAAGAGAGAATCCAGAGGGATGGAAGCTCCCACATTGGAGAGGTCCAATTGTGGTGGTGGTTGAGATCAAAGTGTCCTTTGATGTCTCTTATCACCAGAAAGAATTTCACCAGAGAATGAGAGGGCATCCCCTTCTAAATAACCTCAGAGATGGAGGACCCCTGGGGGTCCAAATGAGCCAAAAGGCAGAGGGTCTCAGGCAGGGGACCTCTGCAGGAGACTGGAAGGATCTTACCTCTCCAAAGAATGAGGTGGTTGGTGTTGCGTGCAGAAGCAAAATGGCAAAAAGCGGCCTTTGATCCGCTCACAGGTCTGAGTGCAGGGAAGAATTGGAGAGGAGAGGATTAGAACGAAGATGCTTCCAACACCAACAAAGGACCCAATACAGGTGCTTGCTCTGTCTATGTGGCAATGAGTCAGCAAAAACCTAGCTGAAGATTGGGGTTGGTTTGGGATCATTTACCAGTCGCAACTGAGCTATACTGAACTTGAGGGTGTGAAGGAGCTCCTTCTATCAGGACGAAAGGAGGAAAGAAATGGAAGGGAGATAAGAAGAGAGAAAAGATGGTAGAGGTTCATTAGAATGGGGAGGGGTAGACAGCCCCTAACCACATCCTGGGTTTCAGCACCAAATGAAAGCAAATGAAAGAGAAAGAAAAGAGAGACAGACCTCAATGGATCAGCAATGCTTCATTAAGCAGTGGAGGGGCACATTTTCAAAAGGAAAATGGCAACTGGTTAAAATAGGGGTCTGAGTTTTATAGGGTTCAGTGAGACTGAGTCATAGCAGAATGTGTTGGTTGGGAAGTCAGGGAGAACCGTTGCAGATTGGGGAATTGTGAAAGTTGGGAGCCCATTGTTTTCCTTTTCTTTGAAGGGGTTGTTGTTTTTCATATCCTTCAATTCTCAATGTGCATTTACACTTTTGGTTGAAGTGAACTCTTTTTTACTCCAGAAATCCTCTTTTGCTCCCCTCCCATATCTATTCACTTGGGAATGTACTAGTTCTCCTGAGATAAGAGACAACTTGTCTTTTTTTTGATTGACACTGCCTTCTTCACCCCAGTGATTAGTTGAAGAATGGAAACCTGCTCTAGGCTGGTTCAATCATAGAAAGTCACTAATTAAGCCACAGTTATTAGCCTGGGGGCAGAATGATTCAAATTTTGCAAATGATTTTTTCCTTTAGAGTTTTCTTACTCTGGTAGGGGCTAAAGAAAAATACTACCTGTTTGTTTTTGAGAATCTAAATTGTGAGTTAGGAGCTCATCTCTATTTGGAAAACATGTCTATTTTGGTGGAGATTGTTGGGCAATATGCAAAGGAAGAAAGGTGAAAACTAGAAATATGGAAGACAGGTATACAGTTCCCTGACTCTAGTTATCCCTAAGGTCAGTACATCACTTCTTTCTTTAGTTGGATTTCTGTTACTTAATAACAAATATCTCTGACTGCCATGCCACAGAGGGGATAACACTGTAACCAGAATATTACAGAAAAGTTCAATATGCTCAGTTTATGCTATTGTTTCACTCTGTTTTTTTTATCCAAATACTTTTCCAAAAATAAAATGTGCAGGTCCAGAGCAAGGAATAATCATATTCAGATGTAGTGTGAATAGCTACCACTTTCTTGGAATTTTCTACTTTCCATATATTTGCTGAAGTGCTTTACAGACAGAAGCTATTTTCAGACTGTGATAAAGCAGAACCCCACATGTTCCATGGGTGGGTGGGGGAGGGGGGTTGGATGGCAGGGGTATAGCTGCAAGATTGAACACAGAGAAGGCAAAAACCTGGCAGTGTCCTGCCCACAGACCTGTCTTTCAATAAAGCATCCCTTTCCCATCTAGTTCAATAATGGGCTTCCACATTTTATGAAAAAAAAGTTTATGTTGTATGTGGGTCATACTGAGGAGCTGGAAACTTGGCGGTTGTGAGAAATGGAGACTTGTGTTGATTGGTGGAAACCTGGGTCCACAGCAATGAGAACTATGATTGGTCCTGCTGGGGTGGTGCAAGGCGGTGTGGGGATTTCATTGGTTCTTAATCCAATAAAGGGCTATGCAACTTCCGCAATAAACCAGTCCATGGCCACTTGCTCCTGGTCATGCTTACCTGACTCCCGGTGTCTGGCTGTTGATGCCGCGTCCTTACCCCCCATCGCAAAAGCCCCCAGGACCCATGAGTGTAACAGTTGTATATATATAAGCCTTTGATAGATATGTTCTCAATTCTCACAATAAAGCCATAGAGACATATTGTTATTCCTATTCTATGGCTGAAGGAACTAAGGTTTACAAAGATTATAGAACATACTCAAGATTGTCCAGCCAGCAAAAGGCAGACAGGGTTTGCACTTCTCTTCAATTGGCCTCAGAGCCCTCTACTTGAGCTGCCATGTGAAGCTGTTCCCAGCACACCCTCACCACTCCTACTAAGACCAGCGAAATCTCTGCTTGCTTATTGATCCTCATATGTGCCAATCTATTCTGTTAAAATTTAACCAACCAAAAACCAAGCACAAACCTGTTTTCTGACAAATTACCTTTGTTAACTGAATGTAGCAAGGAAACACCCTGAGCAATCAAGAAATCTCACTCGCACATGAGTGAGAAGGACCTCATGTAAGATTTGAGTTCCTGGTAACAAATTCTGAGGAGGACCTAAGGAAGGTAGCAGTCAGTTCTGGATTAATTTTTGCTTCTGAGGTGGGAGTAGGAGAAGTGGGGATTAACTAAGGTCATGAGGGGAAGGCAGGTTAGCAGGTAGGTATCCCCACTAACAAATGGGGAGAGGAAAGCATCGCTGGGCTGCCATTGTAACAGGACACTATCCACTCAAGGAGGAATTCATTACGGCCTTTTACAGCTGCTGTGTCATCTTAGAAGAGTCTCCTGTCAACTTTGCAGGTGGCGATATCTGTGTCTCCTTACTAACCTGTATAAAGAGAGGTGACTTTGTTCTTTTCCTCTCTGAACTAATTTCACTCTTTCAGTCCCAAAGTTTTGCTCTTTCTTTTCTAAACCTGCTGTCCCAGCAGGGGTTTCATTGAACTCAACAACTTGCAGCACCAACCATCTACTGATACGTACCTAAGAGATCCGATGTATACTGTCAAACCTCTCAGAATGGGGATCTACCATCTCATCAGAATGCTTTCTTCCCTAAGCCCAGGGAGATTGTGAGACCTTGGAAGGGTCAAAAATGGCCTTTAAAGACAAGCTGGACACCCCCTAGGACTTAGTAAAATTAATGCCTTCTGATGGTGTGGATGATGGATACCATCTCTCTGAAAGAAAAAATAAATACTATTTATTGAGGAATATCTTTCATAGAAAGGGGTAACTCTCTTTCCTTATCCCTTGTCTCTAAAAGTTAGAGGTATCATTATATGAAAAGAATTAGAAAGAAAGAGTGACAGAGAGGGAGAGAGAAATATCAAAAGTTTGAGGTGAGGTCACAGTGGTGTCCCTTGTCTTCCTCCTTAGAGCCCCTTGCTCCACTCACTTGCTGTTTTCCCTCCTGTCTTGTGCTTGATTATCTGACAGAAGATGTTCCTGTCTTGCTAATGAAAACATGATTCAATTATGTGGCATTATGGTATGAATTATTTTTATACACTGGGCTTGAAATTGGTCAACATAGCTACATTGATTTGGATGTATATAGTCCCTGTCCTGAAGTTGTTCACAATCTAGTGATATTAACAATGTGAACTCAAATAAAAAATGATACCAGAAAAAGAAAAATCTAAATATGATGCCATAATCAGTAGCCAAGCAGTAGCAACTTGGATTGGACCATGGAGATCAAAGTTAAGTCTCAGAAAGGAGATACCACTAAAACTGAGAAGAGAAGTTCTCTACTTAGCAAAAAGACAACTTAACTTTTAAGGGAAGTAAGATTTAATTGAAATTTCTGCTCTCAATCTGTATTTCCCTCCAGAAGGAACCCTTCCTGAAGAAAGTAATAAACCTGAGAGTTTCAGTAAAAAAAATAGCAAGAAAATAGAATTAAATAGATAGTACTCTAAATTAGTTTTACATTTCTTCTAGAGAAAAAAATGGTTCACATAATTGATGATTTGTTCATATTTAACTTTCACCAAATACATGAACAGCAAAATATATATTTAGTATATACCATATATGAACTAGAATTATTCTTGATAGCAGTAACATATATTTTGTGAGCTATATAACCAAAATATATTGAAAATCCCTCAAGAATATATAGACCCCACATTTATAATGACTTTAAATAGTAATTCAATCAAGCTTCCAGTTTCTGCTTGGAATGGAGAAGAGAATTGAATATGAAGACCACAATTACATAAGCACAAGCCATTAGAGAAATTAAATATAACACACATAAACATGAAGAGTTTATTTAAATAAATCAAATATCCTGATGTCGAAGCCACAAATTATGAAATTGTGTTTGGTTTTCATACTAACACAAAAACTTCAAAATCACATCCATAATTGACTAAACTTCTTTCCGCAGCCACAGTTCATACCATGCCAAGCCACATACTCAGGCAAGCACATAAACGGGTACCCGTTGCTGATGTAATTTGCGGTCACAGGATAGAGCATTGTAGAAACCCTGTACTCATCCTCAGACAAAGGTCTTCGGGGGTCTTAATTTGGGTCAAACGTTGAAAACTGAATGTTTTACTGTGCAATTTAGATTTGTTATTGGTCATCTCATCAGAATAACATAATATGTGCATGGTAGCATATTTTTTAAGTTATGTAGCAACATAGGTTTGAAAAAGTCTACACGAATGCAAAGACCTCTCTGAAACAGTTTAAGAGATAGCCATGTTTTCCCATATGGCATTTATTTTCCTTCTGTGCCCTTCTCTTGACACATTAAGAGTAGAGTGCAGTGTCCTTATGCATTTCCAAAATTGATCCCTTTCTAAAATTATCTGCTGATAGTGATAGAGAGGTAGAAAGAGCAAGACCTTTGGAGCTGAGCAAATCTGAGATCTGATCCTGTCTCTGGCCTCCAGTGATGGTTGGCCTGAATCTGGATTACAAAATATATAGTATCAGGATAATAAAATGAATGGACTGTTATATTAATATGTGTGTGTGTGAGAGAGAGAGAGAGAGAGAGAGAGAGAGAGAGAGAGAGAGAGAGAACCAACAGGAAGTCTATTTTGTTGCTGTGATACTGTAACCAAGGCTGTCCTAGTCAGCATTAGTGTTTTCATTGTTAGTATAAACACCGTCTCATAACTGAGGCTCTAAGCAGTTGCTGGAGGCCCATTTATATTGTTCTTAAAATTTCGTCCTCACTTTTTGACCCTTACTTTCCTGCTCATTTCTAAGATCACTTTATCTATGTCTAAATATACTTTCCATCATGTTTTCCATGCAGCCAACAGGGCAATGGTGGAATGCAGGCATGTGGGCACTATTATCTTCCTCCTTGGAACACAGATATGATTGAAATGCCTAGATATTCAGGAGAAATGCTCTAAATCTTCTTGAATGTAAGGGAGATATTACAAAGAATGGGTTGGTTTAGCTCATTTTTATTGTTAGATAATAATGTTTAAGTTTCAAATTTAGAAAGTAAACTTCCAAAAATTGACAAAAATCTACCATCTTTGCAAACTGTTGACTACAGTTTTTAGCCCTTCCCTCATTCCAGCAAGTTAGTTTCTAAAAAGTGTGGAAAATGGAAACAAAACGTACACCCTTTTATCAAGAGTTCTAGAGAGAAAAGCACATGGGCCAAGAACTTACAACAGAAGTAGTCCTTCTGGGTGGCACCCAAGATGCAATACAATTCATGTGTGTTCGTAACATATTACATCATTTTTATTTTTATTTCATAGAATAATACCTCAGGGCAATTGTTCTTTAGCTAAAAAAGTTGAAGAAATAAATATTAGAAATGTCTTTTTAAGTCTTTGTGTAAGTACCGAATGTCTTAAAATTATTGTACTATGGAATTATGCAAATTCTATCCACTACACCTCTGATATCATTATCCCAGGTAACATTATTAGTTTGTTGTTGTGTTGTGTGTTTTTGCAGTGCTACGGATGAAATCCAGGAGTTTGTGCATGCTACGCAAGTGCTCTGCAAATGAGCCATATCACCAGCCCCATTATTAGTATTTGTTACATTTCTTTCTTATTACTAAAGCCTTTTTATTTTATTCTTGTACTTATGCATGTATACGTCTTGACCTTTTGCCTTCTGGTAGGAATTTGGGACTGCTGAATCACAGGGACAGCATAATCATTTCTGATCTTATTATTTTCCATGACTATAAACTTGATATAAAAACAGTCTACATGGTTCCTTCCTTCCTTCCTTCCTTCCTTCCTTCCTTCCTTCCTTCCTTCCTTCCTTCCTTCCTTCCTATCACTTATAAAAGAAAATAGTTTTGTTAAACCCAGCATTTGGTTTTCAGGGCAACACAATCATGCCTTCCCAAGCAGACTAAATGAGCAATAGTAACTAATCAGTGAAATAATAAGCATGCTTTTGGTTTTCTTTGTAGGTACATCCACCCTATCTTCAAGTTTTCTTGGCTTACTGCTGCCTGCCCTTGGCATCTTTGTCTACTTGGAGTTCTGAATGTGGTGTGAAAGCTGCTGTTCTTAACCCAGCTCAGAGGACACCCCTCAACCTGGGATAACTACAATTCCCACCAATTCCTGTGGCTTCATCCTAAGCCAAAAAAATTATACTTCAACAAACTATCCTACTGATTTCCAACACACTATGACTGAGGCATTCAGGAACCCCTTCATCCAAAAGAATAAACTTTTAAATGGATATAAAATGATTTTTAACTCGTTCCAATATGCCTTATAAACCACTTAACCTGATTCTGTGACAGTTGCATGATTTAATCCAATGGGACAAGTTACAGTGTTCAATTCAATACCATAGGCTGTAGAGTGAAAGTAAAATCACCATACACAGGTGCTTTAAATTTAATAACAAGTTGTGAAATATAATAGAGGTTGAAATGTTGATTGTATGTGGTAAATGTAAGAGTAATACAGTCTCTTGTACTATCCCCTCTGTTTTAGGTCCTGCATATTTTTGAATGGCCCTTATCATTCATGACATTTTAATTTTTTTCTGAAAAAAAAAATAGAACATGACAGAAACAGTTCAACATAAATTCCATTACCAAATCACTTTACTGAATGAGCTGAAAGATTTTGAATATTGAAAAACCAAATTCTAGAACTTATTATCAGTATTCTTATTTTTGAAGTAATTTTCTAAATATTTCATTTTCAGAATCAGTAATGCTTTTCAGTTAGTTTTCTAATGGTAAACATACCATATGAAGATTTTTTTACTTTTGTATTCTACTCTGAAGTTATTTTATGCTTTTCTTATCATCAGTATCAAACCTCAAAAACCACAGCTCTTATCTGAGGTATCATCATGTTGCTGTATTTATTCATATGTGGGATGATGAATTTTGAGGAGTGCTTCCATTTTTTATTAAGATGTGAGTCTTTATATAGTAGGGATAAATGACAGTTAAGTGAATATCTGAATTACCTAATAATATTCTAATATCTTTGTTTTTGTGCTTCATTCCTAAGTATAATCTTTTTTTTATTGGTGTGAAATCATGACATCACCTATAGGTTGAAGAAGCTGCAGTATTCTTTTAAAAATATAAAATAAAACTTAATTTTAAGCTCATTTGCCACTTCAATGCCATACTGACAAATGGCTAAAAATACCAAATTGATATGTTGTTAATGGTAAAGATTATGCAAAACTGGAAGGCCAGAAGGAGATAGAAGATGTGTCCATCTGATGGTATCTCCCAAGTGTTGGTGCTTAGGGTTTTTAATAAGTTGTGAAAAGAAGGGTGCACATTTCTTCATTCTCCACAGTGTGCATGGAAATGTGTCTGGGTGTGGATGTGAGAGCTCAGAAAATAAAGAATTAACTGGCTCATGAAATAGTGCAATGTTTGATGCTTCAGGAGGTATGATCCTATTTTATTAGCACAACCTTGCTAGCTAATTAGATAGAGTTTATCTTTTTAGAAAGGATACCTTATAGGTTCATAAAAGATATTTACAGGAAGCAAAATAAATCTATTACTACTTTACCCCCTATCTTTAGTTTGTATAATTTTTGTACTATATATCTATGTATAAATGTTTAGAGTCTTCATTATGAAAATATCAATAAATATTTCATTAATTTACATTTATCTCTTTGTTGTAAAATGAAACTTTTTAAAATCAACTAAATGAATGACTGCCCAGTGGAAGTATGTCAGCAGTCTTCAGATCATTGCCAGGTTTCATAAAATATTTAATTATTTGGAAAAAGAAAATGACTTCATACTTTAAGGAAACGAATACTCTGTAAGCCTTCTGTGTAAATGTTGGTGTTTCATTGTTACACTATGGGGTTTTCCTTTTGCAATGTGACCCATGTTGGGCATTTTTATATAATCAACAGCAACTACATCTTTTGCCAAATGCATGCTTGCCTTTTTATTTTTTAATGTAAGGTAATAAAGAGCAAAGGTGGCTAGATTTTTGCATGAAATGGTTCTGAGAGGTAAGAAGAAAACAGACTTTGGAGGTTTTTAGTTTTAAATTTGTGACAGATGAAGTAGACTAAAATATCTCATATACTGATAACTCAAGCTTTTCATTTCCTCATGCAATTGTACGAATTTGACTGGGACCATCAGTTTTAAACTGTTGTCAAACTAACTAATGTATCATATGCTTTAAGATGCAAGATTCTTAATTAAACTTTATATAGATATAGAAACATCTGTGGTTTCTTTGTATTTCAGGAAAGGTGGTAGTAGTTTTATTTGATACTGATAAAATATTGAATTGATTTTTTTAGTTATTTTTTATCATTTTTCAATGGAGTAGTATAGGACTGTGCTTTGTCCTTTTTATGAATGAAAACAAATTATAAAGAAATAAATGTCTTACTGTTACTCAAAACATAACAACTGTCTTTCAATTTACCTAAAGTTTAAATTCATTTTCAGAAGGTTTTCATTATAAGTTCAATAGCATGGAATAAATATTACTGGTGAAGCAACAGTTCAATGTTGATACAGTTCACTGTTTTAAAAAAAAGTATACACACAGACAAAAACAGCCAGCGGCATTGTTACAGTGAAATAGGACCAAGTGACCAAGTAAGGAACAGTGACCAAGTAAGTCACTTCAACTCCTGGAGATGCCCATGAATATCACTCATCTGCAGCAGCCTGAGAAAATAAGAGAGACTGGTAGATCTTGAATGAGCTGAGATGCTAAGAGGAATTTGCCTAAAAGTGTGAACCCACAGGCAAGGAGTCTGAAATAGGTAAAGTCTTTGCATCCTGAGAAGGCTGGACCAGAATTCTGAATCCCAGGGCTTCATGAGCTCTGCCTTTCCATTTTCCCAAGTGCTTCTATTGTGATTTCTCTTTGCCATTCTGACCTCCCTTCCTGATTCATGAAGCTTGCTTTGCCATGAATCCTGGTTTTCCCTTTTAAGCCCTGCTTCCATTGCTTGACCCTAAGTATTAGGTTACTTTCTAAATTTAATATTTTGCTTTTGGTATTTGACCTTCAGCTGACCTCAGCTCAAATTTTCCAGACTTTGGGAGATCAAAGCTTTCACTGGGAGTACCTTCTATGTAAGTATTTCTCAAAACCGGTTGCCAATCAGAACTTTCAAATTCTCGAGAAATTGAAAAAACTAAATGGGTTCCCTTGGCCTCAGTCTAAATTTTCCAAATAAGAATCTGGAGAGTGAGACACAGGAAGCTAATTTGGGGGAACAGCAGTGTTCAGGAATGTTTGATAAGAGGTCAGATTTGAGAATCAGATTTTTCATGATTACTATAAGTTCAACTGACAGTTTTAACTAAAGAACATAGTTCAACATAATA
Source organism: Glaucomys volans (assembly GCA_020662805.1). Taxonomy (NCBI): domain Eukaryota; kingdom Metazoa; phylum Chordata; class Mammalia; order Rodentia; family Sciuridae; genus Glaucomys; species Glaucomys volans. Next base: position 3,386,669 of record JAJEJO010050702.1, on the reverse strand, counting down.
CATACGAAATATAAACACATCTGAAGAAAAAAATCTGTATTTACTTTCCTAAAATGTTTATTTTCTTTTGACTTATTCTTATCTTTACTTCTATATCATAGGTATCAAAGTGCTATATGTTTTCTGTAATAGAAAATTATCCCTTAATTTGTTTATATTTGAAATGCAGGTAACAAACTGAAATATTCCTCAGATTTCTTTTCTAAAGCAATGTTGATCTTCCTTACATTTTCTTTTTCCTTTCTCTTTTTATTTCCTCAATGACACTTAGAAAATGTATTAAAATTTAATCATTTCCTGAGTCTGTAATCCTCTGGAGGTTACTAAAAACAAAAATAATGCTGAAAGGTGCCCCTCTCCCGACTTCAGGAATTTTTTTTTCTGAATAGAAGCATGGTGATTTTTAATAGGTTGACTTCATAAATTAGTTTATGGTGGACCAAAATTACATTTCTACATTGTTTACCATATTTTTAAAACAGATTCCTCATTTTAGTTACTAGGAATACATTTACTATTTGGGGTAATGAATACCAGTACCTATGACACCATTACGAATTTGGATTTAGAATTCAGTCTGGCTGATCACAAGGCAGAACTGTGAAGTGAAGGAACTCCGTCTTCTGTCACATCTGCTTAAAATTATGGCATTTGCAGGTAAATGGATGGACTTGGGGAATATCATGCTAAGTGAAATAAGGCAATCCTAAAAACCCAAAGGCCAAATGTTTTCTCTGATAAGTGGACGATGATACATAAAGGGGCGGGTGTGTGTGTGTAAGGAAAGAATGGAGGAACTTTAGATTGTGTAGAAATGATGGGGGGAGGGGATGGGAGAAGGAAAGGCGGTGGAATGAGACAGACATTACCCTGTGTACCTGTATGATTACACGAATGATGTGAATCTACGTCCCGTACAACCAGGGAAATGAAAAGTCTGCTCCATTCGTGTACAATGAATCAAAATGCATTGTGCTGTCATGTATAACTAATAGAACAAACAATAAAAATAAATAAAGACTTGCTTACTTTCAGGGATGCTGCCTTGAGAGCAAAGCTCCAAGCCTTCATATTTTCTTGTGTTAGTTTCCCAGGGACATAATTTATTCTTTGGCAGTTCTGGAAACTGGAAGTGTAAATTTAAAAAATGAAATCCATGTGTCCATTTGCCTTCTGGAGTCCGGGGGAGAATCTACTCCATGCTCTTCTCTTCACTTCTTCTGGTTGTGGCACTCTTTGGGATTCCTCTCCAGTCTTGTCTTCCCTGTCACATAGTATTCTCTCTTGTGACTTTGTGTTCAAATTTCTTCTTATAAGGACATTAGGGCCCACTCTAACCCAGTTCAACCTCATTTTTCACTTCATAACATCTACATGGATGCTATATCTAAATAAGCTCACCTTCACAGGTTTTGGGGGAATGTTAATTTTGTTTCAACCCAGAATATTCTCCTTTCCTTATTTTGAAACCGGTATGTGTGTCACTCTCATTAATGTGGATATGACCAAAGTGCTCCTCCAAGCACATTTTCAGAAAGTCTTTATGTTGATGATGTGCAAACAGGATGGATGAATCTGAAATGTATGATGCTACAAAAGAAGTCAGAAGCAAAATCATATGTGATTCAATTTATATGACATCCTGAAAAAGGCAAAACTCTGAAGACAGGACAGTGGTTGCCAGGGTTTGGACGTGAGGGAAGTGTGTCCACATGAGCAGTATGAAGGATGATAAAACTGGTGGTGGTGGTGACTCTTTCTAAAAACAAGACTGCTGTCTAAGAAAGAATGACATGAATTTCGAGTGCAAGTTTTCAAGGAACTTCAGAACTTCATCGGAAAATCTTACAAACATAGACAATCATCCCAATTAAACACAGAGTATGTTTAAATGTTGAAAACACACACAACATTTTAAGCTAACAACATTAGTGTTTATGGCCAAAACACAACCACAAAACATCAGTGGCATATAACAATAGGTATTAGTGGCTCACACAATTGGGTAGCAGTAAATAGATATGTTGTTTTGCTACCTGAGCTGGGTTGTCTTATATTTAGGAGTTGATGACTGTCAGCTCTTGGAGGCTGCCTTTAGATGGGGCCTTTAGGGCAACTTGGCTCTGCTTTAGTTTTCTCTCATCCTCCAGAAGTCTAGTCCTGGCATGCTCCCATGGCAAAGACCGAAGTGCAAGAAAGCATGTGGAAACATGTATGAACTCTTTCAAGTCTTTGCTTGCCTCATGTCTGCTAACATTCTATTGACCAAATTGAGTTCTATTACAAACACAGGTCCAAGACGCAGGGCAGATTACCCACATACATTGGTGGGCACTTTAAAATTACAAAGAAAAAATATAGATATATAGGCAGGGTCAAAAAACTGAAACCAAATGGTGTAGTCTACCTCAAATGCTTACCAAATTTCATTGGTTCTCAGAGACTATCAATTTTTCCATTAAAAAAGAAAAAATACTCCTAATAAAACTATAATACAATATTTGATTATCATGTAAAATTTACATATATATTACACATACACATTGAAACAGCTATTTCTATTACACAAATTATTTTTTATTATTCTTACAGATAGACAAAAATGAAACTATTCATAAAATAAATTGTATAAGATAATCCTAAAATTTTCTACATTCAGAATATAACTCTTCTAAATCATTTTAAAATTGAGTAGTTGATGCTTATATTTTGATACGAAATATCATTCTTTGGTAGTATTGTGTTATGCATCCTTTCTTAAAAGGACACTCTAACATTTTCTAAGTGACTGATGCCCATTATACCTGTACTCTCTCATTATTACCAGGCACTAAAAGAAAGTTACTGTGTCCATTAAAAAAATATGTCCCCAATTTTTCCCATTAGTAGGTGGAATCTAATTCTATTCCCCTGGAGCATGTGCTGGATTTAATGACTCTCTCCTACTGAATAGAATAAAGCAAGAGTGACCATGGATTACTTTGGAAATGAGGACACAGAAAGCCAAACATCTCCATCTAGCTCTATCATGTGTCTGGGAGAAGCTCTCTGCCATGTTGTGAAGGCATTCAGGCAGCCCAGTGGAGATACCTATATGGTCCAGAACTGAGGCCTCTTGCCAGCAGCCTTGGGAATAAATCTCTTTGCAAGCATACCCACAGGCCACAGCCAAGATTTCAGACAACTATACTCTAGCTGAAAGCTTAACTGAAATCTAATGAAAGACCTTAAACCAGAACCACAGAATCAAACTGGTCCCAGATGCATGACTCAGAATCTGCGTGAGATAATAAATATTTGTAGTTGTAAGCCACTATGTCTTGCAGTGATTTGTGTTCAATAATAGATAACTATACAAGTAGTATAGTTACCTTAAATGACTTGTCAACAAGAACTTTAAGTGAATGAAGTCATCTGATCTGTTCAGTAAGAATAACAAATGTATCCCTAGATGTTCAGCTACCTTATTTTGGTGAATTTCTGTACATCAGAACTTTTTGTCTCCATGCTAAATCATGAGACACTTAAAAAACAAAGTCAACATGTGTTATCCTCAACATACTTCCAAATCAACTGGAGTAACGACAGTATAAACACCTATGAACAAGGCCACATATATGCAGGCAGTAACAACTAGGTCACAGTTGTCTCCTCACTGAGAGCAATGTAAAGACAATATTGATTACAAGCTGCATCCTATTTTCTGAGATGCTAAAATGTAAAAAAGTATGTATACTAGAAATGTGATTTTTAACAGCTCTTATGCTTGCAGCGCCTATGAGTAAATTTAGAGTAAAGAAGGTGAGGGTTATATTTAGGTTAGAATGTTGAATGGTGTTTGCTTCACTGCAGAGGCAGGACTCCAACTCAGCTGGCTGAGATCCCAGTGGTAAACCGAGAGGAGCAGGGTTGCCAGGGGAAATGGTTTCTGCCTTTACATCTACTATAATGTAACAGCTCCAAGTGTTCCATCTGGCTCACTGTTTCACCTTTTCTTTTCATCTTCACAGAGCAGTACAAGGCCTTGCATGTAAAAAAGGGCTCAGTACATATATATCAAATGGATTGCTGAATGAAAAATTAAGCTTTTAGATGTTTAGTGTTTTAACACCTTTTTCTAAAAATATTTTGTATTGCCGGATTGATAATATGCCTATTCCACATATTTTAATATTAGGAGAGCTCTTGAATAAAAGGGAAAAATCAGCTCTAGACAATGGAGTGTTTACAGGTCTGAGTTTATAAAACCATCTGAAGAAGGAATAGGTTTAATGAATAGTGGTCACTGAAGAGGAAGAAGTTTATTTACACTTGTACTTTCAGGGAACAGTCAGTACCTCCTTCTCTTAGCATTGTTTCTATAAATGCTATATAATTTGACGTACCTACACATTATGCACGATGCATCTTTTATTTATTTATATATGTATTTGTTTATATGTTTTATTTTGTAATTATCCATTTAACTCTGATTATGCATTTCACCTTTGTTATGGCTTAGATGTGAGGAATCCCCCAAACGCTCATGTGTGAGGCAATGCAGAAAGATTTAGAGGCAAAAAGATTGGGTTATGAGCCTTAATCCAATCAGTGAATTAATCCCCTGATAGGGATTAACCTACTGAAGGCATGTAGGATGTGGCTAGGGGAGGTGGGTCCCTGGGGCATGCCTTTGGGGTATGTATTTTGTCCTTGTTGAGCAGAGTTCTCTTAGCTTCCTGATGTGATGTCCTGAGCCCCTTTCCTCCCTCACAGGGTCCTGCCTCACTTGGGCCTGAGGAATGGAGATGCTATCTATGGACTTCTGAAACCCTGAGCCCCAGAATAAACTTCCTCCTCTAAACTTGTTTTTGTCAGGTCTTTTGGTCAAAGCAGTGAAAAAGCTGAATAAAACAACCTTTACTGTTGCATATTCCAGATTTGTTCCCTATATTCATCTTATTAATTTTATTTACATATTATATGAACAATAATTAATATCATATTTGGATTTTATTTACATAAATTGCACATTTTATTCCACATGTCTTATTCTATTTCCTAGCTCTCTCAATTAACATTTTTTTTCCTAATCCTTCCATGTTGCTCCTTTATTCTTCTGGTTATGTCATTGCATTTCATTCCTTTATTCCCATTTTGTTTTTTTTAATTTTTTAAATTTGTTTTAATTAGTTATACATGACAGAATGCACTTTGGTAATCATATATAATGGAGTATAATTTCTCATTTTTCTGTCTATACATGATGTGGAATCCCACATGTCGTATAGTTACATATGTACATAGGGTAATAATGTCTGATTCATTTTACTATCATTCTCATCCCCATACCACCTCCCCTCCCTTCACTAACCTCTACCTAATCTAAATTAATTCCATTCTTCCCTCCACCCTCCCATCATCTGTATATCAGGGAAAACATTCAGTTTTGTTATTTGGGATTGGCTTATTTCACTTCACATGATATTCTCCAGCTCCATCCATTTACCAGCAAATGCCATCATTTCATTCTTCTTAGGCTGAGTAATATTTCATCACACACACACACACACACACACACACACACACACATATATATATACATATATGTATGTATATATCACATCTTTTTTATCCATTCATCTGTTGAAGGGCATCTACGTTGGTTCCATAGTTGTGAATTGAGCTTCTATAAACATTGATGTGTCTGCATCACTGTAGTCTGCTGATTTTAAGTCCTTTGGGTATAAACAGAGGAGTTGGATAACTGGGTCAAATGGTGGTTCCATTCCCAGTTTTCTGAGGACTCTCCATACTGCTTTCCATAATGGTTGTACCAATTTGCATTTCTACCAACAATGTATGAGTGTACCTTTTTCCCCACATCCTCACTCACCAACATTTATTGTTGCTTATATTCTTGATAATTGACATTCTGACTGGAGTAAGATGAAATCTTAGAGTTGTTTTGATTTGCATTTCTATAATTGCTAAAGATGTTGAAGATTTTTTTCATATATCTGTTGGCCGATTGCATTTCCCCTTTTGTGAAGTTCCTGTTCAGTTCCTTAGCCCATTTATTGATTGGGTTATTTGTTCTTTTGGCATTAAGTTTTTTTGAGCTTTTTATATATCCTGGAGATTAATGTTTTATTTGAGGTGCATGTGGTAAAGGTTTTCTCCCATTCTGTAGGGTCTCTCTTCACATTATTGATTGCTTCCTTTGCTAAGAAGAAGCTTTTTAGTTTGAATCTGTCCCATTTATTGATTCCTGATTTTACTTCTTGCACTCTAGGAGTCTTGTTAGAGAAGTCAGATCCTAAGCTGATATGGTGCAGATTTGGGCCTACTTTTTTTTTTCTATTAGGCACAAGGTCTCTGGTCTAGTGCCTAGGTCTTTGATCCACTTTGAGTTGAAGGTGAGAGATAGGGTCTTAAATTCATTTTGTTACGTGTGAATTTCCAGTTTTCCCAGCACCAGTTATTGAATAAGCTATCTTTTCTCCAATTAATATTTTTGGCACCTCTGTCTAGTATGAGATAACTGTATTTAGTGGTTTTGTCTCTGTGTCTTCTATTTTGTACCGTTGGTCTATGTGTCTGTTTTGGTGCCAAAACCATGCCATTTTTGTTAGTAGTTTAAGGTCTGGTATAGTAATGCCTCCTGCTTCATTCTTCTTGCTAAGAATTGCTATAGCTATTCTGTGATTTTTACTTTTTCCAAATGAATTTCATGATTGCTTTTTCTACTTCTATGAAGAATATCTTTGGGATTTTAATTGGAATTGCATTAAATCTGTATATGCTTTTGGTAGTAGTATGGCAATTTTGACAATATTAATTCTGCCCATTCTGTTTTTAAATGTCTCTGTCAAAGACTATTTGCAGCAAACTTTTATTTAAATGATTCTTTATGCACCTCTGTGAGAATATTCCTGAGGTATATTTAGTACAAAAATTACTACTTTATAGGATGCATGTATAATATATTTCTTAATTTTTTCAGCAAAGTACTTTTCTTGGAATGAGCAAAATAAAGTAATTTCAATTTATAAAAAGTGACATCAATTTTCACTTTGTCCAGCATTTGAAGGTCATTTCCTCATCCAATCTCAATATATAGATTCAAAGTTTAGCCAATAGTCTGTGTAAAGTGTTTTAATTTACATTTTCTGAGGTACTAAGTATCTCCTCATGTGACTGCTCACTGTTTGTATTTTTCTTTTCCATGTATTCATACCTAAACATTTCAACATTCCCTTAAGGATATGCATGCCTTCTGAGCAAGCAGTTTCGATCCTGGTGTATATGTTAGAAAAATGTGTGTATATGTGCACTAAGTATCAAAGTATTCAAGTCAGCATTGCTCATAATTGTTCAAATTTAGAATCAGCACAAGTTCCGAGAATTAGTAGCTTAGATAACTATACTGTGGCATTGTATTATTCAGGGTTCTCTAGAGAAACTGAACCAAGCATTTATGATGAGGAACTAATGTATGTGACTATGGAGGTGGAGAAGTCTCAAGATACGCTGTCTGTAAGCTGGAAGCCCAGGAAAGCAGATGGTATGGCTATAGTTCAAGATCAAAGTAGCAAAACTATGAGTGCTGATGTTAAAGGACAGAAGGAAATGATATCCCAGCTCAAAAAAAGAAAATGAATTCACCCTTCTTCTTACCATTTTCTACTCAGGCCTTCAATGGATTGGATAATTCCCACCTACAGGTAAAGACAGATCTTCTGTACTCACTCTACGATTCAAATACCAATTTCTTCCAAAATTACTCTCAGTGACACACCCAGGAATAATGTTCATTCTTCTTGCTGAGAATTGCTTTGGCTATTCTGGGTTTTTATATTTTTCCAAGTTAATTTTGGAAAAAAAATTCTGGGCAGTCAAATTAAAACATAAAATTAACTATTACAGGTATTTTTAATATAATGGAATATTATGCAGTGATTAATATGAATATTCTACTACTAGATTCAAGGATGAATCATATTTGTAAGTTCAGTGAAGAAGCCAGATACAAAAAAGACTATATGCTGGGTTTTTTTTTTTTTTTTTAAGTTCATGGATAAGAGAAACTGATATATTTGGTTAGAAGTCAGAATCTTTGGGTAGATGGGTGTCTGGCAGGGAGCATGAAGAGATTTTCATACATGGTAATCATACTGTATAAAAATCCATTAAGTTGAAAACTTAAAACTTAGGTGCTTTTCTATATTTATATTATGTTTCAATAAGAATTTAAAATTTTAATAGCTCTATCTGTGCATAACCCTACCTTTCCAGTTCTGTCCTAAAATAAAATTTAGTCCAGGGAGTATGTTTATCATGTATTTCTCCCACAATAAACTTATAAGACTTTTTATTCATTCTTGGTCAACAAAAAATACAGGAAGTTAAATAACAAATTATAATCAAGTGTGATAAATCTATAATAGGGAAGTTTGTGGTGCTATAGGAGTACAGAAAGCTTGGCTCCACCAGTCTAGGAATCTAGGGGAGTTTCTCAGAGGAAATGGTGTTGAAGGGATACCTAGGGGAAAAACCTGGGTGTCACTCAGGGAACAATAAGTAAAAAGAAGGTGCCCAGCAAATGGAAGGGCACTGTGAAGGGACAGAAACAAGAGAAGTTTAAGTCTGTTTTGTGCTGCTATAACAGAATACCACTGACTGAGAAAATGATAAATTGAAGATTACTTGGTTCATGGTCTTGGAGGCTGGGAAGTCCAAGATAGATGGGCCACATCTGGTAGGGGTCGTCTTCTTGCTGCATCATAACATGGAGGGAGGTATCACATGGTGATAGAGAGAGAGAGAAAGCAGAATTGTGGCCAAACTCCTCCCTTTATAACTAACCCCCTCCCATCATAATCAACTTATCCATTCATGAATGTTTCAGTTGGCTTTTTCATCAATGTGACCAAAAGACATGGAAAGAATAATTGCGGGGGAGGAAAAGTTTATTTCACACTCATGGTTTTGGAGGTCTTAGTCCATAGACAGATGGCTCTATTGCTCTGGGCTTACGGTGAGGCAGAACATCATGACAGGAGGGGCCTGGTGGAGGATAGTGGCTCAGGAGATGGTCATCAGAAAGCGGAAAGTTCCACTCATCAGGTACAAAATATAAATCCCAAAAGCATACCCTAGTGACCTATCTTCACCAGCCACAGACTACTTACACCAGTTAGCACCTAGTTAATCCATAGGAGAAGATTAATGTACTGATTAGTTTAGAAACTCTCATAACCCAATCATTTATCTTCTAACTTTCTTGCATGTCTCACACATAAGCTTTTGGGGGACACTTCATATCTAAACCATAACAATGAGTGTGGAACCCTTGTGACCTGGTCACTTCTTCAAGGCCCCACCTCATATTACTGTCCAAATGTAATTAAATTTCAACATTAGTTTTGAAGGAGACTTTCAAACCTCACTCAGTGAGGTTTAGAATTTGGGAGAATGGCAGAATGGCTTGAATGTGAGAATAGAGACAATATTGTAGACAAAAGTAGATCATGAAGACCTTGTCATCGCTGTTAAGAAAATTGTGGTTTATTTTACAAGAATTAGGCCACAATGGAGGCAAACAAGCAGTGAAATAATGAGGATGGCCTTTTAGGCCTAATTCAGACTAGAGCTTGCAGTGGGGCTTGGAAATGAGTATCACTGAAGTGAGGGACATCAGTCTGGGAGTAGACAGTCTCTGTGTTCCAGGTGAGAATCCTTCAGGTGGCCCAAAATCTTCTTATGATGCAGTAAAATAAATTACATAGACTTTAGAGATATTGAATATCCAAAAAGAGAACTCCTGAATCAATTGGACATGGTGGACAGGGAAAATAAAAGAAGTTGAATACCATTTACTGGTTTATGTCTTGACTCTTTTTCATAGAAATTAACCAGTACACAAAACTGACTTCAAGACAGATTTTGAGTCTTCTTCAGTATTTGCACTGAATGTTCATAATTGCATCATTTCAATTGTGCTTTCACTATTCATAGCCATGACTAGGAAAAACAATGGAATGCCTAGTGGGTAACTTAATGCACATTAGTCTATAGAAGGATAGGAAATAGAAGGAAAACTATGAAATATCTTCTATAAGACTTAAAGAACTTGCCTAGGTAAGCAGAAACAATTTAAGTTGCTCAAAAGTTTCTCTAACTGTTCATGATTTATAAATGAGATTTCAATTCCCTTTTGAGAATGTGGTTATATACACATTTTAAAAGGTAGCAAGCTATATTCCCCTCCTCACCTACCTGCTGTGCTCAGAATCATTAACTGACTACTTAAATATTTGCCATTTACAGTTATTGGGGAGACAACTGCTGGTATCAAGTGGTTTGAGAATTGCCAAAGGGACCATATATCTGATAGATTTTTAATTATCCATATGATTATCTCTATTGGCTTAAAACAGTGTCCCTTAAACTTGAGGAAAATGTAGCTGAAACCAAATAAATCAGCCAAATAACCACAAGCTATCCATGCTAATTAAAATTATTATTAAAATGTTATTTAAATATATTCAATATAAAATCAGTTGTAAATATCTCATTCTGGTAATGCATACTGAAGCAAATTTTAAAATGAAGACAATCTACAAGACTAGTAATATTCAAATTAATAATTGAATTAATACAACCATTGAGGTTGTTTGGCTGAAATTAATCTGTTGCTCACAGTCCTATACTAGAAAACTAAAGTCTTCCACCATATTTCTCTATCCTAATTACCACAGAATCTTTTGGCAGGCAGTGCTGATATTTGGGCATCACTTAGTGCAAACTCATCTTTTACCCTCAAGTTCTCATCTGTTTATTTCTTGTTATACACAACAGTACTTAGCACCAATGGAATTATAAACATAAACTACTCTAGGACTAAAGTTGGAGGAAATATTTTGTTATCCAGTGGACCCAGTAAAAGCTTTCAATGTTTTTGAAGATATCATTCAAAGATAATCACCAAATGATCAAATGCTTTAAATTCTCCTTCAATTTCAAATATAATTTCTGGGAGGAAGTTTCTTAGGCCAGAATTAGCTTAAGGGGCACTGGATTGATTTGTTCGGAAGAAGTTAAGAGTATATATTATTTGTAAAGAATAGCACACAATCTTTGACACTCTAACTCAATATAATTTGAGTGAAGAGGAGAAGGGCCTTGAAGAAAAAGAAAGAAAATCCTCTTTCTGCTTGAGTTAAGAGTTCAGAAGTAGTCAGAACTTAAACCATTTGTAGTAATTATATAAATCTTTCAGTGGGTATTAGAAAGTTCTAGAAGGCTTTAGGCCAGAATCTAAAGAGGTCATCATCCAGGATAAGAGGGTAACTTAAGAGAATCTGAGAGAAAATGTAAAGCAATCTTTGAATATTAAAAAAAAATGTTCACAACATTAGTACATATTACATAGGAGGTGGTATTATTCTCCTCAATTCAGCTACGTTCACCTAGAGTTATCATTCTCAGAACAGTAAAGAGGCAGATTTTGAAAATGACAACAGTCCTCAAAGGACTATTTATATTACTAACGAATGCCAACAAGCTTTTAGATAAGATTTATGGACTGAAATTTTAGGCCAGTAAGACCCTATTGGTTCTGTATATTCATCACTTTCTCTAATTTGAAAAAAAAATCTGTTATTTTTACATTATCTTCTTCTAGATTGACAGATTGTTTACTTCAGAAAAAGATTCATCTGGCATGAAATGTAGTATTTTAACCAATCCAGTTTGGGGAGTGTTTTATCACTTGAAAAGTTTTGGGAAACATAACTACTCTTTGAAAAAGTAATTAACTAAGTGCATTAAACCATCAGTTTGAATTTCAGATCTAGAGATACTGAGCTAGATATGTGATCTCTGTGAGTTTCAATTTTATCTACCATAAGAGTAAGGAGTTGGCATCAATAATCATTGGCTCTACCCTCAGTCTCATAAAATTATGCAGGAAGAGAAATTTCCTCTAATCTGCATCCTAAAGTTTTGCAATACTATCATTAAACAATAATAAAAATGAATTATTTCTCATTTTCTTATTCACTTGGATCTCCCATGTATCTTATAAGGGGCATTTTCAGCTCACCTTGTATATGTGCATGTTACCAGAAGCCTGTTAGATAAGTCTTAACTGTTAATCTGTTTCTGTGCTTCAACTGCAGAAATGAAAAAAATTATGCCATATTTTTATAATACTTTCTTAAAAATGTTTATTAGAGCATGATAATTACACACAGTAATTCATTTTGACGAAATCATAACATTTAGGGAATTTGATTTCTAGAATACATTTTTATAATCTCAATTTCTGGATAAAAATCATTTTAGCATTCCTTCCTACCACTCCTGTGAAAATACTCTTCCCCTAGGAATTTACAGTGAATTTATCTTGGTGTTTGGCACAGTCACTCTTCAGCCAGAGAAATATTGCCTCCAGACCACTACACAACAACTATACCAAATTTCAATTTATTAATGATCAAATAAAGAATGTGACCTTTCCAAGTTCCTGAAATATTTCCTCACTGAGAATCTCGTTTATTGTATTGTCTTGCTTTTTTCCCCTTTTCCCCCATAGTTGTTTTTGTCGACTTCCCATTAACATAATAGTTTTCCCTAGTGATGATTCTTCAAGGCAAGAAAAAGCAAGTTAGGTTTCTTTCCATGGCATGCTCTGTTCTCTGGCACTCAGGAAAACTCAAATTGGGTGGCCATTCTAAAGAGGCATAAAAGACCATGTGGGTGGGCAAGACCCAAACAAAGAGTTGCCTCAGACTTCCACCCCCAAAATAACCACAGGAAGCCCTTTGATGTTCAGTTTGTCCCATCTTTCTCCACCTTCTGCTCCTGGTTCCTCCTGTGGCATGGGTTCCTGAGCATATGCCCCTCTTTTCTCATTCTTTAGAATCTACTGAAGAAAATTGTCATCAGTCATCCCTTACATTGCCTTCATGTACCCCAGTCTTCTGATAACACCCTTAAAGAACCCAGGTTTCTAGAAAGTTCCTGTGACATTTATAAAATTTCAAATGTTATTTAAATATATAGCCTCTTAAATAAACCACATCACAGAAATTATGGTAATTAGTATTTAGAAAAAATTTATCTTTAAGGATGGGTATTTTGACTATTCTGGCTTTGAAAAAAAAAGTAGACAAGTAAAACAGGTGAGATTGGAGAGGTAATTAATGGAAAGTACCTGCTTCTTATGAGCTGCAAGGCACCTGGTAGCACATGTGAAGATCATGATGCAGACCTTTTTAAGGCCATTAAACTCTAAGGTTTCATTAACCATTTGAGGGGTGATGGTTAATCCCGGTTGTCAGTCACCTTGACTGGAGAAAGTTTGTAAGCACATTTCTGAGTGTATCTTTGGGATGTTTCCAGAGAAGATTAGCATGTAAGGAAGCCAACTGAGTGGGAAAGACCCAATCTGAATGTGATCACACTTGTTCTGAGGTTGAGGTTCTTAGATTGAGCAGATACTTGTTTCCTAAGCTCTCCACTCCAACGATGGCCATTGTGGGACCATTCAGCTTCTGATCATGTAAGTCAAACCATATGCATACATATTTTCCATTCTAGGGTTGTGTCCTCTGGAAAACCCTAACTAATATAAAGGGTCTACCAGATATGACTTGGCTTGGAGTTTTTGTTATTATCTCTGGGAAGTTAATTCAAAAGGTTTATAATAGACAAGAGTCTAAATATGGATTTACTTGTAATTTCATAGTAGGTTTCTGCTTATCTTCTCTCATAACCACTGTCATCAAAGAATTAAACAATTATAGGTCACAAAAAATAATTCATTAAACAATTTCTAATGTATAATTTCTTAGGTGGCAAATTGCCTTTAGGAATGTTATCCCCTTTGATAATGTATGAGTTTCCTATGGCTGCTGAAACAAATGACCACAAATTTGATGGCTTAATATAACAGAAATGTATTTCCTCACATTTCTGGATTTCAGAGATCATAAATCAGTATCTTTGAACCCACTTCAAAGTGTTGTCAGGGTGGTACTCCCTTGAGACTCTAGGGGAGAATCAACCCCTGGTCTCTTCTAGGTCTTGGCAAATTTTGACATTCTTGAGCTTGTGGTCACATTATTCTAACCTCTATCTTGATGATCACATAGCCTTTTATTCTTCCATATATAGTCAAATTTCCTGTCTCCCTCTTTAAGGGATACCTGTCAATGCATTGCTCTGATAATCCAGGATAATAGTCCAATCTTAACATCCTAATCACACTTGAAAAGTCTTTGCTGTATAAATTAACATTTAAAGGTTCCAGGGATTAGGCCCATTTTTGAGCCTTCGACAAAAAGCCTGTCTTCCAATTTATGTTTCTCTTCTTGGAGGGGTGATCTCAATACATAAATTTTCATAAGCAATTCAGTTCATTCACTGTTAATAATGTTTATGTCAATATTCTGAAAAGCAAAGCATTTAAAATATCATTCTATAAACTACCTGATAAACTTTTAAAACAGTTTCCTAGACATGTGGTTTTGGGAAAAGGCTTATTAATATCACTTTTTCACATCTGAATTAACATATTTGCCATATATGTTATCACCCTGTAATCAGCATCAAAGAATATCAAGTGATAAGTACATCAAATTCCTGTTCCCATTTTCTTTCCTAGTTCTCCTGAATTTAGGTGAAATAAATTATAAAACTTCACCCATAATTTAATATCTATGTAATAGATATAATGTATGTATTTATTATATAAACATGAAATATGTAGATTCTGAATCTGAGAATTTCCTAGATACTATTATTCTGAAAATCCATTCATCTCTCCTGTACCACCCCAAATTTATCTCTTTCCAGTACCAGTATGCAAGATTTGTGTCCTTGATCCTGTATGAAATCGTCAATATTTTTTAAGCTGCTACTCCATGAGTTGATTTTAAATCCTTCCTGGACGCATAACATAAATGTCTTCATTGAGATTAGTAACTCACTTTTCTGCAGGGATGATACTCTCAAGTTTAGAGTTTAGAGCAGCCATAAACACTCAAATCTGGCTACAGCTATGTTTCCTTCAACTGCCTAGTTCCTAGAACAATCATCTCTTCTTTCCTGCACCTACCTTTAGATGCCTCCCTGACACACTCCCCAGAAGGAAACACATCATACAAATTCTTTTAAAATTCTTAAGAGAGAAAATGAAATTCCTTAACTGATAAGTCTCCATTTTTGTCTATTTTCTTGTCAATTGCTCTCTCTCTGACTGGCACATACTCTCTAAAACTTTTATCTGGTCATTTTGAGTGTTTTTTTTTTTTTCTCCTGAAACAATCAACTGACTCCATTTTTGTGGCACATACTTTTAGTCAGGTGGTGATGACTGTTCAGCATCCCTTTTCCCACTTTCCTGGGAAAATCACCTCTACTTGCTTCCCATGACTCATGTGGGTTAGGTTCAACTAAACCTTTCCTCATTAAAATAGGTCTGGTTGACTTAAACTAGTTCTATCCTGTTGGTTCTAGAGATTGCCCAGGGATGCTATATGAATTCAGATGTATTTGACTACAACCACCATAAAACTCATTCAATCAGACTTTCATCATTTCATCAAAAAGTCCAGACATATGGTGTCTTCAAGGTATCTTAGCTGTTGGATGATGTCATCAAAAACACAGGCTTTCCTACATTCAAAATATGGTTCCCTTGAGTCTTCCAAGTTTGGAGAACTGTGACAAAAAATAAGTCAACAGGGAGAACAAATAATATGATATGTGTCTCACACCTTCAGCATTACTAGAACACAATAATGAAGTCTTCAAATTGGTTGTAAATTGAATAAAAGAAATCCAAATTCCCACAGAGCTGCTGAAAACCTCTTGGTGCTGCAATTCTGAGGTGAGGAGAGTAAAGGAAGAGATGCTTAGAGATGCAATAACAAAGAGAAGATGAGAGCAAAGGCCTTAAATGAAGCAAGGACAAAATTACCTCCATGAGGAGAAAATCTGCATAAAATACCAAAATAATCAACATGTCAGAACTTGGTCATTCACAACACTGGCTACAAGAGAGGCCCGAAATGTACAAGACTAGAATGGAAGCATTGTTCCTATGGTAAAATAAACATGTATAGAAAACTGTGGCAGTCCAGTCAGCTGAGGCTAGACATGAGAAAACATCAAAGATCTCACAGAGACAAGAGAAAAAGACACACTGTGGCTTCCACATAAAAGAAACAGAAAACAGAACAGATGCACACTGTACTGATGGGTGAAGGTGCTCCCAGTCCAGAAACCTTGTTCATGAAATAAACAGGAATAGCGAAAAGCAAACCACCTTCACATCAAACCACTGTGAATAGTTCAAAATACACATTGAAGCAATTCCGCTGTGGAACTTTCACCCCATCAAGGGTACCCTGCAATCAGTAGGTATTCTGCTAATATGTTGAATTATACTGATTAATTTTCAAATGTTAATCCAGGCTGGTATTCCTGGGATAATCTATTTTTAATATATTCCTCATTTGATTGATTCATATTTTGTTGGGGATTTTTGTGTCAATGTTCATGAGAATAGAAGAATATCATTCTATTCTCTTTGAATCTTTATCTGATTTTAGCATTATGGTAATCCTAGCCTCATACGATGAGTTAAGGAAATATTCCCTCCTCTTCTATTTTCTAAAATAATATGTGAGATTGTGATTTTGCTTACTCTTTATTCTAGCACGGGGAAAAGAACAGCTCCCCCCAAAAAAAATTACAATTGGTAGGAGTCCTTTCTTCTTTTCCACATAAGGATGTAAACTGATGAATATTTCTCAAACTAATTCTAGTTGCATCATGATATTTGATTTCATTATTATTCAGGTTAAATATTTGTAACTTGTAATATCTATTGAACCATGAGTTATGTGGGAGTGTATTGTTCAATTTCCAAATATTTTACACTGTCAACTATATCTTTTAGCTGATTTTAATTCAATATTCTAGTGGTCTCCGTATGATTTCTATCCTCTTTAATTTGAGATTTATTTGACAGTGTGGCCAATGGTCCAACTTGGTGATTCTCCATGTGCACTTGAAGTTCATTGTGCAGCTGTAGTTTGAATAAAAATGTGGTATGAATGTCAAATCAAGTTGGTTTATAATCTTCTGACCTCCTACATCCTTATCAATTTTCTGTCTTTTGTGATTTACCAACATGAGAGTTGAAATATCTAATAACGATTGGGATTTTGCCTATTTTCCTCTGGATTCTATCAGTTTTGTTTTCTGTATTTTTCAGCTTTGTTATAGGGTGCATACACAATTAGTACTCTTATGTTCTTGATGAATTGATTCTTTTAGTTTTACAAACTGTGTCTCAGTATCTCTGGTAATATTTCTTGTCCTAAAATATACTTTGTTTCTTACTAATATAAACACTTCAAGCTTATAATTGGTGTTCACATGGTAGATCTTATTGCATCCTTTATTTTTTACCATTTTGTCTTTATATTTAAAGTGCATTTCCTATACACAGTGTATATTTTTATAGTTTCTTCAAGTCTGTTATTAACCTCTACCACTACTGTTTTCATTTCCCTGCTTTTGATTATTGAAACCTTCATACAAGTCAAAAGAATTAAAGATGTTCTTGCAATTCATAAGAATGAGTAACACGATTATATGATCTTCAGCTCCTTTGAAGCCCTGGCCACAAGCAAAAAGGACTTCTTAACAAGAACTAGAGCTTTTCTGTTTCTGTTTTCCAGTATAATTACTTAGAACAAACTCTGTCCCTTTCTTGTATCTGCTTCCTAAGAAATCCACTTCTCTTCACTCTGATGTTTTGCTGCTTAGTGACTTAAACCTCAGGAGACACTTTATATAAGATCCATAATGCTACAGGAGGCAGCATGTTCCTCAGACATTTAATTTAGATTTTCCAATTTAGTTTCCCAAGATAGAATAAGCTTCATTTGCAGGTTTAAATGGTACAGCAATGTATTCCTTGTCCAGTAAAATTCTTAAGGTTAAAAGAGGAGGGCTAGTTTGATAGTTCATGTTCTGCAATGTCTTGAAGAACTTGGACCCTTTCCAGGTCACCAATCTATTGTTCCTAAGGTGTGGGCCTTGCCTTCAAAGTTCAGGAAGGTTCCAGGCAGTGGAAAGCAGGAAAGGGTGAAGAAGAGGCAAAGGGGACTTTCTGTTTTTATTGAAAATTTCTGAAATTAACCAGATAAACCTGTGAAATGCCATCTTTTTTTTTTTTCCCCCTGTAGGGAGCTATGTATCCTCAAAATGAGGACTGAGACACAAATACTCTAAATTTTTAATCTTGCCTTTTACTTGCTTTATCCAAACCCAAAGTTGGCTTGCATGCATGCTTTGTTTGGCCTGCATTATTTAACTTGTCAATTAACTACTTGTCAATTAATTGCATGTAAAATATGGGACTTATGGCTTTTCTTGAAAATCAGACAAATCTAATAACAATGGGATATGTGTCTAGAAGGAAATAGCTGGAATTAAGAACAGCCTCCCTCTGTAAAGGAGGCTTGTACTCTGCAGATGGCTGACCCACTGGCCTGTTTCCTGGCCTCAGAGACATTTGTTGATAATGCGCATGTTTGACAGCACTTCCCCCAGGGCAAAGGCTGCCCAGTTACCTTCTTGCTTAACTATGGTCACTATGGACATTCCTGAGTTACTGTAAGCAGCTTTGAACACTGAGACTGGTTATAACTTAATTCTTTTTAACATACTATAAATTAATTTCCCTCTCATTAAAAGATACTTGGGATCGCCTCCAGTTCTCATGCAATTTTATATGTACTTTTACATATTTCTTCTATATGTTTTATACATCCTAGTATATATGCACACTTACTATGTCTACCTCAAGTATGTCATAGAATCCAGCTAGATAATCCTTGTAAAGCGCTTAGAGTATCTAAGACATATATGTCTAAATGAAGGAAAATCTGAAAGATCAGTTCTCAGATTTTAGAAAATATGGTATTATCAGATATCTATAAGTAATTATGGTTATTATTATGATTAAAACATATTTTCCTATTCCAAGCTGAATATTTTATAATCTTTTAACATCTCTGGAATTGGGATTTAGTTGGTGGTGCCTTATAATCACTGTTGAACAAAATATTTTTAAAGAGGATAATCTTGTCTGAGCACTTGAAAACTTGGTCATGATGTCAATATTGACCTCACCACAGTTAAGAAGAAAACACAGTTGGTAACAGGCATGTTGGATTTAATTATATTAAAACATCTTGATTACTCTATGAATGGTTATTTATTGAAAAAGAATACTGTGTTCAAAAAAACATCAAAGCAGTCACAGTGCATACATTTTACATTAGTGAAGTAATATGTTGAAGAAGTGATCGTAAGCACCAAAACTGCAGAATAGTAGAATGGAAGAAAATATCTGAAACTAAAAAGTGCTTCATTAACTCCCTCATTTATGACTCAGAAATTAAGAACTTTGAATCGAAGATGGTTTAAGACAGAACATTGGGTCAAAGCAATTCTCAAAATGAAGAGGATTTAGGCATAACTTAGACAGTTTATTTTACTTTTTTTAATTTGCAAGAGTGATATTGTGACTAGAACAAATAAAAATAAAAAATAAGTGATACTATGACAAAAATGTATTTCTAAGGGCATCTAAAGGAGCTCTTTTGTTAAATATGAAATTGTGTGGTAAGAAAGCATTATCTGTGTAACTAACAATTTTTTCTAAGTGATGTACAATAATGGTGTTTCTTGCATGTACGGCATCTTAGATAAAATCCAAAAATAGATAATTTTTAGAGTCTAATAAAATTCCAATTGAGATCAAAATCCAAGGAGAGGGCTTGTGTAGGCTTGCTTTAATCAGATGCCAATCTTCATCCAGGAAGAAGGTAGAGGAACTTGATTGGGAGTTCTGACAGGATTTAATTTAATAAAGATGGGATAGATTTCTGAAGAAATATTAAAATCCTATCATAAAAGAGAAAGGGACAGGGATATTGTGCAATCAATGCAATTGGATGAAAATATGTAAGGTATTTAATTCTGATAATTAGAAAACTATAAAATAAGGAACATGCAATTTAAGAAACATGAGAATATTAATCTCTCAGCATCTTCAGCAATGTGGTAATTATCATACTTTCTCCCTTTTTGATGAGAGAAAAAGGTAATTCACAGTTGTCTAAATTTACATTTTTCTTCTTACTAGTTAAAGTAAGCATTGTTTATAAGTTTTTGGTCATTTATATTTGCTCTATTATAGATAGCTTGTTAAGGAATTTGCCAATTGTTCTACTGTTTTTATCATTTTCTTATAGACATGATGGAATATCTGATTATTAATTCTTTGTTATGTGTTGTTACATATGCTACTTCAGTCTTTGATTTTACTCTTGACTTTATTTACATGGTACTTTTTCATGCAGGTAATTGTTAATCTGATATTGTGACTCGTCCAAATCTCCCAGCCAATGAAGGAAAGGCAGTTAAGCTCAGTAAAATATGTTGAAAACAGTCAGTATAGTTGGGTTCCGTGGAGCTACAGGGTGGAAGCAGACCCTCCACTGACTGAGGAGAAAACTGATGATACAGCTAAGTGCCTAAGGATGTCACCTTCGGTGCCAACCGAGGCCAGGCTCCCCCTGGCTCACTGGGCCTTCCTCTCCTTCGTCCTTTGTATCTTTTTGTAAATAGCAATTCACAGATAGCAACTTCCAGTGTGTCCCTCTTGATCCTCAGGGATCCCCACATTTCTGGACAACATGGAATCCTCTCAAGCCTCTGGTTTTAAACAGTCCACGTGTACTCCCAAACACTCTTGTCCAACACTGACTTGATTCCATTTTTTTCGTGAAATCTTTGGAAAGAAGGGAGAACATGCATGTAGAATGTTAGTCTTTAAGGCATCCAGATTTTTCTGTTGGGGCTAAACTTCTACCTCAGCAGTAAAGGCGTAACCATGTAAACACATTGTCTACCCAAGTACTACTTATTACATATTTAAAAATGTGTGCAGAGATGGAAAATTTATATATACAAGTTTGCAATTTTCAAAAGAAGACCAATAAGCAATCAAATATTTTGACTCAATGTTTACATATATATAAGCTGTTTTCATTTTTTTGTACTTTATAGTTGTTTAATTCATTTTAATCTATAAGCAAACATTAGGACAAAGAATTCATAACTCCAGAAATATAATTAGAAGGCCATACTTTCATTCATAATACATAAATATTAAATTGTATCTTTACTCTTTAGACTTCATATTAGGGATGTGCTTGTAACCATGTAAATAAAAACTCCAAAAATGTTATGAAATCAGATACATGAAATGATGTGGTATCATTCTGAGCCAACATGTGTAAGGTATAGTTGCTAACAGCATCAGTTTCACCACAAGTTCATAGAACATTCACAGAAAGCAATTCCAAGTTTACCAGAATCCATTTTAAGTGATTATGTTTCATATGTGATCCTGGGAACTGCAAATACTGTTTTTTAAAAAGCAACTAATATAAATCAGTGATATTAAATGAGCACCAACAGAGTTACTCATGAATACAAATGCTTATTCCCTGTTATGGGGAGAAATGTTGATTATTCTTAGGCAAGGAATTAAATGAATTAAATTAAATGAACTTTTAATATCTAGGGTCTTGCCATTTTGCTTTGTAAGCAAGAGTTATCTTAAACTAATCCATTAGATTGGCCAACTGCCATTATTAGCTCAGATCCTAGTTTGCTGATGGGAGAAGTTTGTCTTAGAAAAAGTCATGTCCCCTGGTACCTTAAATGTAGTTGACACAGGTATCATTTAACTTCCCTGAAGTAGAAAAATTAAGCCAACCATCTGAGAATCAATCTACAATATGCCCATTAAACAATTTTGGAAGATTTTTTAAATGCCTCATTAAAAACCATGAAATAATGAAAAAAATACTTTAAATTTAATCTGTTATAATTCAAATGATTCTTTGTTGTTAGACTAAGATTAAAATTTGAAGATGTTTCCAGATCCTTGTTAACCTTGAGACCAAAGCTCTATCTGCAATGAAATCATCCTTTGAAGTCAACTTTGATTTCTTATCACAAGTTTTTTCCTTGAAATTCAGTTTCAAGTTCTTAAAACAAGTTAAATTGCATGCTAATATATGATAACATATAGTATGTCTTGCTTTTCTTGAAATAGCAATTTTTGAAAAGTGACCTAGAAAAATACATTGAGAGATAAAACATTATAAAAACTTTTTCAAAAAACTTTTTTCATTGAACAAATTAGCTTTAAACTATCATTGTCCTGTAGAACTTTCTGAAATGACAGAAATATACTGGATCTCCACTAGCCAAAGTGGCAGCGGTAGCCACTGAGAGATTGAAATCTAGACAGTAGGAAGAGAAGTTGAATTTTTAAGTGTTATTCAATTTCAATTAATTTATAGGTAAATAGCTATAAATGGCTACTTATATGGCTCCTATGTTGGACATCAAAACTATAGGCTATAGCAAACCTATTCAAATAGCTAAAGGACTATCAGTTGGTAATCACAAGAAAGAGAAAAAAGTGAAACTAGTAACTCAGCTCCTCTGGACCTCAAAAAAAGAAAAAGAAGATACTGGATTAAGTCATCTCAGAATGAACTCAGAATGATAAAGATGTTTTCAAAACTAACCTCTGGGTAGTTTTTGATGTCAAAATTCTGCTAATGAATAATCCAGTCTCATTGTTAAATGCGATAAACTATTGGTCTACAAAAGTGATTATATTCACTTCTCACTTGCTTAAACAGAATACTTTGTTAATCACTTTAGACAGGGACTTCTGTTATCAGATTACCACCATTGACATGGTAAACATAGACATGCCAAGTCTGGCCTCCACATGGGCTTCCCAGAGGTACTCTCAGACATTGGCTTACTATACTGCAATATTTGTTAACATAAAAGAAATAGGAATCACCTTATAAAATGTACTTCAGTACCTTTAATTATGGTTACTTGTGTTATTTATTTGGTTATAAAAATTTGCATGCTTCAAAAAATCCAAGCTATTCAATATAGAAAAAAAGGTAAAAAACTGCAAACAATTCTATCCCACCTAGAAATAGTTGTCATTAAACATTAAACCTTAAATTTCTATTCCTACATACATAAGAGGTATAGGTATAGAGGCTGAGAGACCAAAACAATACTATAAAAACTAACTCACTGCAGTCAGACTCTCAATAGAGATGAGATTCATAACAACCTCTTGACTCTAAGGAACAGTTCTCTACACTACTGCAGACTGAGGGCAGAGCTTCTCTCAGCTTTAGTCCACAATCCTAAGGGTCTATAAGTTTCTAATTCCTTGAATAAAGTACTTTACACCTGAAAGACATACATTTTCTTCTATTTCCTGACCAGATCTTTGGTGCTATAAATACTCTTCCTCATATTTTAATGGCCCTTGAGATTCTTTTGTGAAATACTTGATTGAATCTCCAGCCTTTTTCTTCTTGCCAGGTTGCTGTCTTTTTCTTATTGATTGGTAGTCATCTTAGTCATACAGGCTGTCATAACAAAATATCATATGTTGTGTGGCTTTAAAAACAGAAGTCATCTTCTCACAATGTTTAATCTGGAAGTCCAAGACATCTTGATGTCACCAAGCTGGTTTCTAGTGAGGTCTCTCTTGCCAGCTTGCTCATGGTGGTCCTCTTGCCTCTTCTCTGTATGTGGGTGGATAGATAAACTCTGGTATCCATTCCAATTAGAAGGACAGCAGTTCTATGAGATGATGTTCCAAATACAGTTATGTTGGGTGTTAGGCCTTTAATACATGAATTTTAGGGGGACACAATTTATTCCACAATAGTTGGAGTCCTTCCTAACGTTCAAGAGGTCTGTTGTAGATGATGCAAAGAGTTCTTTCACTCCATGGCCTGCTTTTCCTC
The DNA here is from genome assembly GCA_020662805.1 of Glaucomys volans. Classification (NCBI taxonomy): domain Eukaryota; kingdom Metazoa; phylum Chordata; class Mammalia; order Rodentia; family Sciuridae; genus Glaucomys; species Glaucomys volans. The sequence goes on along the minus strand of JAJEJO010050702.1, from coordinate 3,362,724 downwards.
TCTCTCAAATGGCATAGTTTGAAAAAAATGTGCTTAGTTTTGAAATAATTAATTGAACAATTTTTTATTAATGTTTTTGTATTTTATATTAAAAACTACTTCCTGCCATAACTCCTATTTTATTTTTATTTAGATGAATTTCTTGCTTTACTTTTATATTTATATCTAAAATCCATCTGGAATAACTTTAATTCTGCAAGATCATTTTTCCCTTCTAACAATCCAAGTGACTCAACTTTTCTATTGACTAGACCATTCTTTCACTTACTTCAAAATGCCAACTTTTGCATAAATCAAGTGTCCACATCTATATGAGTATCCTTCTGGATTATTCATTTTGTTGCTTTGGTTTGTCTGTATTTGAAGCAAACCACACCATCTTAATTATCTATCTTTATAACATAATCTGATATCCATTAAAACAAGTTCTCCCATGCATTCTTCTTCACGATTGTGTTAGCTATTCTTGGTTTTGGGGGTTTTTTTTGGCATTTCCATGTAAATTTTGGAATGACATTGTCAATTTCTATTTTTGCAACTCTGTTTATTCTGTTTGGTTTGATTTAGTTTCTTTGTGTGTATGTGTGGGGGGCATTTAAATCTATTTCCTGCTACCAGAATAATTTCTCTAATGCACAAATATAACCTTGGTTTTGATTTTAACTTCTCAAAACACATTCAAGATACACTCTAAATACTTTGATCATTATACAACACCCTATGTTGGCTTGATTTGGCCGCATTTCCAACCACAGTCTTGACCAGGTCTCATCCTTCATCTGATATTTTTGAACTCTTATTATATGCAAAGAGGGGAGAGGGGCAGGGGTATGAATGATGGTGGAATGAGACAGACATTAATACTCTATGTACATGTATGATTACATGAATGGTATGAATCTACATCATGTACAACCATAAAAACGAAAATTGTACCCCATTTGTGTAAAATGAATGAAAATGCAGTCTGTAAAAATAAAAAATTTTTAAAAAGAAAAAACTATAAATTAATGTGTTCTCTTCCTTTATATATAGCTTGTATGTCATATATTTCCAGAAGTCTTGTTTTAGTCTCTTCAGTAGGTCCAAGGACACTCTTGGTGAATCAATAGATAATTATACCTCTATATTGGACAGTAGCCTTAAAATTACCTCACTACCTAGACATCATTATTCCAATTTCCCTGACAAGATGACAAAAGTACAATTTAGTCATCTTGAATAATGAACACCTAGGGCAAATACCTTTAATTTAGAAAGTGTGTGTGTGTGTGTGTGTGTGTGTGTGTGTGGTGTGTTTATGGAAGAAGAGTTGCTATTTTGTTCTAGCTTCATATTAATGTACACTATTTTTATATAATTCACTACTTTTGACTTCCTTTGATTATGAAGGACATGAGGGACACACATTATGGAGTAACACTGAAAATCATGCAAATGGCTCTACTGTGCTGACCTGACAAACTTGTACATCTCCACAGGGCCAAGCTTTAGTAGCTGGACCAAGTCTTGGTAGAATGTCCTGTGAACCTGTTGCAGTAAGGGGAGAAACCTCATAGGAAGTCACAATTAGGCACTTTCTCGTTCCAGTTTGGTGGAAGACTGCCACAAAGCTGGTTCTTATCCATCCAACTCATTTCAGTTGAGCACAGGACTTTCCATCACACTTTATGCCTTAGAGTATAGTCTCTGGATTCTGGGGAAGTTTATGAAAGTGACTGGCCATGGTTTAAAGGTCACCCATCAACGACAGAGTGACCATTCACCAGTATCATGTCTCATTTTGCTGGTTTAGAATCTTAATGTGGAATTAGGTACATGGTGAGGTGAAACCATCATGCCAATCTTACTTTGCTTTTCTGTAAGAGGGAACTGAACTATTCAGAGTAGAGATTCCTACTGGTCAAATCCATGGAAGGTGCTGAACCAACCTCACAGTGGCCATCATCATACCTGTTGTCTTGCTAGCCATTGTGCTACCACCTAGGAAATATGTGGCCACTTGATAGATTCTTCTTAAAAAGGTCAGTGGATGAGCAAATCCAGCTTCAAATTCTGCCAACTGCCAACAAAAGTACTTACAAATATTGCTTTAAAGATTGAGAACTCTGCTGGGTGTGGTGGCACACACCTGTAATCCCAGAGACTCAGGAGGCTGAGGCAGGAGGATCATGAGTTTAAACCCAGCTTCAGCAACTTAGCGAGGCCCTGAGAAACTTAAAGACCCTATCTTTAGTAAAATATACAAAGGGCTGGGGATGTGGCTCAGTGGTTGAGCGCCCCTGGTACTAAATAAATAAATATATATTGAGAACTGTTAACCCTAAAAAAAAGAACCTAACATCTTTCTGTTGAACTAGGAAACAACTAAAGGATTGTGTCCTATGTGTATGAGGTCAACATGGAGGGAGCATGATATCTTGTATCTTTTTCACTGTGTAGTTCCTATTTTGGGGACATGACATCTGTGCCAAGTTATCTCCAACCTCAGGATGTTCAGCAAGGTGTGCTCCCTCTGTCTGCTTACCACCCCTGACCCCTTTATAGTCACACTTACTCATCACATAGTCAACCTTTTCCACCTTTGGTCCTTAGCTTAAATATCATTTACCCAGAAAATCATTGTCTAAATTATCTACATCCTGTTTGATTCTCCAATGGTATTCTGCTCTTACATTTTATTATACTTATTATAATTTATAAGTAAAAATGAAAACGTTTGGAGAAATAGATCATGACTATTCATGTTTACATTTCCCACTAGAATGTGAGGTCTATAAACACAGATACCATAGTTTTGCTTGGTTTTATGTTACCACAGGATTTTCAGGACTTAGCTCAGGTCTGTCATATAATTGAGCATAATAAAAATGTGTTGAATAAGGAAATAATGGATCAAAACACTAGAAAAGTGGGGGCACCCTTGATTTCTTGGGTGCTAATTTATGAGCACTGTGTTTCTTTCACCACTTACAATTTTACTTTCCTATTACATCTACAGACAAAATAAATTTCCAGAAGTATTTGACAAAAAGCATATGGTGGGGTGGCTGGTGGGTGTTGAGTTGGGATTTTAGTGGAGGCAAGTGATGTTACTGGGGGAGAAAGGCAAGCAGGAAGGGTACTGGTAATGTGACATTGCAACTTGGAAGTAGAGTCCTTCCAAGAAAAATACTGTTTTAATAACATAGTTTCTGTTTATTGTGTTTTAAAAATAAGTTGTGCCAGTTTATAGCCCATAATTTTTTAGACATTTTTTGTGTCCAAAGACTTGGAAATTATATAAGAACAAATGATCTTACCATGCAACAGAACAACTATGCTAGAGTCTTATCCAATAATTTTTCAAGTTATTTCACTGCTTGCTATTATGCATGTACATGTTTATATCCCCAATTTTTACATTTAATAATACATAATAAGCACTTGTACATATTGAAACATAGTCTTCCTAATTATTTTCATAGTTATATAATACTTCATTGAGTAAATAAGTAGTAATTTTCTTGTCCTCTTTGCTTCATGTCAATATTCTAGTAGTACGATGACCAGAATCTTTGGGTTCTCTCAAATTGATATGTTGCTACCAAGTTTCTGAGAGCTATTGGTCCCTTTTACCACGTGAGGATGCAGCAAACAGAGCTATGAATCAAGAAGTGGACCCTCACTAGACACAGAAACTACCAGCACCTTGATCTTGGTATTCCCAGCTTCCAGAACTGTAAGAAATTTCTTCTGTTTATAAGTCACCCAGTCTATGGTATATTGTTAGCATAGACCAAGCCAACTAAAATCTGCAGCTTTCTACTTTGTGCAAGGACAGGAAACAAATCACACACATCATTTTAATTTTAAAGGTGTTTATTATTTCTTAAAAATCATGGTTTGCATGATTGTTGTTACAATATCAAAGTCTGAGTCTTGATCTATTTTACTCAACTAAATGAAAGCATGGTTTTGGCAATATGTATGTATGACTTTACTGGTTTTGTTCCAGATTTATTATCACTTCTCATTTAATTTTGATTTTTTTTCTAACTAAAGGATACTATTTCATTATTTTAAAATTTTTCTTTAAAACTAGTAAAATCATTTTTAAATGTTTATTATTTATATTTTCTACCAAAAATGTGATTGGAATGGAATGCAATAATGAAACCTAAATGGTGGCAGACTTAGTAAATGTAAGAAGACATAAATATTAGAGTTGGGAAAGCTGATGACTCTTGTTAAGAAATGGCAAAACATTTGGTCAAAATATTGCCTACTATATTTTAGAAGACAGATAAAATGCCAGCCAAAGCTGCAGTCTCCAGTTAATGAGTGGGGAAAAAAATCAGAATGTTGTGTTCTGGCTACTTCTTAAAACTTCCAACAAAACAATTTAATCAAAAAATTTCAGCAGAAATTCAGCTTAGGATATACTAGTCTACAAGCAGAGACAAATGTAATAGAGCCTTATTTAAAAAGACACTACCTGTGGTCTGTAGTCTAAATTAACTGAGAGCCCAGGATATTGAAATCTTGTTGGGTGATAACATCAACCATGTCTATATCCAGACTGAAGCTGTGAGGCACTTGTTTCCCTCTCTGCAAACTCTTGAGAGTCTGTTGGAAAAGGCACATGTAAGGGGATTGCCTTACTATTCCCATTATTTCAGAGTTGATGAACAATGAGGGAAAGAATATATGCTAGAAACTAGAAATTATGACCCAGGCTGAAATAACAGCTTTAACACTGATAACCCTACATGGAACAGACCAGAATAAATTCCAATTTTTTTTCTTTCTTGTTTTTTGTTTGTTTGTTTGTTTTGGTATTGGGGATTGAACCCAGGAGTGCTTAACCACTGAGACACATCCCCAGCCATTTTTTATATTTTTATTTAGAGACAGGGTCTCACTAAGTTGCTTAGGGCCTCACTAATTTGCTGAGGCTGGCTTTTAACTTGAGAATCCTCCCAAATCACTGGGGTTATAGGCATGCACCACCTCACCAGTTAAATTCCAAATTATTTTGAAAGTCTTACAATACTTTGCAACAATCTTGCCTACCTTATCAGTGTTATCCATTGCTTTCATCTATTCCCCACTCTATCACAGATGCACATCTTCATTCCCCACCCACTCTGTCACAGATGCACAGGACACTCTTTCCCCAGGGCTGCTGGCTTTAATGGAAACCCATTTATTTGTAAAGATGGCCCACTGTGACTATCACTCCTTTTCTCCCTTTGATCTAATTAACTTCTGTTCATCTTGGCATCCATAGCAGTGTCTCTCACAGTGCCATAAATAGAAAAATAAAATTTTTATAAACTTAACATGAGCCTCCTACTGGGATTGGTAATGCTAGATGAGGCACCTACGTGTAAGTTGGACTGTTTCAGGTTCTTCACTCTTCAGTTAGGACTGAATGCAGTTCTTTTATGTAGGTAATTTATGTCCAGCCATGGAATGGAAAGAATAAGGGAAAGTCTTAATATTCCCTCTCTCTCACACACATGCATACACTTTATACACATTATTCCAAGAAGCATGTTGGCTAGCTGTGAACCTCACAACTCAAGCTGCATCACCAAAAACAAAACCAAAATGAAAAATGACTTGAATTTCAACTTGGTAAATAAGTGGCATATTGTCTTCCTCTCCTGTAGTTTAGATATTTTTCTTTTCCTCTAATTTTTATTATTTCAAGGCATTGCCAAGACAGCATGTGCAAATATGAACCTCAGAAAGGTTCCTTTCCTTAGGGTAGCCCCACAGCATGCAGGGAATGCTCTGGTAAGCAAATGAATGGTGTAGCATAAAAAACTCAGAATTATACATTTTATCACATTCCAGATTTAGATATGTACCATCTTAAAATGACATTGTCCCCTTTAAAGAAGAGCAAGACAAATGCAATCATAATCCCAAAGCAGCCAGATGAAAAGCATGTGGAATGCTGAAGAAATAATAAACAAAAATGTAAATGAAACTGGGCATGCTGCCTGGAAAACAGAATCTGTGTGCAAACAACAGATACTCAAGCCAAATTTTAGACCCCTTGAGAGGCTGTTCAACTGTATCTCTCTAAGCATAGGGCCAAAAGGAAATAGGTGAATTTTCTATCAACACACAGTGGGGAGGTTGTAAGGCATAAAGATCATAAGTCTTTCCTGGGAAAAACTGAGCAAAATGATGAAGATTAAATCAACTTCATCTCTAATCTGATGGGAAGACTTGTCAATGTAGGGGCTGTTACCATCACCCAGCAGCAATTCCCAGGAATTACTTTATTGTTGAGCTCCATATTCTAAAGTTTCTTTTTATTCACCAAAGGCTTTTTAAAAATTTGATGTGTTAGAGACCCCAAAGGCTAGAGAATTAGTATTAAATGGCATGTATCATATTTCCAGTTACATGATTGGACAAATCAGTTTTTTCTGGTATCATCTATAAAGCAAATCTAACTTTTTCACAAAGTTGTAAGTATAAAATGGTCTATGAATATCAAGTGCCATTATTGTAATGGTAATAAGGAAGAGAAAGTCATATTAGACAAAATAATGCTGTAGCCCAAATTTTGGCACTACAATGTAGCCTGACACAGCTGTGGGATAGAAGTATACTGGTCTGGTTAGCCAAATACACCTTAGAAATGTTTTTAGTAGATCCCTTGGGATGTTAGGTGTCCCCCAAAGTTTACATGTGAGACAATGCAAGAAAGAAGAAATGATTGGGTTGTGAGAGCCTTAACCCAAACAGTGAATTAATCCCTTCATGGAATTAACTGAGTGGTAACTGGAGGAGGTGGGGCATTAGGAGCATGACTTTGGGGTATATATTTGTATCTGGTGAGCGGGGTCCCTGTGCTCTCTCTGCTTCCTGATAACCATAGCTGCTCTCCTCTGCCGTACTCTTCCACCATGTTGTCCTACCTTACCTGGAGCCCTGAGGAATGCAGCCTGCTGTCTATGGATTGAGACCTCTTAAACCATGTGCCCGTAAATAAAATTTTCCTCCTCTATAATTGTTCTGGTCAGGTCCTTAAATCACAACAGTGAACAAACTAACTAAAACATTCCCCTAGACTGTCATTTTAAGTTCAGAGAAGCTATCTTATCCTTTGACTTTGGTGACTTTTCCAATTTATTTTTCTATAGTTGACTAATTTCTTGCTATTAATTGCTATATGGAATTAGGAAGAATGTCCTTTACCTGAGTATAAGGTCCTATAATCTCAGTTTCTCTCCATTCCAAACCCTATGTCAAGATTTCTCACATATGGTTTCCACAAACTTGATGTAAATTCTACAGAATTACTACTTGAGAATCACTGTTCTAGATCTATTCACTACCAGGATTTCAAAGTCCTTTATTATCTACCTTCACTCAAATAATCTAAAAATAAACTCTGGTCAAAACAATCTGTTTTATTTCTGGAGAACATTCTTAATGAGGCCAGCTTTTCTCAAGGGATCATTTTCTTTCTTCTCTTAAAATTGCTTTCTCATCTTCATTTTTTTTATTTTTAAATTTTTTTTATGTTTACAGACTTCATTTTGGTTCATTGTACACATATGGGGTACAAATTTTCATTTCTATGGTTGTGCATGATGTACATTCATACAATTCTTGTTAATCATACATGCACATAGGGTAATGATGTCTGTCTCATTCCACCATTTTTCATATTCCCTCCCTCTCACCCCCTCATTTCCTTCTACTTAATCTAAAGTTTGTCCATTCTCCTCTCACCCCTCAACCCCACAACCCAATTCTATATCATCATTCACTTATCAGGGAAAACATATTATCTTTGTTTTTTGGGATTGGCTCATTCACTTACATGATAATCTCCAATTCCATCCATTTATTTGCAAATGCCATGATATTATTCTTCCTTATGACTGAGTAGTATTCCATTGTGTATATATACCACAGATTGTTTGTCCATTCATCTGTTAAAGGGCATCTAGGTTGGTTCCACAGTCTAGCTATTGTGAATTGAGCTGCTATAAACATTGATGTGGCTGTGTTACTGTAGTAGGCTAATTTTAAGTCATTTGGGTATAAACCAAGGAGTGGGATAACTGAGTAAAAAGGTAAACTTTTTCTCAGCAAAGGACATAATCAATAATGTGAAAAGAGAGCCTACAGAGTGGGAGGAAAATATTTTCCACACATACTTCAGATGGAGCACTAATCTCCAAAATTTATAAAGAATTTATAAAACCTTACACCAAAAATACAAAGAATCCAATCAGTAAATGGGCCAAGGATCTGGACAGACACTTTATAGAAGAGGATGTACAGGCAATCAATAAATACATGAAAAAGTGTTCAATGTCTCTAGTAATTATAGAAATGCAAATTAAAACAATTCTAAGATTTCATCTTACTCCAATTAGAATGACTATTATTAAGAACACAAACAATAATAGATGTTGGTGTGGCTGTGGGGAAAAAGGCACACTTTTACATTGCTGGAGGAGTTGCAAATTGGTACAGCCATTTTGGAAAGCAGAGTGGAGATTCCTCAGAAAACTTGGAATGGACCTACCTTTTGACCCAGTTATCGTCTTCATTTTTTGACCACCCATTGAAAGCAAGTGATCTTAAAGTCTCTGCCAACTTGCTCACTCCTGTGAATTTAGCCCTTCCCAATTTCTTCCAATTTAAAGTTTGATTATATTTTATCATTCATAGTTTATATTTCAAGATGACCCCAACAGATTGAAATTGGATACAGGGATTTTTCTTCTCCTATACATAATAGTCACCCCAAGATGCAACCTGATTGCTTTATCAATTGATAGGGAACGACTCTGAAAAATGATTTGGAAGACTGAAAATACAATGGAGTCACCCCTATTTAACAGTAAATTTACAGCCTCGTACACTATTTCCTTTACCAAAGGCCTGTTGGATTTAAGACTATATCTCAAAAAATAAAGTGATAATCAATGGAAGTGAAGAAATGTCTCTTGGAATCAAATTCATAGGCTTAAGCACCACTGTAAATAGAAGAACACTTGTTCAGAATAACAAACTGTGTCTTTTGAAGTTCCAGGACAGGACCTGCAGCAAATTTCCTCTGGAGGTTGATATATTATGAAATGAATAAGCAATTCATAGAGTTGCTATGAAATCAGAACAGTGACTCTCTGATATTGAAACTATCCATCTGTCCTAGTGTGAACTACATGGCATGTGCACTGTAAGCGTTATTTATATTTAGTATTTAGATTTTATAAGGAATGAGAAGAAATCATACCACACCTAGAAAGGTGTTGGGAGCTGTTTGATACTATTTTATGGGTGCAGCTAAGATGGCGCCTGGTGTTTTGCACCGTCACTGTTCTTGCTGGGTAAACATATGATGTTGTTTTCAGGAAGTATTTTTGGGCAGCTTGCGCGTGCTTAATGTTATACGGTTAGCACGCATTGTACATGTGTACTAGGTTGTGATTGGTTGCTTGTTCATGTGTACTAGGTTGTGATTGGTTGCTTGTTCATGTGTACTAAGTTGTGATTGGTTGCTGTATGCTTATATGCTGGTCATTTCCGGTTAATGTTGTTGTTGTAACGAGATTGTTGGAAGAAGAAGTAAACCACGCTTACTACCCTTTACCTCTCCGAGTCGTTCTTGCCGGTCGAGAGCGACAGAAAGGGTGTGAGCATAGAATGCCACATTCAGCTAAAGACCTGCCTCTTGACAGTATTTTTTTTTATCAAAAGTTGTTCCCATAGTTACAATACCATTACCCTTATCTTGAACAGGTGATAAGTCACTGTATTTTTAAATGTTACTTGGTTACTGAAATATGAAATTCCTCTAAAGCCAAATGGTTATTTAAAATGCATATTGAATATGTATTTTTAAATAAACCAGCACAGCTACTATGCTTTTTCTGTTATTGAAAAAGACATGCCACTTTAAAGTTCCATGTAATTTAACTTCCAGAAATAGATATGGCTGAATCAATTCTGAGATAAATTACCCCTCTTAAAGATGATTTGAGAAAGCATTTTCTATTAATATTTGATTTCACTATGAAATTATTGAGTAAAATAATACTATGGTTCAGAAAAATGAATCCATTCTATGAATTTGCAGAATGCTATTTGCTGACATAGCAATAGAGGTTACCACCCCTTTCAAAACAAATATAGTCCTGAATTTTGTGGAGAAATTCAGGGAGGAGACGAGGAATTGGGACTTGGTCCACCGAGAATATGGTCACACTATTCTGACACTTCCCAGTTTTAGTTCTAACTTGATCTATTTTGAAATGGCATAGTATAAATTCAGACTAAAAAGATTCATTATGCAATAGAAACATTGCATGTCTGATGCCTTATCTTGGGGAATTCCTTTCTTAGATAAAATAACATGAGCAGCAATTTAGAGGAGTGCACTGTCTTGGTTTAGAACACGATATGGGCAAAGGTTGTCAAAAGCAAGGCTGATGGTGATGAGTGAAAATAAGAGCAATCTGCAAGAGCAGAGTGGGGAGGTGCTCTGAGGCTGTGGTCTACTGCAGCACCCCATTTTCTAGCAGACAGCTTCATCCCACGGATGGAGCAGTGAACAGCATACTGTATTAATTTCCCCAATTATGTTCTCCTACAAGGACTTTAGATACTGTTAGAGAAGCAAAAGCACACTTCTAACTACCAACTTGCATTACTCAAACATTCCTTCAATATCTCTTTCACCTTCATATTTAAATTAAATAAGATATTATGGGCATTAGTATCATAAGTGGCTACAAAGATGATGTAACAGAAGCAGGGTAACGTAGGGTAACATTAACCTGGTCTATTCACCTGACCATGTCAAGAAATCCAAAGTATTTACTTTTTCACAATCCTGCACCTGGATTCTGTATTAAATTTCTGGTGGAATTCTTTATCAATTTCACTTTTAATTTAATATCAAAACCATGATGTGAAGTCACACTAAATGTACTACATGGACTCAGGTAAATGTCAGTATTGTATGTTATAGCACCATATTTATTCTCCACTTAGTCATATAAAATTGTAATGTCCATATAATTTTCCCAGAGGAAACTTCAATTTCTCTGCACAGAATTATGATAGTCATGGCACTATTTAAAACATAAGGGCAGCTGTACCTGTGATTTATCTATTTGGTGAGCCATATGATATCTATGGCCTTAATTGAACTGGATGAAATCCAGAAAGAGTCTCATACTTATCTTCCTGTCACTGCACCAAAGTTCTGATTTCTGACTTGACATTATTTATTAGCACATTAGACAGTTTCTGATTTGAAACACTTGAATATCTCGGCACTTTCTGCTTAAAACTTTAAATGTCCCTACCAAATTCAACCTTTCCTCTTTCCTCTCACTGTATGCCTTTATGTAATCTTTCTTACACATACACACACACACACACACATACACACACTCAGAGCTTATTCTTCTTGGGTTTGCAATGTATTTTTCTTCTGTAAATTTAAGGGTTCAAGGGAATGGAAGAACTTTTGATTATATTTATTTTTTATTCTGCTTAAAACATATTTGAATGAACAAGCTTTCAATCAATACTTTATCTTCTACCAGGGCCCAAATTCACTATCTCAAGAAGAAAATGCAGTTTACTCAGCCCCTATTATGACAAGCACTGTCTCATAAGATTTTATATGCTTATTTCATGTAATCCTCATAATTGCTCCAAAAGATCCATTCATTTTATTTCCAATTCAGATCAAACATCATCCTATCAGGAACCATTTAAGTAGGAACCTCCTATAAAAACCACTTAAGTAGGAACCACACCTAAATTTTCCATTCTCTTTTTCCTAAGTTATTTTTTATAGCACATATTATCATATTATATAGATTTTGTTTGATTATTTTGCCCCCTGCTACAATAGAAGCATCATTACAGTAACTATTTTTCCTGATTTACATCCTAGATATATCTTCATTACTTAGATGATAACTGACACAGTGGATAGAAATAAATATCTGTAAAATGAATGATTCAATAAGTTATTTTCTTTATAGTATATATTATATAGATTTTATTTGTTCTAAGGCATTTTATTTTATTATAATCATCATTTCTCTGCTACCCTATAGTGTTCTTCATATACTTATTCTCTTTTGGCCAGAGAATCCTTTCTCCAGAGAGCAATTTACTAGGAAATTCAATTTAGAAAATTTCTAAGTGAAGTTGCTTTGACTGAAATAAGGAAGGGTATCACAGAATGCAGCTTGCTGTCTCTCCTTCACTCCTCAGTAGTCCTCTAAAATGCAGAGAAGACTCTAGGACAAGATGATTATTTCAAAATAAATATTGCAAGACTCGTTCTTATGTTATAGAATAACCTCTATGTAAAGGAGATGAAAGAAGAACCATGAAGTTTAAACTGATAATTTGAGAAGCTTACATGTATCTGTCATTGTTCTCCAGAGAAACAGCACCCACATAATACACACATCTTCATGCACACACATGCACACACACACACACACACACACACACACACAATTAGGCACTGACTCATAGGGTCATGGTGCTGAGAGCACCCATAATCTGCTGTCTGCAAACTAGAAACCAAGGGAAGCAGTTTTATTTCAAAGGCCAGAGAATTAAGTCAAATGACATAGATCCTAATTCAAATCTGAAGGCCTGATCTGAAGGCCTGAGAACCAGGAGCTCCTAGGGCAAGAAATAAAGAGACATTTCAGCTCCTCGAATCAGCAGAGAGGAAATGGGGCCTCCTGTGCCTTTCTGTTCTGCTCAGGCCCTCAACAGGTTGGATAATGTTCACCCACGCTAGGGAGAACCCTCTACTCAGTTCACCAATTCAAATACTAATCTCTCTGGAAACACCGAGAAATAACACTAACAAATATCTGGGCACATATTGTGGCCTGTTCAAGTTGACACATAAATTTTGCCATTACTCTTTAGTTAAGCTTCAGATCAGAATTGATTTTCCTTCTGTTTCACCTTCTCATTCTATGGTTGATTTAGGACAGTCATTTATCTTTTTAATGACAATTTTCAATGCATTATAATTATTAAAGCCTTATCCCAAAATCATCACTGTCTTTGCCTTACTTTTAAAAATGAGACTAGAAAAAGGACTATTATGTTAACCTGGTGGATTCTGCTTTTATATTCACTGCTCCCCCTCTGCCTGGCCCCACCTTTCCCGGCTCTACTCCGTGTTTCTGGTAAAACTTAAATATATATATATATATATATATATTTAGCCAGGTGTGTCAAAGCTGGAGAGGCAATGGCAGAGCTCAAAGCAGATGCAGCCCAAAGGCAAGTGATTCTCATTTAAAGTCACTTAAAAGAAGGTCTCATGAGTGAAATGAGGTCCAGGGCCCAGGCACCATTCTTGCTTCATGGAAACTCAGCCAGATGCTGAGGCCCCAGTCCAGGCCAGTCTGTCAGACCCACACTGCACAAAAAATGACAGAGCCATCATGGGCCGTGTCTGTCCACTTAGAAAATTAGAGTATGAGCACATTCAAGACTGCAGTTCAGCAGAGGGCATATAAATCTAGATGTTGCCTCCAATCATGATTAAAATTCATTTTGCATAGGTTCAGTGGAATGGGAATTTATTTAAAGCAAGTCAAGAAACTTTTTTTTTTTTTTGCAAACTTCAGCCTAAACGGCAAATAATTTTAGTTATTTTTTAAAATTATGGAACATTTTTTCTCATAATTTTTAAATGTTCAAAATTGTTTTATGAGACCAGGAGCCATGGTACACACCTGTAGTCCCAGTGACTGCAGGAGGCTGAGGAAAGAGAATCTTGAGTTCAAAGTCAGTTTCAGCAACTTAGTGAGTCCCTAAGCAATTTAGCAGAAACCTGTCTCTAAATAAAATTATAAAAAGGGCTAGGGATGTGTCTCAATAGTTGAGTGCACCTGGGTTCAATCCCCAGTACCTGCCACCCCCAAAAAATGTATGAGGTTTGAGTGTACAGTTATCTGTGTGTGTTGATTTTTTCCCGCAAGAGGACATGTCTTGATCAGTTTGACTAATCAATAGTATTTCCAAGAGAGTTATTAAAGACTGATACTAAGTAAATGGCAACAGGATAGACTGAACCTGACTGCAAACTCTATGTAAGTGAATAATTTAAATTGTGTTTAGTGAAGGTGCTCTCTAAACTATGTTCAATTTCCAACCTGAAAATTTGGATTATGGTATTAAATTTTTAGTGAATACATAATTTAATGTAAAATATTAAAGTTTATTAAACACCAGTCTAACTATAATCTTAACAATGAATATTCATAGGTCGTATTGAAATTTCATTGTTTTTACAAAGTTGATATTGTTAATAGATTGATAGAATCAATACAGTGATTTTAATTTCACAAAAGAGAGGTGAGGAAGGACACCATAGAGGTTCTGCATTACTTTTTCAGAATATTTCATTTTCTAAGAGTCTCTCATGCTCTAATTTTAAAGAGCACAATTCTCTACATGGCCTCACTGACTGGGGCTTAAAAACAGATTTTTATTAATAAGGGGGTAGAGGATGATTGATAATGTGGGGAATTCAGCTTAATAAATATTCTGCATATTTTGCATTAAAGAAGATCAACTTACCTATGATCACTAGCTTGGTAGAAATTTTTAACTACAAAGTTCATTAGGCAACCAGGAGCCATATTGTAATCTAATGAAGACCATACTTTAATTTTGATTAGAGCTAGTTAATAGCATTTTTTAAGAACAAAATCAGCTCCATTTGCTGGTTGGATTCCCTTCAGGTCCGTCTGATGGGACCTCATCCATCATAAAGCCTGGGTTTGCTAGGACAGCATCTTCCTGAATATTGTAATATGGCACACCATGTTCAACTTCTTTCTCTGTGCCCTCAAGAAATGTCTTCACCCCATTCCTCTTGTTTAGAATTGCTGTACACCAACCACACCCTATCATTCATTTTCTAAGTAAAATTTATGGTTAGTACAATTAAACTATGTTGAGAACTTAATGTACCAGGCTCTGTGCTAAGCACCCTAGGATCTTTAACATACCCACACTACAATTTTCCATGATTAGTGTAAGCTCATAACTTCAAAAGGGGCATTCAAACTTAGACCTAATTCAAAAGTCCAATTTTTAACCTCTTAACAATTTGTTGCCTCTAGGAGCCTGCTTCATTGTGTGAATTCATTAACTTGATTTGCATAACAAACATTCATTAAGCACCAGGCTAGAGTGTTGAAATATAAAGATATGTAGAACAGAGTTCCTGACTTTCTGGTCCCTTCCAGAAGGTGAGAGAAAAAAACAAAAAAGGGGAAATAATTGTAAATAATAGTTGTTAAGAGGGGAGGTCAGAAAACACAATTTAATCCTTATGAAATCCAAGGATAAACTTCTCAAATGAGGGTGATATTGGAATTAATCTTGAAAGAGGAGTAGATTTGGGAGGGACAGCGACTCTGGCAAGGAATCCCAGCATTCATGTAGGGGAAAGAATGGAAATATATTAAGCAGGGGATTAACTGTCTAAAAAATTATGATAGATTAAGCATGGCAGAAAAATTTTTTGAATACTTTTAATTGTAAATGGACCCAATATTTTTATTTTATTTATTTTTTTGTGGCGCTGAGGATCAAACCCAGTGCCTCATGCATGGGGGGCAAGCACTCCACCACTAGCCACAGCTACAGCCCAAATGGCAGAAAATATTAAGCCTCCTTAAAAACTGGTTGAATACTGGATATCAACTGTGATGATCTTCTTCTACTTCTAAAAAAGAAGTAACAATTGGGAGGATAATTAAAATAAAAATAACTATATACTCATTTTTCCTTTGATCACATTTCTCCCTTTAAAGTTGGGTAGAAGGTTTGAAGAAATTGAAGATGCAACAAGTATCTGAATGAAAGACACCCCCAAAATATACATAAATGAGAATTTGGAAGTATGAGGATTGTAGTTGGGAAGTTGAGTTTCAATTTTGCCTCTACTAATTAAGAGAATGCTTTATTCTTTGCCAAAATAGGGATATTTATCTTTACCTACCTCCTGGGAATAATTTGAGCTTCAAAATATTATCTAAACAAGTGCTTTGCAAATTGTACACAAATCATGGAAGGGGTGAAACTGAGCTAATGCCATGTGCAGAAGTTTGAGGTGGAGGTCTTTGCCACTTTTGGATGATTGTCATCTGTAATACTTAGCACAATAGAGAAATCTACTCTTGTGGGTGTCATGATCTAGAAAAATCTCTCTCAATGATGGAGAAGAATTCCAGAGATAAGAAAAATTCATAAAGGAAAATGGTGGTAAAGAAAATTCTAACAACTTCCTTCTTCCTTGTTTATGGCTGTAAGCCTTCCCAAATGTTAGATGAACCTCTTCCAGCTGGAAACACAAAGTGTAGAAAAAGAAGCACTTAGAAGGGAAGAAATTTTTCAGAGCTGAAGATTGAGCACTTAAGATCTTTCCTCAAAAGATATTTCAAAAGGCAAGTAAGATGCTTTCTATGAAAAAACTAAACACTATTGTGAATATAGATAGATGCACCAAACTGAGATTCAAATAGCCAGCAAGAAGAGCTGTCAACTTCAGTGTACCTGCAGAACCCAAATTAACATTTGTCATCAGGATCAGAGATATCAATAGCATGAACCCAAAGGTCCAAAGGTGTTAGTTTCTTCCCTTCTGATTACTATTTAGTAGAAGCAAGGCTCAAGGAGCCTTCACTAACTTGCTGAGATTGTGGATCCTTTTATTGCATGGGGTAACAAAACCTGAGGTCAGTAACAACTAATCTACAAGTGTGGTTATCACAAAGCCAAAAAGTGACTTACCTTGACAGATGACACTGTGATTGTTGGATCTCTTGGAAAACATAGCATCATTTACCTGGAGGATCTGATTTATGAGATCTGTTGAAAAAGACTTGAAAGAGGGAAATCACTTCTCATGACCCTTCAATTACCTTTTCCATGAGGTGGAATGAAGAAAAAGACCACCATCCATTTTGTAGCAAATGGAAATGCTGGCAACAGGGAGGACCAGATTAACAGGCTTTTAGGAAGAATGAACTAGGGTGCCTACCTTGATTATTTTTGTAGTCAATTAATAAGAAATCATTGCTTTCAAGTCGAAAAAGAAAAACAGGCAAGGAATTCCAGTTGCTATCAGGACCCCAATTAGGACCAAATATTTTCTAATGTGAAGCTTTGCCTTTGAAATTTCTTTTCCATTTGAATTTTATTATGGGCAGAAAAATTTACTGTAAAACATCATTGTCTGCATTAGCATGGGCTTTATTAGTAGAGAGAGAACGGCAGGCTCAAACATGATACTTCTTAAGAAGCTTCTAGGCACATACACAATGTTATCTAGAGGACTAAATGTCAGGAGGCCTCCATCAAAGGGGACTTTTTTTCTCTGTGATCATTGTAAGTCTACATATCACATTTAACAGTAAGTATATTTGAAATGCCTATATGTACATATTTTCATAAAATATCCAGTAACAACCTATCTTGGATTTCTCCCACTACTATAATGTTTACCATTTCTATTGGTTTCCTTTATTTTCTCATGGAACAGTTGGGAATACATTCTGTGTCCTGTGGAGAATCCATGATATTAGTGGCTAATCTGGAACTAAAAATCAGAATAAAATTTAAAAACCCAGGCATTTCTTTCAATTTTCTGAGAAAGTCAAGAAAGAAAGGATAAATCTTTGCTGAAAATATTTGCTAATGCTTTTAGAAATAAATTCCATTCGACTCTTTCAAAAGCACATAAAATTGAACACCACATAAAATTAACTTTTATACATGTTGTTATATAATTTTAAAAGAAGCAAATACATAAATTATCTTCACTATGCTGGAAGTGATGATATTGGTAAGGACTTCATAACTGAAGAGTAACCTGCCAATAATTATTAGGACAGTAACTCATTATTTGATTTGGTTGCTATACGACACAAGAATCAATGTAAAAAGGAAGGAAATAATAAGAATAGATCAAACAGTGGGGGCATTAGAAGGAAAGAATCAGAGATGAAAAAAACAGCCATGTTTGTTCTATATCAGCATGGGCCCCAAAAGTCAATCCTGAAAGTGAGTATGATGTGTTATGCACTAAATGTATGGTATCTTGTCTCACATATCTTTGGGTGGATCTTTACTACTTTACATAAGAGGAAAATAAAGAACAAAGAGATCAAGTAGCCTAGAATGTGACTATTAGAAAGCAGACTGTGGGCTTAAACTTGTTTATTTGTTTTTTCTTGTTTTCATGTAATCTTTCTCTTTGATAGCTCTTTCATCCATCACATCTTCTCTGTCATTTCTTTGTACCAGTCTGTCATTAATTATCTCCTAAAAAACGACAGCTTTCTAATTACTCATGCAGTCATTTGCCAAGGGAAGAAGGGTCAAACCAACCCCTGAAAGTCTCATGCTGTGCAATCAACTTCTCTTTCTACGTGAATTTGCATTTGGCAGTATGGTTGGCACAAATTATAACATACCAAACCTGATAAAATGCCTGAATATGTTAAATTACAGTTGTAAAAATGTGGTTGTTAAGAAGACAAAAAAATTTACACTTAGAAATATATTTTGCCACACTTAAAGATGTCCTTGTCCATTTGAAATGACACTCCCCCTCTAATTTCTGGCACTGATGGTTTCCTTTAGTTCTGGACCCTTACTGCCACTGAAGATAATGTAACTTAAGCACAGTTGGTAGCATTGCCTCCAGTTTCCCCAAGTGTGTCCATCCTGGCGCACAGAGCCATTGGCATGATCTTCCTGAGATACTCATTTAATTCATACAGTCCTTTCAAGAGTTCACTAACCCTCACAGAAGCTCAAACTTCTTAGCTTAGTGTATGAGACCAAAGGGCCTGGTCTCTGCCTTTCTAGAAACTCACATCTATTACTTACCCATACAGAACCTGTTTTTTCCTAGGACCCTTAAAATCTACCTGCAGTTTCTTCAAAAGAATTAACAATTTGCTTTCACCTGCAAGTCCTGGGAAACTTCCCACCATGTTTCTGTAGTCAAATATTGGTATCCTCCAAGTGTTAGTTCAGATATCTGATCCTTCAGGGTCCTCCTCCTCATCTTTCTGAATTAACTCTCCAATGTGCTTCCATTACACCTAAAATTTTCCTCTGTCAAAACTGATCATGCTGTGATAATGGTCAGAATTTCCTTTCTCCTTTCTGTGACAAAAGGATAAGTTCTATAGGACTCTCTCCCTAGCCTTTTAGGGAATGCTTGGGAAATGTTTTCTGAATCACTAGATGGAATACAAGAAAAATTTAAGGAACCCAGATACAGTAAAAAATAATTAATTAATTAAGGGAAAATTCATGGAAGGGAAAATGTGACAGGTAGCCTCAGTTGAGAGCAGCTTGAGTTCAAATACAGCTCAATATGTATTGCTTAAAAAACAAACGAATATTTTAGCAGCCAGAGTAAAAGAGAGGAAAAGGGCAGTAGAAGATATAAAAAGTTATTAAATATTTGGGTATTGTGAATATTTGGGTATTGTGTGAATGGGTACAGCTATAATGACAAAATATTGCCAATATTCCATATAATACATTTCTAAATGACTCCCAATCATGAATTTCTTAGAAGTCATAAGACCAATGTTAACTCATCTCAATAATTGGCTGCTTTACTCATCTTTTATAGTAATTTACATTTGAAAGATTTTCTCTTTTTAAAGGACTTACATATGCAAAATCTTATCTAATTTTGCAACAATCATGTGAGGCACTCAAGATATTTCAGTTATTTTGCAAATGAGGTAGCAGAGGTGGAGTAAATGACTTGCCCATTGCTACTTTCCAGTTCATATTGACTCCAGAGTTAATCTGTTAATCATGGCGGGCAGCCACTCAGTTTGTAGATAAAGAACAGCATCATATGCCTGGACTAGCTCAGGGTTGAAGAGGTGGTAACCAGCTCTACCCATTTCATAGCTTCCAGTCAGGTACATGTCTAATAAACTCGAATAGTTTCTTTATCATTGTTTATATCATGTGTTTCTAAAATGTCATCGTTTTCCATTTATCTTTGTGCTACATTTTCAGATTGATAATATTCCTGCATTAAAGTACTACACTTTCATAATCTTGTCCCTGGGAGGTATTATTTGCAAAAACTCTGACCTTGTTTGGCTTCTACAATTCATTGTTTGCTGAGTTTGGGGAAGATTGCCCATCTAAGAAAGACAGGTGATTCTGTTCTTCCTTGGTTGAACTAGAACAATGGAAAAAATTTGCAAATAAAAATAAAATTTCTAAAATGTTATTTTCTACTGGCATAGCTTCCTCCTCTCAGAGGAGGACTCGCAGGTGGAGAAATTCATATGCTTGCCGGTTATGCACAACACATTTGCACCTCCACCACCTAATCTCAACCAGCTGCGCCTGTACACCTGTGATTAGAACTCCTTCTACTCACTAGCCATGATTATCTCTTAACATATCTGAAGGAGCTCCTTGCTGATTATTTAAAATACCCATGCCCCCATCTGAAAGAACAGATAACTATGCATCTGACACCTTATTTTATTTCCAGGCTTATTTTATTGGTATTACATCCAGAAAAATACCTCCAAACACTGGACACAAGACTGGGGAAAACAAAGACCTCATTATAGACAGAAAAGCAAGAAAAATTAAGGAGAAAAAAAAGTACCTAAAAGGGCTAATGTCTATAAAACGTGTTAATAATCTGTTTGAAAGATACATTGTAACCAAAAAATTCAATATTGTTACATAGATCCATATTACAATAATGAAAACATACAGGCTTATGTGTGTGTAATGAATAGTTTATTACTTAAAAATTCTCAAATGAATACTCTATCAGTTAGGGTCAAACTTCAAGGTATCTAGCTAAATTGAGAACATACCATTAAACCAGTAATGAAAACAAAATCTTTGTCTCCACTTCATTTATTTTTGCCTTTTGGTCCAAATAATCTCTAAATACTTTGAAGAAAATAAGTTAATTTCATGTTTGCCGCCTAGCTCCAGCATTAAAGCAAGGATATTTATCAATAACACTCAGATCCTTGTGAGGAGGATTATATTTGTTTATTAAGCCTGACTCATTTGGCTTCTACAATTCAATTTCCGTTTGCTGCATACAAATAGTATAATGCACCACAGAAAATTATCACAGGATTTAATTTCCTAACTAGAATCACTGAAAAGTTTTAACAAATATTTCACTTATCCAAGCTTTGCCACAGAGATGCAGAACTAAACTGATTTCTAAGAAAAATGTGGATTTTGATTTGAATAATTGAGAAAATTTTGGAGAGTCAAGAGAGGAAAATAAGAAAGGAAAGAGGCGAGAAGGGGAGAGAGAATATGGTAAGATTTTCTGCCTGTTTGATATTTATCTTCTCTAACAAGCTGGATTTCTCATACATAAGGCAATTCATAAAAATAGTAGGCATTGGTTTTATCTGACTGTATCCCTTTCTTCAGTGAACCATCTTTTTGATTTCCATGTGTTCCTGGTGAGACTGTTAATTATGGTGCTCTGCCCATTACCAGGGATGTATATAGGAGCATCCTTAACCCCATGTACTCTCCTCCTCAGTGATTGTGTTGGAGCAGACTTGTGCATTTTGGAGAGATGTTGAAAGAAAATTACTATTACTAGGCAGAAAATAATTTCCATTCTCCCAATATGTTCCTTTTTTTCTTTTACTAAAACCCAGCATATTCTTTCTCTACCTATAAAATCTCTACTGCAATGCCATGATCCTCAAATCTTTTCATGCATAATTTAGAACTTCTGCTTCCAATTCTCTTTTATTTCTACTACTTGGCTCTACAGTTCCATTTTCAGAGCTACTAAACTTATATGGAATTTAATTTTCTGCCTGCCTACTTGATTTGTCACATGTTAAGAAATTGGATTAATTAGGGCCTTCAAACTCTACTCACCTGTGGTTATTCAAAAAATTAGGACATGAACTACAGTCTTAAAAGACAATATGTGTAGTTAGAAAGATAGGTATGCTAAAATTCTATAGTAAAGCCATTAGTCTTACGGCAGATGTGTACAACTCACAAAGGGAGCCCAGATATATACAAGCAACAAACACAGGCAAGAACCTATTAACAGTCTATTTACATTAGTATAACAAAATGCCTGAGGCTGGATACTTACAAAGAAAAGAGATTTATTTAGGTCACAGTTCTGGAGGCTCAAGGACGTGGCACTGGCATCAGCTCGGTTTTGGTGAGGGCCCTCTTGGTTGCGTTGCATCATGATGGGAGTGTGTATATGAGGAAGAGATCATAGCACTGGATGGGAAGCCAAAAGAAAGAGGAAGGGACCAGGCTTGCTCCTTCTATAACAACCCTCTTGCGAGAACTAACTCAGGGTTCCAAGAGAACTACCTTAATCCCTTCTAAAAACCTAAGGACCTTTCAACTAGGCCCCACTTCATAAAGGTTCCATTGCCTCCTAACATTGCCACACTCAAGACCAAGTTTCCAACATGTCAACCCTTGTGGTGCACACTCAAACCATACCCAAATAACAGCAATGAAACGCAATGAAAATGTTAAATCTCAGACAAGGACTGAAGGTGTGATGTTGGAGAGGGAGCAGTAATGTCAAACTTAATTATGGCAGAACAAACAGCCAATAGGCACAACCATGTGAGACATAAAGCACCTAAACTTGGCCCACAAAGACATTCTGCAATGTCTACCCTGTTTATAGAGAGTCCTTTAACAGCACCTTCCTTCTCTGACACGTTCCATCCATTGTAGTTGATCTTCCAGTAGCCATGTGGGCACAATATGTGCATTAAGTACATACATTTTTAGAGTTCATTGGCTCAGAATTGCTTGCCTCATCCAAGTTGAATGAATAAGCATCCCTTCCACCAGAATTTAGTTTGGCTCAAAAGAGAAAGAGAGATTGAAAAGGAGGTCCCAAGCTGTTGGATCTATAAACTGTAAGTTTCCCAAGTGCATATGGAAGATAGAAGCAAAAAGATATGAAACCATGAAGAGAATAATGCATTACAATAGAATGAAGAGGGTGCATCATCAGAATGTGTTATGAAATTAAAATGATGTGTGCATTATGAGAAGTACAGAAAATAGTGATGCAGGCTCTGGTCACATGAAACTAACATCCTAATTCAAGGAATAGACAGTAAACAAACAAGAGGACATGAAATAGTGATTAGGGCTACAATGTAATAGTGAAGGGCATGAGGTAGATAGCATCTGGGGAACCAGTTGAGATTGGAGGTTCAGAGACCTCTGTAGGAAAGTTGCTGCAAAGCTAAGATCTTGGTCACAAGCAAAGCTAGTGGAGATCCAAGGGAGGAACTTTCTAAGCTTAAAGAGTATAGCTGGAAGTTTATATAGCATGTTAAAGGCACAGACAAAGATCAAAGTGATTGTAACTTAGTGAGTGAAAGCAAGAATAATAACAGGTGAAGTAGAGAGAAGCAGGTTTCAAACAAAGTAGAGCCTCTTTGCCAGGTTAAGGATTTTTAATTTAATTTTAAATTCAGTCAAAACCATTAAAGCAGATTAAGTAGGTAAGTAATATGTTCAGATATAAGTACTGAAAAATAACTTTAATTCTCAAGAGGGAAGCAAAGAAATCAGGTCACAGATCACCTGAAACAGCTCACGTCAGAGAATATGACAGTTCTGACCACCGCCTGGCATTAGTGTAGAAGCAAAGAATGGCACATTTGGAAATGGAGAAAAGGTTTGCTAATAGATAAGATATAGATGATGAAGGAAAAAGTAAAGCAAAGATGATTCTAATGCTAGGTTTGGAAATTAGGCAATTAAGAAGATGAAGATGCAATTTTCTGAGATCTGAAAAAAGCAAGTTTGGGTTGAGTGGGGTGAATAGTGTTCTGTTTTGACTATTCTGAGCTTGAGATGCCTACTGGATATCCAGGTAGACACATTAAGTAGGAAGGTAAATATTCCAATCCATGGTCCAGGACAGTAAAATATCAACCTAGTATTAGTTGTGGGTAGTATTCGAAGTTCTTATCTGGAAGATATTCCATAGACATAATAAAAAACTCTGACCTTCTAGAGATTAAGGCACAAAGGAAAAGTCTGCAAAAAAATAGCAAACGAGCATCTTCAAGGTAGAAGGAAAACACTAGAATGTGTTATTTCTGAAGCCAAGGGAAGAAAGAATTTCAGGAAGGAAGGAGTATTTACGTCAAATAATTTGAGGGGTTGAATAACAAGAACATAAACAACACCCACTGGATTTGAAAATGTGGGTGGGTGTTTTGACAGTAGCTGTTTCAGGAGAGTCAGAGAGATGGAAATCCTACTGGCATGGCTGGAAAAG
Organism: Glaucomys volans; assembly: GCA_020662805.1. NCBI lineage: Eukaryota > Metazoa > Chordata > Mammalia > Rodentia > Sciuridae > Glaucomys > Glaucomys volans. Next base: position 3,338,345 of record JAJEJO010050702.1, on the reverse strand, counting down.
AATGAAAAATTACTTAATGGAGAGATGGAATTGATATGACATTCCAGACTCTGCTATTGTATGAAATGGGCTGGAAAAGCCAGAGTCAATTCCTACAACACAGTTGTGTGCCGACGAGAAGGGATCTATAGAACAGTAGAGAAGGCCAAGGGGAAGGAGGGCCAAGGGGAGGGGATTGGGGAATGAGTCCAGGGAATGAGTAAGGAGTCCCCCTTAGTGTGATCAGGTGTGTCTCATCCATTGTAACAAAGTAGGCACAGGGTTCTCGTACAGATGCTAGAAGAGTGGATTCGGGGATGCAAAGCTATTAGAGTTCCTGCCTGAAGCCTCCTGGTTTCTTCTTAAAGGCACCAGCTAAGAGAAAGGAAAGGAAAGTCAAGTGTTGGAGTTTGAGGAAAAGGAGGTGAATTTAAACAGCAGTCTTAGACAATGACAGAACAACCATTCTAGGGTAATAGAATAGGATTCCTGAACAAGTTCAGCCCCACTTGAGATTTGGTCATGAATATAAAGTGAAATCACTTGGAACCTGTATGTGCTTTTTCCCAGCAACATGTAAATGCTCCAGTATTAAGTAGAGGAGTTGCTGGAATTTACTGCAACTGGTGCTTTTTCAGGTAGCAATTAAAGGAAGGAGAGAAGTACATGCACAATAAAGTTTTTTTATAAAGTGATTTTAATTATTTGCCATGGATTCTAAGCTGCATAACCACAGTCATGTTAATTAGAGGCGCATAGATAATGCAGAAAAAAAAGAGTTGTAAAGAATTAAATGTCTCAAAGAGGACACAGAATTACTGAAGTAGGAGAATCAGCATAAGCAATTTAAATGGATAGGGGTTTTGGCAGTCATAGTCTAAAGATTGAGATAGAAATTCTGGTGGTGATTGAGTTTTTGATAATTAGAATACAGTAGGACCACAGGTATTGGTAAATGAGATGGGGTGAAAAAATGCAAAAGAATTAAGAATCCAAAGTAGTAGATAGATATTGAGTAGCAGATATTGAGGCAGAAGAACTGTCCCAGAGTATGATGAAGAAAAAAGGGAGCAACCAATAAAGTCACCATGAGTCACCATGAGTGAAAGAGTGACCTGGAGATTGGGAGATGAAACTTGTTGGGGTCTAGGCAGTGGTCCTTAGAGTTTGTTGGCATAGACTTCAAAGATCCCAGAGTGCTGGAATGAGAATGACGGAGAATCCTAGAAGCAACAGCAGGGAGCAGACAAGACACAGGTCTTCCCCTTCTCTGAGCCCCAACCTGTTTGCAGGGAACAAAGCAAAACAATACAAAACAAAATGCTCTCCGATTCAGAGCTCTGCCAGGAGTGAAGCAGGAAATGACCAGATTTCATTTACAAGAAGAAAAAGGAATATTCAGAAAAGACTTTACTGAAAAAGGGAGAGCTGACTGGCTACCTACAACTATTTGTTCCAAAGGGCACGATGGAAGGATCTGGATGTGGGGGTTAGTGGCAGATAAGTCAGACTAGATGTGGCATCATTAGACCATTTTCCACCTGAGAAATGTACTGTGCACTAAAGCCTCATGCCATGTACATAGGCAACCGAAAGCAGAGCGTCACACGACACTTTCTTGGTACCTAGTTGTATCCTTCTTTTGTAAAAAAGAAAAGCTAATTTTGACTCACTGTCATTTTTACAGCCCACTATTTCTATGTTCATCAGCTCCATGATGCTTATTACCTGCAGGGATCCTGCTTATCTGATTGCTACTATTGTCTCTGTTCCTTCTATCAAGTGAACTTTACAGGGACAGGGGTCTGCCTGATTTGTCTGTCTTTTTACCACCTGCACAGTACTTGGCATGGAATAAACTATCTATGAATAGTGAATGGATGAATTATTGGGAATGCCAATTTTAGATGTTCTAGAGTATAAACTCGAAGTTGTATGTAGCATTGTTTTAAACCTCGATTACGATCGTACATAGATATCTATTAGAGAGTGTTTAGAAGTTACTTTATCACTTAGTCTATTCTACATGTCAAACCAATAAAGAATAGTCCACTACATATGTTCTATATGTTTCTCTTGATTCACTTTCTTCCTCTTTCTCCTATTCTGTGATACCTTGCTGATTGCATTTTCTACAGGCTTCCGGTTGGGTCTGACCAAGAGAGATCCAGAAGTATAAGGAGCTGGATAGCAGGTATTTATCTGGTGACTCCCTCTGTGGAGGTATGTTCCAATGGCTGTGGCCCTCCATGGAAGGCTTTCTCAGGATTCGTAGCTTGCTTCTTTACCTTGCACCTTGAAGCCTCAAGGTGATAACAGCTGACAGCCATAATCCCTTTTTAAATTCCTTTCACTTTACCCACTCCTTTCTAAACAGTTCATCATTATACTCTCAACACCTCATTTGTTTCAACCCTAGTTGAAACAGAAATAATTTTTATTTAAAATATTATAGTACCATCCTAGATGCCTCTGGGTTTTAAAATCAAGCCAAGGGCATTTCAAAACAAGTCCATAGATGCCTAAGAAGATATAGTCTCCACTCCCCTCTCTCACCTCATGGAATTATGGAGTGCTTTGGAGCTACAGGCAAACATTCCATTGTCACCATGCCAGTGCCGTTCATTCAATCAAAACATTTACCAGCTCCCTACTATGTGCCAGGCTATGCGCCAGGTACTAAAGGCACAAGTAGTTGAATAGGTCTGGAACTTAAAACATTCCTGTGGAAAACCTAACCTGTGCTTTGTATTCAGAGCAAAGTAAAGGCAAAGGACACCATTCTGAAATACGAAGATACCCAATGTGAAATTTTTCATAAAAACGCACCTCAACATGTCAATTTAAAAGTCTCAATTTTATAATTGGAAGATATTTAACATTTCAACAGATAAATTGTAAAAAATATTTATTCTTTTTGAAGCAGACACATAGCCGTTGTTTGACATGAAATTTTTTTAAAAATTAGAAAGAATATATTCACATATATTTTTTTATTTGAGAAAACAAAGGTAAAATTCAGATATATTTATAAAGCACAAATTACTTAGATAATCTAAGGCAAAACGGTTTTGGATTAGGTGAGGCTGTGTTCAGTGTAACATTCAAATATGTGCTTCTAACTTAATATCTATTGTACAGAGTGATTTTTATCAGGACCCATTATGTATATTTTGTGGTGTGCATATCATTTTGACTTAAACCACTTGGCTAAAGTAGACTTTTTCATCCTGCTAGCTGTAAGGGGATGCTGGGCATGACTCATGAATTGGGGTTTGATGTGTCAAACTGTTGTCCAGGTTTCCAGAGTAAACCATAGCTTCAGACCTTAGCACAGCTTACTTTTTATCAGGAGTGAACAGGTAAGTTATTGTTCTTTAACACTTGTTAGAATGTTTCTCACATTTCTCTTTTGTGAAGTGGAGGGCAGCCATTATTGATCCTTTGATATTTGTTCATAAATGGTTAAGTTTACATAGGAAGATATGAAAAATCAAAAGGTCATATCATGAAAACTAATACTCAATTTCATTAAGATAGAAGAATCCTTTAAAAATTTGTCTTTACATTAAAAAGTGGTGTTGGGCTTATTAAATAAGATTACAACATACCTTTCCTTTTTTCCCTAGAAATTTAAAACATTTACCAATGAAGACACAATAAAGCTTGATGTTGATTTTATTGCAAGGTTACTAAAATGCTTGGTGTGTGTTATGGCTTGAACTGTGTCTCCCCAAAGGTTTATATTAAATCCTCACAACAGGTCCCTATAAGTGTGACCTTATTTGGAAATGCAGGGTCTTCACAGATGAATCACTTTAAGATAAGGTTATATTGGATTAGTCTGAGCCCTAAATGCAAGGGCTACTGTATTTGTAAAAAGAAAGAAATTTGGAGACACACACACATGCTGCCCCCCCACAGGCACATCCCACAGGGAAATGGGTCATTTGATATCAACAGAGGCAGAGAATGGAGAAATACCTTTCCAGCTGAGGAACTCAGAGGATTGCTCTGAGCACTAGAAGCTGGAAAAAGGCAAGGGAGTTTCTTCCCTAGAATCTCAGAGGAAATAGGGCCCTGCTGACACCTTGTTGTTGGACTCCTTACTTTCAGAACTGTGAGAATATAAATTACTATTGTTTTAAGTCACACTTTCTGTGGCACTCATGTTTCTGCAGTCCCAGGAAACTAGTATAGCATGTAAGGTTTTTGTAGACTACCTTAGCTCTCTCATTCATGGATACAGAAGACAAAATACATGCATTTAGTTCAAATAAGCAAACAAAACACATGAGACTATAAGTAAAGCATACATGGAAAGAGAGGTCATCCACAGAAACATGCCCCAGTGACTAAACTAAAAAGCTTTGGAAGTTCTAGAATGAAACATTTATCATACATTCAGTTGCAATTTAAGATCCCCTCTGGAATAATAAGAATCATAAAATTCATCTTACAATAAATTATTTTATAAGATGTTAAAAGAGAGGAACTAACATTTATACAGTGTCTAGTATGTGCCAAACCCAGTAAAAGGCATTTTACTATTAGTATGAAATTGAATCCTGACAATAACTCTGAGATAGAATGTAGCATTTTCATTTTCCAAAAGAGGAAAGTATAATAAAGTTGCCTGAGATATCACGTGGCTTCCTTAAGATTACACAGTTATAAAAAGCAGGGCTAGAATTCAAACCCAAGTCTAAGGGCACATCTAGATCTTGTGGGGCCTATGCTTACACAACATGTAGGGAGAAGGCAAAAGACAACAAATTCAGGAATACAAAATACCCCTCCTTGCACAAGCAAGAAGACTCCAGCTTAAGCTTCATGCTGCCTGAGGATCTCTGACTTCCAGACATTCCCCCCAGGTAGTAGACTTATAATAGAAGTTAGCTTATATTTTTTAAGTAATAGGAGTTACTATAAAAAATATATATATATACAATATATATAATGTAAACATATATAATATTATATTATACAACATATACATAAAATAAATTCTTAAATCACTCAAAATTCTACTACTAAAATTAACTTCTTTTGCCTATAAATTTTTCTGTGTTTTTCATGAGAGCCTTCTATACCTGTGCTTTTATAACCTGCTCTTCTTCCCACATTTAAAATTAAACCAGATCGCAATACATTCTTAATACACCCATCATCTAGTCATTTCTATGTGCAATTTTACTACTTTTATTTTGAATCAAAATAACAAGTTCTTAATTTATAATACTGCTATAAACCTTATAACAACAGGAACCCCTCATCCCACCATCTAATCCCACGGCTGGATGCAACACTTTCAAATTCTAAAACTATTTGTTCTGCATTTTCTGTGAAGTTTAAGTAAAATCTTTATTCAACATTATTTAAGATACTATCTACTGACCTTCAAATATGGAATACATGAATTTAGTGTTTTTATATTCCCTTCCTCAATTGTTTGTCTTCTCATTTTCCCAACCTTTTTGGTTAACTCATTATTCAGGAATTACTCTATACCCTTATATTAATGTTATTCATCAAAGACACAAGGGATATGTTTTCTTTATTTTAATGCAAAACCTTTTCTTCTGGAGTTAATAATGGTCTTTGTTCATTATTTGTTATTTCCTTATTACGAATCATTCCCCATTCTGGAACACAGCGCTAAGTCCCCTCTGAACATCACATTCTGCATGGTCACAGGTTAAGTTACCTTTCAATTCCAGTTTGTTGTTTTCAATTCCTGCAGAGTCTTAGCTGCCCTGCTTCCCACCAGGACTGCAACTGGACTACTACCCTGAGCTCTAGGGCTTTTCTCATATGCAAATTCCAATCTTTGCTCCCACATCTAATACGTTGTTCTTCATTTACTTCTGCATTTTGTTGGAGAATAACCTATACTAGCTTCCCAAAACTGCATATATAGCAAACAGATTGTAGAGAAACGTCATGACTGAAAATTATTTTACCCTCATGTGTGTTTTGTAATGTCAGGATTTCAAATTCTAGATAAGAGATAATTTGCCAAGAAAAATTGTGAAAGCATTCATCTATGGTTCTGTTTCCTATGTGATCAGGATTCTAAAACCATGCTGATTCCTCATCCTATCTAGATAACCAGCTTTTGTCCCCTCTCTGGAAGATTTTAAGGTCTGGAAAGAAAATCTGGAAGATTTTTTTTTTACCCTTGCTTTCTGAAATTCCTAATGATGTGCACGGTATTGTTGTTTTGAACTTAACCCATGGAAATTCAGTGATCTCATTTAGGCTAGAGACTCAGGTTTGTCTGCTCAAGGAAATTTTCTTATATGAATTCTTAGATAAGTCTTCTCTTTTCTCTTTCTGTTCCAATTGGAAATAAAAACAGAACCCTAAACTACAAAACCTGAAAGATAAAGATACATGTCCTAAGCATAAAGCAGCCCCAAATAAATTTAAAACAATGGTTTGTTTACTAACAACTCTCAGGAATAATATCACAACAATACCCTATGTATATGTATGAATACGCAAATTGTATGATTCTACTTTGTGGACAACCAGAAAAATGATAGTTGTACTCCATTTGTGTATAATGAACCAAAATTTTAAAAAAAGTGACTCCAATTTTAATATTTGTTCATGGCTATATAAGGTTTTATGTTTTTACTGAAATGAAGGTTTAGTGTTTCCTTAAATGTGTTATCTTTTCTGTTTCTTTCCTAACTTTCCAATTTGGTGTATCTGAGTTAGTGATGGACACCAAAGAATAAGTTGAACACAGATTTGTTAGGAGAATGAGCAGAGTTAGGTTATTTACATAAATAAAACAGCAAAACAAACCTGTGATTCTCTAAGTGCTTTTTAACATTGATGAACTTCTCTGTTTTGATATATTGGATTGATCCTCTATAGACTATATCATAAGATGAAAGAATCCTAAGAAAGTTTGCATGATTAGCCCATGCAATGACGAACAACCAGTTTACTGTGTTCATGTGTAACATTGAGGTTGACTTTTTAACAGAAAAATAATTTTTATTTTTGAAGAATTTTTCCTATTTAGTATATACTAAAATAGTCATCAAAGCAGTGATCTCTCAGTAGTTATTTTTGTTTCAAAATAAAAGAATAAGATTGAGGAGTGATTCCAGAATGTTCTCGACAACATGAAAATTTCTCTCTATCTCTTTTACCATCCAACTTGTCCAAGGATTTCTACCTCTTTCTGCAAACAAATCCTTTCATCCTGGTCTTTGTTCCCTTTTCTCAAATGATATGATGACAATTCAATATTACTTCTTATCTCACTCAAGTTGCGTTGATATAAACTGCTTGTTAGTTAGTCAGTGAATAAAATGAAAAGTTTCCTTAATCATTCATGATTTTATCCTTGGTTCTCTGCTTTGAGCCCTAAGTCCAAGTTGCTCAAGTTGGTGGGTATTCATAATCTCAATTGTCACTGGAATGCTGTTGACTGCAAAATTCGCGACAACAGTATCATGTTTCATTGTTTTAAACTTCAAGTCCTCAACAATTGACAGGAGAAACAGTTGTCTTTTTATGTACCAGTCCAGTTGCGTATGTATGGAAACCAGCTTGTCGGGTGGAGAGGGACCACTGAAATGTCTTCCATTCACACATCCCCTTTAAGTTTACCATCTATGCAATGTTATATTCTGACAATGACAATTAACGTAGTTTTTGTTTTTCTCAAATATCTCCAATGTTTAACTTTTAGCCATTGAGCTTTGCTTTTTGTTTTAAATCTGTTCATTTTCTTTACTCAAACATATTGTAAATTCTTGGTAATCAGAGATCATACTCTCTACCATTATATGCCCTAGAGTGCCCTTCACTAGGCAAGGGTAGGTAGTCATTAAATATTCATTGAAAGCTTTTTATCAAATTGGTGGGATTTTCCCCATACTTTGGATGCAACTCAAACATCACTTAATGCATATATTTTTTTAGTTAAAAAAATTACAAACTTAGACTTTTAATCTGGTTACTGGCCTTTAATTATGTTAACTGCCACTATTAAGTTGCATTACTGATCCAAAGAAAATAACGACTGTTGGTTATTTTCTGGCTTGTGATTGATGAAATGTTATTGAGTAACATTAGGTCACATTCTTTGTCAGAATGTAACTTGGAATTTGGCAGCTATACCATCAATTAGCAATATCGTTGATAACCTGTATTTTATATAGCAAGTAATTTGTTTTTCCATAGGAGCCGGGACAAGAAGAGCAGGAAATGATAGCTACTGGTTGCCACAAATCATGTGTAGTAAGAATAATAGATCAGAAATATTCTTTACAGTTTTTTAGAAAATCCCTTAAAATCTTCATGAGCTTAAGTGCATATATATATACATGTATATGGCTACATTGGTAGGATGTTTGATCCACCCTTAAGTGATAATTTATTGTTATCACCCAATTCTAATCTAGCTATTTGATGCTTTATTTCTTATCTACATTTTTGGATAAGAATCAGATATCCGTGTCTCCATACCAAGGTCTCAGGAGCATTGATATTGCCAAACCAAAAAGTTACTAACTTAGCTTATTTTTTCCCCCTCTAAAGTGCTTTCTATTGAAGTGAACTCAGACTTCAGTGCTCTTACTTTTCATTTTAAAGGAGATGGAAAGTATTTATGTAATGTCTACTAGGTAGCAAACAATGTGGTAGACACTTTAAAATATATAAATGAACTAAAAAACAGGTCCTAAAAATGCTTACACTAAAATAGTGAATAGCACATTAGATATCAATCTGGGTTTCGTGCTTCAATCTAACATTGACATTCTAAGGTACGCATTAATGATAAATTTTGTAACTGTGAACTACTACAAAACTATACCCTGTAATGTTGATTGACTAATATTACATTGGAATAAAGGTGACTCAAAATGTGCAATGAAAAAAAAGCTATTTTTCAATGTTCTAAGTAACTTATAATCATTATGATATAAAAAAGAAGAATAGTTTGGAATTAGATTGTTAAAATCATCTATATTCACTTCATAAACTCAATTACCCTTTACCCTTAAAAATAAAAATGTTAGAGATTTTCACTTATCCAACCCACTTTTACTTTCACCAAGACTGGCAGCTGCATGGGGAAACATAAATTCAAAACAGATTTTTAAAGAGCAGAAAGAACATATCCCAATCTCCAAAAAAACATAAACATATATATAGAACTAGGCAGGAAGAGCAAAGAGATTTTTTTAAAATAGAAACTGAAGCACTTTGGCAAGTAGTAAACTCCAACAGTTCTTAGTTAAAAAGTCATTATTTTAAAAAAATTCTTGCTGTAAAATTTATGACCTAACCAATAAAGAATAAAGGATTGATTGCTTCAAGGTAGATTTACAAAATCTAAAATGCTAGTATTATGGCCTCTAAGCTTTCTATGCACAAATTAATACGTATTAAAGATAAAGGTAAACATCTTTAATCCCATTAACCTTCACTTTTTGGTGCAAAGTAGCCAACTAATAATTATTGGTGAACCATTCTGGGGCCCTCCTTGTAGAAGGTGCTCCTCCCAGGTCCCTGCTATGACTGTAGAACCACGTGTGTTTTTGTTGGTTATCCAGACATACATTCAATGCATGGGAAAGCATGTTCAGGCAACATGAATTCACAGAATATAAATGCAGCCTTTGTATAATATAATGACTATGGAGTGCAGTAGAAAACAATGCGTTCTATATAATTTAAAAAATGTAATTTTTGAATTGCATCTGTATTCACCTTCTAAATTAAAGATGTTCTAAACAGTTATTTGAGAATGACAGTGAAAAACCAGTAATATTAAGAATGGTGTAGGTGCTTTTCTGTTTTTCTTTCTTTTTTAAGGTGGGTATACCAGGGATTGAACTCAGGGCACTCACCATTGAGCCAGGGTTTTACTGAGTTGCTTAAGACCTCACTTTTGCTGAGGCTGGCTTTGAACTTGGGATCCTCCTGCCTCAGCTTCCTGAGCCTCTGGGACTACAGATGTGTGCCACCACACCCAGCTACATTCCCTTTTAAAGGACTCTTTTATACAAGCCTACCTATCTCTGATTTATAATTCTAATTGAAATTCTTCTGATTGAAATTCTTCTGATTGAAAATTCTTCTGATAGGTGAAAGTTGTTAAAAGAAAAAAATTTTCCATGAATTCCAATGAGAAAAATCATTAAAATCCTATCCCAACCAAGATGCCCCAGAAGTTTTTATAGATGGAAAAGAATTCATCTTTTATGTATGATCTATCAAAATGCATAAATGCATTCTACTGTCATGTACAACTAATTAGAATAAATAAAATTTTAAAAATTCATCTTTGGATTTACCAACATGGAGGTCATTGATGGTCTTGAAGAGTTCCTTTGGAAATTAATAAGACATTACTAATAATGCTCTTTAACAATTTATTTATTTTTGAGTTGTTCTTCCAGAATATAATGAGTTGACCTAATTATTTCAATTAGAACAAACAAGATCCTTACTTAAAATAGCTTCAGGTATCCAGTTTTATTGCTTTACCACCAATATTTGAATGTAAATTATTTCCCTCTTTCAACTAATTATTGTGCATCTGTGGTATATGTTGTCTACATTTAATATGCAGAATTAAATGAGGCACATCATACTCTTTCCTTTAAAGCTATATAACAGAATGAGATATTCTATGATGAGGAGGCAGTAGAGTAAGACAAGGCTTAGCTCAAATCATAACTTCAGCTCCCTTCAAGAGTCCATTGCCAACATATGACTATAAAACATTATTAATAAATGTGATTTGAGGGTAAATTTCCTGACCTGGAGTAAGCGAGAAGAACGTATCTTAAAGCATTTAGCATAGCACCATTACTTAGTAAATGGAAAATGGTATATTATAACTTCCCTGAACAGTTCTGTCACCAATAGTGACATTCCACTCATAATGAGATAGGTTGGCTCTCAAGAAAAGAGAAAGAGAGACTCTTACTAGATGGAGACCTGGATCTATGAGCATGACCAGCCGAGCTTGTCTGTTTCATCAGATGACCAAAACCTCCAGCACATGATTGTACCAGATCAACTATCATGAAACCATAATCTATTTGAATGTCACTAGATTCAAAGACCTACCCAATGTGCTGGCAACTGATTTATGGCTAGACTGCTTAACCAAGAAGAAGCGTTCTGAACCCCAAATACCAAATGATTGACATAGGGTTTGATTTTCACAAAAGCTTGCCTGGAACCTGCACATTTCTTCCAAAGACCATCTTATATATAATCAGAGAGCTCAACCCTATGCATGTCACTTCTCTTTGCTAAAAGGTGAAGGGTGTCCATACTCTGCCTTTGAGGTGTGTGTACCTTTCCTTTGCTGTTAATAAATCTTTGCTTTTGCCTTGCTTTTGACCATGTTCTGATATTCCTTTCAGTAATGTAAGTCAAAAAATGTGTGTGCCTAGTGGAGATCCCACTACCCCCTTGTGGCAGCCTCTTCAGACCTCTGATCAGTGACAATAAGATAGATTTAAAGATAAATCTTTAAAACTTCATTACAAAAACTATTTCAGTTTATCCACAAATTCACATTAACATACTGGTAGTTGTGAAAATATTTAAAATTTTTGTGAATTCACTAAAATGTTTCATAGCTTTTTATGAAGGTTCATGCTTTACAAATCTGAAGTTATTTGTATTCAATTTCACTCCCTTCACATTTGAAAATTATTCAGTGAAGAAGTAGACTTCTATTTATTAATTTTCTCATTTTATAACTTCTTTAATTAGACACATATTTCTCTCCAATTTTCTTCATTCCGCTATTCTATATCAGGTGAACATTTTACATTCTATTTCAGGCTGTATCATGGATACTGAGTTGATTTTAAGAACACTTTTGCCTCCTCTAAAACATTTTCATCATTTAAAAATGTGCACTGTTTATTCTTCTAAGCTGTGTGACTGACAAAAACGGCATGCATTCATTTGAGGAGGCTCAGCAGGTTATATAAGGATTTGAACATAGAACTAGTCTTCTGATAGAGTTGGTAAGATGTGCTGTTGTCCTGGTGGTTTTTATACATGATTGCCAGCACTGCCTGTAAAGGGCCCATAGGTGGTAAATATTTTTGACCTTATGGTCCAGACAGTTTCTTTTGTCTGAATCCCAAGGTTTATTGTGTGAAATCAGCCACCAACAGTACACAGATATGTGTGGCTTTATTTACAAAACAGGTAACAAGTCCAATTTGGCCCTTCAGCCATCATTTGTCAACCATTTTGGAAAGAACTAGTTTTTGGTGATGTTATGGCCTTCCTGTTAGATTTGGTTTTTGCTCTTTTAGCACTAATAGGTTCAGAACTGGAAGAAGTACTCAGATGCTCAGTCAACCCTATCCTCAAAGCACAGGCTGTGGGTTACATCAGCAGTGTGAAACTTTCTTATGAAAAGTTATCTTGGATTCTTCAGAAATGAATTTAGATGAAGTCAAGGGAAGTTTGCATAGGAATAATTCTGTAGTGAATAATATTTAAACCTTAGGTTCACCATGAACCAGGGAAATTTAGGTTAACATTCTTACCTGTTGGCATATTTTATTTTAAATATTCTAAGGTTTTTCTTGTTAATTATTCAATTCATGGACTGTGAAGGGAGGGCAACATGACATGGAGAATTTCAATATTGTAGAGATGTGATTTATTTAGGAATGTCTGAGAGGTTGATTAAAAACATAAGTTTAAAATGAAATTTTAGAAATGGAGAAAAGAAATGCCTAAATTATTTCTACTTAATGTAGGAAACAATGACTTCTTTTAAAATGTAAAGGGTATATAATTTGTTCCACTTTTGTACTCTTTCCTTTTCTTCCTCCCTCTTTCCCTCTTCCTCTACTCTACTAGATTCTTCTATTTATTTATGGGTTTTTTGGATTGGTGCTTTAGAGATGTACCTATAGTTGAAATTCACTGTGGTATATTCATGTATGTACATAGCATAATTTGGTCAATTTCATTCCACTGTTCCTGTCTTTTTCTATTTCTCCTTCCTCCACCTCCTCTGCTCCACTGATCTCCCTTTTATTTTCTTAAGATTTGCACCCACCTTTTCCCTTATTTTGGTCTAACTTCCTGTTTTAGTCAGCTTTTCCTGGCTGTGACCAACAGACCTGAAAAGAACAACTTAAACAATGAAAAGTTTATTTGGCTCATGGTTTCAGAGTTTCAGTCCATGGATGTCAAACCTGATATTTCTGGTCCAAGGTGAAGCAGAACATCATGGCAGAAAGTATGTGACAGAGGAAAGCAGCTCAGACAACCAGGAAGCAGAGGGACAGCTATGCTTACCAGGGACAAAGTAAAATCCCTCAAGACACACTCCCAGTGACTTACCTCCTCCAGCCACACCCTACCTGCTACAGTTACCACCCAGTTACTCCATATCAGATTAATCCACTAATTAGGTTAAATCTTTTATAATCTAATCATTTCACCTCTGAACCTTCCTACATTTTCCCACATGAGCTTTTGAGGGACACCTCATATCTAAACCTTAGCACTTCTGCATATGAGAAAAATAAAAACAAAATTTTATTTATTTATTTTTTTTTGACCCTTGATTTTCTGAGTCTGGCTTATTTCACTTACCATTATGTTCTCCAGTTCAATCCATTTGCCAGCAAATACCATATTTTCATTGTTCTTTATGGCTGAGTAAAACTCCATTGTGTATGTGTACCACATTTTTTTTATCCATTCATTTGTTAACAGATACCTAGGCTGGTTCCGTAATTTGGCTATTGTGAATTACACTGCTATAAACATTGATTTGCATGTATTACTATAATACACTGATTTTAGTCCTTTGGATAAATACCAAGGACATGATAGCTGGGTATGGTGGTTGCATTTCTAGTCTTTTGAGGAATCTCCATACTGCTTTCCAAGTGGTTGTGCTAATTATATTTCATGCAGAAATGATTATGTTAAAATTAACTCTGATGTATAACTATAATGCACTAAAAACATTAAAAAAGAATGGTGCTAATAATAGAGATGTACCTCTCAGTCATAAAAGAAAGTTTAAATATAAATGGTATGAGTATGGTCAGATACAATATATGAAAAAAATGCAAAACTCACAGGTCATGGGAGAGATAAAAAGTTACTGCCAGAGTCAGCATGCAAGGCAAAGGAGTGCATTTGTAAGTTGATAATAGTGGTATTGATATTTTGATTTTAATCATCAATTATAGAAATTGAAGTGCTATTTAATAACAACACAGAAAAGGGTGTGCCATTGATCAATGCACACACCAAAAAGAATCTACTTGAGAAAACGGAGATAGTAAGACTTCACTTCAAAGTCTCTCTGTTATCAGTTTATTTCACACAAGGTGATTAGATTTGGCTCTAAACTCAAGCTGTGCAGCTAATTTTAATATATTCAGAACAATGAAATTTGAGAGAATTAATAAGGCAATGAACAAAAAAACTACACTATCAAAGCAATTTGAATTGATTATTTTTCTGAATGCTAAATTTTAAATAATGTTTACCAAAACAATCATAAAAGCTCATATTTTAATGAGATTAACCAATTTTTTTCTCAGATAGATTTCCATAATGCACAAAGACATCAAAAACTCTAAATAATTATTACTTTTTGGAAAATGCTTATCTCCAATTTTTCAGTGGGACAAGACCTATTGTGACTTAGGTCTGGAATTTGTCAGAGAGTGACCACTGGCATACAAATGAGGACAGAATTTTCAGAGAAATGTAAGCTCACTGTCCTTTGACAATTTTCTGGATGTAATTAAAGTAGAATTACCAATAGCCAGCCAGGAACATTGACTTTTTATGTATTTGTTGTGATTGGATATTTTATTGCTTGTTATTTTTCATTTACAAATTGTATGTAGTACTGAGACAGTTTTCTGGACTTTTGCAAGACTGCTACCACGTTTATGAGTCATTGCTCTAGAGATACATGCCTGTCAGGAGATAATGCTATAGGTGTGCAGTTGACAAGGCATCAGTGATAGTGTTTATCAGATTAATGGAAGGCAGTTAAATTAGAGATTGAAAGATGGAAGTTAGGTAAAAAATGAAGCAGAGGAAAACGTCAGGTTCCATTCAACTGAGGCTGTTTCATTACTTTGAACCCTTTGTTCCCTACATCACTGAGTCTGCAAACAGTAGGAATTGAGCCAAGTAACCACAGACATCAGTTGAAGAATAGGATGAAGGACAAGAGGAGAAATAGATTTTACAAACTATATTGATGACCCAAATCTTGCTGACATATCCCTCTTATTTGGAAGAAAATGGGAAACTAATTTCTCTCCCAAAACCTAGTTTATAAATTTCCTTTATTCACTTGACAAGTATTTGTAGATCATCTACCATACGTGCCCCAGTCTGTTATGGGCATCAGAGCTCCAACAGAGAATAAAACTAGACAAAGACTTCTGCTTTAATGCAGGCTCTTAGAGAATGAGTTCAATTGGAAAAAATGCATATTTTATAAAACATAAGTTTTTATGAAAGATGAAGAATCTCATAGGACAGAACACAAGTATTTTATTAAATAGAAAACTATGACCCTGATTACTTCTTAACTAAAACTGTATTTCTATGGAAAGAGTCTACAATTGCTTGGATAGAGAATTACAGGTGACTTTTCTGAGTTAAGCTTAATGATCCAACTCTCTTTTTCTGGCTGAAACTCTCCATCCCATTAAGTGGACTTAGTTCTTCCACAGCACTGATATTAGAAAGACACCTAGATATTTCTGGTCAAACACACCTGAGAAAGAATGTTTCAAAAATGTGATGGAGGTGGAGAGGCACTAATTGTCCAGTTGCTCTTTTGGAACATAGGATTTGTGAAAGAATAGGGATCATGGGTATTGTAAGGTATAATTGAAAATATAGCTATTTTTTATATAAACTCAACTTTAACAGGGCATTTAAGAAGTGAGCTTGGGGTGGTATCACACACCTATAATCCCAGTGGCTCAGGAGGCTAAGGTGGGAGAATCACAAGCTCAAAGACGCCTCAGAAATTTAGTGAGGCCCTAAGCAACTTAGGGAGACCCTGTTTGAAAAAAAAAAAAAGGTCTGGGGATGTGACTCAGGAGTTAAGCACCTCTGGGTTCAATTCCCAGTACCAACAAAAAGAAAAAAGAAGGTAATAATTCTTGGTGGCAAGCCTTCCAAAACTAAGAGGGAGAAAAAACACCCACAAAAAAAACACAGACTAGTTTAAATGTGAGGGGAAAGCATTAATCCTAAAATTAGGTGACCAAGTTTCAAATTTTAGCTTATGACCTTGGCCAATTGACTTAAAGATCCAAGACTCAATTTCTTGATCTCTACATCAGTGGTAATGATATTTGACCTTCAAGGTGACATGAGGGAAGACCCAAGATAGAATGTATGTGAATGTGTTTTGTGAGACCTAAAGTCCTATAGAAATTTGAAGGATCATTATTCTTAATCTATAACATTTCTGAGGATAACGTAATGAGAACATTTATTTATTAATTTCAAGAGTCATGTAAAAAGTTGCTTAGAGTTTTTTTTTTTTTACTTGCTTACTTATTTTCAGTGTGACTCCTATTTAATGTTGCATCTCAGATTTATTTAAGGATTTTTAGCGCCTTTTTTCTGGTTTGCTTTCAAGAAAGCATATTGGACAATTTCTCCTGCAATGGGGAGATATCTCATACCTGTCAAGGAACACTCTTGTGATTTTCTTCACAGATCTTTTGGGATGTTTGGCTTAGCTTTGTGTGAGTCAATTGCAATAGAATGATATTTAAACTTTACTTCATAATCCTAAATCCAAGAATTAAACACTGGAAATCCTCCGGTGCACTTTCTGCTTCTATTTTCCCCTCCCTAATTTTTTGTGGGTAGAACTGGCTCCTTTTTCATTCTTCATGCTTTTCCTTTCCCTCCTTTTAATAATGTTAGATGAACACTAAGGGTCTTTCTTTAATTCTCATAAGTTTTTCAAAATTAATTCCAATTAAACACATTACCTGTATGATATGAGAATCAATTACTTACCAGTATTTACCACCAAACAAACACACCAGAGTGGTTGAAGAGTTTGCTGTGGACATTTGAGGAATCTGTGACAATCTGTGATTTAAGCAAATTGGTCATTCTCCTAAAATTGTACGTTAGTGGAATTTACTTTAGTGCTTAGTAAAAATGGTGGTCTCAGTAGTCAATTGCCCAAGCTTTATTTTTATTATCAACTTAATATCTTATAAAAAGTGCGGGATGAGTGAGTTGAAGAAAATTCTTAATATTTTAATCTCTTGTCTGTTTTTTGTATCTTTAAGGAAAAAAGAAAGCAAAGCCAGGCTTACTTTCCTGGAATGTGTTGTCAAAGAATTGTGAAGTAGATTATGCTAGCCTTCATCGAAGTCCTACCTTTTCTAGAGAAACTGGGCCCCTCCTTGTGGCAGCTGCTTTATTTTGTTGAACCTCCAATGACGTAGGCCAGCTTTCCCACTTAGAATCCTGGCTTTACACCAGTTGATTGAATTCTCCTCCATGGGATTAGTAATAATGTAAGATGGAATTAATAATGCCTCTCTCTTATAGTCAGCATAGGACTTAAATGGTTTAATAGTATAAAACCATTAGGCAAAGCCCAACACAGTTTCTTGTCATTATCCTAGTGCATATTTATAGCAGGGCCTTGGAGCCTAGGCAACCACAATTCTCAGGCCTGTCCTCCCCAGTGGTATCCTTTCTCCATTCCCCTGAGGCACTCTTTGCCTGCCTTCACTCTGGCTTTTCCACAGTTTGGCAGGCAGTTACCGAAATGGTGAACCAATTGACCTGAGGTGATGACTGCTGAAGGCCGACTTGGACAGAGTAAGGGTTGTGCAGCCATAGATACCTGGATTAAAGTCCCAGATTGTCACTTCTGAGCTGTATAATTTGGACTCAGGTAATTGACCTATTTCACCTAGGGTGTCTTCATCTGGAAAATTAAGATGATAGTAGGAGTTTTATCATCTACTGAGAACTCTGTGGTTCAGTCACAGATGCCAAACCACTCAGGGCTATCAAATGTTGATTATAGGGATTCAACACCATGTGATAGTGGTTGCTTCTGATAAGTAAATTTTGAGAAAAATCAAATGTATTTTTCTCTTTCCAAATCCTGGATTTTATGAATCTTGCTTTATTGTGGACAAGGAAAGTCAATTTGAATCTATGTTCTAGGGATATTATGCTATCTCTTTTCTTTACATGAAAAACCACCTCATTACAGCTTAAATGGTATAAGTCAGATTTCAATTGAGATTATAAAATTATTTAATGTTTGCAGATATTATTGCTCATTTTAAAGGTTAAAAAGGTAATGTTCAGAAAGGTTAATCATTTCCTACAAGATTATATAGCCTTATAGAAAGAAGCTAGAATTCAATTAAGAAACTGCATTAACTATAAAGTCTGGGTCTTTCTCCATAGAATCCAAACAAGATGATGTAGTGGGTCTCAAAAAGACAGCCGGTGTGGTGATTAGTGGCAAAGCCACATAAGCAAAGTGTCTTAGTATGAATCACATTTTGCCACTTAAGAACTCTGAAACTTTAGGCACGTCACTTAAACTCTATGTCCATTTCCTTGTCTGTAAAACAATGATGATAACAATAATGCCTGATCCCTAAGTTTCTTGTGACTTGTACATGACTATAATACATTCAAAACTTAGGACAGTTTCTGGATGTGTTCCAGTTGGTTATTTCTAAGAGGCATGTTCTTTTGTTCATTCACTTCTCTTTCAAAACCCTGTTCACCCAAGTGAAGTTGGTGAACTCATCCCCAGCTCCAGAGTGAGGCCTGGTTTGTTTGAGTCAGTGAGGTTGATGGCCAGGATGATGAGGATGATGGACAAAGTTCTTCGCTTGTTCAGAGAAGAACTTCCCTTTCTGACTATTTGACATGCATGAGGAAGTTCAGAAACCTTAGAGTTCCTGGCACCCAATCTTCAGGCTTAAAGGAAAAGCAGCCTTAGAAACCAGTTGGACCATAGTAAGAACATGAGTCACTGGAGGCATCCTGGCATCAGTGGAAGAAGGAGACATGAAGTCTGCTGTGTCTGGAGGCTCCAATGTATTGTTGAGGCCAGCACGAGTTGAATGTTTGGTGAAGAGAGTTCTGACAGCAATTAGATAATGAATAAAAACTGTTCACTTTCCCAGCTCTGCAATTCAATGATAAGGAGAATGAATTACTTCAGTTTGAGAAGGAATTTAGATACCAGAGGAAAAGCCAAGTAATGTGGGAATATTAGAGACTAAGAGTTTTCCTAGGAAGGTTTGAATACATGAGGAACATCCTTGGAAGTAGAAGAGGGATTACTGGGGCGGGCATTGTGAAAGAAGATAAAAATAGAATTGAATTGATTAATCAAGCATGATTAAAATATTATATAAAGGAAACAGTTGGTAAAGACTGCTAATCCAAACAACTTAAAATTTGTATGGCAATTATTGATGTGATGGGAGAAAGTAGCATGGAGCTAAGAGGTGGATGAGCAGTAAATGAACAGAATTGATCAGACTCTCCATTTCAATCAGCAGTTTTAACTTGCTTCATTTCTTTTTACTGTAGCATATGATCACTTTGTACTCTAATTATAAATAGTCACTATTCAAACATACTAGAAACTTTTTGTTTTATTCTTTTAAGATTTCTGGAAAGTATAAGGATAAAAATGTCAATGATTTCATTTTATAGATTAGATTATAACGAGGTTAAATAAATCATGCCCAAATCCATGGTTTGGAAGAACAGATAATGTCAAAAGAATCTCTTGCTTCTTAGATAGTATTATAGTCAAAAGTGTTTTCATGTGGAATTTTCAATATTCCTTATTTTTAAAGCTTATATAAGCAAATAATAAATTATTAATAGATAATTTAATTATTATGGATTTCTGCTGAACTTGAGAAAGATGGCTTCAGAAAATCAAAGGAGATTAACAATAGTAAATATGATCAGTGACATTTTTAATTTTTTTTAAAAAAATGCTACTTACGTTAGTTTTAGGCTACTTATTATAATAAGTAGTAGAAAACAAAAAATGACATTTAACAAAGTAATTTGTTGCCTTTTACTAACAACAAATTAATTTTAAAATGTTACCACATCTCAGAATTCTTTGAGAATCTCGAATTTTGCAGAAATATGTAGAAAATACTGTTACATAACCTCTATATTAAAGAACTGAGAATAAAACAAGGGTTGGAACAAAATAGTAATTGATTTAATAAGGCAAGATTTAAGGAACAGTTAGTTAATTACATAGAAAACTCATCTGAGATCATTTACAGGGGACAAAAATGGCCTAAAACTAAAGCCATATTAGTATTGCACAGAACAATTCAATATTTTTCTTTATATCAGTTTTTTGAAATCTTCTAATAAATATAACCCTAGAATTTCCCCCATCAAAGAAGGAAAAGCAAAAGGAGGTAGCTTTTAAATAATGGAATTTGAATGAATACAGGTTCTCCTTAATTTGCAAAGGAATTATGTCCCAATAAACCTATTGTAAGTTGAAAATGTTATAATTTAAAAACCCACTTAATATGCCTACCCCGCTGAAGATTGTAGCTTAACAATACAGTGCCCTGTAAAGTGTCAATTGTTCCCTCCAGCGATTGCACTGCAACTGGAGGAAGGGGTTCACTGCCACTGCCCAGCACTATGAGAGAATTTTGATATCACTAGCCCGGGAAAAGACCAAAGTTCAAGATGAAGTTTCTACTGAATGCATACCATTTTTGCACCATTGTAAATTTTTTTAAAATTGCATATTGAACCATTATAAGTCTCGAACCATCTGTACAATTATATTGTACATTTATAAATCACATTTGATTGTGTATTTTATTCTAAAATAACTCCATGCCACATGTGGGGTGGGGGAATGTCATTACAGTGAAGCACTTAAGAGTGAGAGGTTTTTAGTGAAGCAGATCTTGGTCTAAGTACAGATTCTCTCATTTCTTTGTGTAAACTGAGTGAAGTTGTGGGTAAAATCATAGTATCTTCCTGTATTAGCCAGCTGTTTGTCACTATGGCAAAACACCTAACATAAACCAAAGAGGAAAGATTTATTTCATCTTGTTTCATTCCATGATTATCTGGGTCACTGTCCCTAGTCCCATGGCAAGGTGGTACATCATGGGGGAAGGATGTGATGGAGCAAAGCCATTCACATCATGGCAGACAGGAGACAGAGAGAGTGAGGAAGGAGCCAGCGGCAAGAAAAACTGCTTCCTCCATTTAGACCCACTTCCTAAAGATTCCACCATACCACACAATGCCATCAAATTATGAAGCAATGGATGGATTTATTCACTGATAAGATTAGAGTTCTCAAGATCCACTCACTTCCCTAAATCCCCACCTCTGAACCTTGATACATTGGGGACCAAATCTTCAACACTTGAGCCTTTGGGATACATTCCAGATGCAAACTATACATGACACTACCTAGATTGGTCACTGGGAAAATTGAATGTGATGGTGCATATCAAGAGTATAGTGCTATTCATACATTGCTGGTGGAGTTGCAAATTGGTGCAGCCACTCTGGATAGCAATATGAAGACTCCTCAGAACACTTGGAATGGACCCACCATTTGCCGCAGCTATCCTACTCCTTGGTCTGTACTCAAAGGACTTAAAATCAGCATACTACAATAACACAAGCATATCAATGTTTATAGCTGCTCAATTCATAATAGCTAGATTGTGGAACCAACCTAGATGCCCTTCAACAGATGAATGGATAAAGAAATTGTGGTATATATACATAATGGAATATTATTCAGCCAAAAGAAGAATAAAATTACGGCATTTGCAGGTAAATGGATGAAGTTGGAGAATATGATGCAAGTGAAATAAGCCAAGCCCAAAAACCCAAAGGCCAAATGTTTTCTCAGATAAGCAGATGATGATACATAACAGGGGGTGGTGGTGGAATAAGAGAAGAATGAAGGAACTTTGGATTGTGCAGAGGGAAATGAGCTGGGAGGGGTGGGGGAAGGAAAGACAGTGGACTGAGACAGACATGATTACCCTATATACGTGTATAATTACATGAATGGTGTGAATCTACATTGTGCACAACCATAGAAATGAAAAGTTGTATCCCATTTGTGTACAATGAATCAAAATGCAGTCTGTAAAAATAAATAAATAAATAAAAAGAGTGTAGTGCTCTTGATGTCACAGAGTAAGAGTTATTACATATTAGTTCTTGGTGTCGTTTTTGGTACCTTCTCTCTTTGTCAGTGACTGTGACCTACAAAGATATCATACAAATTCAAGCTTAACTGAATGCATGATTTAATATAGTTTCTCTGTAAACTATGCATCACAATTGTACCCTCTTAAAAAGGATAATAATATTACCCTAAGGAATTTCTCAGTGACTTTGGAAAAATCAGTCCATAATCTAATCGAAAGTTGCCACAATTTTTAATTCAATACCTCGCTTGAACTTGATTTCCTTCAAAGTCCTCATTCTGCTTTGTCTGATAATCCATTTCCACCGAGACTGTACAATTACTGTAAATCATTTACTCTGTATTGGAGTACATAATAGTTTTGTTCATATCATTCTATTCCTCTTAGAAATGGCATTCTATACTATCACAATGTCCCTTCTAACTCCTCATTTTGCCAAAGATAGCAGAAAAGCAAGACGATAGCCAATAACTCCTAATGGACTGCATGTCAACAGATGGGGATTATAAGGATTGATGTTGCTCTATGTTCTTTGGGTTTAACTGGTTCTATATTTTTCTAAGAGTAAAACATATCCACAATGGATCTCTGATAGCATAATCAGCCTAATCATGGAAACTGCTGCCTTATTTTAAATGAGATTTTTTTCAACCAGCTCCACTTGAAAGCACCTCTTATTGTTCCTGTCAAGTTTTAAATCTTTATGAATCATGTCAAGATGATTTTCTAATTACCTCATGCTCTATGAACACATTCATTTATGCAACAAGGTACAATTCTGATCCTAGCTAATGATACAAAATTATCAATATGGAAGCAAGTAGGAATGATAAATTAACAATAGGGATAAACATACTCTAAGAGAACTATTTTGACCTAAAGTACCCAAGTACTTTTACCTCAGCTTTAATTCTATAAACTTACAGCTTCAGCTTAGGACACTTGATAAAATGCATATGACAAGACACTTAATACTGTTCAAAATAAGTAACTAGAAAATTTGAGAAAATAAGATATAAATGGTGAAATTTTCTTTATGAGAGAGTCCTACTTAGAGGATTTAAAAATACTATTATGTTAAATACTAAATTATGCTGTCTGAACACACTAAATGATTTATTTATTTAAATTATTCTTTGAAAAATTTCTCCAAGCTTATTGGCTTTATGACTCTTAAAGAAATCATGAGACAACATGACCAAAAAATAAATTAAAATAAAATTGCAAACGAATTGTTATAACCAAAGCATTATCTTTGCTTGTGAAGAAAAGAAAAATTCTCTTTCTCATTTCACCACTGTATTCACCATTTCTGAATCTTAGAATAGAGTATCTCAATATTAGGTCTTTTTGCATATGACTTAATACCCAGTAACTCCCAGATTCCTACTTATCCTTGGAAGTCGAGATGACTCAGCTGGGTTGGAATCTTGCCTCTTCTCCCTGGAAACACCCACAGGCACAGCCCAGTTTCATTACTGCTCTTGTTCTAGGAATTGGCCCAAATAATATAACAAGTTAATTCTTTATCTCTTTTTATGAATATATGATCCTTGGCAATGGACTCAAGTAAAAGCTAGTTACTAAGCTGAAAATATCCAATCAAATGCTGATTACTTAAAGACATATTGAATCAAGCCATAGTTCTTGGCTTGATGAAAAAGTAAATTAATTTGTTGTTTTTCTTTCTCTTAGTTGGCAAAACACATTCTCCTGTCCAGCCTGAATGGAAGTTTATGAGAAAAGTGACAGGCCTGATCTTGGCCACAACTAGAAAATACAGTTAGAAGTTGACCTTGCCCAACATGCTGGAATACCATGGCTTCCCTTTCAGCTCTTCCCAATGGCCCTATTCAGCTATTCAGCCTGCAATTTTCACTATCTGGGGATTGTTAAAGGAGAGAAAATTATGATCAATGAAAACCAAGAATATGTCAATGCTAAATGCAATGCTAATTTTTCTCATTTGCCAAAAGACATCTAAATGTTCCTGGTCTGTTGTACTGAAATATCTGTGCATATTTTATATTTATTTCAAGTGCTGTCTTTGCTTACCTACTATAATGACTTCTATTTAACTTTTCAGTGATATTACCATTTTTCAAATATATAGAAAATTTTCTTTCCAGTCTGGGAAGTGAACTGATAGCACAGATTTATTATGCCGCTTAGGTGTGTCTATTCCCTTGGTGTTCAACTCTTGTAATGTTTTTCTCCTTATGCTAAACTCTTTTGGAAATGCTCAAGCTTGCATTTTCTTATGTAAAGCATTTTTCCGAGCTTCTTTTTGGCCTACTTCATTTCTTGGCTTCACTTCACATGTCCTCATTTTCGAGCTTGCTATTCTCTGTGGACAAGGTTTTTGACATCTGCCTTCTCATTAATAATCAAAATGTTATACATCCTGGAATTACTCATACCATAATCTGCTCACATTCCTTATTTTTGCACTAGGAATTCTGGGGTGGAGTAAGGACATCATATGACCATTGTTTTATGATTTCTTCTTTTTTCAGGTAATTGCAAGGCCCATTCTCCTAATATCTCAATAGTACAATTTAAGATTCTATCTCTTCTAGCTTTTTTAAAAAATGTTCTCAGTATCATTGTGTTTATTATAAAACATATTAATGTCAAGGCTTAGCTATAAAATCATAGCTGTAAGTCATAGCTTTTTATATGATAAAGGTGAAATAGATCTGCCCAGAAATATTTGAATAAATTCTATAACATTACGCATTCCTTGTCTATGCAATTCACAAAAATATATTCATGCTCTTAATGTAACATATTTTCTGATTTATTCAGAAATTTGTTTGCTTATTTATTTATAGAAAGATAGACCAAAGAGAAGGGGGAAGTTTGAAACATAGTGACCAATGTTATTTAATCATATATTTATCTACAAGTATCAAATATGCAATGCAGGATATCATTATGAAGAAAAGGTTTAAAAATATGTCAAATACCTGGAATGCCACTCCATGATTCTCACTGACTATTGAATTACTCTAACACAATTTAATCTTTCAAACAGAAACTTCTTATTAGACCTGATTGTTAACCTTTGCTAATTCTTCAGTTAACTCTAAGTATTTAAAAGACAATTCTGGAGCCTTTTTGAGTACAAACTGATGCCTTCACAACTTTCCAGGAACAACACTCAACTGGCAATGAGGGATCATCAATGACTGATGTACAAAACCTATCTTAAACATATGCCAGTTTGCTGCAGAAAAACTAACTTGCTTCCCCCAGGAATTAGGGGCTCTTTGCGTTCCTGTATTTCAGAAGATGGTGAAGGAAGCTAGGGAGGAGGGCTTAGAGGGACCTCCTACTGTGCAGTTTTAGGAGGGCCTGGGGAGCTACACACTTTAATAAAGAGTCACATTAGGAGAGTGGGCAATTTGGATCAAAGGGTAAGTAGAGGGAAGTATCCATTAAGAATTTAATTTTATGTGATTTCACTGCTTTCTTTCATAACCTTTCCCTTTCCAGGTGTCCAGATGATCTATTCCCATTCCCAGTGGTAAAATGCTTGTGAGAAGACAAATGGTGTGGCGATTGAACCTGGAGTCAGGCTGCAGGGTAACAATCCCAGCTTCCTCGCTGGGTAGCAGGCTTTGTGTGTGACTGTTCACTTTCAGACTAAGAAGGAGGGATCCTGAGGTGAACCCAGGGCCTTTCCCCCATCTTTGCTGCTCAGTCAAGCATCCTGCCTCTCTACACTCACCTGATCTCTGGATCACAGTGTGAGAAGCCTGGTTCTGTGAATTTCCTAAGTGATATTTTCCTAAGTGATATTTTCCTAATAGTGACGTCCTCAGGTAGCAGCTTCTGAGTTTGGGATTTCGTAGTGGACAGATTTGAAAGAGCAAAACTTCAGCAGATCTACTTGACCCAAGTCAATGAAGATTCAGCGGAAAACCAAAGATCTTGCTCTCAGGAAGCTGACATTCCGGTGGATTTAAAAGTTGTTTTTAAATATCCGCGCTGCTCTAATCACCCTTTCTGCCCAGGGGAAGAGCCCTGACTTCCTGAAGTTCACTGCTCAGGCAAAGAACACCGCTTTCCCAAGGGCCATTGCAAACTAACCTCAGTTCTCCTCGGACAAAATCTGAAAGAACATAAATTGCAAAGCAGACAAGAAGACTGGGGTCTCTGGAGGTGGCTTCTATTAGCGTCAATACGGCGAAGTCAGGGACCGAGCAGAAAGAAGCCTGAAAACTTCAAGCCAAACAAACTCTGAGATCACACCTCCCAACCTCCTCCTCCCCTCCGAAGAGCCAAGGTCGCAGTGAGACTTCAGTTTAGGGGCAACCCAGGGGAGGCAGGGGGCTCAGAGTAAACGGACTCCTCTTCCCCACCCTTAACATGGGCTTTGCTCTGGAGCGCTTTGCGGAAGCAGTGGACCCCGCTTTCCAGTGCAAGCTGTGCGGCCAGGTGCTGGAGGAGCCCCTGTGCACGCCTTGTGGGCACATCTTCTGCGCCAGCTGCCTGCTACCCTGGGCGGCGCGGAGACGCCGGTGCCCGCTACAGTGCCAACCGCTGGCGCCAGGAGAGCTGTATAGGGTGCTGCCGCTGCGCAGCCTCATCCAGAAGCTGCGCATCCAGTGCGACTACCGCGCGCGTGGCTGTGGCCACACAGTCCGGCTGCAGGAGCTGGCAGAGCACGTCGAGCACTGTGACTTCGGCCCAGCCAGTCACTGCAGCAGCCTCCCGGGCTGCACCTTGGGCCGGGGCGGCTACCGAGGCAGCGGGGACGTACCCGCGCGGGGGGGCTGCAGGCCAGCGACCAGGGCCCGCCCGGGCGGGGACACAGGCTGGGGGCCATCAGGCGGCCGCTGCGGCAGCGGACAGGAGCCCAAGTCTCAGGTCCTCGCCTGGAGGCAGCGTGAGAAGGCGCTGCTGCAACAGCTCTGGGCGCTGCAGGGCGAGGTACAGCTCACAGCCCGCAGGTATCAGGAGAAGTTCACCCAGTACATGGCTCACATCCACAACTTCGCCCGGGACCTGGACCGCGGCCACCGCAGGGTAAGCTCAGAGCGAGTGGGCACCCGGGAATGATTGGTTGGGGTGGAAAGAGGAAGATTCTTTCTGATACTTCAGAATTCCTTTAGGAGGTGGCATCTTTCTTTACCATGCAGTTGGAAGCATCCAACCCGCCCTGATTGTCTTCTACTGTCATTATCTTCTAAATGTATTACTATTGCAGTTAACAAGGAACAGCCCCTTGCCGTTTATATTAGGATTAGAACGAGTTAAACAGATTCAATTCCAACTTTTCCCTGAGAAGTAGAAATTGGGAAGACTCATTTTCCCATCCAGACTCTTCACTTCCCACTCCACTCCATCATCTCTGCCTATCTTTTGTGCCGGTGCAATGTGCCTGAAGCAAATCCGAGGAGAAGGAAGGACATTACCCATGAATGGCTTACTTTTTCTGTCAAACTGCCCTTATCAATCAGCTACTCTCTACTTCGTTCAGAGGCTGTGAGGGATGAGGGGACCAGGACAACCTCAGGAATTGGGAGGTTGAGAGATGGGGTTTCTTAGACTTTCTAGTTTCATCACCCTGACTCTCCCTAAAAGACCCCTCCCTGCCTTGGAATCCCCAGAGATCCTTAATGGTGGTGGTGGTGGGCGCATGTGCATGTGACTTGGAAAGCCTGGTCTGAGAGCAGCCACATCTATCAGCAATCAGACTGGCCCTGCGAGTCTGTTGGCTGCGGCTGTTTTCCTTCTTTGTCAAGCGCCGGCCCTGATCTTCACTCCTGGACCGCCCGCTTTCAGATGGCATAAACAAGGCTCTTTGCAGCACCCCGTGTGAAGAGGCTTGTTTATAAAGCTGTTACTTCTCTTCTGGAGGACTTCAGCACAGTGTTTGACATTGTTGGTCGCTGCCATGGTGAGCAGGGATTTAGCAGAACTTGCACTCCATTCAAGGAGCTGTTTTCATTCTTCAGTACTCCTGGGAGGAGCAACCCAGAATGATTCCCATTTGGGACTGATTGCATAGTACTGCCTCCAACTTAGGCACTGGGTTTAGATGTTCCTGTCTTTGAACTTAAAAAAATGATAACTGAAGTGAGAGGGGCTAAAATGTTTCTACCCTGATAAAGGGAAACATACCATGCTTTAAAAGATTAGATGTTAGGATTCTTTCTCTAGCTTATTTATACGCAGGTAATTTTACAAAATGTGAGGACAGAGAGAGGCCCAGAAATAGACTCTGCATTACTAATCCAGATTTCAAAGTCTGGAAAGACTTTGAAGAATTTCCAGCTAGAATTACAGGACAGAGAAGTCCACTCAACAAGTCAAGCAATGGTTTGAAAAGTGAGGGACAACCGCCAGTGATTTGCAGATTAGTTACCAGTTTCCCAGTGCTCTTCAGACATGTTTTTCCACTGCCAGTAGGGGCTGCTGTGTCCACTGCCTGGGGAAAGCTCCTGGGAGAAGGTACTGGGGATGGCAAGAGTGGTGATGCTTATGCAGTGTTATCATTCAGAAGTAATTTACAAGGATCTAATTTCCCAAGACAAATTAATATCTATAACCAGGAATACAATTCATCTTGTCCAGCACTGTTTCACCTTATATTTAAATCGGTCCACTCACAAACATGTTGTAGATATAATTCCTATTTATTAAACTGTTGTTGGGTCATAAGGAAAGAAATAGTACTTTGCCTAGCAAAAATTTGCTTTTTTTCTTCTGCAAGATTTGTGCAAAACCAAATAGGGTTATTATTTAATATTAGGATTACTATAATCTAATAAATCCTGCATTAGAGCAGCAATCTAAATAAATCCCTTAAGATTTAATCCCTTAAAATTTTTTAAAGTGAAAATTTTACAAAAAGTATTTTTGAGATTCACTGACAATTTATTTTATTTTTCAGTCATGGAAAGGAAAAAATTACAAAATTCCTGCAAGGTTAAACCAGAAATCTGTTTTAAATTATGGTGAAATCAAAATTAGATGCTGCATTGGATAAAAGCTGCATATGTAAAAATTCAAAGCCATTTGGTCATTTTTGAAATTTTTTTCTCTTACAAGCACAATTGTTCCTTTTGAATATATACTTTCAAATATGATTAGGAAGAAATTAACCTTCAGCCACATTCAACCATCCTCATTTTATGCTTCTCTCCTATTCAAAGGTCAATTTATTTACCACTTTAAAACAGCTTCACATAGTATTTGTTTTCTTTTCTATTTTTTGCTTAGTCAGTTTCTCCCTTTTCTTTTAGGATGAAGAACAGAAGCCATTCACCATTATGTTGGAAAGAGAAAATGACACCTTGGGATTCAATATTATAGGAGGTCGACCAAATCAGGTAACCCACTTTCTTAATGCATTATTCTCTTGACTTATAAAGTAATAGAAGACTTAACTTTCATTTGTGGATTTGGGTTCAGAAAAACAAGTAGTTTCATCTTTAAAATTATGCTGGTGATCAAATGCTCAATTTCTTAATGCAAAATTTCCAGTATGTACCAAGTATTTCTTTTAGAGATATGTAAAAATCAATAGCTAACAAATTTGGTTCCCCTAGCTGCTTTCAAGAAAGAAGGATACGTTCCACATGTTATCTATGTTTTTTGGCACCACGGGCAAATTTCTTAAATAAGCTTATTTCACAGTAATATGTATGGACAATTTCTGTTTGCTATTAGGCAATTATATTGTCTGCTTATAATTCTAATTCATTAAGTCAAATTTTTAGATATTATTGCAGGCTGGGAAGACAACACATGTTGAATGAACAGTTAAATTCAAATAAGGGATGATTGTTTTCACAATTACATAGGAAGCTCCTTGTTAAAGAAAGTTGATTTGAAATATTTTTAGCATTCCAAATCAACTCCTTCACTTAATTGAATGAACAATGATCTCTACATTAATAACAATGACTTTCAAATGCATATTATAAGCTTATATACTGTAGTTGCAAAACTCTTTAACATCTTTTAAATCCTATATCAACTTAATTTTCATCATAACTGGAAAAAGGTGATAAAATTTAAAAATCATGTTGGTTAATTTACCCAATAAACTGCCTTAAAAACATTTTGCATCCTGCATTGCACATGTTATCCAAGGGAACTGGGTATTGGCTAGATGCTATTCAAGTCAGGATGACGGTGGCCTCTTTCCTTCTGTGTCTGGGATGCAGCTAGCAAAACTAGCAACTCATAACTGCCTCTGCTTCTAATATGGTCCCCATGTATGATGAAAAGACAGAAGTCTTGTCATACCATTTTTGTTCTCTTTTCCCCCCAGGAATACTTTTATAAATGCCAGTTAGGCATTTGACATTTAGATGACACTGGACATTTTTAAAAGCCTCTTAAAATTCATGTTAATAAAATGAAATTATTTTATTTAACCTGCCATGAAGTAAAATGACATTTCAAACTATGAATTAATTTATTATAGGATGATGAACAATTTTTCCTAAATAAGTTTTACAATATAATTGGTTTCCTGAGACTGGCTAAAATGTCCTATTTGTACCAAATGGCCATATGTTTGAGGTTCAGTCATGAGGCACATTACACCTGGAGGCATGCAAAGATCAACGTTGAATGGGTTTCCTTGCAGTTTGGTGTTGATCTTTTGGGATTTTACAGTTTAGCAAGTTCACAGTCACCTCTGTGAATAGACATGATCAGAGTTATTTCCAAATTTGTCACATTGGGAAGTTAATTCGTGTTTTCAAAAATATGACCATGTATCAAACATATTGTACGATACAGGCTGATAAGCTTTGTTTTTCTTCTGCAACTTTATTACCCTTTAGAAGTGAGAGAGTATAGAAATAAGACTTCGAAACCAGTTGATCTCACCTTGCGCATGCCCTTTTCCCCCGAGCTTTTAATGTGTACTCAAGAATGTAAAGTGAACAGCTAATCTTGTGAGAGTCGCAGGACCTGTTCATTAGAGCTGCCATCCTGATTAATCACCAGTTGGTGTTAAGTAAGTTAAAATTCTGTGCCAAATTCCCAGCTGAGAGAGTTACATATTTAAGGAAGACTGGCAATGTTACATTTAGAAAATTGCCCTTTATAAAAATGTTCCTTACTTATTTCTTTCTGTTCATGATTATATTTTTTTATAGAATAATCAAGAAGAATCATCTACTGAAGGAATTTATGTTTCAAAAATTTTAGAAAATGGACCTGCTGACAGAGCAGATGGCCTGGAGATTCATGACAAAATCATTGAGGTAAGATAATAATAAAAGCTACACATGACCTACAGATTAAATATTTAAACATTTTAAATTTCCAAGCTTATTTGCTTTACCTTGGTGGGGCCTTATTAGAATACATATGTAATGCAGCAGTGGAGGTATTACTTTTTTAATTCCTCACAAAAATCTAAAACTCTGTGGTGATTCATTATCAATTAATAGATATTGGAATAAAAGATTTGAAATGCCTAAAGTTTTCAAATGTGTTAATGAATAACTCTCTTTTAATAAATTGTCTCTTCCATGAACTGTGAAGATACTTGTATGATTAGTAAAGAATTCATTTTGTGACATTTTAAAAGATGATAAATCTCTGCTCAAGGGCATGTTAGATAAGGAAATAGTACTATTTTTAACTTGCATTTAATATATGTAGAGTTTATAATTATTTGTACAATGCCTTTGCCTTTACCATTTCTTACTTTAATATGATTGCCTCATCCCATGTCCTTTTTTTTTAATATTTGAAAGAAAAAGGAAAGTAGCTTTTTTTGTACTGTTGCAAAAAAGTTGGTGGAAAATTTTTCTATTGTGTGATACAACTGTATTGTATTTGGGGGTGATATGAGTAAACACCTTTGTGCTAGTTCTTTGGACTAAAATGTGGAATTTGGGGTTACTGCAGTCTGCCATTTTTTCCTTTGATGTTTCATTAACTAGTTGAGATAGTATTTTTTGGCATTACCAACATGATTAAGTTGGTTCTGTCAATGGATTTATTTCCAGCGTATTAATAAAGGTAAAAATATAAATTGGAAAAGTTTATTTGACACTATTTTTTAAAAAATTCTGTTCACTCTGTTATTTAGTCACTGACACTATCTTTCTGAATGTCTACATAAACTCTCTGGGTGGAGGCTGTTTTTCTTTGTAAAACTTTGGATAAAGTTTTAGATTTTTATTCACTATTTGCACACAAGTTGAATTTTGAATACACTAATTTAGAATAAGAGCAAAGAATATAGAGGAGCCACTAGTTTTCTGTCTTGGGGAGAAAAGAACACAATAATGTTTAGAGCTTAGCTGACTAGACATTCCAGGAAGAGAAAGCAGTTACTCTGGTCTGAGAAGGTCTGGGTTTCTGTTGTTGTTTGTTTATTTTTTTATGTATTTTTAATCTAAAGTGTTCTCTTGTATCAAGGTTTTCTGCTTCCAGTTTTATAGTCAAGAAAGTACAGACTGCACTGTTGCTATCATTTTTCTTGACAGTTTGCCTACTGAAAACATTTAGAGGCTATAGTTTCTAAAGTTAGAATTTTTCCATTTCTACACATGTTTGTGCATTATATTTTAAAGAACAACATAATTTAAACAAAAGTTGTCCTCATTATTTTCTGCTGTATCTCTAATGCATTTTCATTTTTCTGGTTAAATAGAAAATGAATGCCTATATTTTGTGCTACTAGAAGGACTGATAGAACTGAATAATGCATTCAATTACACACACACACACACACACACACACACACAAAACACACCCCACAGAAACAAGCACTGGGATTTTAAAAAATAATTTATTCTAGATTCTAGCTAGGTAACAATGTTATTGATACTTCATTAATGTTGCATTAAAAGGAAGGAAGAAGAACTTTTATGTTGCAATATAATACTATTGTTAAATACTCAGTTTTTGCTTATGTAAAGAGGGAATTCTGTAGTTTTATAAAAACTATGGTTGACACATCCAGTGCATCTAGACATCTATATAATATGTTACTAATGTATGTCAGACTACTCTTATTTAAGCCCTATAAGATAAAGAGAAAAGAAATCAACAATGGGAATCCAAATGGAATTTATTACTAGCTGCAATCCTATTATTAACCTTAATTTGCATATGTTAGCAATTAATGACAAGGACTTGAAACTTATCTTAAATTTCTCAATGTATCTTTTATGTATGTATATATGTCCATCCCCCCCACCACACACACACACTAGTTCTATAATGGATCACTGTGACCACATTTATAGTTAGGAAATGAATTAGACATGCATATTTCTGGAATGTTATCTTGTTAATTAGCATGAAATATTTTCAAAGGAAGATTTCTAGAAATAAATAACTCATATTTAGATTTTTTCTGTATTTTTGTGTGACTTTAATATCTATGTAAACAAGTAGCATGTTTGCCTTGTACATGTGTGTCATAAAATATCTTCATGTACCAAGAAAACTTAGAAACATTTGATGCTTGTCAGTTATTTAATTCATCTGTCATTATGGTCCCAATCAAACTTCGTGGTGTGCGGCTAATGGGAAATCAACAAGAAATGTATCAATTTATTTAAAATACACAGAGCTAGAAAAATAGATTTTTAAAACAAACACAATGAATTCTGTTTTGTGCTCAATAATTTGTTGATCAATTCAATTTAATTGATTTTCTCTTTCAGTTTTTGAGTTTCAAATGCTATGCTGATTTTAACCTAGTGCAATAAATAAATTTGGTAGCAGTGTAAAGAGCACAAATATTTCAAGTATTGTGAAACAATCCATATGACATAAGTGCCCCAATCTGTTTTAAGAGTTTATTGTTTACTTGCCATCAAGATCTACTCAAAAACGTTTTATATAATAAACAAAAACACACTTAAAGGCTGGGGTTGTGACTTAGTGGTAGAATGCTTGCCTAGCATGTGTGAGGCACTGGGTTTGATTCTCAGCACCACATAAAAACAAATGAATAAAAATAAAGGTTCATCCACAATCAAATACATATATGTATGTATGTATATATATATGTATATATATATATACATATACACACACACACACACCCACACACACACATAAAATAACATAATTTTCCTAAATTTCTTTTTTGAATCGGAATTTAGATATGTTAAAGAATTGATCCTATTAATAGATGAAGTGACTTTACTAGTGCTAATAAAAATATTGATTCTAACAATTTTTCCACTGTTAAGCAAAGCCCAGCCACTCCAAAAGAATCATTTAAAAAAAATCTAGATTGTACCTAGGCTGGTAAAATTAACAATCATGAAAGAAAGAACAAAAAAAAAAATCATAGTCACAGAATAAGCCCATGTTGTACTTTTTATATCATACAAGGCAAGTTGATTTTTGGAGTTGGTCTCCATAAGCAGCCGTGTTGCCTAGATTCTGGTTATTTCCATATCCACATTTGTGAAAATATTTACTGTTTGAAAAACTGCTCTGATATTTGAGTTGCAGCATGTGATATCAAACTATCACTGGAGAATGAAAAGGCCAAGGATTTTGTAGTCATCTTGAAATATCATAGGAATTCACATAGACTAGGAAATTGCTAGTGTGCAGGTGAATAAAAGCATTTTTTGCTTGCTGTTTTTTGCCCTTTCAAGACTCAAAAGCAGCACAGATCCTCTTTGCTACCAGAAACTTGGGCACAGTTCTAGAAGCGGCTAACACCATGGCTGTAGTTATTATCGTGTCTGTAGTTAGGATGCCTAGTGGTTACATGGGAAGGGGGTGAGAATCAAAATTCTCTGCTGCTGTCAACAACAGTGTTCCTCTGTTTTTACTGTGATGTTGGTAGCAGCACTACACACAGAACCCCAGAGTGGGAAAAGGTACATCACTATTTCTGGCTCTTGGTTCACTTTCTTCCCCCACCTCACCCTCCAACTCCCAGCCAATGCTGTGTAACAGGCAGTGGTGGGGCACAGTGATTACCATCCTTCTTTCAACTTCTGGAGGCCAGAGGAATCTGTGATATCAATACTTTTGGACAGAAAGCAGTGTTTTCACATATATAAATGTCTTCTCTATATTTAACTTGAAATGCATAAAGAAACAAAACTTAAAAGGCATTTTATTTTGCTTTGCAAGTAGTTCCCACACTGAACAGTGACACTGTCGTGCTTTCCATGATGTGCAGTTTAGTACTAGATGAAGGAACTTTACTGCCTGAATGCAATTACACTTTCCTTTAGTTCTATAATATTTTCACATCTGAATTTTATGTCATCACTCCCTACACAGCTGAAGTTAAAATCTTTATTAGCTGCCACATTTATTTGGCTAAAGTTTCCCAGAGTAGTTTACAGCTGTTAAAGGAGGAAAATTTAATGCAGATCAGAGTTAGATACTTTGAAATGTGTAATCAGGGCTACATGATGCTTCCATTATGTATTCCTGATGGCACTTCACACCTCACAAAGCCCCAGGCCTCATCTGTTCATTATAAGAAGCATTTGTAAGTTTTGTAGGTCATTTATGAAACTACTGGGCAGTTAGTCTTTTTGACAAATTATTGCTTAATCTGAACCCACCACTGAATGCTTCAATAGAATAATATCCCCACCTCACATTGTTAAAGTGTATTTTAACTGTTCAAATAACAGACTGGTTGTTTGAAAGACTGAGGAAGGACCTAAAAGCAGATAATATTTGTGCAAGAGAATAACTTATAGTGAAATTTGTAGTCAAAATCTAGTGCTACTCAATCAAATGTAGTTTCAGCATCATAAAGCAGTTATTATACAATTGTATATTGTAATGAAGCTTGAAAAATAGTTTGGTACAGTGGAAAGACCCTGGGCTCTGAAATCAAGGAGATCTGGCTGAAATTTCTGTCCTGGAAGTTGAAATTTACATGATCTGACCAAGCCAGTTATTCTTCAGTCTCTGCAGTATTCCATTTCTGTATATACAAGGGCCTCCACCCAAGGCAGGTTTAGGGAATTCACTATTGTGAGTTTAATGTGCTTCATTTAATTTGTGCAAGTAGCTTGTGCTCCAGAGTACAAGAAGGGAAATGGGGACTATTTCCTTCTATTTCTTCCTGGGAAAATCCAGGCCACCTGCTGCCAACTTTCAAGTCATTCCTCTGTGTATCGACACGTGAGTTTGGATGAAGAAATGTAGGTGGTTTTAGCTTGTGGATTTTCACATATCCAAATGAATACCCAGAGGCAAGAAGAGCTGTAAGGGGGACTTTTGTAACTGTGTGGTTATGAACTAATTCAGTCATCCAACAAGTATTTATGCATTGCCTCATATATGCCAGGTGATGCATGCTGTGTTTTGAGAAAGATCACTCAGACCCCTCTCTTCACTCAAGCGGCTGAAAGTAGAGAGCTGTTTACTGCCCATGAGAAGCCTTTCCTTGAATTACCATTTCAGTTCTTAAGGATCTAAATGGACATTACTATCTTGTCTTAGTGGATTGACACTGTGAGTTCACTTCAGCTCTGCCATCATCCCACAAGTAGTTCAGTGCATTTTTAGAAATCTTGACATGGGATAGGAAAGTAGTAGAATCTGGGAGTATGAGACAGTGTTGTGGTTTCAGGAAGGAGTATGGGCTTTGGACTTGAGTCTTGGCCTTGAATTTGTGTTGGATTATATGGGAAACTTTCTTAAATTCTCTAATTCTGTTTCTTGCCTGTAAGTATATGTTTCCTACGAGGTAGCTGCTGTGGTTTAATATGTCCTCCAAGAGTTGGATACTTAGTTCCCATTCTGGCAGTCTTAAGATGTCGCAGGACCTTTAAGTAGAGGGGTCTAGTGGGAGGTCATTGAGGGCATCACCTTGGGGAAGAATTAAGGTAGTTTTGTTGGACCCTGGCTAGTTCTCTCCTAAAGGTTCTTATAAAAGAGCAATATTGGCTCTTCTCAGGCTTTGGCTTCCTGCTTTGCCATATGATCTCTCTCTTTTAAGTGTATTCCTTCCAGACAGATCTATTGCCATGCCTTTAAACTTCCAATACTGTGAGCTGAATAAACCTCTTTTCTTTAAAGCACCCAGCCTCAGCTATTTTGTTATAGTGCTAGAAAATTGGCTAATAAATTAGTACTTTCTATTTTCTGTCTAGATGATCATATTGTTTTTTGTTATTCTACTGAGTTCCATTAATAAAAAGTTTTATTTCAATTTACAAAACAAAGACTGTAAAGGTCTTTATGCAATTGAGTTTTAGTGTGTTGAGCACTAGTAATTTATCTTAAATTCCATAAGATATGAATTTGGGTTTGGTTTACTGATGGCTAAGCTCCCAAGAAAGAAAAAACCAGGCCACCCCATGACTGTGCCATTTGCACACTGCATTTCTGGATTGGGTGTCCTTCTCAGGAGGTCTAACTGCGAATGCTAGTCTCCTCATCACAGCACCTATAACATTATCACAATTTATCTTAAAATTAGATACAGTGCTGATTTCAGGTCAAATGTCAGAGTGGGCTGTATCTCACTGGTTTTCATCCTCCTTTTTTCTTTCAATCGTTCTAGCCATCTGGCAATTTCTTGCTCACATTCTTCTTTCTCTGCAACATTGGGGAAATGTTGAACACCATTTGAAGTTCAGCTGAAGATAATGCCTTGAGCATTCTCCAGCTTTTGTCATTTTTCTCTTCAACATTCCCTTCACTCAGCTGCTGTCATTTGAAACTCATTTTGCTCAACACTATAGGTTTTTGTTTTTATTCCTTTGCTTAAGGTCCCTCATTAGCTATTATGGCTTGGATAGGGGCTGTCACCCAAAATCTCCTGTTAATGCAGGAATCTTCAGAGGTGAGAAGATTGGATTATGAGAGCTACAACCTAATCAGCCCATCATAGTTTGAATGAACTGACTGGATGGTAACTCTAGGCAGGTGGGCGAGGCTGGAGGAGGTGGGTCACTGGGAGATGCACTAGAAGGGTTGTTATTCCTGAGGCCCCTTCTTCTCTCTCTTCTTCCTGACCCACCATCAGCTGAGCAACTTTCCTTCTCTGGATTCTTTCCCCATCATGGGCTGCCTCACCTTGGGCCCAAAGTAATGGAGTCTTCTGACTATGAACTATGACCTTTGAAATAGTGGGTCCCAAATAAACTTTCCTTCCTCTACGTTGTTCTTGTTAGGTGTTTTATTAGGTGAAAGTGACAAAAAGCTAACTAAAACATTAGAATTCTATTGTCAGTAGGTTAAAATTCAGTTTTCTTCTTCTTTTGTGGTGCCAGGGATTGAACCCATGGTCTTGGGCACACCTGGCAAGTGTTTACTGCTGAGTCACATCTCCACCCTGAAAATCCGATTTTTTAAGTGAAGCAGAAATCATTTTTCAAAACCTTTACACTAAATACTGTTTTTCTCCTTAGACCTTTACTGTGGTCACATGAAATGCCTCTCCTTTCCTATCTTCAGACTTCTCTGTTTTTCTGTTTCTTTCCCTGCTACCTGATACTCTCCCAGCTCCTTCTCTAGATGGAAAGCCCCTTAAAACCTTTCACATGCCCTGAGGCCCTTTGCAATCCACCAAGCAGAATTACTCTCTTCTCTCTGTTGACAAAAGGTTTTTAGACCTTTCACTTTCATAGCATTTTCATGTACTAGGTGTGAATATTTATTCTTTGGTGATCTTAAAAGTGATTGTAGTATTTTATTGAAATTACTATCTTACTAGCATTGAACCTGGTCAACTCCATACATTCTGTTCAATTTGTTTTGGATAATGAGATAAATGGATGGGTGGATCTTAAGCTCAGAATTTTAGGCATTTCAATGTCCCTGAAATCTCACTGGGTGGGCAGTCAGTTCCTAACAGTTGTCTTCACACATTCTTTTCCTTCGTGTTGCATCTTAACTACAAGATGGATTAGAAATTAAATGACTTACTCTTCCTTAAGTTTCAAGATCTCTAAAATCTACTGACAATGGACTGAAGAACTTATACCTCTGTAGATTGTTTCCTTTACCCATAAATCAAGAAAGAACTCAAGTGTGCAATGCAGGATTTCAAATTCTATTCACTTTAATGCCTAAATTGAATTTAAGACAGGTTTATTGGCTTTCACTCTAATGCGGAGTTTTAGTTATTGAACTTGAAGATCACTGGTAAAGCTGACTGAATGTACATGTTTGCCTACAAAGCAGTTTTGCAGAAAATGGCATTGAACCAAATAAGGAATTGGATAAAAACATGATTAACCACAGAGGAATTGAAAAGATGTAAGATATTTTCCATATTTCCAAACGTTGGAAATGATTTGGTGAAAAGACAGAGTGAAAAGCTTCCTAGAGCACTGGGATGGTCAGGGAGTATCTTTGAAGTTCTTATGAAGAGAAATGCTTGGAATAATTAACAGTAGCCCCAGCTATAAGAATGGCTTTGTAGGACTATAAGGAACAACTCTCAAAGCTTGTTCTGGGAACTTGTTTTTTTTTTTTTTTTTTTTTAACTAGAGCACATGCTGCTGATTCCTAGTAGAGTTCAGTTTTTCTGAGAAGAGATGTGAATGGAAACATTTCCACTGCTTTCTAAAAATCCTGGTTCATTCCAGTTCCTTGAGAAAGCATCTCAAAGAAGAAAAAGGCAGCTGTCACGTGTGGGGTGGGTTTGGTGCTTGATCCTCTTAACCCTGAGAATTCTTGTATCCACATCAGAGTCCAGGGGCCCCATGAGTAGTATTTTGAATCACTTCCCTCTTCCTTTTGAAGCAGTTCACT
Organism: Glaucomys volans; assembly: GCA_020662805.1. Classification (NCBI taxonomy): domain Eukaryota; kingdom Metazoa; phylum Chordata; class Mammalia; order Rodentia; family Sciuridae; genus Glaucomys; species Glaucomys volans. Next base: position 3,298,395 of record JAJEJO010050702.1, on the reverse strand, counting down.
GTGTTCTTAAGAAAAAGTAGATGATGTTTTTGTAATCAGCAACACAGATGTGATTCATTGTTACCGTCAAATAAAAAATGTCCCCCCAAATAAAAAATATTCTTCACATGGTTTCAACTATTTTAAGCAATTCTGTATTGCTATAGAAGATACAGGAATATATCTTCAACTCATGAAATTAGATGGGCAATTGACTAGAATCACTTTATATAACTATTTTTCATAATATAGATTAGGAAACAATTTATCACTGGATAGATGGAAAAATATATAATGTTAAATTAGGATTTTTCAGATATTTTTACCTAAAATTGGGCAATTTGGTATTTTATAATACAAATTACATAATCTGGAACAATAAAAGAAACAATAAATTTGCTTTATGAAATCATATTTCAGAAATCATTAGTTAACAAAAATGTGTTTCTTACATAAAAGATAATCAGTTTTTACAGTGGTTTGCTACAAACATGATTCACGAAGTAAAGAACATGTTTGAACGTCAATAAGCTTTTAAAGCAGCTGGAGGTAAAAAGATCTGTTAAGGATTACACATGACTCTCAGAGCTTGTAATCAAGAGAAGACAGCTGTATATCAAGCAAATAAACAGCAAGTAAGTGAATTGAACCCATGATGAATGACTGGCACAGAGAAACTACCCAAAAGACTTCCCTGATCTCATGGTGGCCTGAAGTTTAAAGAGTGAAATGGAACTTGAAAGGGCCTTTAGAGGAAAGTTTGGAGATGAGGAGTTAAGTGGGTGCAGCAAGAGCTTTCCAGATTTAGGAAGAATACTATGAGCCAAATGAGGAGCAGGACTTGGATACCTTGCTGGACAGCCTCTGTGACTGGTGAACATGATGAAAAAATATCAGCTAATACTTATCATTATGATAAGCAGGCCTTATGTTCATAGGTATTAATCTGTTTCTTCCCCATAGCACTGTGAGGTTGGTACTATGTCCATGGTAGGATCCTGATTTTATAGATGAGAAAACAGTAGAGGTTAATTTGCCACTGTCAGAGTAGGAGCTCCTGGGTCTGTTCTTGACTATCATTTGATTCTACCTATTACTAAAAGGTACTCAGTTGTAGCAGAGTATCTTTGAAGAAAGATCCTATACAACAAGCCATGAGAAGTCAGTGTTAAACTTTGAGCAGAGGAATGACATGGGTAAAGCCATGATTTTAAAGACTAAACCTCCCATAGTTTTCACTGAGGAATATACATAGTTTGAAAAGTAAAGGTACTTGAGACAGGGAGACTGATGTGTGAGGATTGCAGTTGTCCATATGAGATAAGAAGCGCAGGAGGCAAAACAACAGAAAGCTCCTGGCTGGGTGACCTCATCTATTTATCATACTTATCTCAAATATCTTCCTTTGTCTTCACTTTTCAATAGTTCAGCCTAAATCAAGAGTTTAGTCTACTATCACTGAGATTATGTACTCTTTCTTTTGTTTTCTTCATCATAGTCTGCATAGTGTTAGTGTAAATGACCTTTGAAAATCTATCCTCTAATTGTTAAGCTAAGACAGTGTTTTAGGAAGTCTTGGATGGTTTTGCTTTAAAGACAACCGGTGAAATTCTTAGAAAAATGGAAAGGGAGTGAGAGATTAGTGTCCAAATGTTTGATGCTTTTTCCTCTGCATGGAGCATCTTGAGGAGCTCGAGGGTATCCAAGCATAATTTTCTATGCAGATTTTGGAAAGAGTCCTGCAATAATATGCGGTTACTGGCAGTCCCAGGATGATTTAGAGGCTATTGCTTACCTTTTGGACTTAATATGATATACTTAGAAATAGTATTGCATCTTACACTTGAGACAAAATTTTCCCTGCAATGTCTTTCACATGGTTTCCCAGCAAAAGCTATCCTCTGCCAAAGCCCTCCTTATGCAAGTGCTTCTCAAGCCACTTGTGTGAAAGATACTTAAATTTTTATTTTATTTTAATCAATAGTAGATTAATAAAATAAAAATGTATTACTAGAAAAAAATGAAATAAAATGAGAAAAGGTAGTCAATTTCTTTGTTATTTTGATTTTATAGATGATAAAACAGTAGAGGTTAATTTGCCACTGTCAGAGTAGGAGCTCCTGGGTCTGTTCTTGACTATCATTTGATTCCTCAGACGAAGTTGCCCGATAGGATCAGCATAAAATTCTCTGAATGCCTACTCTGTTTCCAGACTTGTCTTGTCATGAACGTGTAGCACACTATTCATGAATTAGCCCTGGTCCTTGACCCTCAGACCACTCTGAATGGCTCCTCTCATGGTAACTAGAGAAATCTTTGGTCATTTATAAAGTAAACGATATCTTAACATTTTACCAGTTATTCCACATCTTGCCAGGATTCCACGTCTACCTAGAATCCTTGAATAACTTCCCTGCATATGATAAAATGCAGAGTTCTCAACCCATTTGCTAAGGCCCTCCTCCTTTGGCTCTCTGGCTCTCACCTACCACCCTACAACTCCTTTTTTTTCCCACCCCCCTTGGCTCCCCTTGCTTAAGCCATATTAGCCCTCTTTCAGTTCCAGGTTGCACCCAGCTTCTTCCCATCATGAGGGCTTCCCACTGGAAATCTCTCCCCACTTCTTAACTGTAGGTGACAGTCATTTGTCAGCTCTCAGTTCACACATCATCATTGCAGAGAGGTCTTCTGTGATGACCCTATTTAAATGACATCTCCACATTGTGGTTTTTCACTTACCTTCTCCTAGAAATATCACAATTTGAAATTATCTATTTTAAGCACAATTTTACAGAAGTGTCATGAATCATAAATGTCTAGTACAGTGAATGATCAGAAAGGAAAATCATCCCTGTGGCTAGCACCAGGATCAAGAAACAGATCATAGCAAGCATCCCAAGAATCTGCCTTCTTCCCCGGTTCATTATTACCTTCCTCTAAGTTCTGCCTATTTTGATCCTTGCTTAAATGGAATTTTAAAATAGGTATTGTTTAGAGTCCTATTTCTTTAACATTATATTTGTGGAATCCACTTATGTTGCTGCATGTAACCTCACTTTCTTTGTTCTCATTGCTGTGAGCACTGTAGCATTTCACTGGTGACTGTACCACAATTTGATTTTCAGTTGTGCCGTTAATGGTATTGTTGATTCTGAGATGTTACAATAACAGTGCTTTGAACATTCTTGTACATGTATTTTGGTGAACATCTGTATGCATTTCTGAAGTATGTGTATGTGTGTGCACACGTGTGAACACATATCTAGGAGTATATTTGCAGGGTCATAGAACATGTACATATTTAGCTGTAATAATTATTACCAAACATTACTTTAGATGGTGTAGCAATTTACATTCTTGCCAGCAATGTCCTAGGGTTTCAATTTTTCCAAATACTTACAAAGACTTGGAATTGTGTACATTCTTTTTAAATTTTAAACCATCTGGTAAAATGATGTATACAGATGTGTCTGGTGCAGTTAAATAATTCTATATTTTTTCAGCCATTTCAGTCAGTATCCTGTTTTGTGAAGTACAGGTTAAAGCCAGGGTGAACCTAGAAATTCTAACTTTTTCTGTAACTTTAATACTTAGAACACTGACGCATTCAGTAGGCAGTCAGCAGTTGAAGGAATGAATTACTATTTACAGGGCTACAAGGATAAAGTAAATCTAGTACTGCTTTTAAAATTCTATGCTTAACATATGAGATGTATCATAGGCATGGTCTAAGGAGATGAAAAAATCCTGTTTCTTTAAACATGCTCTATCACAAAACTGTTAAGTTTTCTACCTTATCCAGTGGCAGGCGGGGGAGCAGATCTGTTTCTCTTGACATTATCATTCTTGATTATCTTGGCATGCTCAGTTTTTAAAGCTAGTCTTTTAGTAGGTCTAGTCCTACACTGTCCCTCCACAATTCTTTTTTATAATGTCACAAAGATTAATATGATCCCTAAACAAATACTTCTGGCCTGGATACCCTGTTGCAAGCCCTTTCACTTTACTGAATGTGTGGGTATTATTTTTTTTACTGGCATAATTCTTTCCAACAGATAAGAATGATCAAAGAAGAAAAATTCTTTTTCTTCTTACACAAGCTTTCACTTAGAGGAGATTTTTTTTTATAACCCAGAACTTTAAAATGCATATCTCCTCTTAGACAGGTATAATTTTTCTTTGAATCCAAATGAGAACTCCTGTAATGTCAGATCCTACTGACTTAGAATGAAGTTGCTGAGACATATTAAGTAAGTACTAAAACAATGACAGATTCCTAGGCATAGAGATGGTGAGAGAGCATCTTAGAACTGAAAGAACAGGGAGGGTCAAAGTTGCTATGTGGTAAATAATTGAAAAGTGGTTTTCATATAAAAGCTGAAATGTATATACTAGATACATAAAATGATTGTCTTATTTTACATAAACAAATATTTTGTATGAAATAAAGTGTGAGTTATCAAATACATTATCTCACTATAATTCACATGTATATGTCTAGTACAGACAATTCAAAACATCTCAACACAAATACAAAATGCTTTTTATATTTAATCATACTAGTGAAGATGGTGGTGATTATAAAGTCTAATAATAGTTAACATTTATGGATTCTTTATCATGCACCAAACATTATGCTAAGAAGTATATATAATAAATAAGCACATTAATACCTTTGAAGAATTCCAGTGAACACCCCTTCAACATTGATATGGTTCAACTGTATCAGAATCAGCTTTATCACATCCAAGGAAAAAATGTGCCTTGATTAACTTGAAGGAATAGTAACAATGCAATAACATATAATAGAGAACTATGGAATTGAATGAAATTTAAATCAGCTGCTGTTATACAAGTTTACTTTTAGCAAAACCTTCAAGAATTTTTATGTCTTTTGTTAAAGCATTTAGAGATTGTATATGTTTCCATTGTTAAAAGATTCCCCCAAAAATTTAGTGGAGCAGAAGATAGTTGGTTCTTAGCTCTGGATTTATTGTCCTTTGTCTATTTTAAACTTCACACACACTTATCTGGTGTGTACTTGTACTATTTCCTCTGTTCCCAGGATTCTGATGTTAAATCCTAGGGTTCATTAGGAACTGGAAATGTCCAACCTGCTGGAACAGAAATCTTTAAAAGCTCTATGATAAGTCTTAACTATTTGGTTCAAGAGAAAAATTACAATCCAGTTCCTGGAATAATTTGAAGAAGAATTTTTGAAAACTTTTAAAATTTGTTCTAATTAGTTATACATGAAAGTAGAATGCATTTATACATTTTGATAAAATCATACATAAATGGAGTATAATTTCTCATTTTTCTGATTGTACATATTGTAGGATCACCTCAGTTCCCAAAGCTTCATATTTCTTGTCTTTTCACATGAAAACTTTTACCAAAGAAAGCTCCATCCCAATACATACTGCCTCTATCACTTTTCTTCTATGATTTGTCAGTAATATGTATATCATTTTAGAGCTTTGGTTTCTAACTTTGTCAATTATTTTACCAGTAGCAGCTGAGAATCTTGACCTCTCAGAATGAACACAGCTTAATGCATTTGCTAATCTTCACCATATTCTGTTATTCTGTTTTCATTCTTTGCATGAAAGTGAATTTAAAGTATCAAAAACTAGGAAGAACATTTGGATTTTTTTGTATTTAATGAAAATTTGAATCTCTGATTTGTAGGAAACATGCTTTGTAGTCCTTTCTTTTTCGGTCAGGTCTGAAAGTAATGAGTCAACACTTTGTCAGATAATTTTTTAATCCTTATGTTGGAAAGAGCTCCTGTGATGCTATAGGAGTGGCTGTTAATGAACCATAAGAAGTGGTGGTTTATTATGAGTAGAAATGAGCTTTTAAAAAACAGCCATTACATTGTTTAGCCTTCTAAAAAGTCATTTGGAGACAAATAAAGGTACCTGAAAAGAAGGCATCATTTTCTTTGTCAATAAGCACAATATTAGTGGCAAATTTTCTATTGAAAGCATTCAAAAAACAACAAAGGTGCTATTTATGTTGCATTTTTATTGATATCTTTTGGAGAAGAAGTTTACAATGTACTTAAAATCTTACAGTGTGATTTAAATGCAATAAAATATTTCTATTGCTTGTTTTTAGCAATTAATGGACATCTAAAATATCTAAGTATAAAAATATTTTAAATTATTTTATTTGTATATGGTTATTGAAAAAATGAAGTCAGAGTGTAAAATATTATTAAAATTGCTTTTTCTTTTGGGAGATTATTCTTAGAAATTCTAAAACATATAACTGAATTTACATGGTGCTCAAAAATGGAAGCCTGGGTCTCCATGTTCTTTATGTGGTTCTTTGTGTGGATTGGTAGACATGAGTTTATTGATGGTTTAAAGTCCCAGAAGTTCTGAAACTTATTACGTTTCAAATTATTTTAGAACTTTTTTCAAAAGAAAATAAAGTCCAAAAATTGTTAACTTATTATCATCCTAAAACTTTGAGATCTACTTCTGCTAATTATTTACAACTTTCTCTCTGTGCCAAGCTGTTGCTCAAAAATTATCTCGAAAATATTGTTAGTTGCATAGATAAATTATGTCTACATAATGCCAGGAAATACAAGCAAATCATAAATTAAATTCCAGAACACAATGTTTTATTCCTTCTGCAATCATATATAATTGGAGATGTTATGTCATTGTCAATAGTTCCAGCTGCCAGCGTTGTTACTTCAGAATATTCTACAAATAGTTACCTTATTGGAAGAATTGTCAGTATCTCTTTTGTCCTTGAGTGGGGAAAAAACTCAAAATGTTGAAAGATGTTCGGATTCCAGATTGGATTTTACTTTTCAGAAGCCAACCCAGTCCTGGAATTGTTCTTAGAAGACAACTTTGAATTCTATTGCTTTGGTTTATTTTTAGGATAAAACCATGTAGAAAATATAAGGGCATTTCTTATCTCTTTTATGGTTGCCTATTATTTTAATTTCCTTCTATCTGTGGCACTTACAGAAAGCCTTTGAGATGGATCTGTTTTTCTAGTCATTCCTACATTGTTGAAGAAACTTCTTAAACCTGGGAATGTACCTTAGTGTTAGAACACATGCTTAGCATATGCAAGACCTGGTGTTCAATCTCCCGAAAAACAAACTTCTCTGAGGTGCTTATGTATTACCATTAGTGTGAGAAATGTTAACCATTTAAACAAAAAGATAAAATCTTAATCAGCAAACTATGATCCTGAAACTGCAACCCCAACAAAATCCAAAGTAATAGAGGAAGGTCTCCTGTGGTCACACTCTGCCGGTTGATAATTGGACTCTTCAGGCAGTAGCCACAAAATTCTATATATGTAAGACAGTAATTAGATTTGATGGGCTGTCTGAAGATCATCTTGAGCAGAGTAAAAGTCATATTGGCCAAAATCAAATGAAAACATAGTTTCAAGATTATAGTTTTTCATGTGATCTGAAACACAATACTGGCATAAATTGTTTACTCTTTTGTAAATGGTTATCCTTTGACTCTTCTTTTTTGACTGGTCCCTTTATATGATACTAGGTTCCTTTGTATGATTCCTAAAATAGGCACATGGGCTGTAACTCTAATTTTATAAATTCTAGTTGCATTTTTTCTATTTTCTTGCATGTTACTGTTCACCAAGCAGAGTGAGGCTCTAACCAGGCCCTGCTCCAGGCAGCGTAATGAGGGGAGAAGCCCAATCTGATGTTCACAGGATCTGACCTTACACCAGCACACATACCAAAACCAGTGGGCCATAACTTAGATTCAACAGTTATTATGGAAGCATAAACTCCCATATAGACATCTAATCATTTGTTTTGCCTAGAACAAATTATTGCTAAGCATAAAGAAATATTGCAATATTGAAGCAATATTTTCATTTTACCTATTTTTGAAGGTTCTGCTTTTTTGTTTGTGAACTAGAAATTATATAAGAAGGTTTATATTCAGAGAGTTGGATTTTTTCCACTATTTTTATTTTATGTCATTCTAAGTACAGTCCCTAAGCCCTTGAAATATAGAAAAATTGATAGTCTGTGTTTTCTGTTAATACTTATTAATTGTACAAATTAATGGGATTCAGAGTGCTATTTCCATATGTGCATAGAGCATGTGTTGATCATAAAGAAATTATCCTGCTTTTCATCTGTCACCCTTCCCAGTCCCTTGTAACCGCTATTCTACTTTCAAATTAGATCTTTTTTTTTTAATTTATTTTTTGAGCTTCCACTTATGAGACAGTACATACAATATTTGTCCTTCTGTGTTTGGCTTATTTCACTTAACATATCCTCCAGTTCTATCCATTTTACTGCAGATGACATGTCTTTATTCTCCTTTATGGCTGAATAATACTAACTTGTATATATATACCATATTTTCTATATCCATTCATCTGTTGATAGGCGTCTATGCTGATTCCATATCTTAGCTATTATGAATCATGACTTAATGGGGTTATCTCTTTTGTATGCTGCCTTCATTTCCTCTGATGTGTACCCAGGAGGAGGGTATCTATAATACATGGTAGTTCTCTTGCTTTTTGAGGAACTGCCATGTTGTTCTCCATAGTGGCTGTACTAATTTACATTTCCACCAGCGGTGTAGAAGAATTCATTTTCCTCCACATTCTTTCAGGCATTTGTTATTGTTTTTAAATAATAGTTATTCTAACTGGGGTGAGATGATAGGTATCTCATTATAGTTTTGATTGACATTTCCCTTATGACTAATGATACTAAGCATTTTTTCTTTTATTTATTGGCCAATTGTGTTTCTTCTTCTGAGAAGTGTTTAGTCAGATCACTTGCCCATTTTTAATTGAATTACTTGGTTTTTACTGTTAAGTGTTTTGAATTCTTTATATATTCTAGATACTAACCTCTGACAGATGAATAGCTGGCAAATATTTTCTCCTGTTCTGTTGACTGTCTCTTCACCCTGTTGATTGCTTCCTTTGTTAAACAAAAAATTTTTAGTTTGATGTAATCTCATTGGCCAATCTTTTCCTGGGCTTTTGGAGTCCTGTCTAGAAAACTATTGCCTGTTCTAATATCTTGAAATGCTGCCCTTGGAAGGGATGGAAAGTTGCTCTTGTGGGACTTCTGACGTCTTGTGAGAACAAGTTGTTACAAGAATGAGCCTGACCCCTGAATTGCTCTTCTGGCTTCCTGGTTTGATATACCTTTCCTTCTACCCACATGCACTTGGTTGTTAGGTCCACATTAGAAACCAAACCAGTGGGACTGCCCAATCTTGGATTTTGAATTTTGAGAACGGAGACCTAAAAAACCTCTTTTATTTATAAAGTTATTCTGCCCTCAGGTATTTTGCCAGTAATGAAAAACCAATATACAAGTTAAATAAATAGTATATTACAAATCATAAAAATGTATGAAGAAAAAGTTTTATTATTTAAGGAAATAATAGGAGTAGGGTGAGGTGTTTTTTATGTTGAGGATCAAAGAAGTCTTTGAAGAATGACATTTGCAGCCTAACTTGAAATATAAATAAGTGTTAGCAAAGATTTATTTTTTAAACAGACAGGTGAAGATGTATAAAGTAAGATAAAGCTCAGTATACTACAAGAATTAAAAGGAAGCTGGGTAGAAGAATAGTTCTCAAAAAGGGCTAGAGTTTGAAAGTAACTAATTCATGCAGTGTCACAGACTGGTTGACCATGCATCTGAGTTGCCCTGGGCAGACTTGCTGATCTGGAAAATGATTAATAGCACCCCTACCCATCCACTCACAAAAGTGTCTCAATTTGATGTCAAATTGTGTCGTCTCCCTATTTTATTTAAAATAATTGAATTTGTTAACTAGTATTATTAAGACCACTGATCTGGGACCCTCCTCACCCCCCCAAAAAATAATTTCAAGTCCTTAGATAGACAGTAAGAGTACTTTACTATGGTAGAATTACAAAATGTTTTCATGTAAATTTTCTCATTAAATCCTGACAACATCCTGAGATCTAGGAAAGCAGGGATGTTAAATTTAATGATAAAAAAAGGAAAAACATGAACAATTAGAGTATCTATGAGGCTTATTCAAAATCCAAGCTGTTCATAGAATGCAAGTCATAGTCTTATGGCATTGCCTTAGGCCCTGTGGAAGAATGGGGGGAAGAGTGATATTAGATCAAAAGACAGAAAGATAACCCTGAATAGTCCTACCAAAGGGGAAAATTTGCAAGTTACACCTCAAGTGGACATATTGAGTACCTTAAAAACAATTCCCCAAGTTACATATTATCATTATGGCAGACAATCTATAGAGACTCTAAAGGCAGTGAACAGAACACAAATGACACCCAAAGACTTCCTTCTGTCTACTAAAAGTGGAAATGAGATTCAGTTTTTTTGTTATGAACTTTCTACACGTCCTTGATGATAACTATGACACTCAAATGGCACTCTAAGACACCACCAGGTGGACAGTGCTGATCCTTGGCACACTGTGAGGTACTCTTCCCCTGATTGTGTTGAGCAAGACTAGCATACATCATTTTTAGACTTTAGCATTCAGAAGTATAACTTGAGGAACTTCTGACACATATCTAGGGCATCTCAAGATAGCTAATGGGGAATGATAAAAGATCTGAATAGTCTGTATCTTGGAGAGGGCTTTAGTAGGTCCGGGATTGCACTGTGAAATCTACATGTTCAACAAGTACCTCAAGAATGGGTCATATGTGATTCTGCACTACAATTTTAGAAACTCCTCTTTAGAAGTCCTTAGTTAATAAGTCTTAGGTTGAGACAGCTCCTTCTGCCCACCAAAAAAACAAACAAAAAACAAACCAAAAAACTAAAAAAAAAAAACTTTTAATTTTTCTCAAGGATTCTCTAATAGCAAGGAATTCTTAAGACTTAAAGAAGTGCATTTCTAATGTTGAAAATTCAAGCCAGGTAATAGGTTGAGAGGAATGTTCATCATTCCCCATATCAATGTTTCCTCTGTCTCAATTGAGAGCCATGGATGCCATTATATTAGTTAATTAATTCAATTATTTTAAATAAGATTTCATCTCTATCACCAGTGAGATGAAGTCCCATGGACCAAATTCAGATGGAGTACAACTACTAATTATTAAGGTATCTAGTACCTACAAAGAATTATTCTGGACATTATTATGAGAAATAATGAGTTATTAAAATGTTCTTCATGCTGTTATAGATTTCTTAAAGAAGAAGTAAGAAATTCAAACAACCATAATGCAGGTTATTATGTAATCAGAGCCATTAATAAAAATAGAAAGTGCTGGGGGTGGATGATGTTTAAAAGAGGAAAAAACATTCATTTTAAGGTAATCACAAAGGGTTCCATATGGACTTTGAAAACTGAGTAGGATTTCAGAAGCTTTTTCAGGCTGAGTTTGACTTCCATACAAGGAAAAAATCATTTCCTAAATATATTTTAGTTGCAAAATTTTGAGGTTTGAAATCAGAAAGAAGAACTTTGAGTATTTATTTTATTAATTTTTTTTTATCAAAAAAACACATTTCACTTTATCTCAAAAGCCTTTATGTTCTGAACATTAAATTTATGTCCTATCTTCCATGGGATTTCTCTATAGACAGCAATAATTGAGTAAATTATCCTTGATCTGTTGATTTGATCTTCTCTGTTTATAATTCATCTCAGAGCACAGAACCAGATATTTTTCATCTTTTCTTTAGGAAATATGGAATCATCAAGTATTGCATTTATTAAGAAGTTGTGGAGACATCCTATGTCTAAATTAATGTGCTTTATTCTGTTATAAAGGAGTCACCTGTCTTAGTAATGTTCAGAATCAATACCTTACATATAAGAAGTGTCCTCATGAAGAAATCCACTCCCCAATATCACATCCTTCCCAAAATACATAGGCTGATTTCATCTCTTCCAATTTTTCATGAATGATCCTTTCATAATTCTCTCAAATTACCCACACACAACCTGTAGGTATGAACCTAGCAGAAGCCACAGATGAAACAACAGTGTTACCTAACACTGGCACTGTGCCTGCACTTCCAGGTTCAAGTGGCTCCTGAAGTGGGTCTACACTCCAAATCAGAGCATCCCAGCTAATAGTTTTGTCCTTGTTTGAAATCCCAGTCCAAGAGGTCACAGTGCCTCTAGGCAGGACTGGCCCCTCTAAGAGGACCACTGCAGTCACACAGGGCCCTGGGCCCACAAGAGTCCTGAGCTCTTTTTAATGCGTGGCTGTCACCATCTTGAAATCCCTAATAATGTTTGAAGGAGGAGCCCCTCCTTTTCATGCTGTGCCAGGCCCAGTGAATTACACAGAGCTCCTTCTATACAGCTTTTATCTCTTACTGCTGAGACATCTGAAAACAGGATGAAAGCACCAAATGAATGCTTTCAGTTTTTTATATGAGGAGAAGAAAAGATTCTTGGAGATTCAATCAGATGGGAATGTCACATTTTCCCTAGTATGTTCCAATTCAAAGGAAAAAAGTTTATATGTGAAGTAGTTAACAAAGATATGGGTAAGTTGTTGTTGTTGTTGTTTTTCCAGTGTACCAAAAATTTTGACAGCCTGAAGGAAGACTATTCTCTGAATTATATGGAGAACATTTTCTCAGCTCTGCCCCAACCTATCTGTTCTTTTTTTTGTTTGTTTTGTTTTGATGAAGTATGCAGACACCTGCCATCCTAGCCATTCTTAGTATTGATTGCCAATGAATGGACAATGCTACATATTAAGTCATTTTTCTAGTGTACAGAGTTCCTCTCCGTGCCTTTGAGATCCCTCTAAACCCCATCTGTAACTTTAGTGCAGAAACAAGGGAGACACCATATAATTCATACTAGTTTACACAGAGCACCACCCTCCCAAACAATGTGGAAAAGGACTTGGAATTGACAAGTCAGATAGTAAAGGGCTGTAAGGCTTAGGAAAATGACATCATTCCCCCAACTGAAACTTCTGAGGGAAGCATTCTAAAAAAGCAATCCATTATGGCTTTCCAGAATTCAGTCTGCTTCCTTGGCATAATGTACCTATTGAAATGATTAAGCCAATTTTAGAAAAATAACAGTCATTCATTCATTCATTCATTCATTCATTCATTTTGCAGTGCTAGGGATAGAATATAGGGCCTCATACAGGCAAGCACTCAACTAAAAAGCATCACCAGTCCTTTTGATTTTATTTTGAGACATGGTTTCCCTAAGTTGCCCAGGTTGGCCTTGAACTTAGGAACCTTCTGCTTCAGCCTCCTGAGCAGTTGAGATTACAGGTGTTTGCCAGCACACCCAACTAAAACAATAATCTTTCTCTTGATTGAATTGTAGGGTTAATTAAAATAGAAGTCTGTTTTCTTTTTGGATGTAGCAGGAATCTGTCTTCCTCTCCTAGCTCATTGCTTCATTTTATTTGCTCTTCAGTTGACACCTTGTCCCTTAGTTGGGGGAAGGCAAGGTAAGGATTATGGGGCACATAATAAGTAAAGTTCTAAGAGAATGGAACAATGAATCTTGTCAAGGGCTGAAGAACAGGAATCCTATTTCAGAGCAGGGGTGATCATCGATCTGGAAAGTTTTAAAGATGAAAAAGTTCATTCTGTATTATAGCACACTCTCCTCTGATGTACAATTTAATTTCAGGGACTTTTGTTTCAGCATATTTTTTAAATGACTAGAAAATCACTTATTATGTAAAAAATATTATTATATTCTGACACTGTATAGTGCATTCCTTCTAATAAGGACAGTTGAAAAGACTCTTGAAAAGTTTAATTGCATATGTTGAAATAATATGAAATTTTTTATCTTTACATCTCATTTCCAGCAAATATGGATCACATAGATTGAAGTATATTCAAATATTTTCTACCCATTGCCCTTTCTGCATTTTTATTTAACTTCTACCCCTTTCTGGGAAGTTAAAATGTTTGAATAGAAGAGAATAAATCTTAACTGTACAAACATTTCTAAAATTTTCAGCAGGTATTCAGGAATAATAACACATAAATTTATGAGCATAAGTAACTGCTGCTTCATTAAGCAAGAATTCATAGATGCTGCTTTGTGTACAAAGACATGGCTTCTGCCTTTTAGGAACAGAGGAAGTCCTAGGATTGCAGAATGGAAGCTTCAAGAAGATATGAGCATATCCTAGTTCTAGCTGGACATGGTGAGAAGAAGCCAGGAAAAGAAGGCTGAGGAAACTTCTTAGAGGATATCATCTTTGACCTAAATTTTGATGATCAAGTAGGAGTTCAGTCAAGATTAGAGGTGTGGGTGGCAGGGAGAAGAAAACTGATAAACCTTACATCACAGTTACTATAAATATCAGATTTTTTGTAAATATTTTGCTATTAAAGTAGAGATCAAGGGGAAGAAATAATCTAGTGATAATGCTCTACGAGTGAAGATGTGCATTCTTAGCAGTGTGTGTGTGTGGGGGGACCTAACTTCTTTACAAATCAGTTGTAGCCTTGGCAACATCCTTGATAATCTGAATTTTAAGTGGCACAAGAACTTGAGAGAAATTGAACTATATACTAGGTGAGGTGTTAGAGCTGCTGACTGACAAAATTGAACTTGCCTTGCTGGGAGGCAATGTTTGCTATTGGATAAGACACACAGTAATGCTTCATGTAGTATAGGAATGGCAAAGAAACCCTGATGTGATATGGAGAAATTAGCTGTAAGGTGTTTGCTGTTTTTCCAGATTGGAAACTTTTTCTTTAAACAACTATTTTAAAGTTGTATCATATGCTCCAAAAAGTTCATTAGAAATTCCATATATTTCTGCCACAATTTTTACCTATGTAGCTTGTGCTGCTAAAATAACTATACACTGATAGGGGAAATTTTGTGGCTCTCCTGTGTCAGTGTGTCTTAAAAATCTGTCATGCTCCATGAGGATGGTAAACCCTGGGCTAGTGCTTTCCATAAAGGTGATGAATGCAAAGAGGGATAATGGGGGTGGGGTAGGGGGGTGGGGACTAGTTGGGAGGAGTGGGCCAAGTGGAGGGGCAGCCAGGAAACAAGTCTCTAAGCTCCAAGAGAGCATAAGGATTTTTATCTGTTTTCCTTTAGTCTGTGAAATCTAAACTTGTTTTCTAGGGTTGCCATAACAAAGAACCACAGACTAGATGATTCAAACAAATTTTCTCAGAGTTCTGGAGGTTAAAAGTCCAAGATCAAGGTGTTGGCAGGATTAGTTTCTTCTGCAGATGGCTGTGTTTTAGCTGTGTCTTCACAGCTATTGTGTCTGTCCAAATTTCTTCTTAGAAGGATACCAGTCACATTAGATTAGGGTTCACACTATTGGCCTCATTTGACTTCAGTTACTGGAGTTAAGGTTTCATCATATGAATTAGAGGGAGACATAATTTAGTCCCTGAAGGGAATCTTCAATACTTAGGTACTGTAAGTGCCCAACTTATAGGAGCATACAGTAATTTCCTTTTAATTGATGTTTGTAAGAATAAAGACATTGCCCAGAGAGAAAGTGATGTCCAAAGGTGAGTTGGGTGGTATATGTAATTGGACTATGACCAGAAAATATATGGTAAAATGGCAATCAGTTCTGGAATCCCAAAAGATTAAGAAGATATAATTAGGAAGAAGTTATAAAATTGACCAGGAAGTTAAAAAAAAAGTTGGGCATTAGTCAAGAAGGTAGATCCAGAATAATGATGTCCTACCCTTGTCACTAGTTAAATGTGAGTAATTTTGGCTGGTACAACCATAATTTGGAAGGACATCAAAATACTATAGAGAAAAGCATCTGTTTTACCTAAAGTCTGTTTCTTCCTACAAATTCTTCCTGGAGCATAAAGGTGGCTGAGGCAAAGCTGGGCATTTCCAATTGTTTCATTTTCCTTGTGGCACATCAAACTCCATTTCCCTGCTCCCCTGCCTCATAAGTGTGACCACGTGACTAGGTTTTAGGCAAGAAAATACAAATGGAAATCCTACTACTTCCAGGTGTAACCATAAAAGATTCCAGCAATTATTCTTGCTCTGTCACACTCCTTTTTTTTTTTTTCATACCCCAAGCCCCTCCTCCTCTCATTTCCCTCTTTGTAATCTTAGGTTCCTCTTTTCTGTGCACATCCTGGGAAGCAGAGGATAATAAAATGGCAAGCCACATACTAGAGAGAGGTCAGATTCCACAGTCATTGCTTGAAAAGAGCCACTCAGGAAAGGGCTTGGTCCAGGAATATGAATATGGTCAAAGTTCATGTGAAGCCATTGAGGTCTGAGGATTTGTTGCAGCATTTAGTCATCCTAACACAGAAACGGACACTTTGCAGTGGGCATTCTATGGCAAAATAAATACTGCATTGACTTAGTGTTCAGGGGACATAGTAATGAAGCTGGTAACCAAGACTGGTAATCAAAATAGAGAAAGAGAAAGGGTCCAGGGACAGATATAGTCCAAGGTCATCTCCCTTGTGACCTATTTTCTCCAGCCATACCCCAACTGCCTATAATTACCACATCGAAGTCTACTCCACTCTCAATGATGAGGTTAGAGCCCCAGTCATTTCCTAAAAGCTCTACCTCTGAACCTTGCTGCACTGGGAATCAAGCTTTCATCACAGGAACTTTTGGAAGGACATTCCAGATCTAAACCATAACATAGGTACTATGATATTTATTTGGATCTTGTTAGACTGTATTAACCAATACCACAAAGAAACCCAGATTACGTGTAAAACCTTATCATCGATATTCAAAACGTACAACTAAGTACTTTTGTGGTGGCTTGCATATATATGTGTATGTGAAAGAAAAAACATAGTTCTATCAGGTTCTTAATTTAAATTTTCTAAATTCTTTCTTTCTTTCCCCCTTCTTCCCCACCTCCCCTCTTTCCATATGTGTTTAATTCATCCAGTGATACAGGGGAAACAAAGGTGAATGACCTATATCTTTTGCTTTCACACCCTCTAGTCTTAAAGTTCATTGACTGTTTTTTTATGTATTTAAAAAGTAGAATTGTTTTGTTCCACATATTAAATTCCAAATCAGAACACTTTTGTTAAATGTTGAGAAATAAAATAATAATATTGGTGCTGGGAATTGTTGGGCAATTAGCTCTTGTGATGGTCATTTAGAATGATGAGTCAAAATAATACTCAAGACATTATTCATTTATTGCAACTTTGCAAGCAAGAGACAAAATGAGCTTCTGGTATTTTAGTCTCATTTCCCTCCATGGGATGGCCCTGGGTGAAGTTCAGGTTTTTACAATACATGTAGGGAATTGTCATTGTTGAGGAGTCCCAAATAAGGTTTCTGCTTCTTTATGAACCTATTGTTCCAGGGCAGGATGAGGGTACTGGGTAGAGAAAGTGTCTGAGCCAAGACCCATCAGTAAAAACCATGTGACTGGAGATGCTTGGGTTAGGGAAGCAGTTGTGCACATAAGCATGACTGGCCTGGGGGATAAGCTCTTGATTATGACAACCTTCAGACAACTGCACCAAGTCTTGAAGGATTGAGGCTGGTTTCCCCCATGAAGTCTGACAGGCAGTTTTGCAATTGCCTACGTGTAGACCTGGAATCACTCAAAGGATTTTAGTTGGAGCTGTACTCTCTAGGATTTAATATTTATTATAAGCTCACTATGACTAGGTGCAGTGGCTCACACTGTAATTCAGTGACTCTGGAGACTGAGGCAGGAGGATCACAAGTTCATGACCAGCCTCAGCAACTTAGTAAGGTCCTTTCTCAAAATTAAAAAAATAAAAAATAAAAAGGACTGGGGACACATATTCATGATTGTCTTTTGTGGTCATCTTGAATGTTCATGGTATTAAACACTAATGCAAAGATTAATGGGTCAGTTATTTGCCAGGATGTATTTAAGAGTGGAATTTCTTCCTCATGTGGACACTGAATAAACTTGCAGGTTCAGTATTAATGAGGAGGAAATCAAGTATGTGAACATGCTTTTTGTGGGGTTAAAGGAAAAAGAGAAGGGAATTGAGAGATTTCCTATTCCTGGAAACATAGAATTTTGGACCAGTCTGGTCATGGAGATTATTTCAAGCAGCTCCAACAGCGGTAGCTCTTGTTAATACACCGACTTCACAGTGAGGAAATGAACACTTCAGGATCAATAGCTTAGTTAGAACTTGAGCCCAGGCTGATCAACTCCAGCTCACAGTTTTAACTGCGATGTAATGGTACCTTCCTGCTGTCCTGAGCCTACCGTACTGATGAAGATCATAATTTTTAATGCCTGGTCTGAAAAATCACAACAGAATATTGAAAAGTAGAGGCAAGCTTTATTTACTCGTAGTATCATTGTATTATTGTATAGTTCTCCTTCATCCAGATTATTAAAAAGTTGTGCTTTTATTCTGTGGGCAAATAAGTTGCATGTATTCATATTTTTAAACCAGACAATAGTACATTATTAATCATTGTACTTAGATTGCCATTCTGATGATTTTTTACTACAGAATTTTTAGGTGTGTTTACCATTTTAAGTATTAAAGCTAAATAAAGATGGTTGTAATTTCAAACTATAAACAGGAAGAATAACATCTTAATACTTTAAGCTCTGGTAGTTGTATCTAATCAAAGGAAGAATTCTGAAAACAAGCCTCTAAATGGCGCAATGTATTTTAGGGTTCAGATTGGAGAGTATCATTTATTTTATATTATGTAGTGGTACTTTCTGATACGACATACATTGCCTTTAAATTAAACATTTTTAATTATGGAAAATTATATTGTAATTAAGTGCTTTCTATTGAGATGCCTTTTTAGTACTTTTACAATTTAGTTAAAGAAACAGAGATATTACCAGAAAATTTAAAAGCAAGTATTTAACTTCCTCCCCTTTCTTTCTGGCTCAGAATGGATGATCCCATGCTTTGGGTGTTAAAAGACAACTGCATAGGGGGTGGGGAACCTGGAAACCTCACCCCTTACCTGGAGTCAGGAGTCAACATAAGCTCCTGCCAATCTTGTCATCAGTTTTGCCTTCTGTATTTCTCATCTTGTTTTGCATGTTAATTAATTACCACTATAATAATCTAGAATTTGCCATCTCAGAATTTCATTTCATCATGCCTTCTCCTACCCTCTGGGCTATACCAAAGCAGGGCATACTGGTGGGGTGGGTGACCACTGTCAACAGCACACTCCTGAGTGCCTTGGAATTTTTCCTACCTTTTGTGGCAATCCTGACATTCCCACTGGTCCTGTTTACCTGCTCCCGGTTTCTGCCTCTTAGGACCTAGTTAAATACTACTTTGAAATGCCTGAGCTGATTATTTGATATTATACATTTTAACATGAAGGCTTCCTTACTGTCTGAAACATGCTGTGAGTTGGATGTTATTATATATGCATTACAAAATGTAGATCCCTTTCCAGTCCATTTCACTCACCAAATTCATGGTTTTGCTCAAATAGCAGCTCCTTGGTGAATGGTTGCCTTATCACCTTCTCTAACTGCTCTTCTCCACCCCAAGCACTTCCTGATGCCCTGGCCTACTATGCTTCTTTCCATAGCAATAGCACCTTCTACTGTATGATGCATAATGCAATCGCCTATTTATGTTCTGTCTATCCCTCACTAGATCAAAAGTTCCTTATGGCATGGATTTGTGTGTGTGTGTCCACTGCTGAGAACTGCAAAGCATGAAATAGAGACTGGTACCTAGTAGCTGCTCCATAGATGTTCTTGAAGTGTTTTAGTCAGCTCTTCACCACTGTGACTAAATGATGTGAACAGAAAAACTGCAGAGGAGGAAGAGTTTATTTGGGGGCTCACTGTTTCAGAGTTCTCAGTCCATAGCCCACTCCATTCCTCTGGGTTCAAGGTGAGGAAGAACATCATGGTAGAAGAGTGTGGTGTAAGGGAAGCAGCTCACATGATGATCAGAAAGCAGAGAGAAACCCCACTTTCCAGATACAAATGTATACCCCAAAGCCATGCCCCCAAAGCCCTACCTCCTCCAGCCACACCCTACCCCTTCAGTTAACATTCAGTTAATGCCATCAGGTGATTAACTCACTGATTGGGTTAAGGCTCTTACAACCCAATCATTTCCCCTCTGAATCCTCTCAAATTGTCTTACATGTGAGCTTTTAGGGGACACCTCACATCCAAACCATAACATGAAGTAACAATGAAATGCAGGGGCATATTACTTTCATTAGATTCTAAAATAAGCCCATGACCTTACACAAAATAAAAGTAAATAATTCCTATTTCAAGGTGTTAACTCATAAAGCACACAGCCTCCCAATTTTAAATGTTGTTTTGATGTATAAATCAGTACAGGTAATAAAAAAATATGTTTGTGGTTCAAATGTTGGCTACGTGTTTCCAATTTGCAACCTGTGGTTTAAGGTATTGCCCATGCCAAGAATATTGGTATTTTACGAATGTAGGATTGGAAAAAGTGTTAAAATCCAAAGAAAGTACCAAATCATTAGTGGCTGGGTGTGTTAATATTATGTATTGTGATCAAAAAAGGAAGATCTTGGCACATCCCTCACATCTGTTCACCAAGTCCCATTCCTGCCCACATGATGAAATCACCTACTAACTTTCAAATCACACTCTTTATCCTGTAAAGGTCCATCTACAGCACTCTTTCTCATCATTCTTATGTCAGTCATATCAACTTTCACTTGTTCATTTTATAATTGGTGTTTTATTATACACAGGTATCTTGCCCATTTGTCTCATGTGACCGCAAAATATCACCAATTGCAGATAGGCCTGTGCATCTTAAATGACTGTTCCCTATCCAAATTCACCGATACATTCAAAACCTGTCAACAAGCCCACCTGTTTAGAATGGTTAGTCATGATAATGGCAGATTCTCTCACACAGATGGGAAGTAAAATAAACAAAAGGTGGATTAACAAGGTATCTGTGCAACATTAGAGCATGAGTTCTTAGTTCAGTCAAGCAATGGAAGTAACTCCCACTTAGCCTGAGGTTTATCCTGCTCATCTCAGATCAGTAGGCTAATATCCCAGTGACTCTGAGTAGTGTGTTGCTTCTCCATATCTCATCAGGGCTGACTGGAGTTTGCATGTGATCTATCCAGCTGCACAATGAAATGTCAATGTCACCAGGGTATATAGTATGACTATATGTATAGGAGATACATGTTGCTAGGAGCTTGATTAACAATAGCCTACTTCTCCCTTATGTAAGATGTAGTAATGAAACTGAACAACCAACAGTAGAAACAGTTGGGAAAAGCAAAAACCATGTCTTAAACAAACAAGCAGAATCTATACACAGAAAGGTTGATACTGGGCGTGATCATACATTGAAAATACTTTCAGAGATGTTTACCAATACTGTTATTTAGTGGAATGAATATGCTATTAAAGAAAAGGTCTTTCATACCATCCATGAAAGAAATAAAATAATACAAGAAAAGACAGTCACTTAGATTGAAAGAATATGGAGCCAGAAAGACTGAACTCTGTACCTACTTACTACTGAAGCTATGAACAACCCTCTTCAGAACCCATCAGAGCCTGAGGAGGATTCTAGCATTTCCCCAGTGAGTCAAACAGTACTGGCCATTCATCAGCACATCATCATCTATGTCATCAAAATTAGCTTAAAGCTCAGAAGGGAAATTCATGAGGGTTTCCCTAGGCTGAAGGTTAATTTTAATTAAGTATCAGGGCAGAAGTCAGACTTATGGACTACAGAATAATTTTTGTACTGCTCTGAGAATTTGTGAGTTCTCAAGAAAGTTCACAATAGCATTAGTATTGTATGAATAGTCTGTTTAACTTGTATATAATAGGTTTAAAAAAAACCCTGACTGTAGTCTTAAGGATTTTGAAATGCCTTTTGCTAGAAAAAGAGAATGTGCAGAGGGTTAAAGTGTTAATTAGGCAGGCAAGGCGAATTTTATCATCATAAATAAAAAGGCTACCTTTGTTCAGGATATGTCACATTCGGGGCTGTGACGCTCTGATTTTTATGAATTGATGTTTGTAATGTCATTCATAAGTACAAGCAAGAGTTTGGTTTTTGTTTTGTTTTGTTTTTTACAAGGAAACAAGTTGGTGTTGACAGATTCCTTTGAGTACCTCAGACATACAATATTCCGTAGCACTTCATTGAACCATATCAATGAAAGTTAATATTATATGAAATGAAATGAACTGGTTTTCTAAGTTTCTTTGTGGTTTGCTTGTTTGTTTTTTAGTGTCAAATAAGTGAATTTTTTTCATGGAGATAAGGTCACAGAATTTAAAGCTCAGATAGAAAGAGGGTAAAGCTGGAGTCTCAGCCAGGATGAGATTTAACAGTCTTACAGGATTCTGAAAAATTAGATATGACATCTTTCTTTCCAGTAATATAATTTTCCCCAAATTAGGACTAAGCCTACTATTTCTGTTTACTGGGATATTATACAGTATTTAATGATTCCCTCCCTTGTTTTATTAATTCATCTAATGAAAAACTACTTCATCTAGTGTTTATACCGAGAATCTGAGGCAGATAATCTGCATCTGTTTAACCCACTGATGGACCATGCACAGCGTGAATGCAAAAATTATTACTGTAGCAGGCACCCAGAAATCATTTGATGAAGGAATTCAAAGTTTACTATTGTAAATAAATTATGGAATACCAGACAGAATTCTTTAAAAGTTTCATAACCCAAAATGTCAGATTCTAAATTCCTGGTGCTTTACTATTTCTATTAACTCTGTGTTCCTATTTAACAGAAGAATCTCTGCCTTTCCAGGAAGTGTAATAGCCTGGCAGGATGGTACACCAGGTCAGATGTGAGAATGAGGCCCACTCGCTCTACCTGTGACCTTTCTTGTCTTTATTCCCTATCTGCCGCATCAAAGAGGACTCGGTGCAGTTTTATTACACACTTTGATTTAGCTTCACATGGTTCTATAAAGAACCCCATGACCATGGCGCCATAGCTGTATTGGAGTATTTTGTTTGTAACCTTTCTTGTGCTGAGCTCCTGAAGCTTGAGGCCTGAGAGACTACTCTCATTAGCAACCTTTCTTTCCCTTAGGGTCCTAGGTGAGGTCAGTGATAGTTTTACTGGAAAGATAGCCTTTCTACAGGCTGGAAGCTCAAGGATGATCCAATTGTACAATTTTTAAAGGTATAGTAATTTTTATTCTGCATTAATAGATGGACTTAATGACTTTTTCCTAAGTTTCCACAAGTGGCTCTTAACAGAGATGGTTTATGATCTGATTGTTATTGCTGTGTCAGGGATTCCTTATAACTCAAAAGTAATTGAGTTTCAAAACCATTCCTCTCTCTCCTGGAAGCCAGAAATCACACACCTGGTAATATATTTTAATATAATGGGCTTTTCTATGCAGGAGTACTGTGTTAGCTCTGCTTAGAGGGAGGCCCCCCCTGCTTTAAGTTGACCAGGTAGAATATGCATGCTCTTTCAATTCTGGAAGAGGGATACTGCATCCTATGTACAGGTGCGGAGTGTTCAGGCATCTTATATTTATATCAGTTATAGATCTTTAACCCCAAGTGCCTTCTAGGCCCTCTTATCACTGATTGTGTCTGGGCAGTAGAGCTGTAATGACTATTAATTACCCTGAGGAATGCACAGTAGGAAGGCATGTCTTCTGTTAAAATATATAATCAATATCATACAGTGCACACCAAAAGACATATTTGTGATGTCTCAATTGCATCTCTACTGAATTACCTTTACTTTTCTGCTTTCCTTTATTGGAATGTAGCCCAAGGAATTAAACATTACTAACAAGTTTTCAATGCAGTCTCTCATGAATAAGGATAGCATATTATAACAGTATGGAGGGGTAAATAGCATCCTACTCTGCTGTCCTCGGAAATAGTAGATCCCAAGTATATTGCATGTGTTTTAGTGGATTTGGGAACTCTTCCTTTTTTTAAAAGTTATTTGTTATTTTAAAACAATGTCTTGATTGATTATTTTAGGTATTTTCAATAGAGTAGATTTTTGTCTTTCATTTTCAAATCGTGTAACTTGATTTTATTTGTAATAATCACATATATGTGGTGTTTCTTTTATATTAACATGAAGCTAATCTTTATAGCCAGGAGGCCAGAAAATCTGTATTTTGGACACATTCAAAAATAACAATGTACTCTTTGTTTGGGTTCCTAGCTAATTCTGCCAGGGTAGGATTGATTTAAAGCAATCCCTGACACTTCCCCCATGGTTTAATGGAGTGTGTAGGTGTACTCGTGTGCATGTTTTCAAAAAAGAAACATACAGGAGATACAGAACAAAAATCCATTCATGAGCTCACGTAGCTGCATTAGTAGCACATTCATCTTACCTGAAAAGCACTGATAGGGCAGAGCAGATACAGGGAGTGAGACCAGATTTGGAATTGATAAACCCTTGAGCAATAAAATTGCTCTATTACTGTTAATGGATTTTGTAAATGTCTCAATTACTTTACTCAGGGATTTTATTAGGGGAAAACACATGTATGTTCAAAATGCCTTTTGTCATCAGCATTAAAAAACTCATTTGTTGGCATTTACATTGCCTAATTTCCCAGTGACACCATTTATTGCAGAAAGGATCGGTCCCCCTCTCTTCTGACATACACAATAGCATGAACCTGCAGCATAAGATAGCTAACTTGCTGGTCTATTTAATTTGAGTTCCCTGTTGTTAAAATGATGGCAGCATTCAAATACATTCCCTCTAGGCATGATTATTCCAGTAGATGGTGTCTTCTGGTTATAAGCTGCAGGAAACAACATCTTTTCTTAGACTTTCTAAGAATTTAGTTGGTCACCCACCTCTGCTCTTTCCAAATTGTATATTTTTTTACTTAAGAATAAGGATGGAAAGGCCTGAAACTGATTTTATCTATGTTCTATGAACCTCATCCCTTACTGGTACAAGAGAGTGAACAATTACACACTTCCTGAGCTGTGATTTCCTTATCCTCCAATTGTAGTTGACAGGCTGGATTTTGAGCTATGGTTAGTTCCAGTACCAAAGATTTAGGATTTCATGAAATCACATTTGGAAGACATCTTGTTAAAGTTAACATGGAAAAATCAGAATAAATGTACAGAAACATTTCCAAAATACTGTGACAGTGCTTGTAATTGAATTGAAGTTTTGTTAAATTTTTAAAAATTAGTGAAACTGGCATATTTTTATAATAATTACAATGAATGATCACTTAGAGTTCTGATAAGTGAATTATTTGAAGATTTATTTATATGACTTTTTTTTCTTGACATGGACATGAACATTTTGACTGTTTCTAAAAGACTGCTTTATAAAAAAATACAGAGGTATATTGTGGAATACTCTCTGTAATAGCAGACCCATTTAGATTATGAATCTATTAGTAAACTGCATGCTAAGAAGCTTGTGTTCACATTTAAATTCATAGGCTTCTATGAAGCACTATCTTCATATACTTTCACTGAAAATTTTTATAATAAAGGAGCAATAAGCTGGTGCCTGTGGAGCCTCACCTGCCTTTCAGCATAGGATAATAATAGAGTTCATTTTTGTGCTTTCTTTGATTCACTGTGCTCTGAATGTACAGTGTGAAAAACACTGCTATTTTCCTATACCATTCCTGGTTATTTAAGAGGGTGTTCATGAACTATGTTCTCCAGAACTAGAATTTGGCAGAACATTGTGAAATTTACTTACCTTCTCCATGAAGGAACTCTTATCCTTACATGTTAGCACGCAAGGAAAGGGATAACCAACCTATTTCCAGATCTAGCAGAGAACCTTTCTGACCAGACTCCATTAAAGAGCAATGCTGGCCCTTGAAAGAATATCCATTTGAATGCATTTATTGATCCTTGATAAAATCCTCAGGAAAACAGGCATGGAAAGCACTTGACTGATAGTATATCTTGTTTTTTTTCCTTTTAAACCCCTCAAATTACAAGGCTCTTCAACTACTGTCACCGTGTTTTACAAAATCATTTTGGCAAGAATTGAGATCTATAATTTTCTTTATTTTTTAAAAATACAAAACTTCTCTCAATGTATGCCTTGTATTCCTCATGTAAATTATGAATATGAGCAGCCAGGATTAAGATAGAAACTCACAACCTCTGGTCAGAAAAGCTATCTTAGGAAAGTTTGCGTACACTTTTCAGAGCTTCAAAAGAGAGAATTCTAGGTCCTGTTGTAGGGTATGGTTGTGTTACATATAGAAAAGAGACTTTCACAATAACAATATGGAATGATCCAGTGGAAAATATTAGATTTCTCTTACATCTGACAAACATAAGTAGCTCACCAGGAAGATGGGTTGTTTCAGTGGTGGCTTCTGGATTTCCAGGATGAGAGGTTGTAGTCACATCTGAGCCCATAGGAAGCATTTGAGGTTCATCTAAATGTCCATGAGTGTCTTATGTGAGATGGCATTCATAAAAACCCTTTTCTTTTCTGGATTGCCCTTTAGTGATTATATAAATGTGTGTTTTAAAAGTTGACTGGCTCAGAGTTGTGTTTTCTAGCTCATTGAATCTGCTGAAATTGGAGATGGTTACTTAACCCTATGACAGATGGAGACAGCCTGTCTCAGCCTTCAAAGATGAAATGTGAATGAGCACAAATGAGTAAATATGAGACTAATTGAAGTAGACTGACTGAGAGACTGAGGAAGGGTGCATTCCTGGCACTCCTCAGACCCCAGCTTTGAAGCCAGCCACCAGTCTGTGTAAATGACCCCACTAACCTATACCGGAAGGGGTTAGAAGGTTATCTAAACACACAGTCCTTTATAAACCTATTAGAAACACCTTTCAGAGCATCAAGAGTCCTGAATATGGCAGGCCTATCTGATCCATTTGACTATAAGAATTAAAGAATACTGGTTTTAGGATGAGCACTGTCATTTTACCTTGTTCAGATATAAATTTTTAATGTAGTATTATCCAATGTTAACTCTTTGGCTTGTCAACAAGGGTTACATCTCAAGCCCTGTCATCTTCTCAGTTGATATGTTAATATGCCATTTTTGTTCTTTTTTCAACAATATACATCTCCTGGAAAAATAAGAAAAGGCCAAATAATGAAACAAAATTGAAAATATGTTCAAATTCTAGCTCTTAAAAATAGCATTTCAAAGAAATGTTAAACTACCAAAGAAGAGAATTATTTGAACCAGGGTCACACACTCAAAAACCATCTCGAAAGGTCACACAGATTCCATACATTAAGAGATGAGGGAAGGAGTTCATGCACACATACTGCACATCAGAATGGTCAGGATCTCAAGGAATTATATGCATGTGTGCCTGGATAAACATGCACACCCAAAGTCCTAGGCCTATTTTTTATTATTTTTTTTTGAGAAAGGTACACATTTGAATTTGTTTGTAAAATGTCTCAATTTTTAAATGTTGGTTACAAAAGCCTCTATGGGCCCAAATCAGGTACACACATGCTGTAAGGAGCCTTTTGGCATCTGGGCCACTTGTCTGACAAAATGCATAGATGAACACTGTAAAGCTTTGGTTACAGCAGGCTCTTCAAAAAATCCTGTGTAACCAGGTTGATCATAACCAGGCATGAGAGTTACAAAATTTGATTTTCAAATGTATAACACTAACTTTTTTTCATTATTTGAATTTTGGAAAGCCAAATTAAAGCTAAAAAGTTATAATCAGCTAAGTAAGTTCATCATGAGAGAGGAAAAAAAATTATCGCCTCTATGCTTTCATAACTCAAAGGCAAGAAGAAGTGATTCTTTCTAGGAAATCAAAGACCAAGGAAAGCATCCCGAAGTGGATGGCATTTCTATGTGTATGTGAGAGTGAGACATTGAGGAATCAGTGGGCGGAGGGTATCATTATTCTAGGTTGAAGGGAGCCATGGTAAATGGTCTGGCACTGTAGGTGCCCAGAGGAGCCAGCTGTAGCGGAGGTGGGAGGCTAACTTGGGACAAGATTACAGGGAACTGTGGGTGTCATTCTGGCATACGTGGGGGGCTTATTCTCTAAAAGGAAAGGATCATGCTAGCACCTTGCAAAACTTAGCAATGAAGGCAAAGAGACTAAAAACAAATATCATGTAGGAGGATATTTCAGTAGCTTAGGCAACAGATGAAGACTTGAGGTCAGGCTAGTGGGACACTAAAAGGGCAATAGATTCAGATGTTATTTAGATGTCCAAGGATTTTTTTTCTTTTTTACCCACAAGTGAAATCATTGAACCTAAGTTTTAATTTTTATCCCACTCTATCAGTTCATCATTCTCTCTGAATTTCAACATAACCAGTGGAATAAGGAAGAAGTGATAAAATAATGGTTATTTGGATGTTCCCACATAGCCAAGAACAACTTCTATGTTCAGCTTCAACATTTGTTGTATTTTATAAATGGAATTTATTGAGGTAGGAGAAACAAAAAATAGAAAATTAATTTTTTAAATTATATTATGCACTAAAACTATAGGTCTGATAGCATCGTACATGCTTACATGGACAACATTTCAAATAAATGGTGTCATGGATTACAAAAAGAAAGACAAAGATTGATTTTGCATCACTGGAAAAATGAAAATGAAAGCAAAATTAGGTGATATCAACTTCTAATCATCATACTCTCTTGGTGATATTGCCCCTTTATAGTTAGTTCTCCAAAAAAAATTGAAATCAAGATGTTTTAATTGAACAGAGAATATAATCCAGACACACTTCAGAAAATGAAAGAATTATTCATAGTACTTTAAAATAAATCTATTTTCTGTATTTCCTTATGAAACTGAAATCTAAAACATCTGGTCAAATTGTGATCACTAAATATAGACATATTTGGAACATATTTGGCCATGTTTATTGCTATATGTTCAAATAAATGTGTCAACTAAAATTTTTCATAAATGTACTACTATTACTAGTATGTTTCACTTTCTAATACAAGGTAAAATAATTGGAGGCTTCAGTGCACATATTTGTCAAATCCTCTGCTTTCCCACTTTTGAAATATTCTATTGATATTGGAAAATTAAATGCTTTATTGTATTCAATTCACACACCAAAAATTAATTGAGCATGTACTAGCCCAAAGGTACCACATATTACAAAGGTTAGAAAGATAGCAAAAGAAACATCAAATAAATAATATTCAAGATGTTGAGATTCTTAGGAAGCTTTCCAAAGTCAAATTAACCTTACTTATAGCTTTTACTTTCTGCTGATTGACTTGGTAGCGAATAGACTAGAGAGGGAATGAGAGTAGAGACAGAGTTATATAATTTTGAAGAATGGAAAAATGTATTTTAAAAGGCCAATGTTAAAAACAAAAACCGTGAAAAAGATTGACCTTAACAGATTTCAGAGGAAAAGATACTTGGTTGTATTTTAAACCCAGGTATATCCATATCAATGTCAATTTTCCCCTATCAACAAATTCTAAGGTATGTATTTGAAATAGTCACATAAGGGACTTGGACAAGATGGACTAAATCATGGAAGTAGTCAGAAGTTTGTGTTGTTGAAAACGGGGCAAATCATGTTACTCATTTCTTAGTCTATCTCCTCCTTGCTCATTGCTTTGAAAATTTGCCCTTGTAATATTGCAATTATAACTGAATTAAAATTAATCATAAGCACCTAACAAATTTCTAGTTGATGGTTGCCAGTAGCCTTTTTCTTTGGGACCATGCCACTCCTAAGTATTTGTTTTTCATTATTCATAATGATAGCATAATGGAAATGCACTTCTCATATGTGCATCCAAGGACCACACAAGGCCCTATCTCAGAACATAATGGGTAAATAGCTGTAGCCTATTGGCATCATGCTAAAACGTAAAAAGCTAAAATCTAAATTTTGGACATGCATCAACTGGAAATAGTTGAAAAGTCAACTTTTCACACTTCATATCTGCTTTTAGCTGCCAGATAGATGTAATTAGAAGGAAGGCAAAGAAAACATCAACAAAACAATTCACACTGGATGCCACATTGCCAGTCCACTTGAGCTACTACCACTAATTCCATAAACTGGGTGGATTATAATCAGTGGAAATGTATTTCTTTCAGTTCTGGAAACTGGGCAGTTCCAGAAGGAGTAGCTGATGGATCTGGGGTCCACGGAGGGCTTGCTTCCTCATCATGGGGCTTTCTTACTGAGACCTCCCATGATGGATTTTCATGCCAGCCCTCTGGGCCCTCTTTTATAGGGACACTGATCCTGTGCATGAGGACCCTGCCTTCATGACCTAATCACCTTCCAAAGGTCCCCAACTCTTATTCCCATACTCTTAGGGATTAGAATTTCAACATGAGTTTTCAGAGTATATAAAAAACCCTGGTATTTATCAGTTAATTGTCTCCTGATCTACTAATTCTGCATAGATTTGGATTTTGCAATTTTAAAATGAATAATCTTGAGTGTCTATGCCCTCTCCCTGTCTTTCCCCAGTTTGGGTTTTCTGTTTATTTGTTTTTTAGCTCTTTATTTTGTATACCAGGGATTAAGATCTGGAACTATGATATTCTTTGCTTGGCTGTTCATTTTCTTGTGTATCTATATTTTGGATTTGTTTAAAGGGGTTAAATATATCACTCCTAAAGCATATGGAAGTCAACTTATCTTAAAATTCAAGACATAATGGAAAGAATTTAGGCTTTTGTTTCTAGATTAGCTTGAAATGATCCTAGTTTCTACCACATACTAGCCCAAAAGCTATGAGTGAATTACTCATCTTGGAATCTCAACTTTTTCATCTACAAATGGGGATAATAAGTATATCACAATGATATTGTGGGGGTTAAATGATACGGTAAATAATAGAGCATTATAAAGCACTTAATACAGTACCGGGCATATAATAGGAGTTCCAGAAATTTTTTCGACTTTTCTTTATAAAGCATTGGGTCCACTCTAATTCTGTTCCCTAGGCTCTTGACTGGGACTGTCCTAGGATGTTGATATTCTCAGTCATCCTTAAGCTCTTCCAACTCCACACTGTTTAGCTAAGCCAAGCTGGAACTACACCTCTCAGAACTCTTTCCTACATAAATCTGCCCTAAGGTGTTCTACCAGAGAAATTTCTGCCAAGTCTGGAAGGCAGAAATGCAGCAGCAGCAGCTCGGTTTCACTCGTGGATGTTCACAGTAGTATCCGTAGAGGCTGCTGCACACACACACTTTGTCACAAGTGTGCTGACTCACCTTCTTGGTTTGAGGCAAAACCTGTGCCCAGAGATCCTCCAGCTCCTGCAAGATCGTTCAACCTCCCCAACTGCTGGGCAGGAGTGCATTGAGCTCTGTGATGCGGGTGCCTGGTGGTCTTTGCAGGGCTCTGTACTATCAGAGCTGGAATCTTGGAGGCAGTGGAAGCAATGTGGATTCTAGTTTATCCTTTGTCTCATCCTTGCAGGTTCTCTTTCATGGAAGGTCTCTCTTCCTCACATCAAGTCCATCTTTTCTTCCTACCTGCCTGCCCTGCAGATGTTAGCTCTGCAGCAGATGGAATGGCCATTCATAAGTTGTTTAACCAGCACCTAGAAACAATGAGAGTAATAAGAAATTTGGACTAATTTACAATTGTAATCTTTAATTTTAATTTTAATTTATTATAATTATAATTTATTACTCCCAATGTTTTTAGTTCTTTGCTCAAACTCTGATAAAGCTATCAACTATGAAATCTCCAATAACATTTCACACTTAATATTCATTTATTCTTTTGTCCAGCATTACTGGATGGCCAGTTGAGTTAAAGGCTAAGATTTGATTGTTAGCATTTTGGAATATGAAATCTAGAGTTTTGAATGTATCCTCTCCCATGACCTACTGAGAGATAGCACAGATAGGAAGAAAAATTTTTTAAAAAATGAAATAATTTGTATCCTATTTCTCAGTACAATAAAACAAAATTAAATAGCCATCTTAAAAATAAAGCTGAAATGTAGAATCAAAACCACATTGTGCATTCTTTTGCTTTAACTTTTGTGTGACAGTGCAAAAATTGTATATTTTATTAAGATAAGAAAATAAAAATTTGCACATGCTTTGTCCAAAGGTAAAATTAATGTATACTTGTATCATTTTAGCTCACAACAATGTGATGTAAAGGAAAATATCTAAATCTATGCAGAGAGAGAGAGAGAGAGAGAGAGAGAGAGAGAGAGAGAGACATTAGAGGCTATTATCCTCATTGACATCTTGGAGCCAAGTACATATTTCTGGATGTACTTGTGTCTACCCATAGCAGGTGAATTGGGCACATCAGGGTTCTGGGACTTGGGGAGAATGAGCATCTGAGGAAACGGGAAGTAAGTGGCTGGCTGCTGTTGGGGAGGAGTAGTTGATTGGCTCCTCTTATGAGCAGAAATGAAGCTATATAGGTTGTAAATTACTTCTTTGACAGAGTGTTTGATAAGCTTTTAATCTAAAGCAATGATCTGGTTTCCCAAATGTGCTCTTGCTCCTGTGTGCTCTGGGATGGGAATCCTGAGGTTACATAGTCACTCTGTTGGTGGATGCTGGTCAGTATTATATTAAACTTGAAAAACAAGGATTTATCAACTGCAGAAATACAAATCAACTTTGGTTGTATGTGTGTTTCTAGCCACAGGAACAAGAATGAAATACCCTCTAATTTTAATAGTCCTGAATAATCTGGTGCTGCAACTTCAATGACAAGATTACTTCATGTTGGTCCTGAATAGTTTTACAGTTACTCTGTCAGATGCTTCTGGTAGAAGTCATAGAAGATTATGTGGGTAGTTAAGAAACTAGTGAAATATTCTTAAATATCAGTGACTATTTAACATTTAAAGATATGCACATTGACCTAAGTTACTAAGATGCATTCTGTAAATGTTCAAATTCTCAGATGATCCATTGCCTAATACTTTGTTTTATTTATCACATTTGATACTCCTTTCCCCTACCTGAGAATTTTTTTTTTTACTTTTAGCATATAAATCACTGAGTAGGGAAATGAACTAGATCATCTTATTTTCAAAAAAATAAAATGCATGACATCTTATTTTCAAAAGATTCAAGGAATCCTGAAGCTTTTATTTTACTTTTTCCATATGGCATTTTATTTTCAGTGGGGTTCCAAGAATCCTTAAAAATATTATTACCTTTTGATTTCTTTACTGAACTTCTAATATTCTTTGTATTTCTTTTACTTTGATTTTTTTTTCTTGACTTGCTCCAAAATGCCAGGAAAACATGAATTCCTCAAATTTTCTGGAGGATGGAGAGCAGCTGTCACCTGCTCTCAGTCTTGTCTGCAGTGGGCCAAATGCCCTTAGGGAGGATGACAGGGCCCTTCTGAGCATCACATCCAGCGTAGCCTTGTCCAGGGGTCAGCGGAATTGGTGGAAGCATCTTTTTACTGAACAGACTCTGGCTCCTCATTTTCTCCTAATCACTGTGCTGGTTGGTTCTAAATGCCTTTGTCCTGTCTGGTCTAGACAAGAGTCTTTTCAGCATTTCCCTTTGTTGTCTATTTTTTTCTGGTACTTTACTTCTTCCCCATATAATTTTTTTTCGTTTTTCCCTATGTATTTTTGAGTCAAAAATTTTTTGAGTGTAAGAGGAAAGAAGAGTTTTCTCCTACATTGTTCTTACCTTGCCCAGAGAATATAACTGCCACCTTCAGCAAATAGCACCTGCAGTGACAACCACAGGGAGACATACAGAGATATGACCAAGGTCACATTTTTGCCGGAGGGTGGGGGGTTACTGGGGATTGAACTCAGGGGCACTTAACCAATGAGCCACATTCCCAGCTCTATTTTGTGTTTTATTTAGAGACAGAGTCTCACTGAGTTGCTTAGTGCTTTGCTTTCTCTTAGGCTGACTTTGAACTCGGGATCCTCCTGCATCAGCCTCCTGAGGTGCTGGGATTATAGGCATGCGTCACTGTGCCCAGCAACGTCACATTTTTATAAATAATATCTTCAGTTATTACCTTTTGAACAGATATTTCTCCTTAGATTTGTTTTAATTGTTAACGACTGGTCAGCTGGTTAATTATTTCAGGTGTTAAAGTGAATAATTACAGTTTTGAAAATTGGTAAGTGGAAGACTTTGGTTAAACAAAGAAAAATATCGATCTTAAGACATTAAAAGTTTATGACTGGGGCTGCAGTTGTAGCTCAGTGGTAGAGCACTTGCCTAGCATATGTGAAGCACTGGGTTTGATCCTCAGCACCACATAAATGAATAAATAAAATGTATTACAAAAAGACAGTAACATTATTTTTAAAAGTTTATGACCATACTTAATGAGTTGTGTTAGGATATATTGATGCAGCTAGTTGAAACGTAAAATTTATCATTCAAGCAACACTGTAACAGCATGTGCACAAATTTAAAATGTTTTGATTTAGTTCATACTTAAATTTATATAGATTCATTGAATTGCTTTGTATTTACGGGTATAAGCAAAGTAAAATTATTTTGCAGACTTCAATTTTGGAAGATGATTTTTTGTGAGTTCAATACTTTTTAATTTCTTATGAGATAATACTATTTGATAGTACTTCATAAAGGATATATTTTCTACTTCTATGCTAACATAGAATTTTGCATGAAGAAAAGGTATCCCTGTAAAGCAGAAAAGAAAATTCCTCATGTTCCTATTTCATTAGTTGAACTACAAAATTCACTCAAACATCATCCACTCCCTTTTTTATTCCCCAACCTTGGATGATTGCAAGGCTCAGTATTCTGACCTCTTTTATTTTCTCTCAAGTCTTTGGGTGATCTCAGCCAGACCCAAGGCTTGGAGACTTAGTGACTCATATTTTTATGCAGTTGTGACCTCTGACCCAGACTCCATCTCCTTTCCCAACATTTTCACTGGGACATTTACTAAGCGCCTCACATTTTTTGTATCTCAAAAACAAGCTTTTGATTTCTGACACCTGCCCCCAAGCATGAAATGGAAATTTCTGCTCTTCACTGCTTAGGTTGAATCTTTGGCGTCATTCTTGCCTCCTTTCCCACACTCCACCTGAGATCCCATCTTACCATCTGCACTGTATTAGGGTTCTCTAGAGAGACAGAGCCCACTAGATGCATAGATGTCTGAGCAGTGGTTAGTTAGGGGAACTGGCTCATGCAATCATGGCTGCTGAGAAGTCCCACAACAGGCTGCCTGTAAGCTGGCAACCTGGGAGGTTGGGAGGTTGACTCTGATGAAAATCTCAGAACAGACAAGCTGATGGTATTACCTCTCAGTTCAAGGTCAAAAGCCTGAGCACCCCAGGGGAGGGCCACTGGAGTAAATCCTGGAATCGAAGGCCAGCAAGCCTAGAGTTGTGATGTTCAAGGCAGGAGGCAAGTGTGTCTCAGTTTTCATGGGAGGATGTAAATTTGCCTTCTGTATTTTTTCTCTCCAGGCCCTGGCTGATTGGATCATACTCTCAATGTGAGCAGGTCAACACCCCTCGATCACTCAGACTCATATACAAGCCTCCTCTAGAAGTATCCTCATAGAGACACTCAAATTAGTACTTCTCCAGCTTTCTAGATTCTGGATTCCTTAATCCCTTCATGCTGACTCCCCAGATTAACCATGACATACACTAAGACACTCTGTCTCTCCCCTAGAGTACTGCAGTAGCCTCCTAACTGGCCTCCCTCTTTCCTCTTTTGCACCACTGCAGAGTATTCACCAACTGTAAGTTCAATCATAATACTCCTTGCTCAGGGTTCCTCAATGACTTCCCATCTCAGTAAAATCCGAAGTTCTTTCATGGCCTTAGCCCTACATGGCCTGTCATGCTCCTGCCTCTCTGACCTCATCTCCTACCACAATCCCCTTTGCTTACTCTGCTTTAACCAGACCCCAACCCTCCCCATCCCTTTAGCAGTCAGGTCATATCCTGCCTAAGAGCTTTGCCCTTGCTGGTCCCTCCCCTGGAAGGCAGTCACCCAGAGATTCCTTTGACTTGACCTTCACTTTGTATTTGTCTCTGCCCAAATGTCCCCTTGTCAGAGAAGAATTCCTCCATTATCCCATATTTCCAGTTACCACTTCAGGGGTTCTCTAGCCTCCAGCATGCATTATACACCTCATGTGTTACATGACTGTTCATGACATATCTTTATATTAGAGCAGTGTGTTCTGAGCACAGAAACTTTGCCTGTGTTGTTCATTGTCATCTCTAGACCCAGAACAGTATCACTTCTTTTTAGGCACTTAATGGAAATTTGTTTAGTGAATAAATGAACAAATGAATTAATTTATCAACCAGCACGCATTAACTATGTGCCTGGAATGTTTCAATCCTTGAGAATTCCAACATTAACACAGCAAACGCTCTGCCTTCAGGGGAGAGACATGCACAAGATTAATTAGATTCTATGACAACTGCTCTTGTAGAGTCTTAATAAAAAGTTTGGGCACACTGAAATATGGATGGGTAATATGATAAGATATCTAAGATTGGCATCAGAATTACACAGGGCAGAGGATTTAGTTTATATACAATAAACAATTGTGCATTCATAATTGTTGAATCTGTGTAATAGGTACACAGGAATTCATTTCCTTATTTTCTCTACTTCTTAAATTATTTGAAATTCTGCATCAAAACTGAGAAACAGGTATGGTGACACATGCCTGTAATCCCAGTGACTCTGGTAGCTGAGGCAGGAGAATTTTAAATTAGAGTCCAGACTGAGCAACTTGGCAAGACCCTGTCTCAAAGTAAAAACTAAAAAGAACTGGGAATATAGCTCAGTGGTAAAGCTCTGGGTTCAATTCTCAGTACCAAAAGTTTTAAAAAAGGGAAAAACAAGTAAAACCTTGTGGCTATATAATGGATGAAACAAAAATTATTGTTGTGCTGGCAGGGAGTCTTTCCAGATGATTTGGGATTTAGGGTACATTCTCAAGGAAATGAAGGCAAAAACTCATATAAGTACATAACAAATGAATTAGATGAAGCCCACCTCTGGGCCACCATCTGCCCTGAAAAGGTAGAGAACGCTGCATGGACTTGAACTTGACATTAAATGTGGTTAAATCAAATAAGATGGTGGAAGGTGAGTTAGGGGTAGCTTGGAGGATATAGTCAAGGATTTTGCAATGTGAAGGAATATGGAAATGTTCTGTAAAGAGCAAAAAGTCAGCTGAGATTTTAAGACTTCAAAATTTAGGAGGGCAATTTCAATAGCATGCTGATCCAGGAGCTTTGGGTAGACAGAAAACATTACCTGAAAATGTTAGATTTCTCTAATGAAATGTCAATAACTTGCTTTGAATATCATTTTCCTGCTTTATTGTAACACTTGATATGGACTTGGGCTGCTTTCAAAATGATAACGGTTTTGTCAGTAATAAATATGGCTTGGGTAATCCCAATGTACACCCCTTACATTTAAAAGGACTGTACAATTAATAGTGTACTTCAGAATTCACTATAGATTGAAAAGCTATAATTGCACAATAATTTTTGGTAATCAATTATTCTATATGGATATAAATGGCTATTAATCTAGATGTGATCCTCTTGAGGAAATTATTAAAATATTCATCTCCTGGGTTCTTTCATTTACAGATACATTTTTCATCTAAAATGGTTGGGGTTTGTTGCCTTGTGACATCTTGAAATGCCATTACTGCATCTAAGACTTTCAGTTGACTTGTGTGTGGTTGACTGGAGAGGGAGATGAGGTAATAAGACGTAGGCACTTTGATGAGCCCGGAGACTGGAATCACAGCCAATTTCACTATGGCAACTGTTTCTATTTTCATTTTCTTTATTCTCTAAACCTCCACATTCAGTGAGGGCTATAAAGCAGCAAATTTAACTTCAACTCTGCTATTCTTAATGACTGTGGACCTCTAATTGGTCCTATTATTATGCCACTGAGTGTGAAATGCAATAGAGCATATGACCTCTAAATGACTAAAGAAGCAGAAACATTACCCATTACCCAGTGTGGACACTCTATACAATTTTTTCCTTTTTTTTTTTTTTTTTTTTTGGTGCTGGGGATTGAACCCAGGTCCTTGTGCTTGTGAGGCAAGCCCTCTACCAGCTAAACTATATTCCCAGCCAGATTTTTTCCTATTTTTAATGCTAAAAGGTAAGTGAATACATTAAGTCTTCAGTTATGATATTTCACCTCACTTTGTTTTCAGTACTTCAGGAATTAATGTCATTCATTCAAATCCTTCCTAATTATTCTTATTCAACAAACATATTGAGATACATCATATCCAATGTTCTGAGTTAGGTGCTATAAGGAATACTTTCAAGTAATGTAAGCATTACTTGAAAAACCAGGCTCAAGTATTTTAAAATTTCATAAAGGGATTAACATGTACTCAAATAATGATGGCCCATGGTGGAATATGGTAAGTAACACTGTTTTCAGACTACAAGGGAATGATGTCACATCATTGACATCATTGAGATGAATTGAGCGGAAGAGAGCTCTGGAAAGAAGAAGCTAATCATATTGCCCATCTACATTAGCTTCCACTCATGGTATGCAGATTGGCAGAATCAGCCTTACCTGAGGTCTGGTAAGATTCCCAGGTCCCAACCAAACTCACTGACTCAGTCTTTTGAAGTGTGGCCTCAGAATCTGATCTGTACGTATGCTAACACATGCCACTGGCCATTGCAATTATCCAATGTAAGTTGATTGATTATTGATTGAATTTCCTTGTGCGTGGTCCCCTTAAAATTTTTGTATGTGGAACAAATGACATTTCTATGGAGTCGGGTTCATTGAGCACCACCCTTTTGCTTCAGTACAGCTTGGGTTTGGCTTTGCTTATGACCAGCATGAAAATATGACGAATCTCTAACACTGTTTTATACCTCTTGGTATAGTAGGTTTGGATAGAGGACAGATAGCAAATTGATGCAAGAGAATTGTTTACAAAGTATCTACTCATACCCTAACTCTTTAAAAAATACACATACTTAAAATATTCTTTAAAGATTTAAAACAAAACAAAACAAAATAACCTTTGTCCTCAGGTAGCAAATTTAGAATATTAGTACTTGGAAATTGATTTAAAAATATCTAACCTTACACTAAGATTTTAGAACATTCCTGTTTAAATTAGGATGATTAAGACATTCAGATAGCCATCAGGCTTCCAGCTCCAGAAAGCACTGGCTTTTGTCCACTGCTGAGAGCATTTACAGATGTGAAATTTATTGGATTGTTGTTTTAGGCATTCAGGGTGAGACAGGAAATGACCTGCATACAGCCGGCTGCAGGGAACTGAAATAATGCTGGTGTTGCAGGTTCACTTCATCACCTTGTTGTGAAACTTAAAGGGATGTTGCCTGCAGGATGAGCACTGATTTTAGAAATCAGTATTTGTCTGTTTTGCTTCAGCAAATAATAGTTTATAAAAATTATAGATATGCTTCAGGAGGCATCTTGTGCAATACTTTTAGAGTCAGAATAAAATTCAGAGTACTAGATGAAATTTGGAAGCTTAGGTGTTATCAAGACTGTCTATAAAATCAGAAATTTTTGGCCAAGTTATATTTCATCACTATGCACATGCACCATGCATACATTTTATTAGTTGCATGTGATATGCTAAAAATGGGGGCTGACTGCAAATGACAAGAAAAGTAACATTTTAATAGTTTGAAAAGAAAAAGTATACTTAGCATAGAATGACCAAATCCAACAAGTTTGTGTAATAGGCACTAATAGCTGAGATTTTATCCTCCTGTTCAGGAAAGCCTTTGTGAAATTGTTAGAATGGCAGTAATTAATCATTATGGGAGACTGTCAAAAAAAGAGCTCAGGTCATTTATGTTAATGATTGCAGTATGCAGTTCTTGACATTTACTGTGAGTTCTAACATACTTCATATATAACAATTAACCCCAAATGCAAACATCTGGAAAGCAGTTTGCCAGCATTCCTAGAAGTGGTATAAATTAAGAAGTATATATTTTTGAAAGATATCTTAGTGTAAATAACTGCATTATAAAACAAAAATTTAAAAATAAACTAAAACACAAATAATTTACTTAGCATAAGCTGGCTATTCCCAGAGAAATTGATAGAATGTCATCTGTTCCCACAACCTGATTACATAGCAATGTTTGT
Organism: Glaucomys volans; assembly: GCA_020662805.1. Classification (NCBI taxonomy): domain Eukaryota; kingdom Metazoa; phylum Chordata; class Mammalia; order Rodentia; family Sciuridae; genus Glaucomys; species Glaucomys volans. The sequence continues at coordinate 3,258,364 of JAJEJO010050702.1, read as the reverse complement.
TTGGTAATAATGAGAAATTATGTACACATTATAGTTACAACTTGAACCATGTATACCTCGTAGTTAGGCAGGGTCATTGGCCATTTCCAATTTCTCAAATTTGTTTTAATTGTTTTGAGGTAAAAACTTCCTGGTTATTAGCAAACAAAAAATGACAATGTGGTCCATGTTGTATGTGTATATGCACACATACAGATAAACATAATTAGTCACCAAAAGGGATAATTATTTTATAATACCTCAGCATGCAGATATATATGAAAAAGGTATCTTGAAATGTGACATACCATAAAATAGTTACGTTGTCAGTATGTGTCTTAGTCCAATTTCTGTTGCTATAACAAAATACCTGAAGCTGGGAAATTTTAAAAGGAAAGAAATTTATTTTGGCTTCTGGTTTTAGAGTATCAGTATACTAAGTATAGGATGCAGCATTGTGCTTCACCTAACAGCAAAGAGCAGAAGGCCAGGTGGGTGTGTATGGAAGAGACAACGCATAAAGGGCAACATGCTCTGCAAAAACCCACTCTCACAGTATCTAATCAAGTCCTCTGAGAAAGGCGTGAATCCCTCATAACAGCCCCACCTCCCAGCACCATCACAATGACAGTCAGATATCAACATTTATTGAAGGGGATAAACCAGAGCAGTATAATAGATATTAAACACATTGCATAAGGAAATGCTTTCTTATCAATTAGGAAAATTTCTTGTGTTGAAGGTGACTTATACATATTGCTTATAACATGTCAAAGGAAACTGGGGAAAATAAATTTATACTTGGAAATTATCATACCTGTCGAATGTCCCTGGTAATATGGCATAATATAAAACCCGTGGTCTGGCTTTATTACTGAATTGTGGGGATTGGGTAAGAAGGAGACTGGAGAGAAGTTTGTAGTGATGTGACAGGAACATAATGGAGATGCCCCAAGCACATGGTCCCCTTGCTAATCCAGGCTGCTTTCAGCCATGATTATTTAAGAAGCACAGTAATGGACTCACCATTATCAGAGAGGTTTGAAGATCGCACTCTGGGCCTGAACTAGATGCAGTCTTCCTTTAATTTAAAAACTTCTCACTTTTAACTTGCTCTCTTGATTATTCTACACAAAGATAGCAACAATGAAAGATAGTGGAAAGGTAAAGAAGTAGACATCACTCATGTGTACAGTGTTTGGATTTGGTAACTGAAGACTTTTCTTCATTAGAGTAAAGGGGTGTGTGTGTGTGTGTGTGTGTGTGTGTGTGTGTTCAGATTTCCCTATCAAGTTTTATAGTAAATCAACCAAATTTCCCTACAGTTTTTTCTAGCATCAAATTTGTGAGACATAAATCTCAGACAATTCTGTTTAGATTTATACTTTACAAATTTTTTTTAGATGATATAGATGACTACGGAGATTATAGGTAGAGTAACTTGAATACTTGTTTGCTCTAGACTCAGGTATTCAAACACACTGTTAATAAATGTATGATAAAACAGCCTTCTGAAAAAACCCACAAAGCACTTTTTTTTTTAAATTGGGTTCTTTTTCTGGTCCAGTCCATGGCTTAGCATCAAAGAACAACTCATTTTCATTGGAATAGTTATGTGGTGTAAGAAAAATAGTTGTTATAAGTACATCCTTGCCCATTTGTTTCCCTTCAAAAACATTTTCAGGAAAACTAGAAGTCTCTGTTTAAAATTGTAGATTTAGAACATAGTAACAAGAAATGCTTTGGTCATTTTACTACCACCTTTCTCTCTTTTCACTGTATGATAATTTATTCCTTATCCACCTTACCCGAACTACTCACACTTGTCTTGTATGATCAAAGTACAATATAGGTTGTCATATCCTTAAACAAAGGAAATAAATTATAAATATATTATGTTTACAATAAATATTGTAGTATAATCTCTTTGGGAATTTTTAGCAGTGTCTTACCTACTTACTACTTTTTTACTTAAAAAAGTAGAAGACACCAGAAGAATAAGAATGAAATGTATGAAATGTCAAAATGCATTCTACTGTTATATATAACTAATTAGAACAAATAAAAAATATATAAAATAAAAAATTGAAAACACTAGTATAGCTCTTTTCATGATAGGAAAAAAATCTCAATGCAACTCCAATACCCATCAATAGGTAAATGGATAATGAATTTTTGTATCAGTAAGCTTTGGGAGGGGAGTCAAGGAAACTCCTTTAGTATATTTTTAATTTTCAAAAACATAGGTATGATGGCTTTTGAATCTTCATATCCTGCATGGAAGTTATAGCCACTCAAGAAATACCATTTAGAAAAAAAATGCTGATTTTTTGTAATGCACTGGCAGCTGAAAGTATTAAAGTAATTTTGAAAATAAAATTTATTTTCCTTATTCATGTAGAAGTGCCTGGAAAATAAAATAGAGTTTTCCCAAAGAAATTCTACATGGATGAAGATTTATTTCTTAAGCATTTTCTAAGGTTCTGCTGTCCCATTCAACTTTTGATAATGTTGGATAATGTAAAGAAACTAAGATTGCTTCTTGATTTTAAAAAATTTTAAGAGATGTGATAAAAAGAATACATGTATACTATTTGTACTGAGAATATGTCTTAATGTCATAATTGATTTGAATATTCAAAGAACAGCAATTTATATAGTACCATATTTTGCAGTATGGTACTGCATATATAAACACCTGTTTACACTCCTTTCCCACCTTGCTGAGGTAAAAACATAAGAGTTGAATTTCCTAGGGCACTTTTGGTTCTGCTAAGTAGCTATGTTTATCCTAGATAAGTCATTGCAGGGTTTTGAGGAACATATGTATGTCTACATTTGAAAAGCATCACTAGGGGTATAATTTTGAGAAAAGATTGCTTGCAGTACTGAGAGAAAGTGTGTTTAAGCAGATCATTCAAGAGCACAGTCCAGGTGAGAAATCATATCTTTAAGGCTGGGTTGAAGGTAGTGGAGAGAAGTACATAGATGGAGAAAATCTAGGCAAAAAAAAAAATGGAATATTGTGATATGTGGATAATAGAAGGGAAAGAGAAATGGAGGTAACCTATAGGTTTATGACTATTCAACTGGGTATTTGGTCATGCTATCTTCTGAGATAGGAAGGTCACAGATGGGATAAATGTTCAGAAGGTTCTTATGAAATGATGTGTCAGAAAGGCCAAAAGATGGTAGTCAAGCAGATGCTTGGGTACGGGAGTCTGGAGATAGACTGGCAGAATATGTATGTGTCTGTTTGGTCTCCTGCAACAAGATTAAGGTGGTAACTTGTAAATAACAACAGATTTTATTTCTCACAATTCGGAGGGATAGGGAGTTGCAGATCAGGGTGTCAACATAATGGGCTCTGGTGGTGGGGGCTCTTCCAGGTTTCAGTGACTTTTCATGGTGTCCTCACGTGGTGGAAGGAGCAAGGCAGCTCTCTCGATCTCCTTTCTTAAGCACTAATTCCATCCATGAAAGCTCATGAATGAATTGCCTCCAAAGGGCCGACCATCTTAATGATGGACAGCTAACACGTGACATTTAAACCATAACTACAAACATTTAAACCACAACTACACGTGAAACAGCTGCATAGGGGAGGTGACTGAAGCCTAGTGTGTGACTGCAGTGCGCCTGGAATAGACCTTAGAGGGAGAACTGAGTCTCAAGGAAGTTGAGTATTCAGTGGACAAGTGAAAGAGACTCTGAAGAAAAAAAAAAAAAAAAGCCCAAGAGGAAGGAGTAAAACAAGGAAGTGTAATAGGATGGAATTTAGTAATTTCCCAAGGCATTGAGTATTCCCATTGTATTATTTTGTATTGATTTAACTTTTGTTGGGGTTGGAGGAAATGTTTTCATAGAACTCAATAATGAGTCATTTTTTCCTTTCATCTTTTCCTGTGTTTTGGTTTCAAGTTGGTAGAATCCAGTTAGGAGAGAAATTGCAACTATCTTAGCAATTTGCCTATGTTTATAAATTTTATAATAATATTAGAAGCTAACATTTATTGATTCATTATGTGCCTATGCTGAACTTTCAATGAAGGTTGAGTTTACTTAATCCAAAAATCCAAAATCCAAAATGCTCCAAAATCTAAAGATTTAGCATTCAAAGTTTCAAATTTTTGAGCATTTCATATTTCAAATTTTTGGATTAGGGATGTTCAACTTATAAAGTCATTATCAGTATTTTCAAATCCAAAAAAAACTTCCAAAACCTGAAAAACTCTGTGTCTTAGGCATTTTGGATAAGAGACACCTAACTCACACTGTTATCTTTTGTACAAATAAACAGTATCAGACAACTTGAGCATCTTGGGACTATTGACAGAGCAAGTGATAGGGTCTGCATTCAAATGCAGTGAGGACTCTATGCAATAACTGCTAAGAATTTGTTCAGTGAATGTGAAGCTGACAGCTCACCTGGACAGCATTCTCTAAAGCCAAAGTTGTTTGTGTTCTGTTGTAAACTATGAATGATCCCTTTTAAGCCTTTCTTTTAAACTCAATAAGGACTTTGATATTCTGCTTAATTTTTGGTCTTTTAAACTAATTATGTACTAGTTTTGGCCTTTTAACTAAGAAAATAATCATGACAATTGTATTCTGGCAAATAGAGGGAAGGAAAGGAGAAAGAAAAGACAAATACCATAATTTTAAATGCTTCATTATATGAATAATTCAGGGTGGGAGTCACTCATAATACAAGTCATGTATGTGTAGATTAGCTAAAAGGAATCTCTTGGTCCCTATGAAAAGGTCACAGCCCAAGGTGAAAAAAAATTGGGGATTCTATAATAAATATAATTTCTAACTATAAAATATTTGACAATCATAAACATGATGATTAGAGGTAAAAACTAAAAACATTAGATTTAATTCACTCATTCAACAAATATTATTAGAGTGCACACTGCCCAGACACAACTCTAGTGCTAGGGATATGGAGGTGAGCAATGCACATTCCCTGCTCTTATGGAACTTACATTCTAGTGGAGAGATGGGTAATAAATAAATAAGCCAAGGGATATATAAAATGTTGGGTTACCACCAATAGTTAATGTGCACCATGATGAGAAAGCAAGATAAGGAGAAAAGGAAACAATGTGGGAGCTGTCCTATTGATGTTATTGATGAAGGTGATGATGATGAATAATACTGACTTTCACTTATTTTTGGCTCTCATGTTGGTAAGGACATTGGTAAGTGGTAATGGAGAATTGCAGTGAGCAACACGCTAACTGCAGGTTGAAGCATCAATTTTGAAAACAACTGCGTTCAGAAATCAACCCATACTTAAAAACATGAATAAGAGTAAGGAAGCAAACTTATAAACTTATTTATCACCAAAATGATACTTGATAACAACTATCACCAATTGATTTTTATTTTCACCTGTATGTTTTAAGCGTTTTAAAACAATTCTACAATGTATAATTTTTAAGAAAAAAACAAACAATTGTATATTAAACCTCTTGAGGAGAAAAGATAACATAGAGAAAGAATGTAGAAAACAAAGGAGTCAGAGACACTCCCAGTCAGATAGACATTAAGATACAAATAAGCAGAAAGAAACAATGGGCTGGGGTTGTGGCTCAGTGGTGGAGCACTCCCCAAGTGTGCATGGGACCCTGAGTTCGATCCTCAGCACCACATAAAAATGGAATGAGGGTATTGTGTCCACCTACAACCAAAAAAAAAAAAAAATTATAAAAAAGAAAAATTGTAGAGCGAGGGAGATACATGCTTATGTATCTGCCAACATACTCCATGTCACAGCCTTTAAGGAACAGCCATTGAACATCATAATACTGAATTATAACTTCACAAGCATCAAGCATGTCAAGAAATACCAGTACTTGGAAATTGTTGCTTGTGTTGGATGAACTTAGACTAGGGGCTGGTTCTGCTGTTGAGAGTGGAATTGAACCAGTGAGTTACAGCAGAGTCAGACTGCTGTCAGATTGTCTTTGTGGCAGACTCTAATCATATCTGTGGACAAAGGTTTTCAGATACAGCAGAAAAAAGCCTAAAAATTATGTTAGGAAACTCAAATACAAATAAAAACTTAAAAATGAAAATATTAGTCAAACCAATTAATTATTTCACTTGTGAGTTTAGTGTAGAGGGTGAGTTTTTCAAGCTAATCAGCTTAGTTTTGGTTCTCTCTTTTGTTATCTCTATCAGTAACTGCTTCACTTGGTGGGATTATAAATTCTATTTAGTTTCAAGTAAATCTGCAGAAATGGAAGTGTCAGCTATATGTGACTATTTCATCTAGATCTCTGATAAGAAATAGCTGATTAGAAAAAGCTGACCTTGAAGCTTTAGAATCATATTAGGTTACTTTTTACTTTATTCAAAATACTGCTGCTAGTGAACTGGTGTGTTGGGAATATTTGCGAATAATCTTTGCAAGTGTTTTTATATTTCATTAATGAAAAAGAAGCAAATGCATTTTCTATCAAAAATACTGATTGCAATTAAATTCGTATTTTAAAGGTAAGATCTTTCTGATAGCTGTTTGTTTTGGTTAATTCTTTTGGATCATATTCTTAGATTTGCTTTCCTTGATTTGTTTTGATTTATCATCAGAGGAACAACAGCATCATACTCATTGTATTTTCCAGCAGAACTTTGGTATAATTTCCAATGTCAGAGTGGAGATGTGGAGTTGGAGGGTGAGAGAGTCCATTAAACAAAGGCTAAAGGGAATGTTGTATTCTGGGTGTTCTCTGATTAAGCAAGTGCGTGCTAGGAGTGGAATTGTCACAGTTTATTTTATTTGGAAATAGGATAAACTAACAGTTTATGAAAATTCAGATTGTAGCTATCCAAATTATGACTCCAGTCATACACAAGTGTAAGTGTATGATCATGTGTGTTTTCTTTTTTATATAATAGCATTATGTAACCAAGGTTGTCTTGTGTAATTATTAGTTAACAAATACATTACTTGGTATTAAAGTTATTACTTACTACAATCTGAAGAAAGAGGCAAAGGTCAAATTTATTATTATCATCAAGGTATTTAACTGAGAGCTTGCTATGTCCTCTCTCAGACCAGGTGAGGTGATGCTCTTAAATAAAGAGAAGAATCTTATCTAGACCTGTGTGTCATAGCTTGGATCTGCCACAGTCTGTATTTCCTTTGTTTTACCCACAGAAAAACATTGTTTCTCACACTTTCTGACTTGAAATAGCTCTAATGAAAGAAAATAATAAGCTTCAAATTCCACAGTTCTGCTGATTTTCTACAAAGTAACCCCCAATAATCAACACCTTTCAAAATTTTGTACTTTTTAAAAAATTAAACTCTATATCTCTGCTTCCTAGTTAAAAAAGTAACATATTTCCATTAAGAGTAAAATTGGTGATGCAGAAAGATGCAATGTGTTTATTTTGTTGTGCATAAATCTCATGGCACATTCCATTCGAAAGATGGAGAATTCTCTGTCGTGTAGACTCAAATTTAACGGAACTCTGAGAATTCCTTAGAACTCAACATATTAATTTATGTAGATTTTTATTATAAACTAACCTGAGTTTTGAAAAATGTATTCGGTATACTTATGAAGAATGTCAACTATAGTACATAGTGGGTAACAATTATAAGCTTCTTTAAAAAAACACCTAAGGACAAATGTGTAATCCCATTCCATATGGATTATTGCTTGGAAATCTAATTTGTGAAAAATGAATTATGCTACATCAGAAGTCATAGGCTTAAACATTTTCCTAGGCAATAAAGGGATCAGATCTCATTCTTTTTCAAAAAGCAAAGTAGTACTGTTTTCTTTTGAAGTCTCTTCAATTTGATAAAATCCAACAATTTTAAATAAAGCATCATGTGAGAAAAAGCACAATGTGGTAAAAAAAAAAGTCACAAGGTGGTAGAAGAGAAGCATACTCTTAAACCAGCAGATCCTTGGCAGAGAACATGGGATGGGGAGAGTAGCACCTATGGAGGAACCAGGGCAGAGTGAAAAGAAAAGGGCAGATTTCAGTGCCAAGGATGGGACTTCTGGCTCCTCAATGAAATCTAGACATTTATCCTGTGATGGCTATTTCTCCTCCCACTTTCATCCTTAATGCCTTGCCCTATGATTCCATTTACATTCTTCAGGTCTCCCACATGTTTAGTCCCATTCCCTAAATTAGTAAGACATTGGGACTATTTTTCTTCTTCCCAATGGTACTGATAATGTGGTGCTGTAACAAGTCAATTATTGTAGCTTTGACTGCTAAAAAACCATTGCCACCCTCCATTTTGTGAATGCCTTGACATAAGCAGTCACCTATGTGGGCACAAGGTGAAGTAGCAGGTCTTTATCTGATATATTAATACACATTTGACTCTCTTTAAGAAGCATCTGTTGAGCATCTCATTTTGAAATGTAATATCCTTGGCCTGAGGATACAAAATGACTTTTTGTGGATCTCTTGGAATTTTCAAGTTAGTAAGGGAGATGGAATTTAAAAATTCAATATGTCATGAAGTAAAATTATTATAATGATACTTTATGCAGAAGCATTAATGTGGTCTTAGAAGTACTGAGTAGAAGTTACTGAAGATACAGCTTTCATGAAGGAAGTGAGATTGAGATGGTTTATGAAGGAAGATTGGATTTTGAAAGGGTACAAATTCTATTGATGAATAACCACCATTGACTAATACCATAAAAGTGATCATTGACAGGAAACACTAGGGCAGACTACTTCCTAGACTACATACCACTTGCATAGACAAGTTAGATAATTATAGAAGTTAATCCTCATGTTAGATTGATCTAGATAAAAGTAATAAAAGGTAAATGTTGATCACTAGAACAAGATAAAATTTCTGGATTTTTAGAATAAAATTGAAAAAAAAATCTTAGAGTGGTAGATAATTGTTTTGCTATTTTTAAATGCCTGATTTTTGAGGCAGATTTAAAAAGCTCCATGCATGTGTTTGCATACATATATATACATGCATATGTATACATATGTGTGTATATATTTATACACATGCACACATATAAACACACACACACTCCTCTACATATGTGTGTAATTGTGTGTAATATATATGGATATATTTATATGTAATATATATGGATATATTTCTATTTATATATTTATATTTATATGTTTTTAATCTAGGCCACATGGTATATGTGATTTAGTAAAATATGCCCAGTATTAGAAAATGACTTCATTTTATCAAAGATAAATTGAAAGAGACTATGTTTGTGTTTTTACACTGGGTAAAGGAAATCATGGAAGAGCAAATTTATTAATTAGCCAATTATTCCTCAGAATTCTTGCTGATGACTTGAGTGAGCTCTCAAAGCAAAAAGAAAAATGTGTATATGTAGACACATGTATACCAATCATACACATAATATGAATTATTCAGCCATGCTGATATCATTTTGGGGGAATGAACTAATATAGTTTTTATTCAATTATATTCATTTAAAGAAAGTGGAAGCAGATGAAAGCAAATGCTGGTAGGGAAGAATCAGTAATTGTGTTCTTAAACTTTAAAATTAATTATGCTTTAAATTGTGCAAGCAAAAATTTGCCATATATGATCTCTCATTTCTTAAAACACGATGCAGAGTCCTCCCTTCCCCCTGTAATGGTAAAAGATTTGCATCTGCACATCAATTTGCTTTTCTGTGATCAAGGACTCCCTCTGACTAAAGGTCAATCGATGGCACAAAACAAAACAGCCAACCCTACAAAGCCCATACCTTTGACCTAGCATTCTAATTCTCTGACTTCTTAGCACTATTTGAAAATATAAAAGTATAGTTAACAATATGTCCCTACTTCAAAATATCTTAATTTAGGGAAAGAGAAGATTTAAGTCTGTCATTTTGCTACTATATAATTCCTCAAGGCTGTAGGTGAATGAAGACATTAAGTTTTTTATATACTGGTAAGGTATTGAAAGAATGTTACCCCTACTAGATATCTAATTGCATAGTAGATCAGGTGACTTTGGCCTTGTAAAAGTAAACTTCAACTGAGTGTTTACAACTAAAAATGACTGTGTTAATTGACTTTAAAATCATCAGAAATAAAATATCATACTACTAGCAATTAAGACCAACCATATGTGAGTTATAGGCTTAAAAATTTGCTATCACCATTGAAATATATTCTTATTTAGTTTTATCTACATAGTGGTTTGTAGTGGTTCAAAAAATCCATTAGAGGGCAATATAATATTGCTCTGAGGCTGAGCAAATGTGCTTGCAAAAGGACAGTATAACCCTGCCTCTCTGTGTGAGAGCTCTGAAAATGGGTTTCTTAACAAAAGGAATTATTTAAAGCTAAGCTTCCTTTTCCAGTGGTTTACTTTTCTCAAACACAATCCCTCAGCTTAATTTTAAGCTTTAAAAAAATAATTTAGGGTCATAAAAGAAATTTTTCCAAACTTGGATTTCTATCTCACAAATATGTTTTAGTGGTAGATACAAACACATAGCTTAGTAAATATCCTCAACTTTTATTTCAAGGGATATTTTTCCCAATATAAATGTTAAAATGTTCTTAAAAATGAATATTAGACTTATTTGTAGTTTGAAAATCCAGATATCTTCATATACATGTGCAGAAATCCTGGGTTTCTTTTTAAAGTTCATTATATTAAAGAACATATTTTACATGTCTGGTATATAAGGCAAGACTTATACTCAGTCATCAACCCAGGTTTTATTTGTAGTTTGAGAACACAATTCTTAAATCAGTTAGCTTATGTAATTTACGTCATCTGGATATGTCACAGATATGGTTTTGCTTCAAGAAACTGTTCTACATGACACTGGGAGTACAAAAGGGACCTATCTCAAATCCCATCTTAAATTGTGTGAATTAGACTCAAATATATTGCTCCCAAAATTTAAAAATTAAACAATTTAGGGAAATGCTAGGCATTAAAGAACTACAGTGGAAGTGCTGTCTTCTTCTAAATTGAGTCAGTTCTGGATGTTCTTAGCATGATGGAACTACTGACTGGCCCAATGGTGGACATCCAACTCCCAAAGCAGCCTTCTCAAACCACAGGCTGGGTGTGGGACAAAGGGTGATTACCCAAGTCAAAGGGAGTTTCTATCTTTGGACTTGGACTGAACCGACACCCTTCAAACTTTTCTTTGCCCTGTATCACTTGTTCTGTTGATTTATTCAATGGGATCACTTATTTATCAAATAAGTATAATATAAAAGTTACCATTAACATAAGTCAAAGACCAGAATGAGGTACTATAAATATCAGGGAACAGTACAAATGAACACAAGAAAAATGTTTTCAGTTGAAAAAAATTAAACAAAAAATAAATTATGATGGCTCTAATATCTATTTTAAAATGTGTAACTGAAAATAAATTATTCATTACAAATTCTTTTTACTATCAAATCAAAATAAGGACTTTTCTTTGGTCTGCTATTGCTTTGTTTATGATATAAGCTTAATTCAGTATTCAGTAACACAATTTCCTTTTTTTTTCCTTTGGTGTTGAGACTACAACTGAAAAATCCCATTTTCACTTGCACCTAATTGGGCAATATGAGTTGGAAAACAATTGACATTTGTAATTACAGTTAGTGGTCCTCTGAGCAGTAGGAAGTAAGTATGGAGCAGGAAGCTAGAGAGTGCCAGGTCAGGTGTTCACTTAAAGAAATTTCAAGAAGTCTCAGAAAGTATACAGCTCCTATTTAAGGCTACTTTTCTTCCTGGACCTTTTGCACTTTGTTCTGTGCTTAAAGTGTCAGACTCACAGGATGGAGAAGAGCAAATAGCTAACCTACAACTCTCCTATGCCACACATGGCCAAGACCCGATAAATCATAAAAATCTGCACATCCTCATCACATTCCCATGTGAGAACTCATAGCATTTATGTCTCCAAGACTGAGATCTAAGGAAAGAAATACCCCTCTAGAATATTGGGCAATCTCAGCAGAAGGACATATGCATATCCATCCTTGTTTTATCTAAAATTGTACAAATTCCAAATTAGACCTCTCTCTCTCTCACCCTGCACAAAACTCAAAGTGGATCAAGGACCTGGGCATTAGACCTGAGACCCTGTTCCCACTAGAAGAAAAAATAGGCCCAAATCTTCATCATGTCGGCTTAGGAACTGAATTCCTCAACAAGACTCCTGCAGTTCAAGAAGTTAAATCTAGAACCAATAAATGGGATTGTTGCACACTAAAAAGCTTCTTTACAACAATATAAACAATCAATAATGTAAAGAGAGAGCCTAGAGAATGGGAGAAAATCTTTACCACATGCACCTCAGATAGAGCATAAATCTCTAGAATACATAAAGAACTCAAAACAACTTAACACCAAAAAAATAAATTACCCAATCAACAAATGGGCAAAGGAACTGAACAGGCACTTCTCAAAAGAAGAAATACGAATGGTCAACGAATATATGGAAAACTGTTAAACATCTCTAGCAATTACAGAAATGCAGATTAAAACCTCACTGAGAACTCATTTCCTTTCTAGTTAGAATGCCAGTCATTAAGAATAAAAGTAACATTAAATGGTGAGAATGTGGAGAAAAAGGTACATTCATACATTGCTAATGGGACTACAAATTGGTGAAACTACTGTGGAAAGTAATCTGGGGATTCCTCAGACAACGTGGAATGGAACCACCACTTGACCCAGTTATCCAACTCCTTGGCAAATATTCAAAGGACTTAAAATCAGCATACTATACTGATGCTGCCACATCAATATTTATAGCAGCTCAATTCACAATAGCTAAGCTATAGCAGCAACCTAAGTGCCCTTCAACAAATAAATGGATAAAGAAAATGTGGTATATATATATACAATGGAATATTACTCATCCTTAAAGAAGAATGAAAGTATGATATTTGTCAATTAATGAATAGAACTGGAGGCTCTCAAGCTAAGTGAAATAAGCTAATCCCCCAAAAGGATTAAATATTCCTTTATTTAGCAAATATTCTCTCTGCTATGTGGATGCTGACTCAAAATAGATGGGGCAGGGGGAGGGTGAAGAGTGGAGGTTCACCAGATTGGACAAGGGGAGATGAAGGGAAGGGAAGAGGGTGGGAATGGGAAAGACAATAGAATTAATCAGTCATAACTTTCCTATGTTCATATATGAATATACAACTACTGTAACTCCACATTATGTACAACCATAAGAATGGTAAACTATACTCTATGTATGTATGATATGTCAAAATACATTCTACTGTCATGTGTAACTAAAAAGAATAAAAAAATTGTCTAAAATTATACAAATTCCACATTTGGGAAACACTGGACCAAAGGCCATGGTGAATATTAGAAATTTTACAAACCAGAGAAGAAAGACACAAAAACCAGTGTTGATGAGAATGGATGTGGAGACAGTAACTGTTTCCCATATCATTTTATCTTTCTAGATTCAGTTTTTTCCCCTTAATATAGCTGGTGTAAATATTCAGAATTTGTTTATTTGTTGGAAAAGAAAAACTTTTTGTTTGAAAATTGTAGAATGCTTTTTGGAGAATGGATTCACTATTAACAAATAGTGCTTTCTTTTAATAACATATAGGTAACTTAATAATATAATACCAAAAAGCTAAATGCTCTTCTCAATGTATGCACATATTTGTATTATATGTCACCAAAATTCTATTAGTCTGTCCATCCATGTGTCCATCCATGCAGTTAGATAACCAGCCTGCCATCTCTGAATCAAAGCATTGTTCTTCCATGAACCTCTTCAGTTATGGTGCCACACAGCTGCTAATTAAGAATTATTTTAGTGCTGGACTATCAACTCTCTGATATAAACCTATCCAGCCTTTAACTGTTACCTTATGTGGATAATTTAAAAACTGCTTATGACTTTCAGGATATAATGAAGCAGAAATATTGCTGCAGTGGGATTTGGAAAGGATGGGAACTACTTGGTATACATAATTTATTTTCCTCCTCCTGTGCCTATGGCAGACATTGCTAATTGATCATTGCTCCTGAAGCTGGTGAGGCTCCATCTCTAGACAGCCATTACTAATCAGCTGGAGTTGACTTGTTATTTGAAACCTATATTTAGAGACTTAAAGAAAAAGAGCTTTTAAAAAAAAAGATAAGGATATGGGACAGAAGAAACACAAAGATATTCCCAGTGAATTAAAAATAAGGAATTTCTTCCTTCCTCTCTGCTGATAAAACTTGGAGTTGTGGCAAGGAAGGCAAAGGAATACTTAAGAAGTGTCTTGGTAAATCTCTTTTTCCAAAGGAAAAAAAAAATTCCTACACGAAGAGGTAATACCAAAGGCTGCTGTTACTACCATAGTGACCCAGGGAAAGCTAAAGATCTCTACTGTGGACTACTCTTGACATTATTAAACTAAACCCAAGGTGTATTTATTAAGCAACAGTATGTATACTAGGTATGGGTTTCTGCTATGCACGGTTTTATAGTGGACAAAAAAAGTGAATTTTTTAAAACAATTGGCACTTATGATATTCAGGACATCATGTCAGGTCATTAACTTGGGTCATTTTATTTAAATCCCCATACACCCTTGTTCCAAGATCCCACAAAAAATTTTATAGTCCTTCACATTTTGTTGCCTCCTGTGGACAATAAGGTGGCTGCCCTTGTGTATCTGCACACCTCTGGATTCCTTGGAAGCAGGAAAAGAAGGAAAAGAACTGAGGCCTTGCTCCTGTCCACAAAATTGTTTCCTTGACCAGACCATGCAGTTCCAAAAGAAAAGGTAAGACAACTAGTAGGACTACCCCCTCCTCTGGTCTTTTTACTTATAGTTTTCAAATATTTCCAGGTAAGAATGACATTTTACATAAAAAATAATTGTCTTCTAAACTTTATTGCAAACATCATTTTAGAAACTTAAAGAGAGCAACATAATAGGAAATCACATCCACTTAAAGGCATCGTTTTTTTCCAAATAGGGTAAAATATTAGGAGTCAGACAAATGAAAACTCCATTGGTTAGCAATGTTATTATTAGATTACCCTTATTTGAAGGGGTTAGATTATTTCAAAAGGTACAAATTAACTTGGAAAAAGGATCATAAGTAGAATATGAAGAATTAATCTTCAAAGAATAAAAGCATGAAACATTGCATAATTTAAACTAAGGTATTCTACTTTGCACCCTGCCTTGTAAATTATCAATTGGATAATATAATTCTGGGTAGTAAACTTCAATCATTAATTTTGCACTTGCAATGTATTTTCCCCTTCACCTAGGCTGCTATCTTGAGCTTGGAGAGCAAACAAGAATATCTATCTGGGTTTACCCTAGAGCAATGCAGATAGAAGTGGATTAATATCTTCTCTAGATCTCTGTGTAGCTAGTGGCCTATAGCAAACAGAGTTGAGGTTATAATGGTTCTCAAGCTAAGGACAATACTGCTAGTGTCCATGAAAATGGAAAGCAACTATAAAAATGATTGACACCTTCTATAAAGGAGACTTTCACTGTCAATCATCTAAATATGATTCATTAATCATACTATAAGCATGTGACAGCTGACTGACAATAACAAATTCTCCCCAGAGAAAGCTATATAGAAACTTAAGAGCAGCTTATTAATGTTGATACTATTTAAGCCGGATGTTATGCATCATACAGAAAGCAGATATCTTCTTGCAGCCCAACATAATTGATTCCAGCAGAACCTTGTTACCAGAGTGTGCATTACACAGTTTTGATGCTCTCCCAATTACAGAGGACTGATTGGTTTTATGAAAAAAAATTTATTCAAGAAGAAAAAAGCAGATGGAAAACATTTCTGATCTAAATTAAGCAAATTATTCAAAATAGACTTTTTGTAAAAAAAAAATGTTTTCAATTTAGTTCAGCAATTCAAGAGCCTCAATATTACACAGCATAAAAACATACGTCAACCCAATGTCAGATCCTCCACAGTCTAACACAATGTGTCAGAGATCAAGACGTCATATGCTGTGTTTTAAC
Organism: Glaucomys volans; assembly: GCA_020662805.1. Lineage (NCBI taxonomy): Eukaryota > Metazoa > Chordata > Mammalia > Rodentia > Sciuridae > Glaucomys > Glaucomys volans. The sequence continues at coordinate 3,242,395 of JAJEJO010050702.1, read as the reverse complement.
GTTTTCCACCAAGCAGTGGCTTCCTATATCAGATTGTTATTTCCTGAGGTATTCTAAAGAAAGATGAAAAGTCAAACTTCAGAGCACAAGAGGAGAAGATAGAGGGTGTAACAATAAAGACTTGTTATGCATAAACCTACAGGTTATCCTTAGGGGAGACATCAAGTCATGTCACTATGTTTTTAAACTGTAAGAAGCATCTCTCTCTCTCTCTCTCTCTCTCTCTCTCTCTCTCTCACACACACACACACACACACACACACACGCACATTACTATACAACTTCTAGAAATTCAAATACCGTATAAAATAAAATGAATTTCTGTTTTTCCCTCCACTTCTGTCTCTTCCCATGCCTCTCTTTCTGTGTCTCTCTGGCTTTTTAGATACATACTAATGGGTCATGGAATAGTAAGACAGCTCATAGGGACCTAAGTTTCAATTCAAGTTTCAGGTTTGCCCTTGTAACAGCTACAAGTGTGTAGGTTATTCATTCTAAAGTAGTGGTAATTGTTTCCCCAACCCAAGGATTATTAAAAATTAAATGAGTTCAGAGTAGTAGCCCATGCCATCTGATCAATTAACCTTGCTCATGTCAGGATAAATTTTTGGATTGTAACATGTGTGTGTGTGTGTGTGTGTGTGTGTGTATAATTAGATTTTTCAATACATGTAACCTGGCCATATATAGACATTTAGACTATGAAATTTTGCAAGTGAAAGGAGTTGTGAGAGACAATCTGATTCTCTAATTCAATAGTAAAGAGAACTAAGTCACAGAAACACTGAAATTGTTTGCCTTATCAAATCATTTATTTCTTTAAAATGATTGTGTTGAGAATTTTTGAGTTGCTCAAAATTGTTGCTTGCTTTCAATGAAGATGTAAAATTAAAATATTTTCATTTGTGGATGGATCTCTGGAAACTATCATGCTAAGTGAAATAAGCCAATCCCCAAAAAACCAAAGGTCAAATATGTGGAAACTAACTCATAATAAGGGGGATGGGGCTGGACATTAGAAATTTAGTGGAGTGGACAAAGGGGAATGAAGAGAAGGAAGGGGTGATGGGAAAAGGAAAGAATAGAATGAATCTAACATAACTTGCCTATGTACATACATGAATATATCACAGAGAATCTCACCATCCTGTACATCCACAAGAAATTAATTTTTAAAAAAAACTATGGATAAAAGGCAGAAAGATTAATAGAGGAAAGGGAGCAAGGGATGGGGAAAGGGAAGAGGAAGGAGAGGTACTGAGGTCTGAATTAAAATAAAGTAAATTCTGTGCTTATATAATTATGTCAGAATGGATTCTACTGTCGTGTATACCTAAAAAGAACCAATACAAATATTTTCATTTTTATCTATTTTGCCTTCATTGCAGTTTAATAATTTGTCATTTCAAATTAATTTATTAGCCTCACAACAAAGTGTTTGCCTTTTAAAAAAATGAGTTTTATTTCTTTGCAATTCCTTTCTTTTTTAAAAATAGTTTTATTAGTTGTTGATGAACCTTTTAAAATTTATTTGTATGTGGTGCTGAGAACCCAGTGCTTCACACATGCTGGGCAAACGCTTCACCACTGAGCTACAATCCCTGCCCCAAGTATTCACCTTTGTAGTAACTATTTTCTGATATTTTTATATCATAATTGGATAGAAAAGAGATGCATCCAGTTGAAAGAAAGGGAATAAAATTCATTCACTCTTTCATTAGTTTTTTTCAGTAAATCTCAAAATATGTGTTATGTGAATACCATAATGAGAGTATAAAGACTCATCATATGTAGTGGGAAATAATATTTTGAACTAGAAGGGTTCTTCACTGAAGTGATTAGTAATAATTATGTATTAAAAATAAGAATATAATAAGGTTAATAACTAAGAGGTCAAAACCTTGTTCATTATTATAAGTTGAAATTCTTTTTAGTATTTTATAAGAATGAAATTTAAAGTCTTCATTGTATCACATGTAGAATTATAAATAATTCTATTTGACTTTAGAAATTGTCTTTACATCACTTTTCCTTTGTGTTTTATATTGTTTATGCTTCAAGGTATAATATATATCTCTCATCCCGTCAGAATGAAATAATAGACCAATTTTTCTTGAATTACTATATTCAGGGGTTTTTAAAGAAACTGATTTAATAAACCCACCCACTCCCTTCAACACAAAGCACAAAGTAGAGACAAGATATATTAAGTATCTTCTGAGTTCATTCTTTTATGAATAGCTGATTCTCTCATTATACTTAGCTGTTTCCCCTTAGGAACAAAAAATATGGGTCAAGTCCTATTTTCATGGCCTTATTAAATCACAACTGCAGGTAGCATTTTTAAGCATCTGTGGCATTGTTTTAAAGGTATCTTTCACACAAAGGTGGTTTTTAAAAAGCCACTCTTCCCTATGTTTTGCATAATTGGCTTCTCTTTCTCCAAAACTCAGAATTTTTATTCTGTTCTGTTTTAAGCATTTTTCATCTTGCAGTTAAAATGCTAGCCTCTTGGCCCTAACTTCCTTTCCCTTGTTCCCAGCAAGCATCTGTTTTTCCACATTCTTCTATAGTTTAACTCAAAATGCCAATCAGTGATGATTGATCACATTTTCAGACAACAGCCTAGACCCTGATTCTGCACTCCACATGCATTTGCCATTTTGATTAATGAACATAAATCAGGGGTGACAATTCACATTTGCAAATGGATGAGAAGAATTATTAGAAATGCAGCATGTTAGTAAGCTAAAGCTCCCCTTCATTCTATCACAATCCCATTGAAAACAAATACATGCCCCTCAGAGAACCTCGTGTTTATCATTAGGGAATATCTGAAATATGGAAATAAAACACATGCTGCCCAGGCCTGTTTTCATTATTTTGATCTCATAAAAAAATCTGTATTTCAATACAGCATAAGCACCAAGTGATTTTGAAACATCATTTCTATGTTTGTATAAACCTCTGTTATAAAGGCTCAAAAAGACAGCTTCTTTCCTTATCAAATAATGAGTTCATAATTGGGTTGGTGGGAATGGGGCATGAAAGAGAATGGTAAACATACATTTAAACTTCTTTCCTGAATTTACAAACTTGATAAAAATCAAGGATTCATTCTATGTCCACTTAATGGTTATTTGCTTCTTTTTTACCCTTTTTTCCTCAACCTCAGGAACATAAACTCATATAAATAATGTTTTGAGTTCAAAGCACCAATGATATTGTAGTCAATAGGCCTCAAATAACCTACAAGCATTTTGTTTTCTTTGACCAAAAATTCCTAACCTAATGGTGACTTATAGATCTGGATCTTCAGATGAAATATTCCTAAGTGGAATACATGTACAATATAATTTATAGACCAAATGTATTGATTCTAATGTGACCTGTTTGACATACTAATTTTAAAGTTTCATAACTATAATGGCCCATTCATTGAACTAAATGAGTATTAACTCTTTGAAACTACTTAAAAACTATTTTAAAGGCTCTAGATCTAGCCAGGTGTGGTGACATGCCTATAATCCCAGTACTTGGGAGGCTGAGTCAGGAGGATGGTGAGTTCAAAGCCAGCCTCAGCAACTTAGTGAGGCCCTAAGCAACTCAGTGAGAGCCTGTCTCTAAACAAAATACAAAATAGGGCTGGGAATCTGGCTCAGGGGTCAAGTGCCCCTGGGTTCAATCCCCAGTACCAAAAAACAAACGAATAAATAAATAAATAAATAAATAAATAAATAAATAAATAAATAAAAAAGGGTCTAGATCTAAGTGCCTCAACAAATGCACACTTACACTAGCCGTTACTTCCATCTTACCACAGGCCACAGTTCCAGTGTTTAATAAGCATAACTTACTTTTCTGGTGAAAAAAAATGGATATAATTTCAAAGCACATGTACTAATAGTATCAGAAAAAAATTTTGAAACTCTATCACCAGTTTGAAAGTTACAAAAATATTTACTATGTTCAGATTAAATTCCTGCCTTAATTATGTCATAATATATTTGCTTTAGGAGTTGGATTTTCTTTCTCCCTAGTGGTGCTCAAGCTTTAGCTTAAAGGCAGCTGGAGAAAACCATAATGTCCATGTGGGAGAATAACAAAATAGGCACTGTTAATTGGTCATCTGAATTTTCAGAAGTTACATTAAAGTTCCACTAATCAAAACACATAGGAGGAATTAACCTGTGCAACCAAGGAAAAGTATATAATCTCCAGAGTGCCTGAAAGTCCTACTTCTTGGCTTCTTGCATATACTTGTCAGGGCCTCACTTAGAAGTTTCAATGTAAGCATTAATGGATGTGAAAATTGAGCAATGAGTTAAGTGTCCCTTTGGCTTAATTTTATTCAAAAATGTATATTTTAACAAGGCAATGCCTTAGGTGCTGTGGATAGAAATATCAAAGAGTGTCAGTTTCTGCTTTCAAAGTATTCTTGATCCAGAGAGGGAAATACACATAGAAGAAAAATGATTTATGATGCAGTTTTATAAGAATAGTAATGGAAGGAGGCATATGACAGAGTGCTAACAAGAGGCAGAAAGTTCAAACCCGAATGGGGGGAGTGTCATATAAGATATTATATCTAAGTCATGAAAATGCAATTCCCTAGCCATATAAAGAAAGAAAAAATATTCTGAGAAAAAGAAATAATGAATTCAGGAGAGATAAGAACGAAGTATTATGGCATGGTAGAAGACTACAAGTGGCCTGACCTGCAATGTAGACACAGGGCACACTGGGAGTGCGGGTAGGGGATAAAGGATGAAGCTAGTAAGGAAATTATAGGTTGGAACCTAGATATTACTTTGTAAGTAATACATAAATGAATACATGAGGTATTTCACCAAATAAAAAGTTATATTTAAGTTAGCACTAGAAATTTTATGGAGTTTTAGAATACTTAAAAGTAAACTAAATATGAATTCATATTTTTAATTGATAGAATATTTTGTCAGGCCCACAAGCAAAAGTTATGGTTTATATTAAAATGTCTGATTATAGTAGAAAACCACCAAATGAATACAATTTATCATTTGTCGTCACTAAAGTAGGTGCCAAAAATCTAGTTGGCAATTGTGCCTTAATGTCATCCCATTATCATTTATCATTTTTCCTAATGCATCAATATCTAAGCGTAAGTCCAAGAAGGCAGGCTTGGTCAGCAACCATGGAAATATGAGGTTAAATTTTTCTTTGTCATAAAAGGGGTCTTGCCTTCTTATACATGGGACATGGCATTTAAGTGAAGTTCACATAACCTTTTAAGTAGGGACACTTCTTTAAAATATATTTTTGACTGGGATAACTACACCACCATAAGTGGTAGAATAAATTGTAGCCATGTGTCAAAAAGTAGGTCATCCTAATGAGCATGGGAAGATGGTATTTTCCTTTAGGAAATGTCAGGATATTTTTTCATAAGCAAGTAATATACTTTATTAATAATACTCTGTGCATTGTGTACTTAAAATTATTGACTTCATACCTTCTTTAATGCCACACGTTATTTAAAATAATTGACCCTTGAAAAAATGAGGTTGGTATGGCATCAGATACAACTTGAATGGAGGTCTACAGATATTAGAGTTATAAATGGAAAACCTTTTCAATGTTGGGTTTGTTTTTATGTTTAGTGAATATTTTATACCTTAAACCAGAAAGAATGAAAAATCACCCTGAGTGAGTAGAAGTTCTGAGTTAGAGAATACTTTGGAAGCATATATAGTACCATCAACTCTCAGGAGCATTGGAGGTTTTCCTTTAAACTCCAGTTATAGTCTGTATGACATAGACATCATCCCCACCTGCTGGTTCCCTAGACCCACGGAAACTTGACATGATGGATCCCCCCTAGGCAACCTGGTGCATCTTGAGATGGTTCTATTAGAAAATGTTTTCTTGTATTTTGCCAAATCCGTGTCCTTATAACCAACATTCTCTAACCCAAATGCCTTCTGCTGTGACCTCACAGAGTAAGTCTTTTGAATATCTTGAAGACAGTTTAAGATTAGTTCCCTTCCATTTTTATTAGATCACTAACCTAGCTGCCAGAGAAATGTGGTAGATAAAATACTCTGAATTTAGCTAAATATTTGCAAAGTCTCTCATTGAGTTATTATAGACAGAAAAGTGTTGGCTGATAGTATAATTAAGTGGATTGATAACCAGGATCTATTAATTTAATGGGTCATTGTCACCCTGAAGAGCTCTGAGGGAGGTGGAGGAGAGAGGGAGAAAGAGAGAGAGAGAGAGAGAGAGAGAGAGAGAGAGAGAAGCAGAGAGGGAGAAAAGGAGAGAAGGAGGGAGAGAGAGAATGTGTCTGGATGCTGCATGGGTCTTCACTGTAGAAACTTGACTGGGACAGGATCAAATTAACTCTAGAAGCAACCCTGAGAGGGAGAGTGGATATGCCTAATGATAGCCCAGAGCACTGGGAAACTCACTTCCTCATTCCCTAATTTAAAAGTCCACATTTCAAACAACTTCTATGGGGTCCTCTTATGCACATAATCATTCTTCCCCATCCTGACTCCAAGGGCCTTATTTTTCTTCATACTACTTATCACCTGTTGTATGTTTGTCAGTTGACCTGAAATATCCCATTTTAGAATGTAAACCCCAACAGTTTTTCATTTTCATTGCCAAGATTCCAAACCCTCTATTCTTTCCTGCTAAAGCACTAATAGTCAAGTCATTGGCATGAACTTACAGTACATGGAATGATAGAAGAAGCAAGCTCAGAGGATGACGTGGTAGGGAGGCAGGAAATAGAATCCCTTCTGATACACATCTTTGTCCACTATCTGCTGAACTCTGTGCTAGCATCTGATGTTATGTAGCTCCTCTAAAATTTTGTAAGGGTATATTGTTGAAGACTTAAAAAACAATCTGAGAAATTATTTTATTGTTAACAAGGCCTCCAGCAGCTCAATTCACAATAGCTAGGTGCCCTTCAATAGACGAACGGATAAAGAGACTATGGTACATATGTACAATGGCATATTAGCCCTAAAGAAGAATGAAATTATGGCATTTGCTGATAAATGGATGGAACTGGAAACTATCATGCTAAGTGAAATTAAGCCAAAGCAAAAAGTCAAAGGCCCAAAGGCCGAATGTTCTCTCTGATGTGTGGATGCTAACTCACAATAAGTGGGCATATGGTAGGGGGAGTTCACTGGATTAGACAAAGGGGAATGAAGAATGAAGGGAATGGAGGGGGGATGGGAATAAGAAAGACAGTAGAATAAATGGGACATAAATTTCCTATGTTCTTATATGAATACATGACCAGTGTAACTCCACATCATGAACAACCACAAAAATGGGAAGTTATACTCCATGTATGTATGTCAAAATAACTTCTGCCATGTACAACTAAAAAGAACAAATAAAAAATTTAAAAATAAATAAGGTTAGCTGTAGTAAGTGAAAGCAATTGGATTCAAATCCATAGAGGACTAACCACAGACTAGGGGAGGGAGAGTTTTAAATGTCTGGCTATAAGAATCTCAGCAACATATATAAAGGGGGTTTTGTTGGAAGAAAAATGAAGCATAATTGAGAATAACGAAGTAATTGTGGAAAAGTGTATGGGTTCAGTGGGAAGACAGAAGGTAATTTCTGAGGGATGTGAGAATAGGGAAGGCTTTGAGAAGAGTCCCTGTGAGTTTCAGAGTTCGGCAAAGGTTATGGGCCCAGAGAGCTCCAGACCGAGAGATTTGTGTTTTGTTAGCTGTGGTTGGCTATTGGCAATTCCATAGTTATCAAAAGTGGTGTGGTGAGCCTGGAACACTCTTAATGGGAGCAGTATCAGTCCCAATGGGTGCAAAACTTGGTTCTTGGGGAAGGAGTATAGTACCGGTGAAATGAGAGAGAGACAGACAGACATCTAATGCAATAGAGGCCTGAGGAGAAAATAATTTACACAAACAAGCTCCTCTCTCGTGTTTTAAGGACTCTCCTTTATATATTATGATTCATATATGATAGTGTTCAGGAGTACACTCTGGCCCTGGGTACATTCTGATAGACCTGGGTCTATCAGGGTCTCCGCATGCTGTACATGTGCCATAGACTTTACTAAATGCTTCCCAAGTATTCATTGATTAAGGTCTTGCAATAAATTTGTGAGAAGGACTTTGAATAAAACTTGCCCAAGGTCACACAGCTCCTAATGAAAGCACCAACATCATTTTGAGCTGTATTTTCCTGACTGAGAAAAGGGGGTTACAAGATAGTAATATCTATTTTGTAGACTTTTTGAGAGAATCACACAAGATAATGTATGTAAAGCAGTAAGCAGAGTGCCACGCAGGAATGTTAGTTACTCTTACTATCCATCGCAGTTGATGCCCTGTATTGTGTGGATAATCATGGTTCACAGAATTGGCTATTCTTAAAGACCTTATTCTACTTTAGCTAATACAATGTTATCTACATTGATTAGTTCGTGTAACAAATGCATCACGCTCATGTAAGATATTAACAAGGGCGGAAGCTGGATGTGGGTATATGGGAACACTTTGCTATATTCAGAACTTTTCTAAGTGAATGTATTCCAAAATAAAACATTTATTTAAAAATTTATCTCTAGCAATGAAATATGTTCTTTTAACTTGCAATTTTATACAATTTGATCCCATAAATTCAACTGAACAATGAAAATGTCAGGGAAAAAAAATCCTTATTGCAGTGCACAGGGGAATTTGAAACGTTCTGAACTTGGGCCAGCAGATGGCAGAGTACTCAAGCATCTGAACTTGGGCCTAAACTGGCTTCCCATCAAGTGAAACCTTTTCATTTTTCATGGAGTTTTAGTTAATTTACAATGCCAAACATAAAATCCCGTTGCCTCTCAGGACACCAGTATTGCTGAAAATAAAAAAGGGCATGAGTGTGGAGTGGATGCTTAGGTCATAGGTCTTCCACTGAGGGAAGAGTGGCTTTCATTCTGAGCACTGCTGACTCAGGTACTAATTCACAGTGTAGGGACAGTGTATCTGCAAACAGATGGCCAGCCGCCTTGCCCAGTCCCTTCACCTGTTCGCGGTGGTGAGCCCTCACCGGGCCCAGGCGAGGGGATGATTGACTCTGTAGACCAGACTACCGGCTAATCAGCGATCCCCAGCTGTGCCGACCCTGATCTAGAGTTACTGCTGGAACTCCAAATGAAAAGGTTGGCGAACAGCTCTTGTTGCAGGGATTGAGGAGACTGCTGTGCTTTCCTGTGTAGGAAAAGCAATGTTTGTTAGAGGAAATCGATTTCTCTTTGGTAGATTAGTGGCCATGATAGAATTCACACACAGAGGTTCCATATGGATAAAGATGCTATTTTTTTTTCTTCTGTCTGGGAGAGAGGGAGATAATTTATGTGAGCAAGTGAAAGGTAATGTAGAATAAAAGGGATATTAGTTAGACATTTTAGTCCTCAGCAAAGAATTTAAGGCTAATGGCCTCCATCTGATCCAAAAGCCAATTATGCTAATGGCTCTCTTAGATGGAAAAGCTGTGGCCATAAGTCAACACAGACCTTTGGCACCCAATATGTTTGCATGGATTCTAGGGTGATTCTTCTCCTCACATTGCCTGGCTATGCTCAAAGTTAAAATCATTTTTTACCCTTTGATCACGTGTGACCTATAAGGTGATAAGACTGAGTGAAGTAGAAGCTTTTTATAAGACCATGAGTGGATAATCCTCCAAGCTGAGTCTTATGCTATACTCAGAAATCATGGAAGAAAAAATAGACTCAATATGCTATACAAAGAAAAGTTGTCATCTTCATATCCAGGATTATGTTTCTCACCAAATGCAAGGAGACTGATTTCTTTTGTGCAGAAGGCTAATGATTGAGATGGGTTAATGTACAGGCATTAGTTAATCTTAGCAGTCTGTTAAATGAACAGGTTTATTGACTTTACAAAAGGCTGCTTTGTGTAATGATTACATTGAAAGAGCAGAACTCAATATGATGCAATATAAGCATTCTTTTCCTTCCATTATCCCCAAACCCCAGCCAGGCCAGCCAGTGAGTTCCATGCCTTTGATGAAGCAGTGACTTAATTATAAAAATAGTCCCTTAATTTTCAGAATCCCTCACTTTATTCAAAGTTAAAACTCCTCCATTAGTTCCTTTGATACCCCTCTTCCTTAAGCTTTAAGGGACAGTGGAAAAATGCTGCCATGGCCTTTCTCCAAAGGCCTGCTATCCCAAAGAGTCCCAATTCTTGGCCCCTCTCACTTCTTAATATCATCAAAGTACTGATTGAATTAAGGGGCTAATTTGTTTGGAGAATACCATTTTTGCAAGTCATGTATGGTGATCTAGAATTTACTTCAGGATATTGGGATAATGACCCTGATCTCATCAGCCTTTAAGCCTTCTGCCAAATGTAGAGAAAAAGGTTCCATTTAAATATCCTGCTGTGTTTATAACTCTAGGAGGAATTTTGAGATGTTGAAAATACACACAATGAATTAATATATCTAAACATTACTTGGTACCCCAATAATATGTATAATTTTTGTTTTTATCATTTCATAATAAACAAATATTTTTAAAAAGACACCATGATGGTGTGAAGATAGCAGTATCCTAGGATTCCTGTTTAGGGACTCTTGGAGGGCAGTGGGAAATCAGTTGCATGCAGAGTTCAGGTATGCTGTTTTTCAAATTTGGGATTAGTAAAGTTTAAGAACCTGAAAGCAAGTCAAATATTTTTGACCTCTCTTCTTATCTATAAGATAAAATTATTGAGCTAGAAAGACTCTGACGGTTCCTTTCAGTTCTTCAAAATTATTTAAGAATGACAAGCAAGCAAGCAAAAAAGGAAATTGAATTGTCACAATATTACATCTACTCATCTTAATTTTGATTTTGTTCACAGAGAGTAGGCAGTTTTTAAGACCTAAAAAGCTAAGACATCTTCATATAATTTACACACTTAAATGAGAAGAGCAAATGTGAATTGTATAAAAATGATGGCCGTTGTAGATATGATAAAGGTTAATTTCCAGCTATAGTCAGGAGCAACTATTATCAAATTAATTAGTTTTCATTTGGGTTTCTCTAGGAAAATCTTTTTTTTTTTTTCTTTTCTTTTTTTTTCTTAAGTCGCTATGTCCTCAGGTTAGAGTGTTAACTGGAGCTGCTTTCAGTCCATTTGAAATGTGAATTTTTTTTAATGAAAACATAGAAATCACTGAGTGAATACTAATGCTTTTGATGGAGGAAAAAAAAAGATTTGTTGAGACAAATAAGTAGAGTGGACATAATAAATTAGTGTTTAGGATAGACTACAAAGAAACCATAATTAATAAAAGGGTACCTGCAAAGCATCCAGGAAGATTTTTAAATTTTAAAAATGTCCTTCCCCCACCAGTCTGCAGAACCATTGTCATATTTGGTAGAAAATAGCAGCATAAAGTCTTTTAGGTTCTAAGGTGGACACTGCAAAACAATGTTGATGGCTTAGTTCTTTTTCCCCTTATGGATCAGTTTTTTCTAATTTGGTATAGAGTTCACTAAGAAACTTCAGCAGCCAAGGGAGAACTGTCCCCCCTTCCCACCTCCTACACCCCCACCCATACACCTTTAGCTTGTCTCTCACTTGTTCTACATAATAAACTGGGCACAAATTCTAAGTCCTGTGAGGTAACAAGTGTAGAGTGACCTTTCTTCTGCCTCCTTCTGTGAAATGAAGGCATGGCTGTTTAGCCTTTCTGGTCCTCCCACTGTTCTTGGAAGCACAAGTGACTGTCTGGATGTGTAGACGAATGTGCCAATACCACGAAGAGTAAATGTTTGGGTCTTTACTTTGGGCCCTGCTGCTGTTTGCAAAGGCCCAGAGGGCAGTGAGAGGCCCTCATTTCACAGCAGCAGTTGAGGATATCACTGTGGTAAGCGAGGCAAATGGCACAGGAAACATGCCTCCCGCACACGAAATGATTTTAAAGTATATGGCGTTTTGTTTTGGACTAACCTAACATTTAACTCGTTTTTGCAGTCTTTGTGTTATCTAGTTTGAAAACTCTCATTCGTTTTTTGTCCAGTAAATTTTCCTTATTTAGACATAAAATCACAGTACCTTTTGTAACCTTCTCATCCTAGCTAGCTTCTGCTTGGGACCTGGGGCTGCAATGCCTTTTGTTGTTGTAAAACAAAGACATAATTATATCCAAGAACAGTATTTAAGTAATTTAAAAAATAGTATATATAAGTTAGCACTTTAAACTCCAGAAAGGGCATTTGGAATCATAGATTGAATTAGGAAGAGACAAACCTGCATTCTAATCATGGTTCTGTTGGAGACATAACCTAGAGCAGGCATCTCATGAGCTCAGATTTCTAATTTGTAAAATGAAGTAGTTGAACTGCTGAGCTCTAAGATCTTTTTAGCTCAAAATGGTATTCATGGAGTTCTTGATGTCTAAAAGAAATTTGCCCTTGTTAAAAGTATCAATTACCCTCAAATTAGCTTTTGTTCATTATATTTAAACTATTTCTTTGTACATGGAATAAAAAAGGAAATTACTAAATTTATTTGCAGGGATCTGAATACCATTTGGTTATGCAGTCTGACTACTTTAATGTGAAAATAACTTGCAAAATTGAAAACTGTAGAGGAAGTCTGAGTTAACGGCAAATCTCTAGCCTTCTTTAAGGGCCTTCGTCTCAGAATGTGGTTTTAGAATCAGGCACTTCACCATTTGAGGCAAGAAGAGAAAGAGAAAGAAATCAAATAATATAGTAGCAAACTCTGACAGGAGCTCTTCTCCTATATTAGACTTCCTGATCTTCACTTGAGGACCTGCATTTCCTACAGAGGCCTTACTGTTTAATATAGAAGACCCCCTGTCCCCCCAGTGAATTTGGTTAGAAAATTACACCTCTCAGGGCTTCTGCCCAAGTTTCTCCCTTATGTACTACTGACATTTCTGCAAATCTCCTCTAAATATTGTGAGAGATAGAAGTGGCTTTTTATTTGGAATGCTAGTTGTGACTTAGGATTATCAGTGAAGCCCCTTTGTTTGAGCTTTATTGAAGCATGTCAACAGCTGTCAGCAATAACACTTGCTCCGCCTGCTGCAATGTGATGTATTGATATGTATACAACAATATGTTATAAATTGAAATAAAATATGCATTTTTTCATAATTTATCAGCATTATGATGGCACAAAAAAGGCAGTCTTATGAATAATACAGAGCTCTTCAGCGGGCATTATGTACTGTAGGTAATAAACGCAGCCTCTCCCCTGGCCTGCCAGGAGTTGTAAAGCAGAATGCATTAGTTCAGCCCTGTGATAATAAATCATTTTAGTATGTCAGTAGGCTCTGGCTAACTTTTACTCCTGAGGTCTGAAAGAATAGTGTGCCATACGGCTCTGGATGGTTCCTGAAGTGTTTAGACTGGCTCTGACTCTCCTGGGTAATGTTTTGAGTGAGCGATATGGTTAGATAACAAGTGGCAGTATTTCTCAGGTATCGATATTGTGATGTCTCCTGTTGTTTTATTGCCTGGAGTGGCTGATTTTGTCCTAATTGGAACTGTAGTTCTTCTTTGTGTCTCTATTTGCAATATGGTGTGGTGTTTCTTTAAAAAATAAAAGTTGTTCTGTAATCTTGTGCACCTGTTCTAAGTGATATCACCCTGCCTTCTCAGTTATCTTTGCATGGATAAGAAATCAATAAGTCCTTACTGTTCTTGTTTTATCCTCTTGAAAAAATACAGATACCCTTATAGGAAATGTTTTTCTTGCAGCTACAACGGCCATCATTTTATCACTACTTCATATGTTCCAAATGGTAACAAGACATCTGCATTGGTAACAAATCACAATTGATTATATGAAAAGGATTTAGAGAAGCATGTTTGCATAAACTTTGTTAGAATAGCCAAGCTTTCTGCATATATTAATTTCTCCTACAATAATAGCAAGAGTGGTGATTTATGCGTAAGTAGAAAAGGTCTGACTTTAAATCATTCTTTTGGCCGAGAATGTAGACCTGAATTTTTAACATGTTGCAATTTTCTCATATGGTAACAAAGATGAAATAAATTAATAAGAAACACTTGATTTGAAGGTAACAGCTGTTCTGAAGGAGGTGAAATATATATTTCATTTTGTTCTTATTTTCTTATGTTATAACTTCATGGACTAATTCTGAGAAAGTACTTTAGCTTTTTCTTGATGTGTAAGATTGCTCACCAAAGCTTTTGCTGCCTTGATCTAAGTATTCATACATTTGCTTCATGCTGATCCATGAACAGTTAAGAAAACAGTGATTTGATGCACACACACAGTACCAGTTACGGCAGTGTAATAGCATGGTTTATAACTTAAGCCCATTTTAAACATTCAAACTAATTAGAGTCATAAAACTATAATAATAGTGCATTTTAATCCACTGGTGTATTAACTAATATGGGAGGGGCATGCTTTTCATACAAAAGATTCTGAACTAGGCCTGAAGAATATTTGGATTGAAACAGGTGGGAAATAACAGTTCAGGCCCACTGCTCCTTCGTATCACTCTAATGTAAATGCAGAGCCCATTAGGAGCAGCACACCAGCTGAGCTGCATAAAGATGGCCAATTTCTAAGGAAACCAGAATTTATGTAATACAGGGCCTTTTAGACCACATCAACTTGACTCCATTTGAAAGCAAATATGTAAGCGGCGCAGCTCACAAGGCACGGCATGGCTCTCCCACCTTTCAAATGGCTTGTGTGGCCTCTGTTCTGCACCAGCGGGCCCTCAAAGCTGGCTCCCACAGAAGAGATTGCTGCAGTCCAATATTGGGATTAGGAAAGCGTGGAGCACTATGGCGACAGCAATTTTGAAGACAGATGCCTTCTGTTTGTTTCCAGATTGGGGACAGTGAAGAAAATAGCAGTGCAAAGTCCTTTTCCATGAACTTACCTCTTCTTTTTGCTTTGTGAGTATACCCTAAAGAAGAAAATGGAATTCTGACTGCGGGACTCAAGGTGGACCTCCAGTGATTGTTATGAAAGAGTAGGACATGTTGACACCAAGGGTATGCTGTCAAATGTTTAGCATAAGGATGTCAACTTCTTTGTGAGAAGGCTTTGTGATGCACAGGAATTGCTGGCGATGGCCTTTCCTTTGGATTCATGTGTGGCTAGAGATTTATTTGATGTTTGAGATCCATTGTGCTTTGGAATAGAATCCTCTTAGCATCCCTAACATAAGCTCACATGAAAGATGATTTAAAGTACTGTGGTGGGCTAACATGCATTGCTTCCTTTTATGGGAAATGTTTTCTAATAAAAAATTTTTCAAAGAAAAATATCAAATACTCTTTAGTAGAGAATATTATGCTCCATTAAGTGGAGGTTTTCTTAAAATGCTTTTATTAAAACACATCTTTTGTTTAGAAAATAGAAATTCAGAAGCCAGTTTCTCTGACATGATACTTTTTAAAGTAAAAGTAAACAGGTCACTGCCACCACATTTTCTATGAAATTTCTTTTTTACCATTTTATTTAGAAAAATATAAAAGAAACAAATTATTTCACATATGTAATGAAAAAATTCAACCTTAGATAAAACATATATACATTTATACATAGTGTTCTATAGCGCACACACATACACACACTGACATATATAGAAGCATTTTATCAACTTGGAGAAAAATTCTAGAAAAAAATCTAGTATTGATATTACTTAATGAACTTTCATGGAAAAGTAATTACAAAAATCACGTCTAAACCTATGAGGAATAGTTTCATATATTTAGCTTGATCCCCAAAAAATAGCTATTCAGAAATCTTCAGAGGATGAATAACCTGCCATTCCTTATAGTCTTAACTATAAGATATTAACTACTTTTCCTGGGTCTGGCATGGATGCCCATCTCTAGTACTTTGAAACTTCTTTCTTCATTTATAAATATTTACAGTTTTCTACTTCTATTTTGATTTGCTCCCTTAAACATTCTTTGTAATCTGTTTCTCTCTCTCTGAATCAAAGCATAGATTCAAATGAGAGAATAAAATACTTTTCTTAAAAATGGGATATATTTTACTTGCTTCAAAGTTTTTTCCTTTTTTTTTTTTTTTTTTACATTATATGTTACTGTTAACGTTGGGTAATGCAAACTCCGCAATGGAACTTATGAAACATTTTCAAGATATCCAAAAATGCTTTTAACCACCAGATTATAAATGCTTTTATAAAGATAGGATATAAAGATATTAAAATTCTACTTTACCCGGTTTCTAGGAACACTGTAGATATTGAAGGGGCTTAATATTTTCTAAGACATTTGTTATCAAAAATACTATTACTTGTTCTAATAAAAATGCTTCTAAAATGAAAACTTTAAATGGAAGAGCCAAGAAAGTTATAGCCTTGCCTCATAATTGATTAGGTATAAGACTGTGAATATTATAGTATTTCTTAGATATAGCTAGAATTGAGTTTAATCTTAGGTTCTCTCATTTAGTAACTATATAAACTATGATATATGACTTAAACTCCTGGAATCTCAGTTTCATCATCTGTCAGTCATCAGTAATTACTCTCAGAGTTTCTGGAAAATTTGAATGTGCCCTAAAAACATTATTTTCCTTATTTATAAAAGAATTTTTCAGAGTTCCTCAAAGTAAAGTAGCCCTTAAGTAAAACAAGTGCTCAATACAGTAAAGGCATGTAATGGTGATAGTTATTAAGTGAGATCAGAACTACATGAGGCTTGGTTTGTATACTTCATGAATTCAAGTTTTATGAACAGGAAATAAGACATGTTTTGTACCATGAGGAAGGTCTGTAGCAGGACAGGTAGAGGCTGCAGTCACTCATCTCCATGAAGACCCCTTATCACATCCACTACATTTGCAAGAAGGCATCTTATTACATCAAAACTGGTATATGAGATATGACCTCACTGAGTCCCACCAAGCACAAGGAACCCAACATGGGAGGGAGGAAACCAGGGCAAGATCAAACAGAAATCTGCTGCCATTAGGACCTATATCCACCCAAGTGGTGCAGCTGACTCCCCAGAAAATCAAAGCATGAGTATTGGATTTTAGAGAAAAGTGTGCATCAGGCTTAATGGTTCTAAGGCAAGGAAGCGATCTAAACCATAATTATAACTATGAAGTTGTGAATCACAATGAACAGAGGGACAAAAAAATGGACAGAAGAAGAGACTTAAAGAACCAGATAGAGTTGTTAATTCCCAATAGAAGGCTTGACAATCTTTACCAAAGGGGAAAAAATGTTCCAGATCTTGTACTTCCTTGAGTTCCCTTTGTGGAAGGAGTGGGTTTTATGGTTTCTGGAGAGAAGTTGGACAGAAAGTATAGACTAAGAGAAGGAATGCCAAAGCACAAAGGTCAAAGAAGGAAGCCATATTTGAAAGAATAAAGGTTGTCACAACCCCCCACATCTCAGTGACTTCATGCAGTAAATGTTTATATCCCACTTAAAAAAGTCTAGTGTGAATATTCCTCATCAGGCAGCTCTCCTGGATGGCTCATGTCTGAGATAGGTCTCAGAACTCTGGGGTCCTTGCACTTCATGACTTCCCCACCATTCCTGAGTCCCTCCATTCCAGCTGCTCAGTCTGGGTGTGATGGAAGTGACTAGGAGATGGAGGGACAATGGGTCAGGTCTGGAAAAAATCTTGGTGACTTTCGCCCTCATTCTGTCAGCCAGAAATTAGTTTTGGAGTCACACCTGAATCTAAAGTACCTGGGAAATGTAGCCTTTCTGGTGCTCATGAGGAAAATGAACAGGCACATTTATGTGTTATGTCTGCCAGGGCCTCTAGAGTGCTTATCCAAGTGCACTCAAGTGACTGGTCTGTTGCTTTCTCCCCATTCCCAGCTCCTACAGTTCTCCCCTACTACCCTACTTCCGCTCTGTCAAGAGCTACCACCTGAGATGGCTGTAAAGCCAGTGGCTGCTGCCCACTCTCTCTGCCACTATTAATTATGAATGCCATGGAAAAGTGCCAGCAACTTGGAGGATTTCCTTGGAATCTTTAACAGTTCTTCCCCTGTTTTTAAAAAGTAAACTCACCATTAATGCGTATTTCTAGTGTGTTGTTCTCCAAGTGGCAGAAATAACTCATCCTGGCAAAAGGAAATCACCCTGGAAATTACCAGAGGATGTGACATGGATTATTTAGTGTAATGGCTGAAGGTGTTTTCAGTAAAATGCAGTGTACGCTGTGTTCCCTGATCCCATTTGTCCTCTTAAAATTAATTTCTGTAGTGTTTCACAGTTACCTGTTTAATTATTCATTCCAGATGTCATGGAGAATGATACAGTACTGCAAAATAAAGCCAATAAAACAAGTTTCTAATGCTAAATATCAAAGCTGGAAAATATGACCATTACAAATAAGCAAGAATCTGTCTTCCCTTTTCATAAGTATTCTACAAAGACATGCCATGCAATAAACAATAGTGTCGCTTAGATTAATTTGAAGATGTTTGCATAAATATGCTGAGTTTTATAGATTTTTCTCTCTACGGTTTGTTAGTACCACAAGAGTACATGTTCCAAGACAAAAACTCACCTTATTCTTTCATGCCTTAGAAACTTCCACTTTGAGGTGGTGTGCTATGGGATTGGTGTGAGCTTTCAGAGTCAGGTTTGGCCTTCTGGACACTTGTTTGGGCTACTAGCCATCTTGAAGATGGTTTCCCATCTTAAAGTATACTTCACAAAGTTATTGTGTGTATGGAGCAAAACTTGAAATTTTATTTAAGTTGCCTCTTTGGCTGGCTCACCTGTCTCTTAAAAAGTGATGAATTTCTATTAATAATTCTACATGAATTATAAATGACAAAGCTGATTTCACAGGATACAAATATAAGTAAGAAGAATAGCATGATTTGTTGTGCCTTAATAAAGATTGCTAAATGAGAAAGAAAATTAATTTATTTTAAATATTTAACATTTAAAATTGTTTTACTTAAAATATTACAGCAGATAGGGTAATTTTAAAACTAAGTTTCCTTATTAAAATACACATGATTGAAACTTTATTATCTTAAAGATTATCTCTTTTCAAACCTGAGTTCAATGAAACATACCTCACCAGGTGCAAAACTCAGAAATTAAGGCAGAGCCTTTGTATATTAAAAACAGGATAACAAAAACAATTTTTAAAAGCCTCCTATAAAACCTGGAAGATAACTTTGAAGAGATTCCTTGGAGAAAAAAACTGAAAACATAGAAGATCAATTCAGGAGAATAAATTTCCTTAACATAATTCTAAAATGAGAGAAATGAGAAAATGCAAGTGAGGAAATAAGACATGAGAGAAGAATATTTCCTATTGCTGAGTGGAGATATGAATCTTCAAAGAGCCTAAAGTCTTCCAGAAAGGAAAAAGTGGTCATAAATAAAGGTTCCAAACCCACAGAGGCACCTGAGTTCCCATCGGTCTCCCTGCCTAAAGACAAGGGAGCAGTTCTTTCAAATTTTGTGAGATAAGGTTTCAAACAAAACTTTCACACCCAGTCAATCTTTCTTTCAACTAGGAGCTTAACATAAAGACCATTTCAAGAATGCAATAGCTTGGAAGCTTTTCCTTCCACTCACTCTGAGTTCCTTGAAGGTATATTTTAGTCACGAAAACCAAGAAAGGGCAATTTGAGATATTGGAAACACTCCACTGAAGTTCTTGACAAAGAATTCCTAGATCATCAACTATAATTTAAAAACAGTCCCAAAGTCAGGAAAAAGCACAGAATGGAGAAGGACAGAATAGAAATTGATTTAATTCAGCAATAAAAGTGCTAAGAAGCTAGAAGCTCTTAATAAAGGCATTATCCTTTTTTCCCTACAAGACAAAAGAAAGGCCCTTAGAAAAGCCAGAAACAGCAAAAGAATAAATAAGCAGAAATGTACTGCTCCTGTCAACCCCTTAAATTAAATAGCAAAAAAACTTTGTATGAAAATTATGGTCTAAAATTTTTTTAAATTAAAAAACCACACATGCTACAAAATATAGCATACTTTTGTTGTTGTTGCATTTTCTTTGTGGTAGTGCTGGGGATCAAACCCAGGGCCTCACCCATTTTAGGCAAGCATTCTACCACTGAACTGTTACAACAAGTAGCAGTTGACAGAATGGAAGAAAAGAAAGCCATTGGATAATGGCAGGATATTTTAATTAAAAAAAAAAACAATTGGACTGAAAGAACACACACACACACACACACACACACACACACGAGACAGAACAAAAGTAAATAAAATCCTTAACCCCGGGGTACTATAATCCCTGTGGCCCTGATTCTGTCCTTGATCTTGCCCTGGACCCCTGCTTCTCCATGTGAAGCTCACAATTATGCTTTTGCTGAATGTTGTAACTGTTTGCCAAATAATGTGTAGGCTAAGTTCTATTTTCTGAAGCTATTTTAAACTAGTTCTGACGGTGTTCAAATTGGAGGAGGGAGACAATAAATTTGTGCTGGCTGGTCTAAAAGGTGCTAGGGACATTTGAGAAACAACTACTGTTTTATTACTGAGAAATGCAAAGTATTCTTCAGTGAAGAGAGTTTTACTTTCCCTCTCATTCTCAAGTCAATCTTAGTGGAAAATTGCAGCCCTGTAACTTATGCCCTAAGACTTTTTCATGTGATATCCAAACTCACATTTAGTGGAGGTAAAATAATACAAAGTTTGACTAAAGTGACTATTTGGTTAAAAGAGGACATGTAGTATTTAATTGTAGTCATCATCTATGAGACATAGGAATTCAGTGTGGAGAAGACCCATGGAATGGCTTGTAAGTAACCTGGAGAAACCTCTATCTTCAGACTTGGTGCTATATTGAGACAGTGACATCTTTAAAATATCCCAAAGAGGTTATGTTATTGTTTTCCACTTTCCCATCTGCTTTATAAAGAAACTAATATATATTTTCTAGTCCAAATATATCTTCTCAATTTTAATGTTCATTTTTATATTATAGAAATAATGTAGCAAGTTGCCAAATAATCCTACCCAGAGAAAAACACTATAAATAGATGTATGCATTAAACACAATTTTAAGAATTGAATTTTGATATTGTTCCCAGTGAAAATTTATGGAGCTAGAAAATTCTTTTTGTGTATTCACATGCTTTACTGTTTATATATTATAAATTCTTTTCTTTTCATGTGTTCCTGGCTAAGAATATCCTCTCCAGTTGAATAATCCTGCAGTAATAAATTTAAAGATTTAACAATGTCAAACCAGCATGACCGTTCAAGTTTACTTTTTGTTTTAATTTGGTGTCTACACAGACTTCACACCCTGTGATATTATTGTGTACATGTGTTAATCTTAATTTCATTTGTTGCTTTATGAATTTTCAAAAATGACTGTTTTCTGTATGGGAGCCCTTTTTAAATTACCTGATAAAGATTGTGTAAAAAAAAAGTTTTCTACCAGAGCTAGAATATCAATTAGAAAGTGGTTAAAGGCATTAAAATGAGCTAATCTAGTGAACTGGAAGTAAAAGTCCCAAAAAGGAATGTAAATGTGCCAGATTACATTTAACATTTGGAGTCTCATCACGTATCAATTCAAAAGGTAAGATTTGGGGGGAAAATATTTATTTTCTTTAAGACAGTCTATACTGGTCTGTCCTTTGCCCTGGCTAAGGAGGTCAGGACTCAAGCCCTCTTCCATTCCTCCTTGATACAGCCCTACCTGCTGTGTGATCCTGCACTGGCTTTGGTCACGTTTTCTAGTTCCTACTGTTCTGTCGCACTTTTTTTCTGACATTATCCAAATAGCTCTTTTGGAGTCTAGTTCTGGGTTGTTCTACACATTCTTTATTAGGAGCAATAAGCACAGAGTGATCATGAATTCTTGAAGAAATGCTTAGGCAAATAACTATTTAAAATAGATAAAAGAGAGCTAACCACTCTCTCTAGCTGTTTGAAGTCCTGAATGTAATTAGTCAAAAACTTATTCTTCATTGTTCTGGTTTTTGGTGTCACAGTGGAAAGCTGGGAGAGAGACAGACAGACACAAGGGAATTATGAAATTCTCTGGAATTAAACCTTATTGTGGACACTCATTTCTCACGTCTTTGCTTGGAATTCAGATTCCTTTTCTGGAATAGATTAAACCATCAAGATTTGGTGAATTAGAATGCTTATCAGTTCTGACTTCAGAGCCAAACTGATTCTAGATATTTTTTGCCCAGAATTCATTCATTTTATTATCCCCAGGTTTTTGAGGCTTAGCTATTATTTTTATGATCTTTCTCTTATACTTGCATTGTTCAGAGACAAAATTGCTATACCTTTTCGTATGTTTGTTCTTAAGGAGTAAAACTTTCAGAGTAGTTGTTGAGGTAACAGAAGTATTTTAATTTAATCTCATGGTAAATCAACTCCAAATACTCCTTTCTTTGCTTTTATGTTTTCAAATTCAGTTAGTTTTCAAAGCATATTTCACTGCATATTTGTGTTTCGCAATAACAGACTTAGCAAACTCCATCACTAACCGCCACTTAAGTATATTTATTGAGATCTGTACAATTTGGATTTTTCATTTCTGTGTAGCTATAATATTATTTGATAATGCTACTTTATAATGCTTTCATGAACAAAAGTATATTACAAAAATAGGCATATGTCACTATACCCTAAAAAAATGGACATGGTACATATATCATTATTTAATTATTTGTCTATTTTCATCTCAGAGTAAACTCTACCAGTATTATTCTAAAGTAAAGCTTATAAGATTTACTAATTTGTGTTTATTTGTTTGCAACATATTTTATATAATGTGTGTTATTGTGTTATTGTTATGTACATATTACTGCTTAATATAGTCTAAAAAGGGAAATACTATGTAATAACCATAGTAATGTTATGCAACTTTTACAAAACTCTTTTAACTATTCTTTAATATATGTTTTCTTTTATCTTCCTGAAAGATTTTTAAATAAGTAAATTTATAAATGTATACATTTAAGATCCTATGACAATAAGTGATATATCAAGGTCACAAAACCTGATAAATTTGGTGCTAGAATTAACACTGTTTTCCTGAATTGCAAGTGAAATCATGTCTCAAATGCAGATAGTTAATAGCAAAAATTAAAATAATAACTAAATAACTCTATGTGAAATGTTTCAGCAAACTATCTGGTATACCCAGATATATCCCCAATTAAAATCAAACATATTAGAAATATTTCATAATATGTAGGTTTATTTTTTCCCTTGTGATCATTATCTCTTCTTTGAGAAATGACCTCTAATGCAGATATTCATTTGGCCTCAGGATGTGTGTACATTAAGAAAACAAAAACCTTAAGAGTTTTTCCTATTATATCTGTAAGATATTTGTCAAATATCCCTAGGGCCTTTCACACACTGGTCAGCCACACACAGTGAGCAATATGAAAGTTCATGTAGTTCTGCAGTATAACTTTGTGATCCTTTCGAGCTATTATATCTTCTTAGACTTCCTTGTGCTTTATTGAAAGCTTCAGGGAAAATAAATATGTCTTTCTAGACCCAGAACTTGAAATGACAGCAGACTCAAGAGATCAAGGTTATCAAAACAGGAGTTCTGTGTTATGGCTTCTGTTTATCTGCAGGAGAGCAGTCAAGGTGAAAGGGGTTGTTGTTATTTTTAAAGTATCGAATTATATGGATGAAGAATTCTTATCTCTATAGATTATTTTTGTTTCCAATTCTAAATGTTGACCTTATTTTTGATATCATCTCTGTCCTTTGACTGTTATTAGCTTACAGGTGATTGCTGGGAAATATTTCCTAAACTTGTACACCATGGGTTACTGGTAATAATTGGCTATGTGCTTACTTTCAAAGCAAAAAAAAAAAAAAATGCAGGATTTATGATACAGGAAACACAGACAGACAGACATCATACCTGTCAGAATATACCATCTTGCCTTCCAGGAACTCACTTGAAGGTTTTCTAGTGTTTTATACTTAATATAATTATTTTTTCTCAAATGTCAATATTTGAATAATTCTGTTGTTGTTCTGTACATCAGTGGAATAACTATGTTATTGTTTTGGTGAGAATCTTGTCTCATCTGGATATGGTATAAATGAATGAGGATTATCATACACAGACTTCATGAACTTTATGTCAGATATAAGGGTATGAATCTCAGTTATAAGGATATCTTCTAATAAAAAATCAGATCACATTATTGTGATGTTTATTGGAATGCCTCTATCCCATACTGTACATAATTCAAAAATGTTTATATCTCGCTTAATTGAAGGGCTTTTCACAGTTATTCATACTACATATCATAACCTGAATAAAAGAGAAAGCTAAATCTAATAGCTTTTCTATGAGTGATAGCAAACTTATTTTTTCATAGCAGAATAGCAAAAGAAAACAAGGCTAGATAACAGTTAGCAGAATTGTGATATTAGAATCCTACCAAAATACAAATGGAATTGGAAATGGCCTAGGATTTCTTTTTTAGATCTTTATAGTCCTGGGTTTGAAATCAAACCTTCATAATTATTAGCCATGTGGTCTCAAGCAAGTAATTTAACCAATTTAACCTCCTTGAATCTTATATGGCTTATCTCTAAAAGTGACTGCTATGGTTTAGATATGAGATATTCCCTCAAAGTTCATCTGTGAAACTACTAGGACTTTCAGAGGTGAGATGAGTGGGTTATGAGACACTAATCTAATCAGTGAATTAATCCACTACTAGGAATTTGCTGGGTGGTAATTGTCGGCAGGCCCAGTGTGGCGAGAGGAGATGAGTCCCTTGGGGCATGCCTTTGAGGTTTGTATTTTTTGCCCCTGGTGAGGAACACTGTCTGCTTCCTGGTGGCCATGGTCTGAGCTGCTTTCCTCCTCCCCACCTTTGTACAGTGGGGTTGTGTCTCACTTAGGGTCCAGAATAATGCAGTTTGCTGTCTGTGGACTGAGACCTCTGAAACTGTGAGCCCCAAATAAACTTTTCATCCTCTAAAATTATTCTTGTCAGGTCTTTTGACCACAGCATTGAAAAATCTCACTAAAATACTGACCTATAATAAATTTCCAATTTTTAAATACCTTATCTCACATGGTATAATTTGAGATAATATATTTAGAATGTCTGGCACAAATTCATAGTATGGTATCTGTTAAAAAATATTTTATCCTTCTCTCTTTTAAGTTTTAAATTTATAGACTGTTTCACATGATATTTATATGTATGGGTATATGTGTATGTATTTTTGCATGTATGTTTATGTGGTTCTATATGCATGCATATTTAGATATGCATACATACATAGAGATGTATATGTTTTCAGAGTTTATGGACTACAAGTGTAATATTTCTTTAAATTTTCTTGTTTAATCTTAAAAATTTATGTACCTTTTGTATTCTATACATTATTATATTTTTTAAAATTAAAATAGTATTTTCATGCTCACTGCTTTTTAAAATATTATTTACTTCAAAAGGTATTCAATATTGATAATATTGATTTTATGATTTCTTATACTTTTTTTCACCACTACATATCCAAGGAAAAGCATGCATATTCCAGTTTTCAAACCACAACATTAAATGATACTTTGAGGATGATTTGTGTGCCGTTCTAAAAAAAAAAGATATAAATAAGGATGTGAAGGATTAAAGAGGGAAGGATGTTTGGAGAGCTGCAAGATCTCTGCACACCACTCATACACACTTAAATTGTTCCTTTCAATTGCTAGCGAATCAGGTTCATAATCCTGAAAGGAAGTTAAATCCTTTTCACTCATGCTGTCTTTTGTATGAAGATTGTGGAGAAAGTTTCTTTATGTAGTTAAAAGTTCTCCTTTTATCTAATGGACTTCACAATCTTGTGGAAGAGCTTGCCATCTGGAACTTTTAATCACTCTTGATTTGCCAATTGTTCATTTTATACTCTTTTCTCAGCCCCTATTGAGAGTATACAGTAAATGTGGCTGTACAGGAAGATGTATTTTAGTCCTGGCCTGATTTCATTATGGATTTAGACTTAGTGATGTGGATTGGTATATACATTTGGTTGTTGAAAATCTAAAAGCTACAAGTAGATAGTCCATAATATTGGCCCTAGTACTCACAGTTACCTATGACAGACAGGAACTGAAGAATCACCCCCTACAAGCCCATGAACTCATGGCAGAAAGAAGATGATACTCAGGGAGATCCCCACTGCAGTTATACTTATTGCTTCAAGTCTTCTATTTTCATAAGGTTGTCAGTGTTGGCCAGTAAATCAGTAACACCACCAGTCAGACCATGCCCTTGGCAAAATAGTATGTGGCATAATTACAAAGGAGATTTTTAGAGAAAACTCTCCAGAGTCCTCTGTGCTGACTGCCTAAGGGTGATTTCCTGCTGGCCTGCGATTTGATCACAGTCCTGTAGGATCTCATGCCCACAGGCTTCCCAGAAGTTCTCCTTAACCACAAACCATATTCAGAAACTTACGCATCTCCACGTACAAAGGCTACATATACCCAATTATAAAAATGCTGCTTAAAATGAAAACATCAAAGAACATACCTGTTTCTCCTGGAAATCTCACATGTAGCTATATTTCCACAGGATTTGATTCAGCTAATCATTTAATATGTTTTTATTTAAATGTTGCATGAGCTTTATGGGATTAGTCATCATTTTGCTTGCATGAAAATAATGCTAATTCTTATACCACCCGAACATCTGATTGGAAAGCTGATTGTAGAACTGTGGTCTGCACCTTGGGCAGCACATGTCCACCAAACACAAGTTGCCTTTAAAGAAGTACATTTGCATTTCCAGATGCACTAAAACCTGAGTAAACTTGAACCTCTGGACAAATTAGGTGACAGTATCTTTATTGTCACTCCATGTAGCAGTCACACGAGGATTAAGGGGGCTCTTCATCACAGACATGCAAGTGCTGAGCTCAGTTTTTATAATTCATTTGATTCTCATTCTGGTACCTACTCTGGCTCAAAAATATGCTCTATATTAGACCACAGATCTAAGACTTTTGTGGAGAGGTATAGACAGTAGAGTTGTTTTCCATTAAGAGGTCAGGAAATACTTAGCAAAAAACAGTAAGTTCTGGTAAGGGATAAATGGGGGTTATTGAGTAGAGAAGGTGAAGAAAGGCATTCTGGTGGGATAGCCCTGAAGCATTATTGTAGAGACCTATTATGAGTCTCATATAAAAACAAGATTCAAGCATGCAACATATATATATGTTATCAACATTCTTTCAAGCTTTAAAGTATTCTCAGATAAGTTATATGCTTGAATCTTTCATCAGTCTTGTAAGCAATAGATCAAGAGAAGGTAAATGACTTATGTGGTTTCTGAAATAAGAATGTCAGATCAGAGGTTTAATTAATTCACTTTTTTCTTCTCTTTCAAAAATATTTGCTGAAAATTAAAAATAAACCTTGACTGGGTGCTTATTTTAAAGCAGTGTTTCTCAAGCTTTTGTTCATTATCACCTCACCTAAGAAGACTTTTCAGACCTTTCTTTCCTCTTTGCTCTCTTCCTGGGAAATCTTAACACCTCAGATATAGAATGTATCTGGTTTAGACTGTAGCCCTTTGTAGAGTCACAAACCATCATAAGAACTGATTTCTCACCATCTTCCCAAGAACCAGCTTTTACCAACTTGAAGGTGACCTCTGCTCCATCAGAGACATTCTGTGAGATGCTAGAGTTATAAAACTGAGTAGGATATGGTCCTTTTCCTGAGTTACTGCAATGACTAATGGATGAGCGATATAAGCAAACAAATAGTTTCTGTAAAGAGTAGCAAGTGAAATGAAAGAGTAACCATGGTACAAAATGCAGAAGATGCCATCTTCAACTTTGGCTGGGAGCAGTTAGAGGAGATTTCATAAACTCTCTTCATAAAAATACTGCATTACTACATACTTCCTAAGCATATAGCATGGTTAATCCTTATAAAGATGTGACTATGATGTGGACAGAAAAAAAAATGAGGGCATTGCAGACAGGCAGGAATAGTATACTGAAAGACAAAGGAGATTAAACTGGGGATGAGTTTGGGGAAGAGTTGGGGTTGCATCATAAACCAGGAAACTAAACTGTCATGGAAGCATTGGGTGGGGGAGGCAGGGTGACGTCATTTTTGTGTTTCAGAAAGATCACTCAAGTGTCTCATTTCACATTCAAAGTGACTGAGGAAAGCCAGTAAGTTTCTCTTTTTCCACCTGCTGAAATGCTTTTGAAGTTACACATAAATTTAAATGTGCATCTTTGGAATTCTGGAAGGATGCTGTATTTGTTCATTTCCATAACTGTAGTAAAATACCCAGGTTGAGTAGTATTTTAGTCAGCTTGTTTTGCTGCTGTGACCAAAAGATCAACAAGAACAATTTTAGAGGAGGAAAAGTTTATTTTGAGGCTCATAGTTTCAGAGGTCTCAGTCCATAGATGGCTGGCTCTATTCCTCAGGGTCTTAGGTGAGGTAGAACATCATGGAGAAAGGGTATGGAGGAGGAAAATGGCTCAGAGCATCACACCAGGAAACAGAGACCTGGGCTTACCAACGACAAAATATGTGCCCCAAAGGCACACCTTCAATGATCCACCTCCTCCAGTCAATCCTACATGCCTCCAGTTGCCACCTAGTTAATACTTTTAAGTGGATCAATGTATGGGACAGTGCGAGATACCTCATATCTAACCATGACTGGAAATATACAGAAAAGAGGCTTATTTAGCTCACCATATTGGAGGTTTTCTAAGACTGGGCAACATCATGTGTTTGGTCTCTAGTAGTGCCTAATAGCATCATGACAGGAATGCATTGAAGAGAGAGGGATCTTGGGTCAGAAAACCAGAGTGTACAGTCTTGTTCTTTGATAACAACCCTATGTCAAGAACTAACTCAGGGTCCCACAGGAGAACTATGCTAATCCCTCTGAGGACGTGCCCCCAATGACCTAGAACCCACCCACATAAAGTTTCGATACTACCTCCCTATATCACCTTGCTGAGAACCAAGGTTCCAACACATAAACCTTTGGAAGATACACTGAAGCCATATACATATGCAAACAATGGCAGATGCCATCAGTAAATCAGCAGCAGTCAATAATTTTGGACTATTAGTAGCACAGTACAATAAGTGACATAGATCAGAAAAGTGCCTGACATGCAAAAAGCACAAAGGCCTCTGGTCTCTTCCTCTTCTTATAAGGGTGCTAATCCTATCATCAGGGCTCCCCTTCTTACCTCCCAAAGCTTTTGCCTCCAAATACAACCACATTGGAGATTAAGTCTTCAGCATATGAATTTGAAGGGGGCCAAAAAATTAAGTACAAAGCATTCTGGCCCCAAGCCCTCAAATCCATGTCCTTCCATATGCAAAATATAATCATTCTATCCTAACAGCCCTGATTTCCTAACCCATTCAGCATCAACCTAAAGCCTAAAGCTTCATCTAAATGTCATCTAAATCAGATATGTTTAAACTCAAAGTATGAGAGATCCTGAGGTAAAACTCCTCTCCAGCTGTAAAGCTATAAATGGCATAAGTTATTTATTCTCAAAATTCAAAGGTGGGACTGGCCAAGGATAGACATTCTCATTACCAAAGGGAGAATTAGATGAAGAGGTGAAACTTGGCAAATGCCATGAGATCTTTTGTCTCAAAAATAATTATCTTTGGTTCAATACTCTGCCCTCCAGGCACCCTGAAGTAGTGATGTCAGCTCCACAACTCCATAAGCCACCCCCTCAAGAGATGGCCTTACCTACACCATGGCTCTGCTGCATGGGGACTACACCATGGCTTTAGGCAGCCCACCCCATGGCTTTGTTCAGAAGTCAGTTGAAACGGAGGTGGTAGCCCAGTGATCTTTGAATTATCTTTGGGGCCATTTTTCCCTTTTCTTGAAGAACAGTACAAGTTCAAAGCTCAACAGCTTTGCTGTCCTGGCCTGTAGAATCTGAGTGTGACAGTCTTTCTTCATTCTGCCTCATTTTCATCCCTTTCAGTTCAAACAGGCAGCATTTCTACTGAGATGGTTAGTTAGGTCTGAGATTCATTCTGCAGTTTATCAACCAGTCAGTCTCTCTGCTGCATGCTTAGTGTTCTCTCCTGAATATGCTCTCTCATTTTTCACACTACAGATAGGCTGAAAGTTTTCTGAACCTTTAAGTTCTGGTTCCTTTTTGCATAACAGTTTCTTTAGTTGATTTCTTTCTGCTTGAATTTTGCTGTAAGCCAACAAGAGGAACCAAGCCGCTCCTTCAACGTTTTGCTTAGGAATCTCCTTAGATAAATATCTGATTTTATTGCTTTCAAGTTATACTTTCCACAAAACACTACAACACAAAGGACAGTCGGGCCAAGTTTTGCCACTTTATAACAAAGATCGTCTTTCTCCATTGCTTAACATGTTCCTCATTTCCATCTGAGACCTCACCAGAACAGCCCTTCTACTAACATGCCATACATGATTTGTTAAGAAATCTCCTCTTTCCATCCTGAGTCCTCACCAGAATCATCCTGAATAGTTCCTTCATAGCAATCTTGACTTTTTCGGGTGTTCCTCTCAAAGTCCTTTTAGCCACTATTACCCTACCCATGGCACTGTCATTTAATGAGTACAGCCAAGAAGCCATAGATAAAGCAAGAGGTGATAAGATCCTTCCTTCAAGTAGAACTTTGGCTAGTTAGATGTTTTATTGTGTTATAAATAAATAGCAGCTTCACATCGTCCAGGAGCTTGCTCTATATTGACTTTCATATCACATTTCTTCTAGAGAATAGTCTCCCATAATACCTTAGAAATCTATTGTTGGTTACATGTGAAAGAACTTTGGTCAGGTTGAAGTCCTAATATTTTACACATATTGAGGACTTATTATATGTGACAAGCATCAGGATAATTATTTTATGGGCATTACTTTAATTCATTTAATCTATTTAGCATCTCTGGGATGTTTTTGCTATTATGCCTAGCTTATATATGGGAGGGAAATTTAAGGTTTTGATAGGTTAAGTAATTTTCTTAAGTCCCTGCAGTTTTGAAGTGGTTGAATCTGAAATCTTGCCTCCATGTCTACAATTCTGTTTATATCATTTCTGTAACAACATGATGACATTGAAAAATAATTTTTACATAATATTTACAATATTCCTGAATTATTTTTAATTAATGAGATCATTAATCAGTTTATCTTTTATTGAAGAACATTCACAGCCTAGGGGCAGGAGTATTTTTTCAAGATATGGGAAAGCTGAAGCATGAATATGTGTTGTCTGGCTACTGGGTGCCACACTGTGCGGCACTCCTTACTATGTCCTCCAGTCTAATTCTCACCTTGATTTATGAGGTTACATTAGGATCTTCAAATATCATATGAGGAACTTGAGATTTGAAGATTTACCTTTCTGCCTTTTTATACATCATAGTATTATTTGTGTAAAAGAAAAATGACTATCTCTAGTACTTATGACTTCAAAAAGTGAGTTTTTTATGAATTAGTTTATAATGCCAGAAGCAGGAAGCCTCAGGAAACAATATCAAAGAGGAAATTCTAGAGTAATCTTAAATTCCAAACAAAGCACTAGAAACAAATACCATGTGGTCAACTTAATTTGTCTTCAAAATGGTGCAAAACAGTTTAGAGTATGTCAAATGACATACTCTAATCCAAGAATATATTCATATGTGATTTACAAAACTTTTGAGTAGGTGTTTATATTCCAAAAAGGGCATGTGTTTGTATTTGAATATTTAAGTGGCAAATATTCTGAAATTAGTTTTGAGGAGTGCTTACCCAATGATATTAGATTCATATTCTTTCCTTTTATATTTCATATGATATACTTCTGGGGGAAAAATACTATGTTTTTCTTTCTAAAAACATTTTTATATAAAATGTAATATAGTACATCAATAAGTATGTTTATAATATCTTTAAGCCATTTCGTGTTAACAATTTGGGAAAAAATATTCCTATTTAAAACTGTACATAGAAATAATTCCAGATAGATTAAAGACCTATATTTACATATAAAACTCCCCTCAAAAATAATACTACAAGAGTAGTAAAATAAATATAGCAAATGATATTTCCTATTCTTTGAGTAGGGAAGGCCTTTTAAAACACCACAAGAAATCTAATTTGCACCTTAGAAAAATAACTGTCTAGGTCCATTTATTTGGTACTGCCATAGCTAAATACCACATCTTGACTAATTTATAACAAAGGAAAATTTTGGCTCACAGTTCTTGAGAATGGGGAGTCCAAGATCAAAGGACCAGCATAAAGCAAGAAACATCCTTCTTTAACCAGGTTCAGTGGTGCATGCCTGTAATTCCAGTGATTGTAGAGGCTAAGGCAGGAGGATAGCAAGTTGAGGCCAGCTTCAGCAAGTTAGACCCTGTTTTAAAATAAAAAATTTAAAGGGTTGGGGACATAGCTTAGTGGCAGAGGGCCCCTGGGTTCAATACCCAGTGCTGAAGGGAAGGAGGGAAGTAGAGAGAGGGAAAGAGAGAGAGAGAGAGAGAGAGATTTATTCCCATGACAGAAGGACAAGAGAGGAAGAAAAATAAGGCCAAACTAGTCCTTTTATAAGGAACCCACTCCTGCAATAATGGTACAATCCAATTTTTCTGCCTTATGGCTTAATCATCTTTCATAGGTCTCACCTTTCAACACTGCTGCATCAGGGACCAAGTTTTTGACCCCTGCTTTAGGGAGACACACAACAGTAAGTATAAACAAAAATAAAATATCTCTAATATACAAAGAGCTGATGTAAATAAATAAAAAGTGAAATAATCCAATGACCCAAGGCTAGGATTAGGCAATACTGAATAATGGTAAAAAGTATATTTAAAAAAATATTTCATGCTAATGATCAGGTAAATGCAAATTATCAGTTTTCAGAATGACAAAAATGAAAAAATATAATATCCAGCATGACTGAGCATAAAGAGCAAAAGTAAGCTTTCTCTCACTTTACTATTTGAGAGACAGTGAGGAACTGCTCTGTGTGTGTGTGCGCGCGCGAGTGCGCTCACGTATATGTATTTGAAGTGTTATTACAATTTGCATATCATAAGTGTCCATGCATGGATTAAACATAATAAAGTGATGGGCTTTACATGTTAACAATATCTAGAAATTTTAAAGATTATCTCTCACTCTTAACCTCACCCTCCTTTTTCTTCACCTTGTGACTTGCTGTATTAAAGAGCTCTATTCAGTTGCTCTTAACCCTTCCAGACGTGCAAAGAGGATTTAGCTTGGATCATAGCTGCATTTGCAAATGCCATCCTCAGGACTTAAGTACATTATAACAGCACTGATGGTTCCATTATCACAGCTTGACCATGCCAGGCTTTACACCGTTGCTAAGTAATCTGTGTCAATTGTTGCTCTTGAAGATGAAGCACAAAATATTTCTTAAGATAAAAAGAAAGCTTTATAAAAAAGCAAAATCTACCTTTTCCCCCACCGTATCCTATCTCTAAAACACTACCATGTTATAATATTTAATCCATAAGACAAATTCTTTCAAATGTTCTATCCCTTTCTTTAGTAACTTCATCTCAGAAACCATTTCCATTTAGGGCAAGTGGTTCTAACAAACATAAAAGGCTTTCTGCATGTTCATAAAATTCATATAGAATTAGGGGAAATATAGAGATCTAATAGCTGAATCTCATGAGCATAGGAAAGTTTTGCTACCAGCCTTCTCTGATCTGAAATGTAAATGAGGCCTCCTGCTAATAATATATTTACTTCACCACACATAACAACTATTAAAAAGTCCTTTTCTTACATCTGGCAAAATTTCTTATTACACCAAATCATCAAAAATAGATGAAAGCATTAAAAAGTTTGAATATCCTTGTCAACAGTTTAGTATGCAATATGATTTTCCTCCCAAACTAATACTTTGGTGCCATATGATTATATATCTTAATTCAGTTTCAGTAGTTTTTTTAAATATCACATCAGTCAACAAAGGTCTATATTAAGATGTCTATATGATAGACAATAAAGGCATTGAAAGGAGAAAAAAACCCAGCAAGAATCCTTGTAGTGGTTTATATGGGGAAATAATACCCTTGCCTATGAAATGTAATTAGCAATACATAGGACATTATAGGAGTTCAGAATGGGGCAGGTATCATGTGCTAGAATTTTCAGAATATGAAAACACTTGCTTGGCTTCAGGATTTTTAAGTAGGTTGAATATCTATAATAGTAAAGGTCTACAATGTGCTACTGACATGCATCCTGGGCTGAGAACCACTTCATTCAAATATGTTAAGACTGAAATATTAGGTATCATTCTGAAGGAGTCACAATGTTACACTAAGTCATTAGGACTTCAGAGTCTTCCCAATTTACTGCCTGCTCTTATAGAATGCAACCTGTCTTTATAAAAGTCAAAATTCTGTGGATCCTCTAGAAGTGTGTACAATCAGTATCCATATTTAAGAATATGTATGAGTCATTCACTGTTTTACTTGTTTACAGAAATAAATGTGAATCAAGTGTTAAAATTTGTTTATTTGACAGAGAATCAAAAGGAATGGGTGACTTTTAAATGACAACATTAGGAAATGATCAGAATCATCACAGAGGAATGCTTAGCCTTATAAAAAGTTATTGCAATTTCTTTTAAACATTCCACATATGAAATATTAGACTTGGAAAAAAATCAGTTTTTATTTTTAAAGAAGAGTCACTGTGACAGATTGGGGGTAGCACTTTTTACAGGTTCCAGCAGCTGAATGAGAGAAGAGCTTGGGCTCTCTCTGATACTGAAATCTTACTGCCCTCAATCAGCACCAGGCTGCTTTTTCAACCATTGTCCAAATATTAAAACCCCAGTAGTATTCCCTTAGATACATTTGTACAGCATGTTCCACTTTGTTCAAAGTAGCTTCATGATCATTATATTTCCATTTAATGTTTTTTTCTGAGTATTTTCATGTCTATTGGCAGTTTTCCCTCTTTGCCCAATTTTTTTTTTATGGAACAGGGAAAAAAACCCACATTTTAAGATTCTCTGTAGTAAAAGCAGCCTTGTAAAACCATTCCACTGAACTCAGAGCTTGGCAAATGCAGGGTTTATTCTTTTAGTAAACTCAGGTCTTGTACCATTTTCATTTTTCTGCCTGTATATATTTAACCCACCTGCACTTTGCGTCTGAGGCCAGGCACGTGGCCTTTTCTCCTCCCTCTGAATTTCATTCCCAGGCTACTAACCACTAGTGCGTGGTGGTTCCACTGTCCATGGTTTCCAGATCACACTGCTCTTCTTTGTGTTAGATCCAGAAATTCTGATTGCCCACCAGGCCTGGATGTTCCATGGACAACATAAACTCGCACATCAAAAATGATACTTTTGTCTTATTTCCAGAACCTTCCTTCCCCCATATCATCCATCTGTGTGAATGAGAACACAATTCACATTCCCTCCCAATCAGAAATATGAAAATCATTCTATCAATTAAGAATCTCAATCCTTACATGTCTGTTATAGTCCCCTTTCAAATTCAAATCTAACTCCCACACCTTTTCTTAAATCTGTCCTTTTTTCCTCATTCCCTCTGTGCATTAGTTTACCCTATCACCAGACTTCTGCTTATTATTTTCCATCCCAGCTCCAATTTTCTACCCTCCCTAGTCCCTATCATGTGTATCTTGCTAGAATGATCATTGTAAAATGCAAATTTACTTTCTTTATTTGCTTGCTCAAAAGTGTTCCTTACTGTCTAGGTGGCTGACCCTATTCCAGAGGAATCTCACTGTTGGCCAGACCTGTGTGGGCCCTGACTGCTCTGTCTTTGCTCATTCTACCCCCAGTGCTGAAAAGGCCTTTGTCACTTATACCATCTTCCCTGGGAACTCCACTCTCCAAACTTGACTACAAGGTGCCATTTTTGAGGTGTCTTTCCTGACTTTCTAAGAGAGTGGATCCTTCCTCTTTGTGCCCCATCTATGGACTTCTGTCACAGCACATGTCACGCTCTCTGAACTTGTCTAAGGCTCTGTGCTAGCCAGGTGCATTGCAAGGGCAGTACAGTCATTGCCAGACACCAAGAAAGCCCGTCAATGTATTTGACATAAAGAGTGACCTTGAACACCTACTTCACTCTCATTCTTCCACAACAGTCCTCCAAATTTTGGTCAGCTTTGAAGAAAAAAAGTGTTGGGGGACAGCTGAGGTTGTTTATGAGTCTGCATTTGTAACCTGAGTGTAAGGGTCTTTCTATTAGAAGATTAATTCTTATTTAGCTTTATTTCTTAGAAAATAAATCCTTTGAGGGAGGCCACTTTTTCTTCCTGTCCTGGAAAACAACACCTATTCTTAATAATGTGAAAGCTCCAGAATCAGGCAAAACCCAGCAACAAGTTCAGGTACAGATGGTGGTGCGGCTCAGTGATAGAGCACTGACACTGGTAAGGACCTGGATTTGACCCTCAACACAAGAAAAAAGAAAAATGAGACAAATATTAACAGTATTTAGGTAATGGGAATCCATAATAAGTGTGTTTTCTTAATATCCTTCTCTGCCAGAGACCCAGATGCCATCAATTCTTTCCAGAGGTGATCCCTAGGGAGTTGAGTTTGATTGTCTGCACAGCAGTTGAGGATTCTCAGCTTCAACTCTGTGACCCTCCCTCCCTTCATTCCTCATTCATTGAGGGTCCTGAATGGCTTAGGCAACCCCCACAGTGCTCATGATCAGGAGTAGTTTATTGGTCTACCTTGGAAGTGGTCAGACTAGCTCAAAGAACAAAGAATTTTAAAGTTATAATACAGCACAGGCAGTACAATTTAAGGATATAAAGCATAGTTAAGGAAGAGTGTGTCTCTTAAGAAGTCAGAAGAAGTCTCCAAAGAGGTCACATTTTAACTGGGTCTTGAATATTGAATAGGAATATTCCAAGTTAAAAAAGGAAGAGGCCATTCCATCCATGAACAGCATAGGCATCACAAAGACCCTGCTGTATCTGGGGAGGCCCGGAATGCTTGTGCTGCTGGAAAACTCTGCTTCCTAAAGGCTTTGTTTTTTTATTTAGCCCATTTTTGTCTTGTTTGGTTTCTTTTTTCCCTTTCAAATCACATTGCCTTTGTTTCTCCCACTTGAAGTTTCCCACTTGAGACATCCAAGCTCTTCAATGTGTTTTTCAAATTTAATCTAAGTTTCCTATGATGTATGTCTTGCTTAAGTTTTTAAAATAGAATAAAGAAAATGCTTCTTGGGAGATTTTAGAGCTTAGATATCCATGAAACGTAATTGAAAATTTACTGTAAGTCATTAAGACTGGTAGCTCATGTAGGCAGAGGTCACATGGGAGAAATATGGGAGAAATTGTGACTCCCGATGACCTCCTTGCTTGTTATAGAATGGTGTACACCGACCCAACTTGAGAATTTGAGAGTTCATCCATCTTCAATTTTTCCTCTTTCTGAACTCCACTCTGTGATATTATCCATATTTTCAATCTCACAGCATACGAAGCCAAACCTACAGGAAACGAGTGAGCATATATTTCATTGTGAAGTGACATTTTATGAACTCTACTTGTCCTTGTTCTCATGCATGCCTACTTCATAACAATGAAAATCTCTGCCAACCAGTATATAAAATTCGGTTTAGTTTATTCTTCCTACTGTCATCGTCATGATAGTGAAAAAGCCAAATGACATTTGATTTTTTTTCTACTCTTGTTTATTATATTATAAGGCTTTGATCCACACCACTGGCATTTGACCTTTGAATTAAATGAAGATATATAAGAAAGGTGTGAGAGCAAAGGAACTTTATTGTCCCTTTGTTTGAAGTAAATTATAAAAAATGAAATAAATATGAGCATAGAGATTTTAATATTATTTGTTATTATTATAGTTTGACTTTTAATCTTGGCAGTAAAGAGCTATGGTTCTTGTGCTTTTCATTATTTAATAAATTGTAAATGAAGTTTTGATGTGAATAAGTGTGTAACCCTGGGAAAATTAGGTATCACCAGTGTTAGGATTTATAACAGTGCTGTGCAGTAGTTGTAAAGTACAGTAATTATCCTGGAATCATAGAAGTCCTACTTAGGTAAATTGCCCTTATGCTAATTTATTGCACTCATTTATATTGCATTGCAAGTTGTTTTTCTTTTATGGTTGTTCCTGCTTTTCATAATGGAAAGGTAGAAAAGTCCTGGTCAGAACCTAAATTTGCAGCCCAACATAAATCAAAGCTCCATTCTCCAATTTGAAAGCTCCTGCCCCCACCTTCACTCCCAGTGACCCTGTGAATGTAATCTTTTCTGAGTGAACCTTGAATCTGGTCTAGACAGCATGTGACTTATGAAGTGTGGTAGGGTGAGGTGTCCAGGGAGAGAGGCAAATCCTTCAGCAATGAGTCTCAAAATAATGTATTTTCTTTCTTAGAACCCTAAAACAGTTAGAACTGTAACCCATTTTCCCTTTTTATGGCAAAGTTATTTAGTCAGGTTCAAATGCTCTGTGGTTTTTTTTCTAATATTCATGCCTAATGATCAGAATCCATTAATATGATGCTGCTGATTTTCATTTTGTGACCCCTCTGGTTTAGAGGACAAGTCAATACAAGTAAGTAATCTTGGGTAAGAGAAAAGCTCATATTAAAATCAAGATAGGGAAGCAATGAGTAAGAGAGACTGCTTTCTCTTTCTTAATATTTAGAATGCTGCTTCCTGTATGTGAGTAGTGTTCACCATGAGGAAATAATCTAGGAAGCATTTCTAATGAGAAGTTCTAAGACCAACATGATTACTAAAAAATATAAACCATAAGCCAGAAGAGTGAATTCCCTACTAGGATATACTATACCTAAATATTTATTATAATTTATGAAAATAATACAAATGCCAATTTCAAGAATATTCTGCTACCTGGCACCAATGAAAGTGGATGAATGACAAAAATCCTTACATTTGTATGGTTTATAAGATCATTAATGTGCAATGTTGTTAGTACTTTCAAACAATTTAATCCAATTAGCTCCTATAAAAAGAAATTGAAATCTTATTCCATACTGCATTCAGGAATCCAGGTTTGGTAATATCACTTTGTACTTATACTTTCAGTCATTCCTTTAGGTTTGTTGAGTATTTGCTGGAAGTACTAACTCCATCTCACTGACCCACTCAGGGTTTCTTTAACCTCCAATTGCTTTCCTATCTAGCATACAGGGACCAAAGTAGGTGCAGCAGCCTAACTTACTATGGTGGAACAACCTTTCACCTCTGTAAAAGGCCCAATGTTCCTTGTTCTGTTTCTGGGGTGGGGAGAGTTGTTTTAGAGTTCTTAAGAAAGAGCAAGAAAGATAGATTAAGTTGATTTGCAATTGTGGGTGCTGGCAATTTTGCAATTCATATGGCAAGCTGGCATGCTAGAAATGTAGGGAGAAGCTGATAATGCGACTCCAGTGGAATGTCATTCTGGACACAGAAGACAAAGCCAGCTCGGATTTAGCGAATTTTGCTTCTTTCTTTTTCCTGTAGACACATTTATGTAATTACTTATATATAATTCTATTTGCTATCATTTCACCATGATTACTCAGTCAAAATCATTTCCGCATTTTTATAATCCCTCAAACTTAAAAATGTACTCAACCTTTAGTAACTTTTTATGATTAGAAATGATGCATATCTACTGTGGAAAATTAGGAAAGCAAGAAAGAAAATAAAAATGGATCACAGTTCCAGCACACAGAAACAAGTGACAGTGAATATTTTGATGTTCTCACTGAGCTCCTGCACAGCCTGTGTCCCTGGGGTGAGTCAGCATAGTGAGAGGTAGGGCCTTCAAGCCGTAACCTCATCCATGATCCCAGCAGCAATCTGGCTTCACTCTCTGCAGTTTATATAATGAAGACAGCACATATGTTGGCTATGCTTTTTCAAACTTAGCACACCCATGTTCTATTATTTTCCTCATCACACACCTTCTCACTTTCATTTGAGACTTAAAACTGGGAAACAAGCAAACAGGGGAACCTGGGAGTAGGGAGGCCCTTCTTGTTCTACTCTGTCACTTACAAATGTGTAATGATGGATAATTAGGCCTCTGAAACTTATTTCAGAAACATTAGTCATTTAATAATTTAGAGAGCAAATTGTAAAGAAAGAAGCATGTAAATTTCCTTGCACAGTGCTTCTTGGGAATAGTATTAAGTAGCTTCTTTGTTTCAGGACCTGGGTTGGGACCTATCATGTATGTTATATAATTAATTGCTCAAAAAACTATAATTCCGTTCAGTAAAGAAGAGGCACAGGTGAAGAAATGCAATTGGACAAAAGGGGTATGACCTAATGGGGACAGATCAAGGGGGAACCTAGCAAGGCCCATCTGTTTGGATCTTTCTGGGCCTTGCTGTGAAACACTCCTTTCTGCTGGGTGTAGGACACGACTCTTTTGGAATGAGGGCCCCCTGATCTACTACCAGACATAGCAAGTCAGAGAATTTTTTATGGCAACTCCCACAGAGAAAGTCAGGGACAAGGTCAGAGTAATATTTCTAGGTTTTAATGGTTGGCTATGGGAAGGAGAATTCTGGTTTTTATGTCCTGCATTGGGAAGGAGGGATCCTTAGTTTCTGTGGCCTGCCTGGGGCAAGCAAGAGAAAGAAGGGCACAAGGAGACTCTGCTTCTGAGGCACCTCCAGTGCCCTTCCATGCAAAGTGCTTGGCATGCCAAAGCACCATATTTGGGGATATTGTGTTGTAAGCATTAACAATGTCCAGAGAACTAAAGCTGCCTGGTGGAACGGCATGCAGAGAATGGGAAAGGAAGAGGGCCTGTGATCTACTCTCCCTCTGTGGTGAACTAGGTCAATGGAGGCCTGGGGCCTGTGTTTGTGGGCCTTAATCTTACAGCTTCACAAGAGGACAAACCACTTGCTCAAGAGGCCTCCAAACCAGTTATGCCTCCATCTCCTATCTTACCCCAGCATTGGGCCACACATTCTTTCTCCTTCCACCCAAAGGCAAAAACTCACAAGCACAGAGACCATCCCATGGTTAAGCAGTCCACCAATTCCATAATCAGTCAGAGTTTAAATTCATATATGTATATGTATGTGCACATACATATATATGCATACATATGCATACTTTTAAAAAAAATAATAGAACACCTTGGTCCACTGGGATACTAAAACTGAGGCTGAAAGTCATTGTTAAATGTTCATAAAGGTGAAAAATAACTATTCATCTCACCTGCAAACCCGTGGTTTACCTGAAAAAGTACAGAGCGGGCCTCTTGCTTCTTAATTTTACCCTACTCTCTTCTGCAAAATGAGCTGCTCCATCTCTGCTGTTTGTCTCAGGTTGGTCCCTCCTGTTGCTTCCTAGCAGCCGGCAGCCGTGCAGCATGGCTGGAAACTGTGCTTCTGCACATCTTGAGGCATCTACCCTGCCTCCTGGGCTTGCCGCCGCCCTGCGCTTGCCTGCCGTACAGCTGCTGTCCAGGTGCCTGCTGTTATCCATCTTTGGCACAGTCCCCCCCGGGGGCTGAGGGGCTAGAACATCATTTCAACAGTAGGACCTGGGCTGTGTTCCAGGTCCTCACTGGTGGTCTTGCCACTCCACATTTCCTGTGGCTGGGAGGGGTTCCTGAGGGTGCTGTGGGACACCCAGACCTGTGAGAATGCTACCAGTCTCTTTAGATGTATCACTGGAACAAAATCAGATTCAGCAATGACATGTTCTTGATCGGTTTGTCTAATGATATGTACTGACTAAATAGATCCCAGGTTTTCCACTCTGTCATATGTTAGGATGTCTTGCTGCTGAAAACAAAGTTGTAGTTATCAGTCTTCTATGTTAAACATTCAGGAAATGCTTTGTTGTCTATGATATTGTTGGAACATTGAGCAGAATACAATTTGTGGTGCCTTGAGTTGTCTCCTTATGGCTCCTTACTTTCCTCGAGGTGACCTATAACTGCTCCTGGAGACCCTGGGAACCTGGTCAAAAGGGATGTGCTTATTTCCAGCTGACCTCAGGCTGTCCTGCAGAGACAGACAGATGTTGACCCAGAGAGGGAGAGAGAGAGAGTTGGTTCAGTATTGTTTTCAAAGACTGAACTTCTAAGAATTTCAACAGAAGTAGGAAGTGACAAGATAAAGGAGAAATCTTATCTTTCACTTTGAATGACAATCTATGAATTAAAATTTGCTAGACTGCATGAGTAAAGTTCATTAGAATAAATAATCCTATAACGATAAAAATGTCAACAAGAAATCATACCATAAAGCTCACTGGTTCCTGTTAGGTGATGCAGTTATATGTAATGCTTATTTTCTTCTACTGGTTGGCCTGCATTTTCTAGCATTTCCACAACAAATACATGTCACTTCTATAATAAAACAGAACTACATATTCAAACTTTTACAAATTCAAATAATCACACATGGAAAACATTTAAGTACAAAGTAGAATTCTTTTCACTTTTCAGCATGAATTTCTAAATACTTTCTCATGTATTACAAAATCCAATAGGGAACCAAACAAAAATAAGTAAATAAACAAAACCCCTTTTATGCACCTTTTAAAAAATAAAGTGTCTGCTGTTTATGTCACAAGTGCTGCACTATGCAGATAAACAATAAATCGCCCTCCAGTGTTGAGTTTTCCATCTGCTTTCTCACCAAATTAGGCCAGTCATCAGAAAGCTGCGTGCATCACCTCAAGAGTGCAAGGATGTCTTCTCTGAGTGATGATTTAGCAGTGAATCCTCTGCCTCTAATCTCAGAATCATTCTAACATTATTGCTAGCTCTGTTTTTTTAGTACTACAGCTTAAAATATTGTCCAGACACATTGATCTGTACACACTGACCCACACAGAAATCTTTGTGACGTTATATCTTATTCTGAGAAACCCTGTGTTTCTTTGGACAGATTGGGTGTACCCTTTCATGGCAGAATATAAACTACCTAACCCAAATAGTCCCCAGAAACCCAAGTTAGATTATTTCATAATCTGTCTATTCAACTACCTAGTAGCACCTACTCCCTTGATTCGTTTGCCTTTTGGTTTTGGGGTGATTTTTTTATGTCAAATAGTCTGTTCTAACCACTGCCTTTTAAATAAATTGTCAATCTCATATTGCCTTAGAACAAAGAGATACCACAAAACAAGGGTCACATGTATAAATGTAACAAAGTAACCTTTAATTTTCTTGAACAGACATAATTTCATTACCAAAAATATTTTCAAATTATTTTAACTTTTCAATTTTAATCATTATATTGGAATTTCTGGTTGAAAATGTACAGTCTCATTTTCATGTGGGTGAGTATGTTTATAGGCCATAGAAACTGCCTGTCTACCCTGCAAGTGTTTCCGAATTTATATATTTAAAATTGGCTCTTAATACACTTCAAAGGCTTGTCAACCAATGTTGAATTTTTTTTTGTAGCTAGAATTTGAGGATTATCTACTAGGTAATTTTAGTACTCATTTTGGAGCACTAGAGCTGGAGTCCATTTTATATAATAAGCATATTACAAAATGTTGTACAAAATTAACTTTGGAAACATTAATTTTCTTAAAGTCATTAGAACATCCTCATTTAAAGAAATCCCAGATCTGATTCATTCATTAATTCACTTTCATCGCTCCCTCCATTTTTTCCTTTACTTCCTTCATCCCCCCCCCCCCTTCCTTCCCTTCTGTCTTTCTTGTATATATTGGAAAGAAAATCAGGGTTTTAAAAAATCTTGACAATGGTGTCTACTGCTGCATTACCAGGATAATGGAAAACATGCTAGAGGGCAGACACCACCAATCCAGTAAAGAAGTATGTTTCCCTCCCCTACGTGTCTGACGGGTGACGAAGGTGGC
Organism: Glaucomys volans; assembly: GCA_020662805.1. NCBI lineage: Eukaryota > Metazoa > Chordata > Mammalia > Rodentia > Sciuridae > Glaucomys > Glaucomys volans. Next base: position 3,198,511 of record JAJEJO010050702.1, on the reverse strand, counting down.
TAGCTTAGTGGTTGCATTACTTTTCTTTAGGACTTTACAGATCTTATCAAAATATTGCATTTCTTTTAAGCCTAGTAGGATAAGGCATGTTGCTTTACCCCCAAGGTTAGCATCTCAGTTGCAGCTTCAAGTTGACAGGACTAACTATGCTGGAAAAATCTTCTATGGATAAGGTATTCCTTAAGAGAAACATCTACATGAAGTAATTCCTCATTGTTATTGGAATGAAAGATCACAGTCTATTCTAAAAATATAGATAGTTTAGCTGCTTTGTATTATATGAAAATATTGACCTCATTCCTGAATTTACATAAGACCTTTACTTGAATTTGATAAGGCATCTAAAAAAGCAGAAGACACAAGAACAATAAAATAGAATGAAGCCCAAAAGCAATGAAGCTATTGAAATTGAATGCTTCCAAGATAAACAAAAGATGAAAAAGTAATATTTTTGCCAGATGAAGAGACTGGTTTTTTTTTTATTGTAATGTTCAGGCAAATGAAAACAAGAAATAATCTTGTTAGAATTCAAGTTGTACAATAAGAGTAAGATAAATTTTCATTTAATTTGAAATAATTTTATATCTTAAATATGTCATGAAATTATTTATATTACCAAAAAAGGATGTTCCTAATAAACTAACGAATGCTGTACATTAGACATTTACATTTCTCTTTCCTAGTAATGAATTATAAACTGTCTGAACATTCTCTGTGTTCTTTATAGCTACACACTTTACTTTAATCATATTAATAAATCTGGCTGTTAAATTTGTCTTAGAAATGTGATTTATGTTAATTTGTAAAAATTTAAAGGTAATACACTAAATGAAAGGTTAATCTGGGTGAATATACTGTAACATCCTATGTATTTCAAACAGAAAGCACATTATAAAAACATGGTACAAAAGTTTAGCTTCATGGCCATTAAAAGAAACAATTGGGTTTATTTCTTTGGTATTTAGGTTTATTTCCAGGTATTTTGGTATTATAGACATTCACATTCACATGATTTGAGTCACATATTTACAAGATGAACTTGCAGTAATATGTGAACTAGGATTCTTTTGTTATATCTGATGTTTCAATATATGAAATGATTGCTCTAATAAGACTTGGGTCTAAATCAAAAGATCTAACTTTTCCTTCTTTCATTCTTGTGCCTGGGGTTTCACAGGTACCAGCAAGTTCTAAAATGTTCCTTTAAACATCATTACATTTATATGTCACTACATGAAAACAATATCTGTTCAAATTTATATGTAAAAGTCATTTTTGAAAATTCAGCTATATTTTAAATTCAGGAAAGATGTCACTATTTTAATCAGCAGTTGTTCAGCTTATTGAGCTATCAAAACAACTGGATATTCTAATGCCTATTGAGAAATGTATGAAAGAGCAGAATTTCATAATTTATATGAAGAACATATTTCAATTCAGAAATGGATCATCTGTTAGCTGCATGTTTTATCTTGTGACATGGAAATGTGCTATTATTTCTCCACTGCAGACACTACTGTAATCTAGCCACTGGTTTTTCATAGACATATCCATCAAGAACAGTAGGTTTAAAGAAACTTTCTGGTGGTAATTCCTGTACCCTCAAATAGATATCTTCTAAGTTTGTGCTTTCCAGAATAGTAGCCACTAGGCACAGATGGCTTCTTAACATTCAAAACTGTTAAAAGTGACTAGATTGAATTCAAAAGTGATGAATTTCAAGGACTTAGTATAAAAATATTTTTAAAATCTTATTAATTTTTGTATTGACTCCATATTGATATGAGAACACTTGGGGTTAAAAATATTATTAGAATTTATTCCACCTGTTCCATATTACTTTTTTGAATGTGGATACTAGAATATTTGATATTTGAAATTGTATATGTGACTCTTATTTGTGCACACATTATTATTTCTATAGGGCAGCCTTAATATAATGCCTGCAGTCTATTTTATATGTAACAAAACAAATATCTTTTCTTTAAAGTCTGTCTCTCACCTTGCACAAAACTCAACTCAAAGTGGATCAAAGACCTAGAAATTAGGCCAAAAACTGTGTACATACTAGAAGAAAATGTAGGCCCAACACTCCAACATGTTGACTTCCTGAGCAAGACTCCAAAAGTGTGGGAAGTAAAATCAAAAATCAATAACTGGGACAGCATCAAACTAAAAAGCTTCTTCACAGCAAAGGAAACAATCAGGAACTTGAAGACAGAGCCTGCAGAATGGGAGAAAATCTTTGCCACCTGCACCTAATGGGGCAATATGAGTTGGGAAACAATTGACATTTGTAATTACAGTTAGTGGTCCTCTGAGCAGTAGGAAGTAACTATGGAGCAGGAAGCTAGAGAGTGCCAGGTCAGGCGCTCACCTAAAGAAATTTCAAGAAATCTCAGAAATTATACAGCTCCTATTTAATGCTACTTTTCTTCCTGGACCTTTTGCACTTTGTTCTGTTTCCAAAGTGTCAGAATCACAGGATGGAGAAGAGAAAACAGCTAACCTATATCTCTCCTATCCCATGCATGGCCAAGACCCAATAAATCAAAAATGTGCACATCCTCATCACATTTCTATGTGTGAACCCATCCCATTTATTATGTCTCCAAGACTGAGATCTAAGGAAAGAAATACCCCTCTAGCATCTTGAGCAATCTCAGCAGGACACATGCATATCCATCCTTGTGCTATCTAAAATTGTACAAATTCCAAATTAGACCTCTATCTCTCACCCTGCACAAAACTCAAAGTAGTTCAAGGACCTAGACATTAGACCAGAGACCATGTTTCCACAAGAAGAAAAGGTAGGCCCAACTCTCCATCATGTTGGCTTAGGAACTGAAATCCTCAACAAGACTCCTGAAGCTCAAGAAGTTAAATCAAGAACCAATAAATGGGATTTTATCACACTAAAAAGCTTCTTCAAAACAAAGAAAACAATCAATAATGTGAAGAGAGAGCCTAGAGAATGGGAGAAAATCTTTACCACATGCACTTCAGTCCATTAATCTCCAGAATATATGAAGAACTCAAAAAACTTAGCACCAACAACAATAACACACACAAAAAAACAATCAACAAATGGACAAAGGAACTGAACAGGCACTTCTCAGAAGCAGAAATACAAATGGTCAACAAATATATGAAAAAATGTTCAACATCTCCAGCAATTAGAGGAAAGCAATTTAAAACTATACTGAAATTTCATCTCACTCTAGTCAGAACGGCAATAATCAAGAATATAAGTAACAAAAAAATGTTGGCAAGGATGTGGGGAAAAAGGTATACTCATACATTTTTGTTGGGAATGCAAAGTGGTGTGACCCCTCTGGAAAGCAGTATGGAGATTCCTAAAAAAACTGGGAATGGAACCCCATATGACCCAGCTATTCCACTCCTCAGTGTGTATCCAAAGGATTTAAAATCAACATAATACTGTGATATAGCTACTTAAGTATTTATAGCAGCTTAATTCACAATAACCAACTATGGCAGCAACCTAGGTGCCCTTCAAAAGATGAATGGATAAAGAAAATATGGTATATATACACAATGGAGTATTACTCAACCATGAAGAAGAACAAAATTATGGCATTTCCTGGTAAATGGATGAATCTGGAGACTATCATGATAAGTGTGAAATAAGTCAATCCCCAAAAGCTAAAGGTCAAATGTTTTCACTGATATTTGGAAGCCTACCCACCACAAGAGGCAGGAGAGGAAGAACAGAAGTTCAGTGGATTAGACAAAGGGGAATAAAGGGAAGGGAGGGAGGAAAGGAGTAGGAAAGATAGTGGAATTAATCAATCATAACTTTCCTATGTACATGTATGAATACACCACAGTGAATCCCACCATTGTGTACATCCACAAGAATGGGGTCCTAATTTGAATAAGATATATTCCATGCTGTATAACTTTATCAAAATGTATTCTATTATCATGTATGATTAAACAGAACCAATAAAAAAGAAAAAAAGAGATACTTTTTTTAAATATTTAAAGCTGTAGATATTTAAATGTGGATCATTAGTATTTGTGAAAGAACATTAGAAGTATTATATCATAATCATTACTTTTTTTCTCTGTAATATAGATACCTTGAAAATAAATATTACAGTGCCTGGGGCTTTCCTTATATGCCATATCATTATGTGATACTTCAGTGACATTGGAATCCTTACTTTAAAAATTTAATGTAATAAAATGAAATTAATCCTCTCTCTCTCGCCCTGCACAAAACTCAACTCGAAATTGATCAAGAACTCAGAAATTAGACCAGAGACCCTGCACCAAATAGAAGACAAAGTAGGCCCAAATCTTCATCATGTCGGCTTAGGATCAGACTTTCTTAACAAGACTTTCAAAGCACAAGAAATCAAAGCAAGAATCAATAAATGGGATGGACTCAAACTATAAAGCTTTTTCTCAGCAAAGGATACAATCAATAATGCAAAGAGAGCTTACAGAGTGGGAGAAAATCTTTTCCATACGGTGCACTTCAGATAGAACACGAATCTCTAAAATTTATAAAGAACTTACAAAAATTTACACCAAAAATACAAAGAGCCCAATCAATAAATGGGCCAAGGATCTGGACAGACACTTTACAGAAAAGGATATACAGGTGATCAAGAAATATATGAAAAAGTGTTCAATATCTCTATTAATTAGAGAAATGCAAATTAAAACAACCCTAAGATTTCATCTTACTCCAATTAGAATGGCTATTTTTCAAAAACACAAACAATAAGAGATGTTGGCGTGGTTGTGGGGAAAAGGGCACACTTTTACATTGCTGGTGGAGTTGCAAATTGGTACAGCCACTCTGGAAAGCAGTATGGAGATTCCTCAGGAAACTTGGAATGGACCCACCTTTTGACCCAGTTATCCCACTCCTCGGTTTATACCCAAAGGACTTAAAATTATCATACTACAGTAACACAGTCACATCAATGTTTATAGCAGCTCAGTTCACAATAGTTAGACTGTGAAAACAGCCTAGATGCTCTTCAACAGATGAATGGATAAAGAGGCTGTGGTATAAATACACAATGGAATATTACTCAGCCATAAAGAAGAATAATATCATGGCATTTGTAGATAAATGGATGGAATTGGAGATTATCATGCTAAGTGAAATAAGTCAATCCCCCCCAAAAAAGGCCAAATGTTTTCCCTGATAAGTGAATGATGATATAGAATCGGGTTGGGGGTGTGGGGAGTGAGAGAAGAATGGAGAAACTTTAGATTATGAAGAGGGAAATGAGAGGGGGAGGGGAAGGGGGTACGAAAAATGGTGGAATGAGACAGACATTATTACCCTATGTACATGTATGATTACACTAATGGTATGAATGTATATCATACACAACCATAGAAATGAAAATTTGTATCCCATTTGTGTACAATGAATCCAAATGAAGTCTGTAAAAATTTAAAAAATAAATTTAAAAAATTTAGACAACATTACATTAGAAATTAGCATTGAAGCGTTTATATTGATGTGTTTAGTGTAGTGTAGTTCAGGGATTTTTCTGAAAACAGAAGGAACTAAGATTAGTACAACGTTTTCATATTAATTGATTTCTTTCTGGATTTTCAGAAATCAGAAACAATAAAATAATTTTCAAAAGTATAACCACCAGTGCCTGAGGACATACATGAGCTGGGCTCTGCTAGGAAGAGGAGTCCAGATCTTGGATACTGGTGACAATAAACTCATGTCAACAGGGAGGTGGCGGACTGCTATGGAGAGCCAGAGAGCCCCCCTACTAGAGAAGATCAGTGGACGGTCTGCTCAGGAGCAATGCTCAGGACCCAGAACACAGAGCTTCTATCAAAGATCATACATTAGAGAATCTAACCATTGAGCTGTGCCAGTTAATACTGTGTTTGGAGTTCAGACATTAGAATACAAAAGAGTCAAAGGGAAAAACAAAACAGACATTTATTTTAGCAAACAAGTTATTCCTGAAATGAAACATAGATTATGACAAGAAATATGCAGGTTTTAAAGCATGATTTAGACAAATTGAATACAATAAACTTATTACCTGAAATAAAATAGACCAGGCATCCAAAGACAAGTACCACATGATGGAATCTTAAAAAAAAAAAAAAAAAAAAAAAAAAAAAGATCTCATTGAAATTGAGAGTATTGAGAGTAGAATAGTTTCTGCTCAGAGTTTCCAAGAGTAGATGGGAGGGAGGGATGGGAAAAAAATTGATTCATGGGTACTGAATTCTAGTTTGGTAGAAGAAATAGTTTCTGGAGTTCTATAGGGTGACTACAGATAGTAAGAATGAACTGTGTATTTAAAAAACCTAGAAGAAATGTTTTCACAACAAAGAAATGATAAATGTCTGAGGAGATAGCTGTTCAGCCTGATAGAAATGTTATGTAATATATGCATGAGTTGAAATATCAAATGGGATCTCACAAATACGTACACATTTTATGTGTCCTTTAAAAAATAAAAATAAATATTATCAAATAAATTTGAAAAAAGCCTTCTAGAATAATTCCATTTTGGATGTTTTGACTCTTCTGTTTCATGGATTAAGTAATCTCTTAGGGTAATAGTTTTCAACATTACTTGACCACAGCCAACAACAATACACTTACACCATAAATCTCACAGCATATATGTAGTTTACCTAACCGAAGTACAGCTTTGATATTTTCTGTCTATTCCATTTGCTTTCTAGGCATGATCCATTGAATAGACTTCAAACCCTATGAATTAAGAACAGAGCTTTAATTGAAAAAAAAAAATCCCTTGTAGATATCAGGCAGCAGGGGTCCCAGGCAAGCTTGAAGATACAGCAGCAAAGGATTAAAAAGAAAATAGGAAATTTGGCTCCCTGGACTCCAGATACACTGGTCACAGAAATGTAGAGAATCACTAGGCTCTGAGCAACAAATAACCATCATTAGAGTGAAGTGTGATTCAGATGTGGACATCCTCTAACCCAGGAAAATTTCCCCCATGAAACCACAAGAGCCCTAATTAGCTACCAGATTAGGCAATATTCATCCCTTCTAGAATCAGAAAATGAAGTTGCAGAAACATTCCTCACAAAACAGACAATAATTGAAATTTTTAAAGAAAAAATAGAATATCATCAGCTAAAATGAATGAGATATATATATATATATATGTATATATATATATATATATAACTTAAGGTACTCTGGTGTTATTAAAGCACATGGACAAATAACTTCAATTAAAACGAAAGCAAACAAACAATACTCGATGTGTTATTTGGTCCTAAGTGTCTGGATTGAATGATTTCTCTCCCTATTTTTTCAATCAGTTTCTCTCCAAGGGAATATGGTCATTTGCAATTTCCATTTCTCTTGGAGATGCAATTCCCCCTCTTTTTCTGTTTTTCCTGCTTTCCTCCTATTAAAGAGAAGGCTTTGTTTCTTTCCAATTTTAGTACATATTCTCCTTTGCAAAATTGGTGTGGTAGGTGCACATTGCTCTTGGTTGTTCAGGCCATTTTTTATTTCTCTGTCTCCCTAGCAGCCCTTTCTTTGCTTCCCCTGTTAGGTATTGGCAGAAAGCTTGAGAGTTTCCTCTTGCAGGCTTATTCCTAAAGGGACCTTCCCTTTTGCAGTTAATCCCTGGTGCTGAAGCACAAGCTTCTCTTTGCACTTTTGATGTTATTCCTTTGCTAAATCTTTTTCGTCTGTCCCTGAGACACCTGAACATGAGTTGAAATTTAAAGGGCAAACTTTATCACTGAGTGTGCACCCTGATTTCTGCTGCTTTAATTTTAGGGAAGCAGTTTTAGCTGTGAACATCAATCAAATAGAGTCCTGTGCAATTTAAATAAAGCCTTTGCATACCTTGTGAAGGAGAGGGGTAAACAGTGAAAGCCAGTGAGCTCTCAGCACATCCCAGAACCAGTGGATAAGGGCAGGAGCTTAGGGCTGAGGTGACAGTATCTCTTTTAGCTCTTTGTTGGTAGAGAACTTAAGATCACAAGTAATATCCCGGTGGATCATCTTTGCAAATGAACTCAAAGAGTATATACCTGGAGTTTCAAGTAATGTTAAAGTGTTTTAGGTGTTAAGTGTTTGTGTGTGTATGAATACATGGCTATACTTATTTATAGAAGATATTTTACATATCTACCTGTGTACACAGTTATACACTCAAATATATTTAAGCCACCAAAATAATCCAAATGTTTTTAAGTTATGTTCATGCTAGGGCAAGGTTGATATCAGAAAAACTACACTAGAGGAATCAGATATGGGGAAAAATCTGATAGATTTAGAAATCGAAACTATATTTAATCTGACTTAGAAGGCAAGAAGAGGGCTTGCCCAATTATGCCACGTATTTAAGAAGAGCAGAAAATAAAACTAAAACCAGCATCTAATTCCAATTGTAAATATAGACCGTTGCTTTTAATCTTTTGTCAGCATCATTGGTGTTGTACAAAATGCAAAGTAAGATTGTTTTGTTTTCTTTGTCATTTGATGACTGCACTAGATGAAATGTGTTCAGAAAAATAAATTTGGTATATAACACACACACACACACACACACACACACACAGAACTACAGGGATAGGGCAGGGGTGCATGACATAAAACAGCTCTACTTTCTTTAAAAGGATAGTTGTCAAAAATCTGTTTCCATGTGCCTAGATCTCCTCTAAAAAGACAGGTGCTAGTTCTTTCTAGAAATCCATCAGCATGGAGTGTCGTGCTGTGTTCACATCACGGCATTCTCTCCAAGGGAGGGTGAAAACATATCTAGGTTTCAGAACAGACAAACCTCATGAGTGTGTGAGACTCCAAAGACAGGAGGCAGGCCATTGTGGAGGAACATTAGGGCTGTTTTGTGACACGGAGTGGAGTGGGACTTTTCTGTTTTGTTGCTTTGTTTAGCCAGGAGACGAAGATTTGGAGTGTTATCCCAGGACTTCAGAGAGCAGCTTTCACAGAGTTCTCTAAGAGATGTGGGTAGAGCAGAACAGAATAGAATTAAACTTGATGACCTTGAGTATTGGAATTGGTCCTCACCTCCAGTTCAACTTTAAAGTTCTTCACCTGTGAATTAATGAAGGGATAGGGTTAGAATGACCCCATACCTTCTCCATAGCATCTTCGGCTGGCTTGGTGTTATTGTAGATGGCATTCATTTGTTTGGGAGGCCTCAAATACCTGTATGGTACATCCTCATCCTCCTTAAATAGGTGATGTATTTAATAAAGCAATGTGTTTTCTCTCTTCCAAGACTAAAGCCAACAGTCCTACCTAAATGTTCTATGCTAATACTTTGCATATGCTAATATACTGTTTTCTTCATGTTACATTTTTGAAAAAGAACATCTATCAAAGAGATATATTTGTCAGAGCATGTGTTTACAAATCCCATGGTAGCTAGTAAAATTTTCTTCTGCTTAGTTAATTCAGCCATCTCAGTCACTTTTAATCAATCCCCTAATCATGTTTTCAAAACCCAGTTCAGTGCATTGTTCATGACGACAAATACATCTGTTGTCATTCTTGGTGTGAGCGTGTATGTAATAATGTAGTGTTAATGTACACTTTTTTCTTTAATATAATCATGGAATAATGTTAAAATAATGACTACTAAGAACAGGCAAAATGAGATTCTTAATTGCTGATTAAATTCCTCTTGTAGTTTCTTAAAGTAAATATTGTTACATCTAGTATTGCTTTTACAAATTCAACTCCATTAAATTTGTGAGAAAACATAACCATCATGCAAAGAAAGTATTTCAGTAAGCTATCACTCAAGTCAAATACTGTTTTTACTGAAGTTTCTCAGCCCTGATTCAGAAAGATGAACCCTCAATCCTTCCCTTGAATCTTTTATACTGGGTTCTCTCCTGATAGCAACAGGACAGTCTTTGCCTCAGGGCTGGAGTTTTGATTAGTCTTAGAATTAGAGCATGCAGAGATAATGTACTTTTTCAGGTTTCCTCAGGAGATAAGCTAGACTATTTAAAAATCCTGTTATGTGATTTTCAGTAACAATGAATAATTTAGGATTATTATGTATTGTTTAAAGAATTGCTTTACTTTCATGCTTCTAAAGTTAGGATAGTGAGTGTCAATCTGGAAGATAAAGTACAAAGAATTATCTGATAAAATCTGAATGGGCTGAACCATTGGTAATTCAGTGTTGCAGGACTCAAGCGTTGGCATTGATCAGACTTTTCCATTAGAATTCAGGAGTTGCCTTGATATTCCCAGTGTCTGGCTTTCAAGTTTTTCCAGTTTTTAAACCATGTAGGCCTGACTGAGTTAGCATGTCTTGAACAATCAGCATCAGCTCACTGTCCCTCAGTATCCTCATCTGTAAAATAGGGGTATTAAAATTAAGTTAAATCATTTAAAATTGCAGCTATGTATAAAAAAAACAGACAATTTTTTATGATTTACCCTACTAGAACCTATTACATAAGACCAGTAAGAAAATTAAAGGAAATAATACATGTAGCTTTTAGCATGATGCTAAATATGCTAGAGTAAACTTTTATAAATTCTATAAATTTTATAAATTTTAGTTACTATTCTTACTGTTACTATAATAGGAAAAGAACTGTTTGGTAAATGAGGAAGTCAAAGCAATATGACCCAGCAGACCAAATAATTTAGAAAATATTGTTATTAACTTTCTCAAGGTAAGAATAATGAATAATGCAATAATTTGCATTCGTGAAAAGGTATTTCACATTATGCTTAACTTGGTATGTATCTTGGTATGCAATCGTCTTTCAAGAAATCACCCCCAAAATATTTTTGATACTGCATTTAGTTCACATTGTCAAGATTCTAAGTATGTGGCTTTAAATGATAACATATGGACAACTATTTTAATGTAGTTATTTTCTTCCATAAAGATTGAGACCAAAAATCTGAGAGAACTGCCAAAGAGAATTCAAACTCAAAACATTGGAAGTATGAATAGACTTTTGGAGAAACGAAACATCACAAATGGCAAATTTTCCCAATTGATTTTAGAAGTAAAATCTATGCAACGAACCAACCAGGATAAGTACAGGGGATTTAGACCTTGAGAACTTGAATTTGATTATTGTGAAAAGCAGAGAAGTAGCAGGTATAATTGGACACTATCTCTATTATTCTTCTTCATTAAGACCTATCTCAGGGTTGTAGAAATGCTACATATTCTTAATTATTTCATATATTTCAGCAGGTTTATCTGACCATGTACGAATAAACATGCCTACGTACAAATATGTCAATGATCATATAAACCCACAATAACATCTCCCCAAATAGTCATGGGCTAAATATTTAAAGGGCTAAAGCTATTGGAGTTGAATATAAATAAAGGAGTAAAGCACTTGAAAGAGAAACTAAAATGGAAGCCAAGCATTTGTTAAGGGATTAATATTTAGCATTTCTTTATGTAAAAGGAAAGAAAAAAAGGAGGTCTGTTGGTATATAAGTTTGTAGATCTGTTTATAAGCAACTTGACAGCTAGTGATTTCTGATTTCATGGTAAGGATGGAATATTATCTAAGAGTGAAGCAAAAAACTGGGGTAGTCAAAAAGAGGATAATGTTTGAAATACTTATGTTGGGAAGGGAATTTAATTAAGGAACAATTGCTGGATAGCCCATTTTGGATATAAGGCAATTGAAGTGTATACATTTGAAGTGTATAATTTTATCCAGCTCTCTCCAGCTTGTGAGAGAGGAACATGAAGGAAGCAGATGGTTGTGTTCACCTGGCATGTGAAACCTGCAAGGAGAGAACAAAGGGAGAGGAGAGAAGTACCGTAGCTGGAAATATAATTATATTAATGGATTTTTGCCTGCAAGTTAGAGAAGTGAAAATAAGAGAAAGGTGAGGGAAGCTAAAAACTCTGTGGGCTCAATGCCCAGAGGACCTTAATGTCCTAAGGAGAATATTGAGTTGAATAATGAAGAGAGAAGAATAGGAAACTGTGGTCCCAGGGTGGGATACTGTCATTTAAGATTTGGAGACAGTGCAGACTCTGATGATGATGAAGTCCTGGGTCAAGATTCTAAGGGCCTAGTGAATTGAACAGATCAACCTGATTGCTGATGAATTTTCCAGTGCTGGTTAGAGTTTATGTGGAAGAGGAAGACTGGGCCCAGAGCTAAACTCATTTGTAAATCAAGAGGAATGACCAAAAGAAGAAAATAAATAGCTTCAAAGAAATAGGGAGGGCAGAATAGCAAGTTTTATAAGAGCAAGAAAAAAAAAAAAATCTGGAAATGGCAGTAGGTGGGGGGTATGGGGGCTCAATAAGACAGTTTCCTCCTTCTTGATCTGGAACCAGTTGATATTGTTAGGGGATGGACAGATGAGGATAGTGGGAAAATGATGTTAAGAGAATAATTCTATAAAATGAGCTCACTATGCTAACTCCCACATGGTTTCTTTTCCAAAAAGCAAATTACCTGCAGCCCTGCCCAGGCTAAGTGATCAAGATATGTCACTTACCTCAGCAAACTACTTGTTATCTGCAAGGAAATTCAGGCAGGAAATAACATTGATAACAGGAACCCAAGTTACTTCACAGAGCCATCTGTGACCCTTTTCACACACCAGATTCTGGAAGGTAAGGATAACTCCTCCTAGCGATAAAACCTGTAAAAGTGATTAAGAATCTACTTAGAACCAGTCAGCATGGGCCAAGGTGACATAGAGTTGTCATGGCAATGGGGACTTGAATGTCTGATGCCACCCTGATGTCAGTCTAAAGTCTAGAGGTGGACCTGGGCGGAATGCTCTGGAAACTTCCCTGGGACCCCCAATAAAACTGGAGTGCAGGAGAGGCACATTGTCTCTTTCTTCTCTGAGACAACCCATACTCTTTTCCTTTAACGTATCCTTTTCCCTCTTCCTGTCCCTTCAATAAACTCACTCCAGTTATTCTGAGAGACATGTCTGAAATCTTTCTGTCTTGATCACAAGAATGGGGGTTTGAAGGAGAGTCTTTGGGTTGCCTCAGTTTCTTGGAAGGCCCCAACTGTGTAACACTATCAACAGGCTATAGTTCTAAGAGAGGTAAACATGAGTCCTGAGGATTATGCTGCACACAGTTTGTGGAGAGACAATTCAGCCTTCTTTCTTGGCAGCCACATGTCCAGCACAACAGCTTCTTATTATGCCTCACTCCCATCTTGAAAACCCACACACAGCCCTGACTGGACCTCTATTCTGCACAAGGGTAGAACAGACTACATGCTCCATGACTGAAGAGAGCTTGATTCCTTGATGGGTGATCTGACAGCGTATAATAGCTTGCATGTTGGATTCTAAGTTTCAGCCTCCAGGTCTGCCTCATGTCTAGCCTTCAGCTGAAGCAGGTCTTAGACCCTCCATCATTCTGCCTTCACTCCATTGTCCATGGCGAATCCCCAGAGTGGTTTGCAAATTGACAAAAGATAAAAAAAAAAATTGTGGAATATCTTATTATGTTTTATACCCAAAGCACCCCACCAGAAAATCTCTCCAGTTCTCATAGACTTCAGCATTAACTGTTTGCAAATCCTTTTTGTGCAGAGCCGTGTGAAGGCCAACAAATGATGATTTGTGTCATTTATCCTATTTTACTTTGTTTTGAGCAGAGGTATCAGGGTTCTCTAAGAATCTTTGTTCAATCAAACAGGATTCCTTTCATACCAAGTTATCTTTGCATGATACACATGCTGAGAATTGGAACAATTAAATATCCCACAACCTTTGGCCAAAGTGAAATTTCCCTATCTTTCTAATTCCACTGGGCTTTCAAGTCACTGACAGGGACACTTATTACTAGCTGCCTATCTACCACTCTGCTGGCAGTTGTTTTTGTGATTGTTTTCATTTATGCACACCTCTTGGGCAAAGGCCATGCTTTTCTCCATAAACCTTTGGCTCTTAATTAGCATTTGAATCCCTCTGATCCTGTAATATGGTCTTTGCTAGCATCTCCCCAATCCTAGTTCATCCCAATAGAATCATTCATGGGCCCGTTAGCTGCTGCCTTTCATTGTTCTCACATCCTTGGGGTGTTCTCATTTTGTTTTGTTTCATTTGTTCTTGAATTCCAAGAGTCCTTATTTGGTGGCACACTAATGAAACTTTGGCATTATTCAGTGGGGGACATTATTGAAAAATTAAAAAGAAAAAAAAAAAGGAGAAAGAAAGAAAGAAGCCAAACTCATGACTCTTGTTCTAAATGCAGATGGCACTGATTAGTTTACTGAGGTCCTTCTCTGAAATAAGCTAGGCACCAGAACCCTCTTATCTCAAAATCAGCCTTCCTGCCAGAAGTGATGGCTGGGACAATGCAGATGGCTCTCAAGTAGGAGCTTCTCTCAGAACCCAGTCCTTATCTCAGCTTTGACTGGCAAAGGCTGTCATTCATGCTGTCACTCACAGTGGGTACACAATGGATCATGTCTGACTTGCACATCATAGATAACTAGGCTAACCGGGGCTGGATTTAATTCCTTAGTTAAAAAAGAGGAGAAAAGATAAATCATTGATTATAGAATATCTGATTTTTCTTTAATTCACTTGTCACTGAAACCGTAACCTTGTGTTCTAGATTGGAGAAATTTGTCAGCATCACTAATAGAATCCGCCATTTTAATAAGATTTTTTTTTCAAACTAACATCTATTTAAAAATCAGAATAAAATAGAGGTGAATCATTCAACTCCATCTGTGCCAATCTTTTCTTGAAAAACAGGAAGGTGATTTTTGATGTGCTTTGGAATTCTTAACCTAACACTTAAAAGTAAAATGGGCACTAACGATCACAACCGAGCATTCTTGGAGGAAAAAAATTGGTTAAGTAAACATGAAAATACAAATCTATTAAAAATAAAGGTATTTTGTGTGAAAGTCTGCTCTGTTTATGCTATAATTGTCATAGCAGAAGATTCATTCACACATTCCAATAGCTTTGTATGGTGCAAAGAAGATGTTTGAAACAGCATCATTGGGGATACTATTTGCCTCTTACCACCCTTTTATGTTGTTATATGTCTCAAATGCTGCACTCCTCATAATGCATTAAAATAATGGGATAGGAAGAGCAATCATTCTTAGCTAGGTTAATTATTGAGTTCTTGAACAGCCTATTAATGATGTCAGGCCTGATTTGTTTTGCTGTTGAAGGGAGGTATTGAAGATTTTAAGATATGCAAATACTCCTTAGTATACAATAAAACAAGTTTATAATGTTTGTCCAGGATATTAGTTTTTTCACTGGGTTATGACACTGAGAATGAAGAGGCTAATATTACTTTATGGATCTTTGCTCAGTAGTGGGAAAACAGCCACCATGTTCAGGAAAACACATGGAGTTAATGTATCTAAGATGTATACTTATGAATTTTACAGAGCAGGAAACAATGAAATGTGACTTTCCATGTCCTAACCAAACCAATGTAGTAACTCTACCTGGGTATCTAATTTCTGGTCATATTTTAATGCTTTTACTCTAATATCATGTTTTTGTTTTTGATTTTGTTTTCCCCACAGAATTTTAACTGAAGAAAGGGCAGTACATGGTTTATTAAAATGTTAACTGAAATAGAGTTCCTTTCAGGAATAGCATTCTGGGCCGCATAACAGCTACTGTTAGAGAGAGCATATGGGGAAAAAAAACGGTATCTCTTCTAGAGATAATCATAGTTCTTTAAAGGTTTGTATATCTACATGCAAATTGAGGAAATATTCCTCCTCCTCAAACAATTGTCATTCAAAAGTATTCATAGCATACCTATGTAAAGACTCAATCCAAGGTCCTTACTATCCAACAAATAGGGCCAATATTATGACTGCTTCTACAAAGTATTCCCTGGAGTAATGTATCTGTACCCTGATTCATCTTGGCATGTGAGACACATAAAGAGGAGGAAGAAAGAGGAGCTGATAAATAGAAGCTTTGGGATGGGAGAATAATGCTCTGCTTTTATAGTGGACACTATACATCACTGGCCAACTCAAGGTTTAACTACCCTTGAACCAGATGTCCACCACTGGTTCAATCATTGCCCACGTAAAGACCAGCTGGCCTTTCTCAGAGTAGAGGACTATGTATAGGGACGTGTCAGCTAATAGGAGAATCTGAACATGATTGCCATGTGACTGATGTGTCTAGAACATTCTCTCACTATATATATGCAATCTGATTCTGGAAGAAATTGAGAATTCTTAAGTTTATGTAAACTTCTTTATTGAAGACTCTTCTTCTCTATCCCTGACAAGTCTTTCCAGTTTCTTAACCAGTACCTATAAACACTGTCCACGTCAGTGTTACTTTATGAAAGAAGAAAGGCAGTATCACCAAAAAAGGGTGAAGTAATAGGATAGATGAATACAAGGTAGTGTGGGCCTCTAGCCAAGTCCCAGCTGTCAACAGTAAGTCATGATTTGAGGAATGACATGGAGTCTTCTGAGTTCCAAAGGTGGACAGACTAGGGGAGCCATAGCACCTTTCTTCTGAATTTTCATTTCCTTTGCATGTGGGTTCTTCGGAGGAAGACCAGAGGAGGTTCTTAGCCTTTCAGTTTGTCATACAACAATCCTCACTTGATCTGTTTTTACAGTCCCCTTTCTTTGAACCATTCCTTTTTTCACATGCAAACTTATGAAATGACCTTGACCCCAGGGTTCAGTTTCCTTGGTCACCTACCAGGATGAAAATGAAGTCCCCTTGAAATCCAACAAAGGCAAACTGCCTTTGATGCTAGTGCTGTCCTTGAATGGACCACACCAAGACTTCGATGGATTCTGGGCTACTAACATGGATGACTTCAGAGGGGCTGCAGGATTCATTTTCTTCCCATGCACTGTCTTTATAGTTTCTTGCTAATATGACCTGAGTTACTATGTATAATTAGAACATGCATGAAGGGAACATTTCCTATAAATTTGTTCTTTCAGAAAATGTACCATGTCTACATATGTACCTATAGTATATAATTTTGTTGCTTAGAAAGTGTTGATATTTTTCCTGATCTTTTGTTATAATGTAACAAATAAATTACAGTGTAATAATAAAAAGTAACCTAGTCATACTGTGGATTAATCAATTCATTCTTCTAATATTTATCTAATGCCAACAATTCCAGTTCTCATGGATCTCAAAATAAGTGAAGTTTGGAAGTAATGTTTGAAGATTAGCGTTATGAAACTTTTCTAACAGATGTCAGTGTTAAGTTAAAACTTTTATGACCTTGTTTTTAACCTTTTCAATGTATTCAAACAGGGAAATTCTTTACCTTAATATATGACCCAAACTCTACTGCAATGAAATTGATCATTTTTAAATGTACTGCTATTGCTGTACAGTTTATAATAATTTATTTTTAATTTATTTCATATGAAATGGGGATATAAATATATATTTACATAATTATAAATACAGGTATAATTTTTACTTGAAAATAAGGTAAGTTGTCCTACACATATACAATTAAAATGCCATCGGTCATAATACATGAATCATTTTGTTTTCTTTGAGTTTTGGTTATATAGTTTCTGTAAATGTATTTTCTCAGTGTATTCACTGAGAAAAAACAGGAAATCAGCCATGGTAAGGTACAGCTAGGTTAAGCCAATTCTAGTATCCGAGAAAAATAGCATGTCTATTGATAACAGAAATACAGCACTCTCTTTAGCATTGTAACTATTCTTCCTGGTTAAAGAACACGAGCAGGAATTGTGCTAGTTATCTGCCAATGAATAACAGACTCTCTATCCCAAGACTTAGCATCTTCTTACCCCACACAGATCCTTAGGGTCAGGAACCCAGAGGTAGTTATCTGGATAACAGGTTCATTATGTGTAGGAGAGATTGTAGTCAGGATATAGGGCAAAGGTACAGTCATCTGAAGGCTTAATCTACTTTGTACCTCACTCATGTATCTTTGGGTAGGAAACTTCAGTTTCTTCCTGACTGTGGTTAGAGTTCCTTGCCACAAGGGCCTCTCCAGATCTATGGATGACATACATGGAAGTTGGCATCTTCCAGAATAAATGACCCTAGAGAGAAAAACTAGTGAACAATTAAAATAAAAGAGGCAATGCTTTTATAAACTCATGGCAGAGGCCATATTGCATCACTTGTACTATTTTCTGTTATTAACAGATACCCCTGATATAGTGTGCCAGGAGATTAAACAAGGAACAAATACCAAAAAACAGGGACTGTTGGTGGCCATATTGGAAGCTGGGATCAAAGACTTCTGATCTGATTCCCATAGGCTTTGTGCAGAAATTTGAGCCAATTACTATTCTTTTTACAGTAGGAATTCTTCCCCCAAATTAAAAGGTAGTTGTAAAAGCATGTTAAATAGTGTTTGTGTATGTGTATAAATGCATATATATATATATATATATATAAATTTTATATTCTGAAGTAAGAAGGCACACTTTTTGAGTTTGAACTATAAATTAAATTTAACCATCATTTCTTCACTTGGAGTATATATGATAAATGCTTATCAGTGATTCTTTCAGGAAAAGTTTACTCACAATCTTGTTATATGTATGGGGTTTTAATTTTTTTGCAAAGAGTATGCATTTTTTAATGCTGAAACTTTTAAAACAAAACCACAAACTTTTGGTAAAAAACTTTTGGACTCAATTATTAAACCCATCATCAGTTACTTCTTTGCATCTCAATGAGATCAGACCATGTTTCATAATTCTTTGATTAACTTAAGTTTTCTTCAGATTTAAAAAAAATTAACTATATCCATTCATGTAATGATATTTAGGATTTCTAGTAGACTTATGGTACATAGATCTAAAAAGAAAATTTTAAAGTTTTAGAATTATTTTACTCCTGAAACACCACAGTGAATATTATAAAGTTGTATTGTTCAGGTTCCTACTCATTAACTGAGACATTTTCTATTTCTGTCCTTATGCTAAAGCAGTTTCCCTCAGTTAGAATCTGTACCACAGATGAAGGAAACTGATTATATCATCCTGTAGTAGGAGAACAGCAGGTAAGGTTCAATGAGGCTTTTTATCTTAAATTATATTTTCAACTTGACCTCATTAAATTCTTTTCCTTCTGTTTGTCATTGTTAGGCTTACTATTTTTCCCATTTCCTCTCAGCCCCTTTCCCATTTTTAAACTGTCCTTTAGAAATAACTCTTGCATGCGCAGTTCATTATTTCTAACAGTAACAACATACCAATGCCCTAGTGCACTGATTTCATTGTGCTTGTGACCCACATTTAGACAAATTCAGGTAGATTCCCTAGTTGCTGATTATTTTTTAGAAAATCATTAAATGTCAAAGCCATTTCCATGCTATGTTTATTTTCAAATTTATTTTTAAACTGTATTTAGGAGAAGTTGCTAAAGTTTAACAAATGAAAAAACATTTTTTACTTAGATTTTGGTTTAGGAAAATAAATTGCAAATAGGGAAAATGTTTGCTTTAGCATAGGATCTAAATCTCTATTGCAGTGAAGCTGATCATTTTTAAATATAATGCCTGTTTTCTGTGCAATTTTGTAATAATTTATTTCCCATTTATTGCATATGCAACGTGGATGTAAACAGATTTTACATAATTGTAAATACAGGTATAATTTTTGACTTTGAAATAAGGTAAGTCACTTAAACTAAAGTGCAGGTTTTCAAACATCATTTACAAGAAACCCCGACAGAACTGTAATCAGATGATCCAATGTTATTAGACACAAACACTGGAAAGACTAAAGCAACTCATAATGAATTAAAAGAAAAGGGCCATTAAACTGGAGAATCCCAACAATCAAGTGGAGACATTTCAGGCTCTTCGAATTTATCACTGCTGGAATAAATACGTTATCACACTAAGCTTTTATGAAAGGCTGTTACATTTTTTACCAACTTTAATCTGTTTCATTTTTGTGTTTAAAAGATGGGAGTTGCATTAAAATGAAAATTCCATTTGGGTTATTATCTCCCCAGCTGTCTTTACGGACCACAGGGCTGGCCAGAGAATACTCTCATTACATGTGTGCGGAGCAGTTAGTCAGTGATTGATGCTGCATTAACACACCGCACAGACGCCTTCCTTTTGTCACCGAATATTAGACAAATTAGTTCTTACCGATTCATAACCCCCTCCTCGCTGGTGTGTCCTCCTCTGCCCTCTTCTCACTTCCTTCCCCACCCCATGCCTTCTGCTGTGCACCTGACTACACCATCATAGTGTTAATTTTGCAAATAACCCGTCCTGAGTGTGAATCCAGGCAGGAGGAGGAGATGGCAAGGGAAGGTGTAGAAAGCAGGCATTGGTTCTTGGTTGGACAATGTACAATGGGTTTTAGTTATTTTCCAGGATACCTCCATGCAGTAATGACAAATGAATGTTTCTCTGTCACAGTCCCAAATTAATTTTCTTCCCACTTTATGTGAAGAACTATATATCTTTTCAATTGCTTTACATTTACTTCTGTTGGGATGAAGAGAGATGCATTGTAAAAACAAAAACAAAAACAAAAACAAACTTTTTTTTAATTGAGACTTTTTTTTTTTTTTTTTTTTTTTTGGTACTGGGGATTGAACCCAGGGGCACTCCACCACTGAGCCACATTCCCAGCCATATTTTATATTTTATTTAGAGACAGGGTCTCACTGAGTTGCTTAGGGCCTCACTAAGTTGCTGAGGCTGGCTTCGAATTCTCAATCCTCCTGCCTCAGCCTCCCAAGTGCTGGGATTACAGGTGTTACCACCGTGCCCAGAAAGACCATTTTTTAATCCATGAAGCCAAGTGTGGGGTTGGGAACACCTTTCTTCCTCTTGCTCAAAATGTTTGTTTTGGAATTCTTCATGGAACTTTTGAAATGGTAGTCCAGATGTTAAAATTGAAAGTAGACTTCTGAACCTGCTCAATGGCATCCAGCTGGACTGTGTGTCATACATATTTATTTTGAAAGGGTATGCCCTTGATTATTGAGCATTCTAAGAATATATGATTAGATATGTATTATTAATGCTAATAAGAGCTGCTATTTTAGACAGTAGAATTTTTTATGTTTACTGCAAGATAATCATTGCTAAACCTTATGTGTTTTCTAATTTAATCCTAAAATGCACACTGAACAGTTGCACAGATGGTGAAAATGAAGCACACGGATAAGTACCTGACCCAGTTTTTCCTAGTTTGCAAGCAGATCTTATGTCTGTCTTATGGAAAGATGTAGTATGAATTATATTTTGTTTATAAATCAAAGTTAATTAAAATTGATTTTGTTTTCATATTTTAAAGTATCAGCTGTCCCCAAGGATTCCTTTAAACACTTTCTTAACATTCTGAGATTTAAGTTTAAATGCAATAAATTCTGATATATTTGATTGTATGTACGTAGCACATATTGTTTAAACATTTACCAGTTGACGAACATGTCCAGTTGTTTTCCAGCTGGGGTTGTTAGGAATGATGCTTCTATGAACATGTGTGTTTACATTTTTATGTGCATATTTGCTTTCATTTCACTGGGGTATATACCTAGGAATGGAGTTACTAAATCATATGTAACTTCATGCTTAGCCTTGAGAAACTACCTACTTGTGTTCCATAGCTGCATTGTCTTACATACCCACTAGCAATGAATTAGGATACTAATTTATCCACATCGTCTCCAACACTTGTTATTGTCTATCTTTTTTGCTCATAACCAGACAATGGGTATGAAGTAATATCTCATGGAGGTTTTGATTCACATTTCCCTAATGACTAATGACATTGAATATCTTTTCATGTGTTTACTTGCTATTTGTGTACCTTCTTTAGAGAAATGTCTATTCAAATCCTTAGCTCATTTTTAAATTGAGGGATCTTCTTATTGTTGAGATGTAAGAATTCTCTGTGTGTCTTAGGTACAGATCCCTTATTACATACATATATATGTTTGCAAATATTTTCCTTTATTCTATAGGTTGCCTTTTCCTTTCTTGATAGTATTTTTGGCTGCACACATTTTTGAGTTTTGATGTAAGAAAATATTTGTGAGTGACTGTTACATATTCAAAATGCTTTCCTAGAACCTGATACTAAATCTGCACTTAAGGAACTTTGCCTAATAAGGAGTAACACATGACACTATGTAAATATAAAACATAAAATTGTTAGGCAAAATGTGACAAAGGGCCACATGGAATTTGCTGACCATGTATCTTGGGATTTGAAAAATAAGATTACTCATGATTGTGGAAAGTGATACTATTCATATTTGTTTTGAATCTTGAAGTAAAAATCAAGGTAAAATTTTGGCAGATTTTCCTGCTGTAATAAAGATTAGGGAAACTATTGATTGGCCCCATTTGCACTTTGGCTTCTGGAGTATACAGTATTTCTGATCTGGACTACTTTTTGCTATAGCACAATTCTAAAAGTGCAGGGGGATTCAAGATGGCGGGCTAGAGGAAGGCTGCATTCCTACTTGCTCTGTGGATTCCTACTTGCTCGGGATTCAAACAGCAGGAATATGGCCCTCAACGAGATTTTATATTCAAATCACATATAAGAGGTCCCCAGTCGCTGCTCCGGAACCAACTCTGCAGGGCTGGGCTCAGCCCGGCATGGGCAGCTACCACCCGGGAGCGCCGGCCCCTGCAGCTGCTTCGGAGTCACGGACCTGGGCCTGCGCCAGCCAGCAAGTGAGTGCAAGTCCCCCAGCAGCAGCTTCGGAGTCAGGACCCGCTTCGGAGTCACTGACCAGGCCTGGGCGCCAGTCTGCAAGTGAGTGCGGGTCCCCAGCAGCGGCTTCAGAGTCACTGACCAGGCTCAGGCGCCAGCCCGCAAGTGAGCGCAGGACTCCAGTAGCCACTGGGAAATCACCATCCCTAGGCCAGGTTCAGGCCTGAACCCAGGGCAGCCTCAGTTGTGAACACATACCCACCAAGCCATCAGGCCGCCATATCCAGCTCCAAACCCAGGCCTGCACCCTGATCCTGGTCTAGTCTCAGGCCGGCACCCACGCTGTCACAGACCATCTAACAACAGCAGGTTACCTTAGCCCACAAACATTGATTATCCCTGACTTGGAGGCCGTGGGACAGCATCCTTCTTGGGACACAGCATTACCAAGCGCCTGATAGGCATCAGACTACTGAACAACAGGAGGTTTGAATAGTACAATATAATTTTACAGGAGAACTTTCTTCCTTTTTTTTTTTTTTGTCTAAATAGTAATATTACGATTATTCCTAATATACTTACTACATTCCCACTTCTTTCCTATTAATACCCTTATCATTCTATCGTGCTCTAATATAGCAGTGTCCTTGGAGACTCATTCTCTTTTCTCATGCTAAAAACTTATTTCCTCTAATTCCACTCGCACTATTCCTATGACATAGTAACTCTATAGACTCACTTCCTATCTCATTAATATTATATTATAAACCACTCAGCATTTTCTTTTTCCACTATTTGAAATTGTGGTCCTTATTGTAAACCTATTGATTATGCAGTAGATAATTTGCACTCATTTCTGTATACTATAATGCAGTTTATATCTAAATGGTTCTATATGGTTTAAGGACACATATTGTTTATATGGGGTATTGTGACTAATAATCTCTTCAAAGTGAGGTATTGGAAATCTGCAGGGACACTATAAGTCTTTACAGGGAAACTGCAATCCCTCAGACTCGCCCTTCTAGAGGGGAAGATACACAAGCAACATGAGAAAGCATGGGAAGAAAATATTCCAAACAAACCTAGATGATATATCAAGAGAACCCAAAGACAGCATGGTAGAAGGAATGGCAGAAAGAGTTCAGAATGTTCATAATTAAAATGATCCGAGAAGAGAATGATGTGACAAGAGAGCAAATTCAGTCGATGAATAATCAGCTAATAGAGCAATTGCAGGAAGCAAAAAATCATTTCAATAAAGAGATAGAAGTTCTAAGAAAAAAACAAACAGAAATCCTTGAAGGAAACAAGGAAATGAAGGAAACAATAAACCAAGTTAAAAACTCAATAGAAAGCATAATCAACAGAATAGATTACCTGGAAGACAAACCTCAGACAATGAAGACAAAATATTTAATCTTGAAAACAAAGTTGAACAAACAGAGAAGATGGTTAGGAATCATGAACGAAACCTCCAAGAAATATGGGACATCATGAAAAGATCAAATTTAAGAGTTATTGGGATTGAGGAAGGCACAGAGATACAAACCAAGGGAATGAATAATCTGTTCAATGAAATAATATCAGAAAATTTCCCTAATATGATGAATGAGACAGAAAATCAATTACAAGAGGCTTACAGGACACCAAACACATAGAATTACAACAGATCCACACTAAGGCACATTATAATGAAAATACCTAACATACAAAACAAAGATAGAATTTTAAAAGCAGCGAGAGAAAAGCATCAGATTACCTACAGGGGGAAACCAATATGGATATCTGCAGATTTCTCAGCCCAGACCCTAAAAGCAAGAAGGGCCTGGAACAACATATTTCAAGCTCTGAAAGAAAACAGATGCCAACCAAGAATCTTATACCCGGCAAAACTTACCTTCAGATTTGATGACAAAATAAAATTCTTCCATGATAAACAAAAGCTTAAAGAATTCATAAATAGAAAGCCTGCCCTACAGAATATTCTCAGCAAAATATTCCAAGAGGAAGATATGAAAAATAACAATGTTAGTCAACATGGGGAGGAATTACCCTAAAGAAATAGCCAAAGAAGAAACAAAGTTAAGTTAAAAGCCCAAAAAAAGCTAAAATAACAGGAAATACAAGTCATATCTCAATAATAACCCTGAATGTAAATGGCTTAAACTCATCGGTCAAAAGACATAGACTGGCAGATTGGATTAAAAAGAAAGACCCAACAATATGCTGCCTTCAAGAGACTCATCTCATAGAAAAACATGCCCACAGACTGAAGATGAAAGGTTGGGAAAAAGCATACCATGCACATGGACTGAGTAAAAAAGCAGGGGTTTCCATCCTCATTTCAGATAAAGCAGACTTCAAGCCAAAGATAGTCAGAAGGGATAAAGAAGGACATTTCATACTGCTTAAAGGAAGCATAAATCAGCAAGACATAACAATCATAAATATTTATGCACCAAACAATGGCGCATCCATGTACATCAATCAGATCCTTCTCAATTTCAGAAACCAAATAGACCAAAACACAATAATACTGGGGGACTTTAACACTCCTCTCTCACCGTTGGACAGATCTTCCGCGCAATAATTGAACAAAGAAACCATAGGACTCAATGACACAATCGCTAATTTAGACTTAACAGACATATATAGAATATTTCATCCATCAAAAAGCGAATACACTTTCTTCTCAGCAGCTCATGGCTCCTTCTCTAAAATAGACCATATGTTATGCCACAAAGCTTACTCTTAGCAAATACAAAAACATAGAGATACTACCTTGTATACTATCAGATCATAATGGAATGAAATTAGATATCAACGATAAAGTTAAAAACAGAAACTACTCCAAGACCTGGAGATTAAATAATATGCTATTGAGTGATACATGGATAACAGAAGACATTAGGGGGGAAATTAAAAGATTCTTAGAGGTCAATGAGAACAAAGATACAACATATCAAAATCTCTGGGATACTATGAAAGCAGTGCTAAGAGGAAAATTCATTGCATCGAGTGCATTCAACAAAAGAATGAAAAGTAAACAAATTAATGACCTTACATTACAGCTAAAAGCCCTAGAAAAAGTGGAACAGACCATCACCAAAAGTAGTAGAAGACGGGAAATAATTAAAATCAGAGCTGAAATCAATGAAATTGAAATAAAAGAAACAATTCAAAAAATTGACAAAACGAAAAGTTGGTTCTTTGAAAAAATAAATAAAATTGATAAACCCTTAGCCACGCTAACAAAGAGAAGGAGAGAGAAACTCCAAATTACTAAAATTTGTGATGGAAATGGAAGTATTACAACAGACACTATTGAAATACAAAACATAATAAGAAGCTATTTTGAAAATTTATACTCCAACAAAATAGAAAACCTGGAAGACATCAACAGGTTCCTAGAGGCATATGAGCCACCCACACTGAATCTGGAGGACATACACAACTTAAATAGATCAATCTCAAGCAATGAAATAGAGGAAGTCATCAAAAGCCTACCAACAAAGAAAAGTCCGGGACCAGATGGATTCACAGCCGAGTTCTACAAGACCTTCAAAGAAGAGCTCATTCCAATACACCTCAAAGTATTTCATGAAATAGAGAAGGAGGGAACCCTTCCAAACTCATTCTATGAAGCTAATATCACCCTGATACCAAAACCAGAGAAGGACACATCGAGGAAAGAAAATTTCAGACCAATATCCCTAATGAACATAGATGCAGAAATTCTTAACAAAATTTTAGCAAATCGCATACAAAAGCATATTAAAAAGATAATATACCATTATCAAGTGGGTTTCATCCTGGGGATGCAAGGTTGGTTCAATATCCGGAAATCAATAAATGTAATTCACCACATCAGTAGACTTAAAGTCAAGAACCACATGATTATTTCAATAGATGCAGAGAAAGCATTGATAAAATACAGCACCCCTTCATGCTCAAAACACTAGAAAAAATAGGGATAGTAGGAACGTTCCTTAACATTGTAAAGGCTATCTATGCTAAGCCCACAACTAGCTTCATTCCAAAAGGAGAAAAATTGAAAGCATTCCCCCTGAGAACTGGAACAAGGCAGGGATGCCTCTTTCGCCACTACTATTCAACATTGTCCTTGTATCTCTCGCCAGAGCAATTAGACAGACCAAAGAAATTAGAGGAATATGAATAGGAAAAGAAGAGCTCAAAGTATCCCTATTTGCTGATGATATGATTCTCTATTTAGAAGACCCTAAGAATTCCACCAGAAAACTTCTGGAACTCATAAATGAATTCAGTAAAGTAGCAGGATATAAAATTAATTCTCAAAAATCTAATGCATTTTTATTCATAAGTGATGCATCCTCTGAGAGAAAAATTAGGAAAACTGCCCCATTCACAATAACCTTAAAAAAAATACTTGGGAATCAATCTAACAAAAGAAGTGAAAGACCTCTACAATGAGAACTACAGAACACTAAAGAAAGAAATTAAAGAAAGTCTGAGAAGATGGAAGGATCTCCCATGTTCTTGGATAGGCAGAATTAATATAGTCAAAATGGCCATACTACCAAATGCGCTAAACAAATTCAGTGCAATTCCAGTTAAAATTCCAATGATGGACTTCATAGAAATAGAGCAAGCAATCATGAAATTCATTTGGAGGAATAAGAGACCCAGAATAGCTAAAGCAGTTCTTAGCAAGAAGAGCGAAGCAGGAGGTATCAGAATACCAGACCTTCAACTATATTACAGAGCAATAGTAACAAAAACAGCACGGTATTGGCACCAAAATAGACAGGTAGATCAATGGTACAGAATAGAGGACACAGAGACAAACCCACAGAAATACAGGTATCTCATACTTGACAAAGGAGCCAAAAACATACAATGGAGAAAAGATAGCCTTTTCAACAAATGGTGCTGGGAAAACTGGAAATCCATATGCAGCAAAATGAAACTAAACCCATATCTCTCACCCTGTACAAAACTCAACTCAAAGTGGATCAAGGACCTAGGAATTAGACCAGAGACTCTGCACCTAATAGAAGAGAAAATAGGTTCAAATCTTCATCACGTTGGCCTAGGACCAGATTTCCTTAACATGACTCCCAAAGTACAAGAAATAAAAGCAGGAATCAACGATTGGGATAGAGTCAAACTAAAAAGCTTTTTCTCAGCAAAGGAAACAATCAGCAATGTGAAGAGAGAGCCTTCAGAGTGGGAGAAAATCTTTGCCACACACACTTCAGACAGAGCACTAATCTCCAGAATCTACCAAGTACTCAAAAATCTTCACACCAAGAACACTAATAACCCAATTAATAAATGGGCCAAGGAAATGAACAGACACTTTACAGAGGAAGATCGACAAGCAATCAGCAGATTCATGAAAAAATGTTCAACATCCCTTGTTATAAGAGAAATGCAAATCAAAACCACCTTAAGATTTCATCTTACCCCAGTTAGAATGTCTCTTATTAAGAATACAGGCAACAACAGGTGTTGGTGAGGATGTGGGGAAAAGGGTACACTCATACATTGCTGGTGGGAGTGCAAGTTGTTGCAGCCACTCTGTAAAGCAGTGTGGAGATTCCTTAGGAAACTTGGAATGGATCCACCATTTGACCCAGCTGTCCCACTCCTTGGCCTATACCCAAAGGACTTAAAATCAGATTACTACAGTGATGCAGCCACATCAATGTTCATAGCTGCTCAATTCACAATAGCTAGATTGTGGAACCAACCTAGATGCCCTTCAATAGATGAATGGATAAAGAAACTGTGGTATATATATACAATGGGGTATTATTCAGCTATAAAGAAGAATAAAATTGTGGCACTTGTAGGTAAATGGATGATGTTGAAGACTGTTATGCTAAGTGAGATCAGCCAATCCCAAAAGTGATAAGTGAATGATGATGAATTTTGTGGGGAGCGGGGGGAAGGGTGGCTAGAATGGAGGAAGGAGAGATAGCATAGAGGGAAGGGAGGGGTGGGGTCGGGGTTGGGGGTAAGAATAATAACAGAATGTGTGACAGACATCCTTGTCCTGTGTACATGTATGAATGCACAGATGGTGTGACTCTACTTTGTGTACAACCAGTGAAACAATAGCTGTACTCCATTTGTGTTCAATGAATCAATAAGTAAATAAAAAAATAAAAATAAAAAATAAAAGTGCATGTAGCTGAGCTCTGGGAAAGTCTGACATCCTTACAGGTGGTTAAGTGTTACTTAGTCAGCCAAAATAATGTTCATAATAATATCCAGACATCATTTGCCATTTTCACTGTATTAACATTTGGCTGCTTATCGTCAAGCAATGCTGGATAAAACTGCTATTCCTTACTATGAATCCAGGCAGTGTCACCCACCTATGCTGGGGATCTTCCATTCTTACTGCCATACTCTTGCAGGACTAGTTTAAAAATAAATGAATGAATGAGTAAAGAAAATCCCAGTTTCACTTCAGAATGTCCTTGATTAAGAATAATAATCAGTTTTACTAAATCTCTACCCTTGATTGCATGTTTTGGTAGTCTGTTGGATGCATTGAGAAAGAAACACAAAGCACTCTGCTATATATCAAAGCACGATGGTTTTCTCAAAGAAAAGCACTCACGTGGTTAGGTTGTAAGATGAATTGCTCAAGTTTTATGAAAACAATTTTTATTTAAAAGATTGACACAGTGTGGATACTGAGACTTAGGTATTTGCCAGAAATGTTCTCATATTGAATGAAATAATGCTGTCATTTAAAGGAAAAAAACTGACAGCATTGTGAGCTGTCTTAAAATTTGAACTTTCAAGTGAAAATTGGAATTTTGGAAAACTTATATCTGTCACTGAGAACTTGAGAAATTCCCCCAAATTAAAGTCTTCTCTGAAAAATGATGATATTGTTACAAATGGATTTTTAATACTGTATCATGAAATGTATGAACATTCTGAAGATCTGCATAACTGAATAAATCAATAATTTCCCAATGATCTAGGAATGATTTTATAAAACTGCTTGGATGAAGTACCTAAAGTGATGAACAGATCTTTGGATTTTAATGTAATAGAATGTAGAACCCCTATTTATCTGGGTTCAGGGTTGATGCTTTACCTTATTTTTATCAAACTTTTCACATTTGATTTACACTTGAGTAACTGTAGGAGGCCAAATATTTTATAAAAAAATTTTTATACAAATGTGCTATTCTTCTCATCATTTTTTAGTGTGGAAACATATTTTTAGATTTCACTAAAATCTTATTTACAATAACAAGTAAAAGTTTATTATGTGATTTCAGTTAATTAATAAAAACAAATTTTAAATTATCCATATACAGTAAATATAAACAAGAAGCTCCTTAGAGTCTCTTGTAAGGGGTGGGGATATCGATCATGGTAGAGTACATACTTAGTATGCATGAGGCCTTGAGTTTGATTCCCAGAATCCCTCAAAGAAAGTTCTTTCTAGAGTCTGGTAAATTTTAAGAGTATAAATGGTATTATGTGAAGGAAAGTTTGGGAACCAGTGTTATAGATTAATTTCTCTTTACTACATTGTTTTCAATTACTCTTTGAGACTATAGGAAAAGGAATTTCTAGTACAATTTAATCAGCTGAAATACTTCATATATATTGTATTAAACCATATGAACTGAGTAAAAAGAGAAAACTGAATTTAGAATATTCTTTGGCATTAAAATCATGTCTGGTTAAAGCTCATAGTCATATTTGTGAGTATAATAGGCACCTATTTTACCTTCTCTTTATTTTCATCTGGGAGTTTTATGCTATCTTTTCATAACTCCAACATAAAACAGAGGACTTAGATAAAATATTAATTATTAGGATTTATCTAAGTGAAAAAAATCACTATAGATTTGCTCTTGGTTTTCTACCTTCTCTAATAATCCATGTGTCTTTCATAAAGATTAAGGAATCCTCAATTTAACACTAATTGACTATCTCATATTTGCCTAGCACCATGAGAAAATCTTGCAATATAGTAATGAATAAGGAGCTTTCTTGCTTGGAGGAAGAATGTACATATATAAATACAATGCAGATTTTACAATAGAGGCATATAAATGGTTTTGGGAAGCAATAGCAAGAATGAAGTGGTCATTTCTTTCTGGAGGACTCATGAAGGAAGTAGCCTTGAGCTCATTATTGAGAGATGAAAACATGTTACCAGGAAACACATCAGAAAAATAAAAGGAAAAACATCATAAGTATATGGGAAAGCACAAGTAATTCCATAGGTTTGGAGCAAATGGTACAAGAACACCTGTAAGAAATGAGTTGTCCGATTAGCCAAGGACCATGCTAAGATGTTCAGGCTAAGGCCAGACTTTACCTTAAGTGGAGAGTTGTTGATAAGGTCTGAACAGATTTGATTTGTATTCTGTGTAGTTGACTCTTCTGTCAGTTTCTTCCTTCTACAAATACTTCTCAAATCCTTCCTGTGTAATGGGTACTGTGTTCAATCCTGCAAATAAATAAGACATATTTCTCAGTATCAAATAGCTATAGAGTGCTATTAGATTCTAAATGTGCTCCCATGATATAAACACTGCTTGTTCTTAATAGTATGGGCGGCTGAAGTCACTCTAGAGCCTGATGTTAATCAAGCTGTTAATTGCTATGACTTTGGTGCCTGGACAAGATGACCCAGGGAGTAACAATTGTATGTAAGTAATCTTGATGAATGTCTACAGGAAAACTAAATAACAAGTTCTTAAAGTGCCAAACGGATTAAAGATACTCTTAAGGATACCCTCATTATGTATAAAATCTTTAAAACTTGGTAATTGTTAGTGAGGAAAAAAAAATCACAAACAATGACACAAATAATAGAAGTCTGGGGCAAGTGTATTTTCAGGGGGGTGGAATTCTAGTTTAAATTTAGTATAAGTGCCTGATTTTAGCTTAATAAGTGTCCCCTAAAAGGAGGTAGAGATAAAGCATTGTTTCCTGCAAAGAATCCAGGAAACAACAGTAATGACTTTAAAATACAGTAATAGATGTTTGAAGCATTACATGAATTTTCAGTATGACCCCTGGTCATTTTGCAGGTTATTTATCTACTGCATGAAAATAGAAACTGGATAACTGATGCAAGGCCAAAATGGACTTGAGTCTGACCCAGAAGCAGCCCCCATGTCAGGTTGAAACAATAGTCACCCACCTGCCTACCTTCACCTACAACATGCACCCAGTGTCCATCACACCATGATTTGTTAGGAACTAACACATCTTTATTCTGATTTTAGGGAGGCTACTTTTAATACAAGTCTAGTCTGAAAGAAGTGAAGGATAAATAAATGTGCAATAGAGTTTCGGGTCACTGAAAAAATTCCAGTTTTCAGAAACATTAAAATTTTAGCCCAAATCAGTTGAATATATATAACTTTTGCAGAGAATTTTGGATGGAGATAATTATTTTAGCCATACCCTATAGATAATAAGTTTAAGATGTGTAGCCTATAGATAATAATAACTTTAAGACATGACATTGTATCAGAAATTCCAGAGGAAGAGTGTTATCAATTTTATTAAAACTAAAAGAAAACAGGGGAGGAGTATTCTATATCAAGTAGCAGTAGTCTTAGAGATAAAACAGCTTCTGGAAAGAAGCTGAGAGTGAGGGATTTAGTCATATGAATAGATGGAATGCAAGAGGAGAATAAGGCTGACGGCAACATCCAGGGCTAAATGTGGATGAAGGGGAGGAATGGCCTTTAACATTTCCAAAGGAAGAGATGAAGAAGTAAAGCTGGAAAAGACACACAATGAAAGCTAAGGTGGGTACTATTTGCAAAAAAAAAAGTTGGAAAGGACACTGTTTCCCATATACCTGGTGGTCACATAAGACACATTCTAGAAACAGAGCACAAGATTGGGCAAACGAAAGCTACCTGCTGAACCCAGTAATAACGAAGTCAGTGGACCAGTGATTCCAGATTGTGTAGGTGTAGGAACACAAAGACAATGGGCATGGGCTACACTTTTAAGCAGCATGGCTGTGAAAGGAAGAAGAAAAGGGAGAGTGTCATCCTACAAAAGGACAGACTGTCAAGAAAGTGCTTTTGTTGATTTAGATGGTGTAGACCTGAGCATGTCAGAAGCTAACAGTATGAGCCAGTAGCAAGGGAGTGGCAGGTGATTTATTTGGGTGAGTGGCAGCTCCTATTCTACTCAGGATAAGAAACCTTGAATTCTTTTCATTTATTATGGCATTTCTGCCCCTGGTAAAAATATTCTTGTCAATTCTCTCACTTCATGTCTTACAGAACTTTTGTTAACATGCTTTAAAGTGAAAAAAGTATATGAGAACAAAATTAATGATTCTAGAAGTTATTATGATATTGCCTTGACTAATAGGAAATCAACTAACTTACTAACCTAATTTTTTCTGCACTTTTCATTCTGTATGAAAAGGAAGTATTTTATATGAATGAGGAAGTATATGGAGGTGAGTGATTAAGGATTTAATTTAAAATCTACTTCAGGGGCTGAACAGGCAATCAGTAAACCTTTCTTATGTGCTTGCTTTCCCAAAGATAAGGTGATAGGTGCTAGAGTTGATACAGGGAATTACAGCACATGGCCTTTGTTGTCATGAAGGCTGCAATCTGAAGATATAAAACTGCACACATGAAAAGGTAGCTAACGGTGTGACACCATATCCATTATGACAAACACAGTAATGAATGATGGGGATTAAATGCAATAGGAACTTAGGAAAGATGGATGGCACTGAGTTGGAGTGTTCTGAGGTAACTCCTTGGACAAGATTGAATTCAAGCAGTTCCTCAGGTTGGGTAGGTGGGAGGTGACAAGAGAGAAAGGCTTTTCAGCTAGAATGGAGGTGATATTTTCTCATTAATTAGGGACTCCTATTTGTTGGTGATAGTGGATATTTTGATATGCATAATAATTAGTGATTTGTGGAAGTGAGAAGGAATAGGGAGGGGTTTGTTCCAGGTGACTGAATGCACCCTAGTTCCCAAGGCTAATGATTTGTTTAGCACATTCTGTAGTCATAGAAATCTCTCTCCCCTGCTCTTTCCCTACCTCTACCTTTGTTTTTGGCTTACTTTTTGTTCTTCCTGGCATCTGAACACTCTTCCAGTGTTTCAGAAAGTCTCCCCTAGATGAAAGTTGGTAAGAGACAGAACTTACTTCTGCCTATAGAACTTGAGAACCCAGTTGCTTGCTTGCCCAGCACCCTTACAATAAATCTAGGGCTCAGACAGATGCTCAGCCCCACAGAAGACCTATCTGGGACTTGGAAAGAACCCAGTTGGCTTTGTAATGAGGCACAGATTCTGGTGTGGGGACAGCCACATTCTCTCTGTGGTGATAGTGGCAGTGCACCTGGTGTTGAGCCCCAGGAGTATTGGTGAGGAGCCATGGCAAGCTGTGGCATCTAGTGGTCAGTGGTGGAGACAGAAGTATCCTCATCCGCATTGGTTCAGAGGCACAATTTGGAGATGGTTTGGGCTGCCTAGTCTCTCTTCTTTCATGTCTAATTTTTGAGCCACGTTCTCTTGCCACCCCAACAATTCTGCAAGCAACCCAATAGTTCTTCCAACAAATGTCCTTTCTGCTTTTATGGGTCACAGTTTTCTGTAGCCTTTATCTAAGAATCATCACAAATCTAAGAATTTAGGATGAGATGGTGAGGGCGTTTCATGTCAGCCCAAGGAATTTGACTTTCACAGGGACTATACTTATATTAAAAGGTTTTGAGAAGCAGGATGACATTGCCTAAATGATGCTTTATGAAGATCAATGTCAGCATCATAATAAATAAATAATTGGAGAGCGACTACAGTTAGTGCTATAGTTTGGATGTTTAGTGTCCCCCAAAGACCTGTGTTGGGGTCCCACGAATACTTTTCTCCGAAAAGGGTTAGCTGCCAGAGGAGGGTATTGGCAGCATTTCTCTATCTGTTACCCAAAAAACTTATCTACTCAATAAACACACAAGAGCCAATACTCTTTTTATGAGAGGGCGCAGGATGGGTCTGGCCATACCAGCTGTGGCCTCTTTACAACGACATTCAACAACTCCTTGTCCAACTCTTTTATTTATACACAGACAGGTAAAGGGGACAAGGACCGGGAGGAGCTTCTTCTGAGATGGACAGGTTGGGGTGGAGTTAGGGGAGCCATTCTCTTCAGGGGTAAATTTCAGAAGGAGGTAGGGAGCCACTCCCACACAGTGCCACTTGCCTCCCGGCAGTTCCTAGAAGCCAGGCCTCTGTGTCACATGACTCAGCCTAGTCTGATTCTGCTAAATAAGGACAGCTCCCCACAGACCTGTGTGTTAAAAGTTATTTCCCCAGGATGAAAGTGTTGGGAAATGCTATGAATCTTTAGAACATGAGGCCTTATGGGTAGTCTTTAGGTCACAGAGGAAGTCACAGAGTCTTTAGTTCCTCAAAGGGAACTGTTAGACCCTGGTTTCTTCATCTTTTGTCTTGCTTTCTGGCCACGAGGTGAGCAGTTTTCTCTGCCACATGTTCCCCACCATTGTCATCTCACATGCCCATCAGAGGCCCAAGACACTGTTCTCCTTGGTCTTGTACTGGAACCTCCAAAACTGTGAACCAAAATAAAATTCTTTGCTTTATGAATTAATTATTTCAGGCATTTTTTATAGTAATGGGGAGTTGATTAATACAGAGATAATATGGGAGAAGTGGGTCATATAAACAAAGAAGCTGGTGTGCAGTACAAGAGATTAGGTTGTTTGAATAGATGCAACAAATATATAATTAAGCAATAGTAACGTGGGATTGGCACAGATTAGATAGATGAGTCAAAACTTTAGAATAATAACATGTGTGAGTCAGGTAATTTTCTAAGAAAATGGTTTATATCCTTGATGAAGATGCCTGAAGACTGACATGTAGAAATAGTGTTTCATTTTGACAATGATTATTTTCAGCTTTGCCTCACTTGCAATATGTATTCACATCTGAAGAAAGGAAGTGAATATCAGTTGAGAAAGAAGAAAAGATTACTAAATAAGCCCCCCCCCCCCCCACTACTGTACTCCATATGCATTCACGTTGGCATCTCTTTTTTAGAAAGTAAAAAAAAAAAAAAAAAAAAAGGCAGAAGCAAATATTGACTACATTCATATTGTGGGATGATAAACAAAGAAAATGAATTCATAAAAGAAGGCAACCAATAATTTACCAAGAAGTATCAGGATTGCCAGAACCCCATGCAGCTGAATTTCACATTCCTATTTTAACATCAGAAGCAAGGTGGGCTACTGTAGATAGCAAGAGATACCAGACTTAGATAAGGTCTTCCCCTTATTTTATATCTAAAATCCTTGTGCTGCTGAATAAGGTTTTAACTCCATTTAGTTAAGATATTAAAGAATGAAATTACAAAGATGCTCCTCCTTTTCACTCCTGTAAAAAAAAAAAAAAATTCAGAATCACAACTTTCTAGATCTTCAAGGACAAACAGGAAGCAAATCAAAACATCATAAACATAACTAAAGACTTCGAGATGCCTTTCCCCACTTCTGTGATGCAGTGGAATTGAAACGTGGTGAATTCCATGAAAAGCACAGAGCGGTGTGTAAAGGCACCACACCATTTCATTAAGAGTCTTGCTTTGCCACTGACTAATTGTTTTGCTTTGAAGATTTTCTTGCTCTCTCTTGGCTTCCTCATCTCTTAACTGAAGAGGTCACTGTAAGCCCTTTGGGAAGAGATTGAGAAATTGGAACCAGGGTCCAGGACGTAAAACTGGCTACCAGAGGGAATGAACAGATGCTGCTGCGAGAGGAGACTGCAGTCTTCACTGCACAAGTTGAGAACAGTCGCTACTTTCCTTAAAGGTCATGTTCCAATAGGAATGGCGAGCTGGTGCCACACCGAGAACCTGTTGTCTTTGTCTGGGAGGAACCTAACTTTTTCTGTTATCTGTTTACCTTTTAATATAATTAGGCAGACCAGATTGGTATTTAGTCTTGTTCTGACAACAGCAAATTAGGCTTAACTCTTTAATTACAACGAGAAGGAAATCACCTTTCTGATATCCTTCAATTAGCTCAAGCAGCTGTTAAGTTATAATTAAAATTTCACATGGATCATTTGAGTTCTTGGAATGTTTCCATTTAATAACAAAACATTTGCATATATGCATTCAGTTTTCAACAACCCTTTCAAATCTGTCAATGGTAAACCAAGAACATTGGATACTGTATTAAACAAAATCTTTGTAGCCTTATAAGCAGACAGCTGGGTCCCACAAAATGAAAAATGGAAATAGAAGAAAGTGATCAAAAAGTATTAGTGCCTCCAACTTTTCTGGAGCTTCTTCAAAGAATTAAACTTCTGTTTCGCTTATTGTTATCCATGGGGGAAGAGGAAAGCTAACCAGGAGAGAGTGGTTATTTGCTGTTCAACAAACGGATGTCTGGATTGCATGCACTTCACAGTACAATGACAGGCACCTCACTGTGACTTCACAAGTAGGTTCTTGTCTCCATAGCCTTTCCAAAGTATGAATGTGAGAGGAACAATTATTTATGAAAATTCAAGGATTCTCTTTTGTTCTTATTTTGTTATGAGAATTAAATCAACTAAGAAATTCTTCTCTCTAAAATTGCTCTGGGCAAAATTTTTTCAAAACAGTTATGTACTCACCTTCTATATAGGTAATAATAAACATATGTAATGTAAGTATAAACATATTTTAAGCATACATATAATATTAGATATTAAAATCCTTTCAATATCTAAATACTGGCTACTCAGTTTAAGTATCACAGAATTTTTAAAGATTATTTTTAAACATTCAAATTTATGACATTTGGATTGAATGTCAGAAAACATACTAAGACAAAGGAGAATGAAAATATTTTTCTCCCTTTTCAGATATAATTTAAATTTTTTACTCTTTGACATTGGTAGGAGGAAGTGATAGAAAAATTGTGCATTAATAACAATGTTGTGAGGTGATGGTTTTAGACACCACACTGATGGCCTGCAGCTATTTTTAACAAACCAGGATTCTGTTCATGCTTATTCACTGATATCCTCTACTGACAAAAAGAATTCTATATTGGCTAAGAACCTAATGATGTCCTCCCAACCATCAATCTGTATTGTATATTATTGAATTTCGACTACCAAGATAATTGTATCTCTGGGAATTAAAGAATGCATGTAGAGAAAGGAGAGAGATGAAAGAGTACTGTCTGAAGTCATAATTACACCAGTGTGCACACTTTGGGGGGCTAACAGCTGTTATCAGCACATTTTCCATCTGCCTTTACTAATTTTATTATGACCTTTTAGAACTGATTTCATCTGGTAGAGAGTTGGCTCTGACACCTTCACTGAGTCAGTTTTATCTTTGAACAACTAAAGGGAAGAATGAGTAACAAGTGGCATTCTGTTCAGAAAAATGTTCAACTAGTATTTCATGATTGCTTTGTTGGGAAACTTCATTACTGAATAATTTTAACATTCAAGTATTGAGTTTCACCACTCTACAAAGTCTACAGTTTATCTCAAGGAGTCAGGGTTTGATCTAAACTCTGAAGCACTTTCAATAGAAGACCCTTTGGAAAATATTTAAAGAGATTTTATATTTTATGCAGATGAAAAAAATAACCCTAAAAAGATATTTTCCTTTATTCTGACTCCAAAATCCAAAAAGATTTATGTTAATGGTCTTTCTTCCCTCCCCACCAAAATCCTACATGGAGACTGTACTCTGAACTGATATCAATATACTTAGAACATTTCCTCTGTGCTCTGTTTTACTTACTGTACATGAACTATTTAATTTATTCATTCTACAACACAACAAATTACTTTATATTACAATACATATCTTATGCAAGAGAAAACTGAAAGATTAAATAAATAGTGCTCATAGGTAGCGGACCAGGACTAAAATTGGTGTTTGTCTTATTCTAAAGTCCATCCTCTTAATCAGCACAGTTTTCTATTTATTTGTTCATTAATTGTACAACTTAGTGTCCACTAGGTCTCAGACTTATCTAGGAGCTAGGAATACAGAGGTGAGCCAAAGGGACAAGGGCCCGGACCTAATGGTGTTGTCAGCATATGAATAGTCTTTTTCTTTTGACTTAATCTTATGTTGATGAGTAATTCCTCCACATCTATAGGTTTTAGCCTCATATAGAAGGGTTTATCGGGATACGCATTTGAGGCCTGCAGTAATGCTAGCAAGTTTTCAGATTCTGTAAGGCAATATGTTTAGGCTTGTCTCTCATGGTCCTATTAGTCTTGATGGGCTGTTTGAGGAGTAGCAACAACTATGCAGCCACTAGAATGTTTTAGTACCCAGATGTTAGACCCAGGATCAATCTCTCAGTTGCGCTTGGAATGTTCCTCAGTCTTCTAACATTTCCCATTCCACCTAAGCACCCTCTAGGATCCTAGTAAGTAAGGAACAGGTCACATGTAACCCAAGTGAAAAATTTTAATGCCTTTCACTCCCACCAAGATGCAGGATGGTACCCTCTTCTCTGATCATATTTTGGGACCAATCCTGAGTAAGCACAGGAAGTTGTAAAGCATAGGGAGAACGAGCAGGTTTGGAAAAGTTTTATTCTGAACAATGTGAATATGCAGGTTTCTGGTAAGGCCTCAAAGGGGCTTGTTCCTTTACTAAGCTTTGATATTGAAAATCTAAGATGGGAGGTAGGCAAAAAATGCAGCCTTGAAATTATAGATATTTGTATATGAGCAGCCACCATCATCTAGATAAATAGAAGATTATATTTAGGATTGCCACAACTCTTATAGATAGCTCCTCAAGGTAGGAAGAGGGTACATCATATACCTTCCTATACGTGTGTGTATACACACACGTACTTTCCTATAGTATGTGTAATTAATACCATAATTATAATACCACACTTATAATTGTATATCTTCCTATAGTATATAATTATATACTTTCTTATAGGAAGAGAGTATGATATATTCTATATTCCAGTGTTTAACCAATAATTGTCTCATTTATTCTTATTAGTAGCATCATCATCATCATTATTATGCCTTTCATTGAAACTTTGCAGTGTGCTGGGTAATGTCCTGGGCAATGTCCATATAGTTATCCTCATACCTACTAACTTTTCTTCATTATGTAGATGAGGAAACTGAGGCTGGAAAAGGTTGATTGATTTACCCAATGTTACCCAATTGGTAAGAGGAAGAAACAGGGCAGGACATGAATCTGTCTGATTTCAAAGCTACTTACTTTGAACCATCCTGAGTCACAAGAAGACTGTCCAGCTGTAACTATAGTCCACCCATATGTGGAGCTTGCAGATATATCAGGAATTCCAATTCATCTTATGAAGGTTTTTCTTGGATTCCTAAATGGATAGCCATGGGTTATCTTATTTCAATGTGGATGCTTTCATCTTCCAGTTGCTTAAGGGATTTGCAAGCTAATTTACATGTTTTGAGCACATCAAATGATATAATTTTGTCTTTTACGAGTAGCCACTCAGTAGAGATATTTCTTCTTCTCCCTCTCCTTCTTTTTCTCTTTCTCCTTCTTTTTCTCTTTCTCCTTCTCCTTCTTCTTGTTTGTTCCATTACTTACCATTTCTGAAATAATTAGGTCCTATTAAATGATTTAAATTATTTAATGATTTAAGGATCCAGGATTGATTGGTCTAACAAAATTTTTTAAAATTACTTGTGATACTACCTCTATCTGTATACTTGTGATTTATATTTTATTACTAACTTACCTATCACAAGTCCTTCAATCTCTCTGGGCTTCATGTTTTCTTATACTAAATAATGTTTCTAGTACTTTCTTCAAAGGCATTTTCAATCATCAAATTTCTAAAATTTTTTAAAATTCTAGAATAGAAATACTGGGTATGGTATTATGGATGAAATGAGTTTAGAATTGAAATTGAAAAGACTAGAAAGCTATTCAATAACTACCTTGGATTTGAAATGAGACACTTCTATATTCAAATTACCACATTAATGCAAGTACTGATTTGTCCACTCCTTAAATATTTCACTTCTCTCTTCCGAGCAGCTTTGTGTAGGTAATCTTAATTTGGGGTTAAGAAACCAAACCTTTACCTATCAAAAATGAAGTTAAACTACAGTGGATAAGGCAATTCACTTTGTGCAATGGATTTTGCCTAGAAATTTTGTGTGACAATTTTCTAAATAATTTCTAAGGGCATCAGTGAATCTTGCTATTCAAAGGAATACTTGATAATGTTTTCAACAAGAGGATAATCAACACATGCCTGCCCACTGGTCTTTTCTAGCTCTGCTGCTTCTTTGACATTTATTGTACGCATCATTCTATATGATAATTTTAATACAATATTTGGTTAATATTGCTGTTTGTGTCTTTTCCCTATTCAAATGATTTCTCCATGAACCTAGAAATCCAGTACTCTACTTCCTTTATGTTTACCTATAATATCTACCATTGTCTGAACATGTTGTTACCTTGTTAGAAATATTTATAAGATCAAATGTGCCAGAAATAATATTGATTTATTCAAAACAAGAAATATCTGTAACTAATAAAGGTTTTGCTAATGGAGCTGGGCTTTGTATTTCAGCTGAGTGCTAAACCATACATTTAAAAATACTTTTTAGGCAAGTTTATAAGCAAGGATCTATCTTGCATGGAGGAAACCTTATTTGGAAGCCAAGACCCCCCCTAAGCATTCTCTATCAGTGTACTGGGAGTGAGTCACAGGCGCTTGACTTTTAAAAACATCACAATTGATACAAAGGTGCAGCCAAGTTGAAAACTGCTAGTTTAGAATGATCACAACCAACTTTACAGAAATTGTCAAAGAACACTGCATAGGAAGTTATATGACTTATTAGGCAAATAAAATTTATGAATAATTGACTTGCTTTTTGTACATTTCTCATAAACTGAATAGTCTAAAGGCATAATTGCCACATTATAGACTGCTTGAGAGAGGTTTGAATAAATTTACCCTTGTGCATATTATAGACCTTAAAAGACAGGAAAAGCATGAAAAAGTCGCCACCTGAAATTGCAAATGCCCATTGACAATGATCTGCCTTATGGTGCACAAATTTTTCTGTCTGACTGTAGGGTTAAGAAATTAAAACAACAAAACAAAACCCTAGCTATTGTTCAAAAATTAATATAGGATCTTTAATATACAACTATGCATGTATACATATATACAAGTTATATATATATGTACACATATACATATATATACACATAAATGCACAACTACATACACATTTATATAGGTTTTACTTTCCTTTAAAGGTTAGGTGAACTGATATGGTGTGGATACTTTCATCTTCCTGTTGCATGAGAGATTTGCATGTGAGTATACAGATCTGGGTACTAGTTTTCAGATTATAATTTTATCTTTTAAGAATAATCACTCAGAACAGAAAAAAGTACCTATCAAAAGTATGTTAATAATGAATTAATTATAGAATTAATTTTTCATTAAGCCTTTCCTGAAATTTAGATTTTATTCTATCTAATGTTAGTAGAAAGTCATTGAAAATGATAAGGACATACATTTGAAAGGGCTTCCTCTTTTACAATGGCAAAAAGAACAATATTCCTACATCAACTCCAGTTTTCATTTTTACTAAAAACACACAGAAAAGGAAGCTTGTCCCTGAATTGGTATTGAGCTTGCTTGTTATGAGTTATGGATGTTTTAGCAATAAAATCTGGCTTTCTGGAACAAATGGATGTTCAAACCTGATTTTATTAGTGTGGTTGAACATTGTGGAACTAAAACAAGGAAATTCCTGCATATTGCCACAATTTGAGGCCATATGGATCATAAACTTTTCTATTTATATTTCACTGGTGGACATAAATGGCATTATCTCATCAGGTAAAGAAAGAGAAACAAGGAATATACAAGTTAAGTTTGGAAACCATCCATGTTGCTACTGAATTTCAGATAAAGGTGAAGCTTTTCAATAGGAGGCCCCTTGATTTAATACCTTTAATGTGCATGGGAAGGCATGCGCTTGGCGCATCATTAGCGTGACAGGGTGACAGGGGCAACACGTTTCCTCTGTTCCTGTGGAAAGAGGATGAATCTGGCACCGCTCTGATGTCAGAACCCCCATCACCTTTCTCGCAGATGATGTAGATTTTAATTGTACTCGGGACTGACTCGAGTCGCACCAGCTCCTACGTGACATTGAGATAGATGAAGCCATTTGTTGGCATTATCAGAGCCAGCTGTGTGCTTGGCTGCAGCTACAGTAGGCATTTTATCTCATGCATAATCCTCTCATTGAGAGGGGATCACGAGCATCTGAACCATATGGCAAATAATTTTATTATGATCAAAAAAGGACTCTTGAAGCTAGTTAAATAGAAGAGTCCTTGAAATTCAATTGAAAGAAGTTTTATTTTCATGT
The DNA here is from genome assembly GCA_020662805.1 of Glaucomys volans. Lineage (NCBI taxonomy): Eukaryota > Metazoa > Chordata > Mammalia > Rodentia > Sciuridae > Glaucomys > Glaucomys volans. The sequence goes on along the minus strand of JAJEJO010050702.1, from coordinate 3,155,420 downwards.
CACACCATCATCCTAAATTAATTCTCAGTGTTTTCACAATCAAGTAGAACCAAGACTCCCAACCCTGGCAAAATGAGGATAAACTGATAATCATTTTATTTCATATGAAATTTGTTTTTGTTCTCGATTTTGGAGAATTTATTTAGATCCGTATTAGAAAAGAGAATATGGATTTCAAAAACTGAAGCTGACTTCTGATGAAAACTAATAATAATTTTAAAAAGCTCTCCAAATACCAGAACAACATACCAAATGAGAAGCTTGAGCGTATGTCCTAATTGCTGCTCTCGTAAAAGCTGCAGGAGATAGAGGCTATTTTTTTTCTTTAGGGGAAGAAAGTCCTGAAAAAGAGATAGAAAATCTATTCCTTCCCAGGGTAACCTAATGATCCTGTAAGTTTAGCATACGTCTTCCAAGTGGAGAGGCAAACTTGTCTTTTCCACATGGTGGGGTTTCCTGCACATCATCAAGGAGATGCACAGGTCTCCATAGCAAAGGCATGTCATCCGTGCCCTTCTGTCCAGGGGAGCGATGGGGATCAGCTGCTAGGGAACAAGATGGGTTCCAGTTAGGAGATGCTGTGAGAAGTTCTGGCAAGCAGTCTCGTAGCTGCCTCGAGCCAGATTGCTCCTAGCCTTCACAGTCCTGTGTTAATTGTAACTTTTATGAATCACAAAGGATATTCCAAGACTCCAGTTCAAATGTTACAAGACCATAAAACAGCAACTTGCCTAATCTTACCTTGTCTATGATGTATATGTTCTGTTCTTTTATTATGATTTTTCTTTCCAGAGGAAGGTATGTAAGATTTGGGCCTGAGGGTACCTGTTAGTGACGTGAAAGCTTTATCAGCAACTTCCACACCACAGTTTGAGAACATGAAGTATCACAGGGTCTACATGGCAACAGCTGCCTTATCTTGAACTTGTCTTTTATTTGGTATTTTATTGACAAATAATAAAGCTAGTAATTGGACTGGGAGAGGAATACAGCCATCTAATTTACGGAAACCTTAATTTTCTAGTACTACATGCCTGAAGCAGCTTTTTGTTCTTATCACCCCCTCATGACTAGAGCAGAGTAGCTGGCCAAACTGTTAAAATGGTTTAAAATGTGTATTTTTCTTTTCATTATTTAAGAGCATTTTGGAAAAAAAGTGCTTACTATAAAACATGATGGTGATTCCTTTAAAAGAGCAGGCAGGCAAACGAAAAAATACCACTGTGTAATCTTGATTGTAAATCTTCTGATGGCTTTTGTTCAGGAGGTCCCTGTCCCCAGAAAAGGTATGTGGAGCAGAGTTGTGGGTGCTGGCAGAAAGGGTGAGCACAAAATGACCACTGTCTTCCGCATCTGCCAGATGAACACACATGACTCCTCGCCCTTCTTCAATTTAGCAATTTAAAAGAGAGAGGGGAAAGAAGACAGAATGACCACACTGGGTCCCTCTTAGCCTTGCCTGTTGAAATAGACATTGTTATAAGCTCAGAGTTGTCCTCCTGTATGATCTCTCCACTTCTGGTCTTAATACTACAGGATCATGTAAACTTCATTGCTCACTAACAAAGAACAGGCATCTGGAGGCCTTACAGTTTCATCCAAGTGAGCTTTGTTTGTGTGGAACATCAGTGCATTACTTGGCTAAATGAGATATGTCATGATTTTGTCTGGGATAATTTTGTTGCTCTTCAGACATTTTTTTCCTCCCCAGAAACCATTTATACAGTATTTAATGGTTATTATCCAATATGCTTTCTGAAAGTTTTTGATGGGTGGCAGAACCTCGATCTTCAATGCCACACTACATACTTCATAGGGATTTTGCTGGCAATGAAGGTTGTAGATAAATAATAGATGAAGAGGGGTGACAGGGCCTGAGCACTGGGCGCTTGACAGATTATCTTGTGATGTATTACAATTAGATATGTGTCGATGTCACTTCATTTATTCAGCTAGTGAGAGTGCATAACTCTTTGAAGGTAGATTTATTAAGAGCTTTACTCATGTCTTTTCAAAATTTAGAATTGGTTTTTGAGCATCTCTAACAGCTTTCTAAATCACCTATCCTTTACATTTCCTAAAGTTGGATTTTATGAAAATCTCTTCTAAACAGGTTCAAGTTTGGCTTGCGTGTTTTATTTGTGCCCAAGGCAGTTGCTGGATGATGGATCACCTTGTCACCAGCTGGTCAACAGACCAAATGGGCCTTTGGGAAGAAAGAGCATAGGATTGTGATACAAGAATCATAGGTGCTGGCCCCTGGCAAATAGCAGACATCATAATAAAGAATGCTTATTTCCATTAGAAATTTTGTACACCTGCATTCCAAATAGGCATTGGATGATTCATTGGCAAATAGATGCCAGTGGGGAAGAAAAGATAAATCTTAGATTTTAGAAAGCTTTCATATACATGGCTTTGTGTGTGTGTGTGTGTGTGTGTGTGTGTGCCCCTGAGACTCAGTTACATAAATTAGCAGTGAACCACATGCTTTAGCCCAAAACTGCAGGGAAAGTTAGACTTGATCAGAATTTTACAAAGTCTAACATCTTGTCTTAGTTCTATATATTTTTTGCTTGGAAAATTTGTGTCAGAAGTTTCTGTTCTCTTAGAGTTCAGTGATATTGGAAATAATACAACATACTAGAGATGACTAAGGAAAGATAAAAAATGCCATTCTTAAATGTGAGTGAAGCCCATGCTGACTTTTTATTATGGCTCCAATGTTTCTAGCAAACTTTTCCATCCATCATGTTAAATCAAGTCATGGATTGTCCACATGAGTACATGCATCATTTCAGCTATGACAATGTGATTTTTGTTCATTGCACAATGTACTTAAATAGATATTTCTAAAATAATCTGCATGATTGCAAAAGACTTTCAACCTCTCTTGCCAGACTGAACATCACCTTAGAGCAATTCAATTCTTAATCTGATTAGACATTCTTGTATAATCCATCACTATGAAACAAATTATTTTGATGCCCTTGAATGTTTATTTTTTGGCAAAGGGATGTATATTGTGTGATGGACAGCAAGTGGCTATAAAAACAGAAGGAACCAGAATTCTCAAGATTGTCAGCATTTTCTCTGTCTCCCTTTTGAACCCAAATCAGTCTCTCTGGAGGTCTGAATAAACAAACATGCTTGTCACTGTTGGATAACTTTTACATTCTTCAGATAAGGACTCAACTCAGTTTGGGGTCAAATTATACTGGTAGCAAAGCTGATCAGAGCAAACACGGTTTTGGAGGATTCACTCACTCTTGTAAAAGCTGATTATAATTGATGAACGACCAGCCTGCTAGACCCTGACAGGCTGGTTGCCTGGCCTTTGCTCTCTGCCAGTTCAAGCCTTACAAGTGTGAAATAGCCAATTACTGAAATACCTATTGAAAGTAATAGGCCAATGAGCAAATTGCTACTATGGGACACCATGGCAGTGTAGATGGAAGGAGGCCAAGATAAAGTTCTGCTCTGAGCAGCTGCTCCCGCCACAGATTGCTAACACTATTGGATGACCAAGAGATGAGAGAGCAAGGTATTTTCCCATTCAAACTGCAAGTGTCCTGCCTTGTATTGACTTAAAGTTTATGATGCATGATACCATCTTGTTACCCAGGTCCTAATTTGCAGAAATAAATCCTCCTTTTAAAAGGTAGTTAAATAGGTAATAAGGATAGTCACGGCCATAGATTTTGTGCAAAAGCATTAAATACAATTTTTGCAGGGAATGAAAAGTCATATAGTGTGCAGAGTGTTAATACTTGCCAGCCATTTGCTATTGACAGAACAATTTATCTTGATAAAGGACAGTGAAAAATTCCAATCTATTCACTGACATCACATTATCAGCAGTAATATATGACTGCATCTAAATATAAGGTTGAGATCTGATACAGCTGAGAAGTTCTTGGTGATTTTCCTGTAAATATATTGTGTACTGGACAATGAACAAATGACACATTTGCCATGTAATTGGATAGCCTATTTTTATGTGAAATTTTAAGTTTGGCTGTGTTTAATGGAATATACCATAATGTTTCCTTTTGGAGGTAACCTGTTTCTTTAGTAAGACTTTAGCAATAAAATGAGTATTGCTGTGTTTGACAGAGAAGAAAGAATAAACAAAGGTAAATCCTAAAAGTCTATAAAAAACAAGAGACCTTTCAGTATTTACTACCACAATACCTTAATAATTACTATAAATTTTTATTATATTACTTTAATATAATACCCTATATCTTCTTGTAGGATTAGGAACCCGGAGTTTGCTTCTTGATTGAATTGTTTGATTGCAAATTGTTCTACCATAAGTCTGAATTATCTGAAATGTATTAGAGTGGGTCACACTGCAGAAGGGTCAGAGTTGGGTGACATGGAGCATAAATGGTGCAGGGCAAGGTGATTTAGACCCACTGAGAGCTATTGAGCCCATTTCTCCCTAGGCTGGGAGGCAGGAGCATAGACACACACAAACCACGTCATGTACAACACCTTTGTCTCTATATCCCCAAGTGCCTGTGCTGATATGGGTCTCAAATAAGAAAGAATCAAATCCATCATTACTTGAGATCTGAATCTTGAGTTTATTGGTAAAACTGTTGTGTTTTGTAGGAGAACCTGTGTAGAAACCTATAATTTCTCATCATTTATTTCCATTTGTCTTTCAAGAACTCTTTCACACACACGCACACACATACACACACAAAAGAAAAAAAGCAACAACAAATGCTGTTAGTGACATAAAATAGTTTAGGATTAAACCATGTGTTCCTTGTGGAAGTTGTGGAAAAATTAAAATAGATTGCTAGCTTTTAATATATTTCCTATTTTTGATAGGATTCGTGGAGCTTATTAAATTAAATCATAAAATCTCTTATTTAGTTATTACAGAAGCAAGGAAACAAACCCCAGAGCCATGTGTAAGAGGCAGAGGAAGTCCTTGAGAAAAATTTTTCACTGTCTTTGGCATGGCATTTGACAATTTGATATTGCTCAGAAGAAACCTGTGTGCATCATAGGGTAGAGTAAAAAATAAGGTGTTCTGTTTTTCTAATATTGACCAAAACTGAATTAATAAACAAGATGCGCATTTTCCTGTTTGTCCCCTCTTAGGAAAAAATGGTCCAAAAAGTAAATGAAAGTAAAAGTCTTACTTTTAAAGTCAGGGTAAGAAGAGAATTGAGAAATGAGCTCAGCCCTCACGGTATGCTGCCTTTACTTCTCTGTGCCACAAGGTGTCACTGTTGCAAACAGGACCTGCACGGTTTGTTGCCCTGTGTTCAGCTGTGACTGTGTTCTTGCTTGTCCAGATCCCTCATTCCCAGGACAGAAGGGTTTCCCTAGAAAAGACAGTGCCAGTCCACCCAGCATGTTCAGCATTTTCCAAGTCTATGGTCTCAACCATCCCCCACAACACACCAGCAGTACCAGACACTGGGTAAGAAGGGTTCCAGATTCATACTTCATGAGAAAGTGTCTACATTAGGGATCTTCTTTATTGAGTTGTGTGAGGACGTGTATTTGGTGAGATTTAAATGAAGTGTATACATGAATAAACTTAGAACTGAGGCTGTTATTGTTAATTTTCAAATAATTCAGCTTTCCCAGGAGGTTGGGTACAAAGCCCCAGTCTAGCCTTCTTCTTTTAATAACTCATGAATTCTTCTTTGGGGGCCTTTGACAACTTTCTTGTATGCAGATTTCAGTTGGTATTATTTAGACGCATTCAAAGGATTCCAATGATATCTGGATATCTGGATATCTCTTTTGCTCCTATAAGCAGTTTCTAATCTCCTTCCTAGTGACTAGCTGTCTAGAAGGGGGCAAAGAGCTGCTCTGGACAAGAATGTAAAACTCAGCTGTACTGTATTGGGGGTACCTTCTGGAACAATGGAAGCCTCCTGTTTTATATATAGGTAGCAAAATTATACACATATTGAACTAATCTCTAAGGTAACTTTCCATTTTCACTTTAAAGAAAATGTCAACCACACTTAATTTTAGCTTCTCTTGCTAAAAAGTACTGCCAATATTGTATTCATTTCTTCTTATGAAAAAATTTCTGGTGAAGACAAATTTTTAATTATTAATTTGTCATATAGAAAGAAAGATGTGTAACATAATTACTAGATCTTTTTATATCTTATTAAGTGAACTTCATAGGGGAGAGAAAATGATGTTTCTAGGTGCTCCATATAGTACCTTGTTTCATCTTTAAAATTCTTGTGGGCAATAGTAGTGTCACAGAATTTCAGGTAAGGAATTTATGCTGTTTGCCCGAAGTCACATTGCTGAAAGCACCTTGTATGGAGAGAAATCAGAATTTACACACAGACCACTATAACAGTTTATTTAATGGACTTTATATGTAGTGAATTTATTTAAATCTTTTAATAATTAATTTTTCGATTATCCAGAATTTTCCATTCATACAACTATGTCAACAATTCCAGCTATTTCCAGCTATCTTACCTTTGTACTGTCCTTTCTTATTGGATGAGCTCTAGTTCTAGTGCCATTTTGAATGGAAAAATGAAAAACATCTCTGCCTTTTTCTTGATTTAAAGAAAAACTTTCAGACTAAAACTTGAATTCTGAGAATGATATATGCTGTGTGTTTGTGAGAATGAGAAACTTAGATTTTTATCTTTTTTTAAAAATTATTTTGTATTGGGGATTAAAATCAATGGCGCTTTACCAGTACCATAACCCCAGTCTTTATTTATTTATTTATTTATTTATTTTTATTTTGGGATAGGTTCTTTGTAAGTTGCCCAGGCTGGTCTCAAACTTGTGATTCTTCTGCCTCAGCCTCTGGAGTTGCTGGGATTACAGGTGTGCACCACTGTGCCCAGCTAAAATTTTATTTTAGGTGGCTCTTTGAATCAGCTAGTCTTTGTAAGATAGTCATGTCTCCATGTGTATTTGCAGTTTTTTAAACCCTCATTTGCTGATTTTATATGAATGCATTTATAAATCTACAGTAATATTGTATACAATACAAAAATCTATGATATGTATGAAACATTCCTCTAGACTGATGTTTTTAAATTTACCTATTTGTACCCCAGAGCCAGTCTTGTACTATCTTTCATGTTACAGTTTTGACTTGGGATTCCATAATTTTAAGGCTTACTTTTATTTATATATACAAAGTAAGTAAGCCTATTTTAAGTAAGCCTTAAAATACACACACACACACACACACACACACACACACAAGCGATTGAACCTGGGGTGCTTAACCACTGAGCAACATCCCCAAACTGTTTTTTTTTTTTAATTTTTTATTTCTTATCCTGCTGAGTTGCTTAGGGGCTCACTAAGTTGTTGAGGCTGGCCTTGAACTTGTGATCCTGCGGACTTAGCCTCCCAAGCAGCTGGAATTACAGGCATTTGCCACCACACCATGCATGAGGTTGACTTCTGATAACAGACTATATATGGTATTGACTTGGCATCATGATTTTATCAGAAGAGATTTTACTTTATTGTTTGATTGCTTTCTTCTGAGAGTTGCAGGAAAGTAGTAGGCTTCTCTCTGCTATTCTGGATCACTGAGTGAATTTTATCTAGTCTTTTTACAGAAAGGAGACAGCCTTATCTGGTTCACATGAGGTTTTAATTCAGTTCTTGTCTCATTTAGGCCCAAGGCATTAAAACATCAGCTCCTAAATGCTATGATTAATCAAAAATAAACATAATTCAAACAACAAAAAGCCCTCCACTCACCCAAGCCATTGTGGCCTCCATCAGAGGGTTTATCTTTTTTGTTGTTTTTTCTTCTTTATTTCTGCCACATCTCCCCTATGTCCCCTACACTAAAGTTGCTATGTAGTTTTTCTTAAATGCTTTTCTATCTACTATGCCAAAATGCCAACATACATATTGAGAAGCAAGTTCTTGTCAATGTAGTCAGCCCTACTTCTAGGAGACCTCCTTTGTTTGACACATGACAAAGCATTAAGATATCTCAATGCTTCACCCAAATGTACATTGATAGTTCATGTCTGGCTAGCAGCAGGTCATCCAAATCTGGCTTGACTACATGTTCCCTGGCTTCTTCCTTCTTTTCCCTACAGGTCTGTACATGTGTCAGATTTCAGCTTTCTGAAGAATTGATTCATCATTGTATTTCCATTATCAACCAATCAACCACAGTGTGGAGCTTATTACATGCTTTAGTTGGTAGTCTTTTTAAAATTTGCATATAACAATTTTGCTGCCCCAGAGGAAAGGTGTAAAACTATGTCTAGGTGAGATTAAAAGAAAAAAGTCTTAAAGTGCTTCAAACTGAGTACTGATAGTAAAGTTTATAAACCAATCATAGTAAGGCCCAGTCTAGTAATTATAAAACCTACTACATACAATGTGATTATCATTCATTCGTGTGTTTCTAGATGCCAGGCAGGACTTTGCAAATACAACAAATGGTGAAAATGACAGTCTAGAAAGCAAACAGTCCAGTGGGATAAAGTAGATAATTAAATAGTCAGCCAATTACAATCCTAGATGATAAATGTTGCCATAGCAATAAGGATGTAGTTCAAGGATAGAGAAAGGGGAGCAGTTACAAAAGGAATTCTAGTGAAGTTTCTCAGAGGAAATAGCCTACAATGGAAGCCTGAAGGATGAAAGGGGATGAACCAGACAAACCAGGAACCAGGTATTCTAGAGAGATGATTTTGTTTCAGGCATAGGCAATAGCACTTATAATTGTAAGATTCACATAGGTAGCTACGATGTTAGTGGAGGAGAAAGGGGTCAGAGAAGAGTGATCAAGGTTGAGGTCAGAAAAGGGGCTAAATAATACAGGATCTTCTAAGCCATTCAAAACTGATTGGGCAGTATCATGAAAGTACTGGAGAGCCATGAAGGAGGTTAGAAAAAGATTAGGACAAATATATATATCTATATATACATATATATATTATATGTATATATAATATAATACATTATATGCCCAATCAATATACATTATATTATATATATAATATATATATGTATATATATATATTAATTTTGAAAAGAACTCTACAACAGACAAATTTGAAGGGCACTATGCAGGGCAGTGACCTCATATGCTCTTGGAATACACCAGTCAAGAGTTTAAGAGAAGAGCTTGGCCTAGACTAAAAGGATGGCAATAGGACTATAGAAAAGTGGATCTATTCAAGAGATGTTTAGTAATTAAATTTGAAAAGATTTGAGGATTGGTTGAAATTAGGATTTAATGAGGAGGAAAAACTGGACTGACTGAGATTTCCTGGGAGTAAAAGCTACTCTCTCTATAGTGTAGGGAAAAGTTTGGCCTGTAGGTAATAGTTAAGAGGAGGGATATTGTAGTGGTTTTTAAAATATGCCCACAAATTCTATGATACTTGCTATGTTGTGGATATGAGCTGTCCCCTCAAATCTCACATGTGAGATAATGCAAAAAGGTTTAGAGGAGAAATGATTAGGTTGTAAGAGTCTTAAACCAATTATTGATCAATCCCCTGATAGGGATTAACCAAGTGGTAACTGACGTGTAGGGTGTGGCTGGAGGAGGTGGGCATTGGGTGCATGGCTTTGAGGTATAAAGAGTGAAGACTCTCTTGGCTTCCTGACCACCATAATGTGAGCTGCTTCCCTCTGCCACCCTCTCCCACCATGATGTTTAGCCTCACCTAGAGCCCTGAGGAATGGAGCCAGCCTTCTATGGACTAAGACCTCTGAAACCATGAGCCCTCAAATAAACTTCCTCCTCTACAATAGTGCTGGTCAAGTCCTTTAGTCACAGCAGTGAAGAAGCTGGTTAAAACAATATTTCTACTTCAAAAGTTGAGGTGAAACTTAGTTCCTTTTCTCCATAAAAATGGGCTGAACTTTGTGAGTTTTCTCTGACAAACAGAAGAGAGCAGCAATAATGGTTGCCATTTTGGAGATTACAGAAAGCATGAGTTTCTATCTTGGGCACGCTTTCTCTTGGATCACTTGCTCCTGGGAGAGCTAGTGGTCCTGTAGAACCATCTCATAGAAATGACAATCTCCAGCCAGTCACTGGTGGGAACTGAGGCCCATATGTCATGGGCTTTCCAATCTCATTGAAAGTTTGAATGACTGCAGCTGCAGTTTAGGACTTGACTGTAATTTCTGTAAGAGCCCTCAAGCCAGCTAAACTGCTCCAGATTCTCAGATTCTGACTCTTAGACTGTGCAAGATAGTGTGAATATTTTAACCTACTACATTTTGGGGTAGTATGCCATTCAACAATGCTAATACATACTTTCAACTTCTAATAAGGATGATCATATACAGTTGTGTAAAGAGAATGGCATTTGAACTACAACTGGAAGATAAGTGGTTAGAATTTCAAGAGGAAATGATCCTGAAATAAAAATAGTTGTCATTCATTAAGAGCTATATCAAAAGCACTATTCTCAATACTTTACACAGAAATTCTATGAGCTAGGTAATATTATCCCTCTTTTACAGGTGAAGAAATTAAAAATCAGAAAAGGTATACAATTTGATTGTGATCAAACAGCTTATTAGTGGCAGACTCTCAAGCCCCTACACTTCTCTGTTGTGCATTGAAGTAAGAAACAGCTCAGGCAAGAAGATAACCTTGCACAGAGGCTCATCAAGAGCTGCTGGGGTCAAAGGGTCTTTTGTTCATGTCTTTACCTATTCATTTATTAATATTCCTTTTTAAATTGAATTTTATTTTCCAACTTTTATTGAGGTAGAATTAATTAATAACATTTAAGATGTACAGTGTGATTATTTGATATACCCATATATTGTGAAATAATAACTACAAGAAATTAGGTAACACATCCATCACCTAAACACATCTGGTGAGGACATTTAAGGTTTCTCTGTTAGCAAACTTCAAGTATACAGTGTAGTATTGAAATCTGTAGTCAGCATTTTATAACTGAAATTTTGACTAGTTTCTGTCAGTTTGATATTTTTAGATTCCATGTATAAGACCATACATTTTTATTCTTTCTCTGACTTATTTAACTTACCATAATGCCTTCAAGTTTTATCCATGTTGACAAGAATGGTAGAATTTCCTTTAATATGAATAAATACTATTACATTATGTGTGTGTGTGTGTGTGTGTGTGTATCACAATTTCTTTAGCCGTGCCTGTTTTTTATTAATTTTAATATGTTATTTTTAGACATACAAGACAGTAGAGTGTATTTTGTCAAATCATGCATTCATGGAGCATAACTTATTCTAATTAGGATCCCATTCTTGTGGTTGTGCTTCATGTGGAGTTTCACTGGTTGTGCATTCATATATGAACATAGGAAAGTTATGTCCCATTCATTCTACTGTCTTTCCTATTCCCAATCCCCTCCCTTTCCTTCATTCCCCTTTGTTTAAACCATTGAATTTCTATTCTCTCCTTCCCCTTATTGTGAGTTAGCATCCCCATATCAGAAAGAACATTTGGCCTTTGGATTTGGGGGATTGACTTATTTCACATAGCATGATAGCCTCCAGTTCCATCCATTTACTGGCAAATGCCATAATTTTATTCTTCTTTAAGCCAGGCCTCTGATAATGGACATGCAGGTTGAATAGACATCCTAACAGGTATAGGGTGATATGTCATTGTAATTTTGATTTTCATTTCCTGGGTGACTTGTGATATATAGCACCATTTTCTCTACCTTTTGGTCATTTGTATATCTTTGGAAAAATATTTATTTCAGTCTTTTGCTCATGCCTTACTCAGATTATTTAATTTTTGCCATTGAGTTGTAAGAGTTCCTGATATATTTTATCAGATACATCATACTCAAATCTTTTCTACCATTCCGTATGTTTCCTGTTTATATTATTAGCTGTTTCCTTTGCTCTGCAGAAGCTTATTAGTGTGATGTATTTGACATTTATTTTTGCTTTTGTTGCTGTGTTTTTGTGTCATGGTGAAAAAAAGTCATCACCGAGACCAAGGCCAAGGAGCTCTTTCTCTTCCTATGCTTTCTTCCCAGGAGTTTTATGGCTTCATGGTTTACTTTTGTAACGTTAATCTGTTTGGGGTTAATTTTTATGAGTGAGGTATTATAGGGTTCCAATTTCATTCTTTTGCATGTGGGTATATAATTTTCCAGCATCATTTATTAAAGAGGCTGTTCTTTCTCCACTGTGTATTCTTGACACCCTTGTCAAATACTAGTTGATTGTATGTACATGGGTTATTTCCAAGCTCTCATCTCTGTTACATTAGTTTTATATTAGTTTTATGCCAGTTCCCTACTATTTTGATTACTGCAGCTCTGTAACATAGTTTGAAACTAGGAAGTTTAATGCATAGAGCTTTGTTGTTCTTTATCAAGATTAATTTGGCTATTTGGAATTTTCTGGACAATATTTTAGCCAATATTTTATTTTTAAAATTTCTATTAAAACTCATTAGAATTTTAATAAGGATTGTATTGAATCCATGGACAGCTTTAGGTAGTATGGAAATTTTAAAAATTATTTTTACTTGTACATGGACACAATACCTTTATTTTATTTATTTACTTTTATGTGGTGCTGAGGATTGAACCCAGTGCCTCACACATACTAGGCAAGTGCTCTACCAGTGAGCTACAACCCCAGTCTCGTACAGAGATTTTAACAATATTAATTCCCCAAATCCATGGAGATGAGATATTTTTCATTTTTTTGTGTTGCCTTTCTTTCATCAGTGTTATATACTTTTCAGTATATAGATCTTTGCCTCTTTGATTAAATTTATTACTGTATTACTGGTTTGATGCTATCATAAATGGGATTTTTTTATTCTGATAAAGTTCATTGCTATGTATAGAATCACTACTAATTTTTATCTGTTGATTTTGTATCTTAAAGCTTTACTGAATTCACTTACTGGTTCTGCCACATTTCTTGGTAGTCTTTTGGGTTCCCACACATAAGATCATGTCATCTGCAAATGGAGATAATTTAATGTCTCCTTTTCCAACTTGGATGTCATTTATTACTTCTTGTAAACTATTTGCTCTGGCTTGCCTTTCTGATATAATGTTGAGTGGAAATGGCAATAGTGGCAACCCTTGCCTTTTTTTCTAATTTTAGAAGAAAAGCTTTCTTTTTTTTTTTTTTAATTTTTGAGTGTAATGTTAGATGTAGACTTGGTGTATGATTGTCATTACCTTGGAATACATTCCTTCTATAACCAGTTTATTGAGAGTTTTTATCATGAAGGAAGGTTGAATTTTGACAAATGCTTTTCTTTATCTGTTGAGATTGTCATATGGCTTTTATCCTTCATTCTGTCATTGTGGTGTGTTCCACTTATTGATTTGCATGTGTTTAGTCCTCCTCATATCCTAGCGACAAATCTTAGTTGATCACAGCACATGATCCTTTTACTATATTATTGAATTCAACTCACTAGTACTTTGGTAAGAATTTTTGCATTTATTTTCATCAATGATATTTGGCTTGTAATTTTCTTTTCTTCTAGTGTTTTTGTCTGACTTTCCTATTAGGGTAATGTGTCCTCATAAAATGAGTTTGGAAGTGTTTATTCCTTTTCAATGTTTAGGAAGGGTTAACAGTTAATTCTTTTTTAAATGTTTGATAGAATTAGTCAGTGAAACCATCTGACCTTGGCTTTTCTTTGTTGTCTTTTGGTTACTGATTCAACCTTCTTACTTATTATTGGTCTTTTCAGATTTTGTTTTGTTTTGTTTTGTTTTCTCACAATTCCATCTTGGCAGATTGTATGCTTCTAAGAATTGGTGTTTTTATTCTAGGCTATCAAATTTGTTGGTATATAAATATTCATAGTAGCCTTAAGATCCTTTGTATTCTGTGTTATCAGATATAATATTTCATCTTTCATTTATAATTTTATTTATTTAAGTTTTCCTTTTTTTCTGGGTCAGGCTAAAGGTGTATCAATTATGCTTATCTTTTGTTTTAAAGAAAACTCTTCATTTTTGTCTGTTTATATTGTTTTCATAGTCTCTACTTTGTTTACATAATAAATAAGTAAATAGTAAATATTATTTTCTAGCCCCTGCTAAATTTAGTCTTCACTTGTTCTTTCTGTAGTTTCTGAAGGTATAAAATTAGATTTTGTTTTTCTTTTAACTTGAGAGGGTTTTTTTGGTTTGTTTGTTTGTTTGTTTGCTTTTTAACTGGGGATTGAACTCAGGGGCACTTGACCACTGAGCCATATCCCCAGTCCTATTTTGTATTTTTATTTAGAGACAGGGTCTCACTGAGTTGCTTAGCACCTTGCTTTTGCTGAGGCTAGCTTTGAACCCTCGATCCTCCTGTCTCAACCTCATGAGCCACTGGGATTACAGGCTTCTTTTTTCATGTAAGCATTGTATAGCTTTAAAATTTCCTTTTAGATGGAAATACTTATGATGACCCCATAAGTTTTGCGGGGTTTTATTCCATTTTTTTTCACTCAATAATATTTTTATTTCCTTTTTGATTTATCTTTGGCCTGTTTGCTCAGGAATGTGTTTTTTATTTTGCACTAATATGTGAATTTATCAAAGTTTCTCCTATTATTCATTATTTATTTCATACCATTTTGGTAATAAAGGATATTTGGTATGATGTAAGTCTGGAATTTGTTGATTTGCTTGGTGGTCTACCATACGATCTGTCCTGGAGAATGTTCCATATGCACTTGAGAAGAATATGTATTCTACTAGTATGGGTTAAATATTTTTTATATGTCTAACTGTCCCTTTAGTCTTTAGTGCTGTTCAAATTCACTGTTTTCTTATTAACTTTCTGTCTGAATGATCTCTCTATTGCAAAGGTTAAAGTTTTCTACTATTATGGTATTGCTGTTCATGTCCTCTTTCTGTTCTACTAATATTTGCCAATATTCAGTGCATATATTCTTAAATTATTATATCTTCCTGATAAATTGACCCTTTTAATGTTACTTAATAACCTTTTTTGTTTCCCTTGACATAAAATCTATTTTTTCTATTATAAATATAGCCACTCACACTCTCTGTTGGTTTTCATTTGTAAGAAATATCATATTTTATCCTTTTACTTTAAGTCTATGTGTGTTCGTTCTTAAAGTGAATCTCTTCTAGGTATCAAATCTTTTACTCTTATTTTTAATTCATTTTATGCCTTTTGATTGGAGAGTTTAATCCATTTATACTTAATATTGATAGGTGAGGCCTATCAATTTTATTTTTCTTATTGTTTTTTAGTTTCTTTCTTCCTCTTTAGTCGTTTTCCTTTGTGATTCAGTGACTTTTTGTGATTGTATACTTTGATTTCCTTCTCACAATCTTTTCCTTTGTGAGAAAAACATATGACATAAAAATATGACATAAAAATGACATAAAAATATTTTAAGCTGTTAACAACCTATCTTTAATCATGTAGAAAAACTCTGTACTTGATTTTCCTCCTTCACATTTTAAATTATTGTTGTTATAGTATACATCTATTTTATGCTGAGTGTCCAATAACAATTATTGTATTTAGAGTCATTTTTAATACATTTGTTTTTGAACTTTTGCATCAGAGTTTAAAGTCATGTATAAACCACCACTGTGATATTAGACAATTCTTACTTAGCTATATATTTAACTCTATTCGTGAGTTTTATACATTCATATATTTTTGTATTAGCATTTGGTGTCCTTCTATTTGAACTTGAAGTACTCCATGTAGCATTTCTTACAGTTCTAGTGGTGAGGGACTTCCTCAGCTTCTAATTGTTTGGGAAAGTCTTTATCTTCCCTTTATTCTACAGACCAGCTTTACTGGATATAGGATTCTTTATTAGCAGATATTTTTCTTTCAATATTTTAAACACATTGCTTCCCACTCTGTAAGCCTGCTGTATGTCTGCTGAGAAATCCTCTAATAGTCTTTTGAGAGCTCCTTTATATAAGGTACTTTTCTCTTCTTGCTTTGAGAATTCTCTTTGTCTATGCATTTTAACAATGTAATTATGTGTTTTGATGTGAACTATTTTGGAGTTCAATCTTTGTGGGGACATTCAGGCCTCAGAAATCTGGATATCCAACTCTTTCCCCCAATTTAGGAAATTTTCAGCCATTTTTCTTTAAATAAACTTCCTATCCCTTTCTCTATTCTCATTCTTTAATCTCCAAAATACATATATTGCTTTGTTTGATGATACCCCATAAGCTTTGGAAGCTTTCTTCATTATTTTCCATTCTTTTTTTTCTTTTTTGTTCTTTGTACTAAATAATTTTAATACCTTGTCTTTGAGAGCACTGATTTATTGTTCTGCTACTTGAGTACAATGTTTTAGTTCTCTGTTGTATTTTTTACTGCAGTCATAATTTTCTTCATCTCTAGATATTTTGAATTAAATTTTTTTTATTTGTTCTTATTAGTTGTATATGACAGTTAAATACATTTCAACTCCTTGTACACAAATGGAGCACAACTTCTCATTTCTCTGGCTGTACATGATGCAGAATCACACCATTCATACAGTCATACATGTATATAGGGTAATAATGTCCATCTCATTCCACCGTCCTTCCCATCCCCAAAACCCCACCCCTCCCCTCACTCCCTTTTGCCCAATCCAAATTTCCTCCATTCCTCCCTAGCCCATCCCTCAATTATGGATCAACATCCTCATATCAGAGAAAACATTTGGGCTTTGTTTTTTTGAGATTGACTTATTTTGCTCAGCATGATGTTCTCCAACTCTATTTACCAGCAAATGCCATCATTTTATTCTTCCTTAAGGGTGAGTAAATATTCCATCGTGTATTTATATGCCACATTTTCTTTATCCATTCATCTGTTGAAGGTCATCTAGCTTGGTTCCATAGTTTAGCTATTGTGCATTGAGCTGCTATAAACATTGATGTGGCCACTTCACTATAGTATGCTGATTTTAAGTCCTTTGGGTATAAAACATCAGATAAAGCACCAATATATATATACACATACATATATATGTACATATACATATATACATATATATTCATATATACATATAAATGTATATATATACATATATGCATATATGTATATATATGTATATATATTTATAATAACTCAATATATATATCACCAAAAAACCAAATAGCCAAATCAATAAATGGTCTAA
This sequence comes from Glaucomys volans, assembly GCA_020662805.1. Taxonomy (NCBI): domain Eukaryota; kingdom Metazoa; phylum Chordata; class Mammalia; order Rodentia; family Sciuridae; genus Glaucomys; species Glaucomys volans. The sequence continues at coordinate 3,138,307 of JAJEJO010050702.1, read as the reverse complement.
GGAACAGAACAGATACTTCAGAGAAGATATATGATCAATCAACAAATATATGAAAAAATGTTCAACATTTTCAGCAATTAGAGAAATGAAAATCAAAACTACTCTAAGACTCCATCTCACTCCAGTCAGAATGGCAATTATCAAGAATACAAGCAACAGTAAGTGTTGGGAAGGATGTGGGGGAAAAGGTGCACTCATATATTGCTGGTGAGACTACAAATTGGTGCAACCATTCTAAAAAACAGTATGGAGATCCCTTAGAAAACTTGGAATGGAACTGCCATTAAACCCAGCTAGTCCATGTCTTGGCTTATACTCTAGATTTTTTTAAAAAATTACTTCTATTACTTTGGTGAAATTTTATTTTTTCACTTATTGTTTTCCTAATAGTGTTTATTTTCCTTATTTTTTGAATATCTAACTTAAGAGAATTTTTCTGAATTCTTTGTGTTTAGTCCATGGATGTCCATTTCTTGGGATCAGTTATGGAACTTTTTTAGTTTCCTTGGTGGTATCATATGTTCTTGATTTTTTTGATCCTTATGTTTTTGCATTGGTGTCTACGTACTTGAGGAAGTGTCCAAGGATTCCAGTCTCTACATGTATGTTTCAGTAGGAAAGACCTTCACCAGTCAATCTACTCTGGAATTCTGGATAGGCCAACTATCCAGAGGCAATATCCAGAGGCAATATCCAGAGTAGTATCCAGAGGCAAGGGAGGCTTTCTGTGAGTGTTTCTAGTTGAGCTCTGAGATTGGGTGGGATTGCTCCACAGTTGAGTGGGGCCATTGGCTGTGCCCCGTGTTTGTGTGTAGTCAATAGCTTGTTTCCCTATCTGTGTGTGTCCACTGACTATAGCTAAGGCCAAGAGACAAACAAGGTAAGGAAATGCAAATTCAGGAACTATAACTTCACTGAGTTTTTCTGTGGAGTTAATGACCTTTTATTCATTCATTTATCAACATTCATTAAAGTACATACATTTCCTGCCACAATCTTGATTCTTCTTCAGGTCCTAATTTGCACAGTAGGCTTAGCCCTTATAGTGAAGAGGATACTGGGATTCTCTGGAATTAAACTATTTGGTATAACATTAGCAATCTCTCTGCTTTTCAAAGTTGTGCTTTTTCCTTTTACTATTCAGTCCTGTGATGAAAGGTTGAATCAAAAGGTGGACAAACTTAGGTATAAATGCATTAATCTCGATGTGATCCTTCAATATGTACAATCAAAAATGAGAGATTACACTCCATTTATGTATGATCTATCAAAATGTATAAATGTATTTTACTGTCATGCACAATAAATTAGAACAAATAAAAAATAAAAAAAATGTGCTGATGTTTTTCAGTTGTGCAATATTTTTCTGCATTTTTAAACTCACATCTCCATTTATAAATGTATACCACAAGAACTTATTAAGAAAAGGCTAATACTAAAGAGTATAAAATCATCTAGCACATTTTCTAATAATTGCATTTCTACTGACACAGAAAAAAACCTTATCTTATTTTGTCAGTTGTCATTTTGCAGTAAAAAATAAAATGATCCATAAGCTTTCCATGTATCTCTTCTCTTTGGAGTTCCCTCAGAAAGATAGTAAATATACCCAATATATTTATTTGAATGTGATTTAAGTGACTTCCATTTTAATGACATAATTTTTTAATGCATTAATCAGATATGACTACTCGGCCCCAATTATGACCCAGATCCCCAGACATGTGAGTTCAGAAATGTAGGATCTTCTGTATCTTTTCTTAGAACTTCTTTTGAGTACCAGTTGAGGACTTTGGGGGATCTAGTCTGGAAGTTTGAAGCACACAGCTTCTTTAGTTTCTGCTATGTATATGCTCCACAAATTTGCCTCCTTTCTGCTAGTAAAGTTGTTCTGTGAGAAAATTCCAGGAGAAAAATGGCAAAAACTCTAAAAACAGACCTGAAAATCAATGTGATATGCTGAGAACTTTCAAGTAGTTAATAAATAGAAATAAATCTTTGTTTTACATTTCATGGTAAAGTCAACAAATTAAAATATATCAACTGTTCAGGAAGTATACATAAGTACCAAATTGTATTGTTTTCATGATTAACAAATATTCATATTCAAGAGAACTTTCAGGCCCAAGTAGATCTGGATAAACTACTTCCCCTTTTGCAGGGTCAGTTCAAACAATTCCTCTTTTGTAAGCTTTCTCCCACAACATGGATTCGTCAACTCTGTTATCAGTATAGTTTTATTGTTTTGTACACATTTACATTATAATATTTATTGCACTGCATTGCATCTTAATGTCTTCTCATAGATTTTAATTTAGCTGAAGTATAATGGGATGCTTGGAGTTGATTTATGTGAGTCAAACTTACAGAATACTGATGTATACATCAAAATGTTGTTTTACCTTCTGAGGGGTATTGGGGGAATGTGGGGAAACCTTTTCATGGTATAAAGAACTCAATAACTGGTCATCAAAGTATCTCCTGAGAGGATCCCTTAGTAATAGTTGTTCATGATAACAGAGGAATCAGAAATTTAAGTTGCTAATATTAGTTTCATTATGAGTGTTTTTTGAAGGGATATTTCCTTGGACTTTGGAAAAACATGATGAACATTTATTTCCTGTTCCACTCATACCAAGAAAACAACCCTGGTAACCCCAATAGTAACCTCCTCCTGACTCTGTGACTTCCTCCCTTTGATAAGGCTAGGTTTAATGATGAAAAACTTTATTTTAGGAGCTTCCTATATTTGGCTCAGTATACATGGAATTAATACTATCATCAGAGAGAGTTCAATTGTGGTGGAAAATTTTAAGTTGCTGAGATAAACTTATTTTTCAGTTACGTAGAATTTATCTTAGAAGGGCCCAGATGTCTTCTGCATTTGGAGTGGGTCACCTCTAAAGACAGTTTATCCTGGCTGCTGTGGGTTTATTAGATGATGACTGTCTTATTCTTTGGCACATGAAACCCTTTGGTTGGCATTTAAAAGGTTGTACAGTGTGAGGCAGAGGACAGGCTCTTCTAAATTCATCAGGCCTGGATTGGAATTGTGTATTGCAGATTTAATCACATGTGCACCCAGAGTTAAATTCAGTTTCATCCAGGAAAAGGGAAATAGTAACATTAAAAGTAATAGCAATACTCAACTCCAAGGGGCTTAAGAAGATTAGCTGTTGAACATATATTACCTTTAAAACCCTGCCGGTTCTCAATACATACTCAGAAGGAGAAGGCTGTCCCACGACTACCACTTACAGGCAACAGACACCTGAGTGAATTGGAGAGCATCATGAAACCTCCTACACTTATCAATTCATTCGTTCATCAACAAACAGCACACATTGATGTCCAAGATGATTAACAACCCTGTTCCTACATCATTTATAACAAAAAATGAAAAGCATATTGTACTTATATATTCTGAACAAAATATATAAGTAAATAATAAAGTAGTATGGATATATTCACTGAATATGTAAAACCAAGCAAGCATGAGGGGATAGGAAGTTCTGTAGAGGAGTTGCATATATAAAAAGGAAAATCAAGTTAAAAAAAAAAGGAACACTTGACCCTCAAAATAAAGCAGGCAAGGAATGCAGCCATGTACTTTTTTGTGGGAAGGATGTTCCAGGCAGAGACAACAGCCCAACGCAAAATGAAATGGTATGTTAGTGCCATGTTTACAGCCAATGCTCTAAAGCAGAAGGAACAAAGCAAACGCAATAGAAAGTGAGGTCAGAGGAGTCACAGGAGCCAAATTGTGAAAGGCTTTGGAGGCCATTGTCAAGACCCAGCTTTTACTCTAATTGAAATGGAAGCCATTAGGGGGTTTTGAGTAAACCTGTCGAGGTATCTGCTTTCTTTTATCTCTCTTATTGTTCTTTTGAGATGCCACTGTAGGGAAACAAAAGTGGAAGGAGGAACACATTTAGGAAACTATTGCAATAATCTTGGTGAGAAATTATCTAGTGGTAGTGAGTGGAGGCAGTGAGATGGTTCAGGTCCTGGATATCTTTTGGAGACAATGCCAACAGGATTTCCAGATTGAACATTGCATATGAGAGAGGGAAAAAATTAAGAACATCTATAAAGGTTTTGACTTGATCGTCATTCACTGATTTTATGGTACCCTTGTCAATTACTTTCAAATCTTAGGCATCTTTTTGAATATTTGTCTTATCATTATCATGTCTTATCATTATCATCTTATTATCTTATACCAGCTAGTGTAAATTTTTAAGAGTGAAGACAGTGTACTATCTTTCCTTCTTGTGCACTAATGGTACTTTTCTTTCCTTATGGTAATCAGTGGATATCAATGACTGACTGATGGATTATGTATGGCTTGTCAGTGACACTGATTAAACTTGTCATAAAGTTGGCTTTGATGACTGAGATAATTCCACATGTTGTAGTCATAAATGGTTATGGTTGGATTGTTAAATGTCTCTGGAGATATTTAAGGTTATATGAAAACAGAGGAAAAATAAATGTTTGTTCTTGCTAAGGATTTTAACTACTTTTAAAATTCTCAGATCTCAAATTTACTGTTTTTGAAGAGTTCATGATAGGATATAAATAATACTATTAATGAGAAAATCAATACATTCCTAAGTGAAGTAATGTCTAATGACAGCAAGTAAGTCTAAGTTAATGCTTTAAAGACTAAAAACACAGTTTATTTTATTACCAAAATCTTTAAAAGGCATTTTCAAGGCTTTTAAATGAAAGCAAATGAAGCCCTAATTTGGAACAAAAGATGACCTTTAAATGTAGACAAGCAAACCTGTGCCTCTGACTAACCCAGAATTTATAAATGAAAGGGAGCTTAGTTAAGTAACTAATTAATGACAAAGGATGGGGGTCAAGCCCACACCTCCTAGCTCCCAGCCTGACATCTACTTACCATGTTTGTGCCTTGACTTTAATTCTTTGTTCTCAATTGTTATGTAAATGAGATACTATCTGACACAATCCACTCAGTGCATTAGTACTATAGATTAGAAATGAGGTGATTTGAATACCAGAAAGGTACTTGACCATCTCCATGGCATCACCTGGGCCCAGCCTCCATATGTTGTCCAGGGTGATGAATTAAGTCCTGTGAGTGCTTAACCTCCAGCATCCTTTTGTTATTGCTTTTTGCATTGATCATACAAAGGGCAAACAGAGGCTAGCCTCACCTGGAAGTGTGATCAAACATTTCCATTTGGGGGCACTTCTGGGTTTCAACACTTTCTACAAAACGTGGAACATAATCATCACCCTCTCCATTATAGTCAGAGTATATGTAACACAGTCTTAAGCACTTTGGGATTTCAGTAGCATCCTATGCTAGGTAATGTCAAAAAGATAGATTATTTTTAAAACAGGACAAATTAATGGCTAACTACCAGTAATTCAACATTTGGTATGTCATTTGTAAAGAAAGGGTGGTAAATCTTGGTTAGATGCCTGAGATTAAAACCCTTTTTATAGTTGAGAACAGTGATAATTTTAATAACACTGTTTTACAATTGACAAATTGTATATTTTTAACACTGATAATCTAGCCATTTATTAGACTTTTAGAGCAGGGATAATTAAGTATTACTGCCCAGAAGAATTGCTGTGTTGTTATTTATAACCACAATGAGTATAGAAAAAAACCTTTTCATGTTCAAATGAACATTAATTCTTGCTTCATTAAATACTGACTAGGATATTTGCACTGAGGTTTTCACTATCCTATTTCACTTCCCATGTTGTTTGGGCTGCTTATTTGTCATTGTTGTTTATTTTGTTTTGTTCCTGACCCTAAACAACCCATACGACTTTCCAAGTGGTAAGAATCAGCTAGTGGGTATTTTCTGAAAGAATTGGGCCTTACACTCTTTTTAGCAAACTACAGTTTTTACCTCCTAGCCTGGTGTTTATGAAGAACTTATAAGCAAAATAAATAAATAAATAAAAGCTTTTCTGATATTTCCAAACCCAGGATACATGGGGCTTAGATCATATGTGTCCTACTAATTGGGATAATATTTCATTTTCACATCAACATGACATACTCTTAAATTCCAGTACATTGTCTGATTTGAATACTCTAACGATATTCTATAGGAGGTGAGGTTTTACCGGACTCTGTGGTACAATTTTAGAAGCCAGTAAAAACCAAATAACATAATGCAAACAGCTTGGCAATAGTATTTAATGACATTTATTTTAAATCAAAGTATGAAGCTACCATGAACAGTCTCATTTTTCCTAATTGTAGGCATAAGTCACAGGTGCAGTGAGAAAATATGATTCCATCATGAACAGTAAAACTAACTTTGCAAGTTCTACACTGTAGCTAAAATTATGGTTCCTTCCTACTATTAGCCCGTGGCTGGATGTGCAATCTCAAATGTTGTAGGAATATTGCAACTTCCCTTCAGAAAATCCAAAGACTCGGTTTCTTATTAAAATTCCATATCTATGTGCTTCATATTTCTCATGCCTCCACCTGTTATGTCACTCCTACTCTTCATAGAAACTTATTTGGATAATGTCTGGAAGCAAAGCATCCCCCCACCTGAAAAAGGTTAGGGATGGAGGCACTCTGTCAATACCTGACAGGTGTAAATTTTTTAATGTATGAGCAGTGTATGAAAATACAAATCACCATGGAGAGCCAGGCTAAAGCAGACTGAAAAGCTGTCATAAGCAATTTTCAAAAAGCATGAGTTATTTGGTTCCTTTCCAGGGGGAACAACTCTACAGGCATAAATTTGTGAATGGTACTTGACAATCTTAACAAGTCCTACTCAGTCCAAAGCCCACTGTATGCCCAGCATGTGATGTGGACTTTCTAGTCACCTGCAATCTGGAGTCTAGGGAGAATTCACAGGGTAGTTTGGAAGATTTAGATAAAATAACCTCACAATCTGGAACATTTTGAAGCAGCTTATTTGCCAATAGACTCTTTATGGACCCTCCTTATTCACACTAATTTCTTGAATCTCTTAATATGAGGAGAAATGGCAGAATCTTTGAAATGTACCCCTCCCCTAGTCACTAGTTTATATGCGCTAACATTGTAAGATTCTTTTTTTTTTTTTTTTTTTGGCCCTAGGGTTACTGAAAAATCTTTACTAATAGAATAGCCTTCTTCCACGTGTGAGAAGCTGACTTTAGCAAAGGAGTACATGATTGGCAAGTCGGTTCTAATTGAATAAGTGTCAAGGTCAAAAACCAACAAATGATGAAGATGAGGAACCCCTGGAGTGATGTTTGCTTCAAATCCTATTATATCTTTTTTAGTAGCACAAAGCTTTAGGGAGAATATGTAAAATTGGAAAAGTCCAAACATTATAGCTTTATGCTGTAGATGTTATATTCACTAAAACGAAGAAATGTGTATTTCATAGCTCTTAACAAAATTAGTCACATAAAAGGTAATGATATCAGAATACTTGTGAATTCAACAACTGGGGATGAATTAACACATAAATGTATCCTGAAGGTGTTGCTGTAACAAAAGAGTAAAATGAAGGCTTTGTTTCCTGCAATTCAGGATTCCCCAAGAGCTTCTACTGATGTTCACCTAGGAAAATGGTCCTCAAACTACTGTGGTCATGAGCCAGAGAAAGAAGAGTTTTTTCACTGGTACTTAGTATACACACAAATACACATATACCTGAAATAAATGCTATTAAAAATACCTATTCCTATGTCACGTGATTCACTGTGATACTTTTCATTTTGTAGGATACATATTCTAGAGTATATATGTGGTATACATATAGATATATGTGGTATTTATATATATTTTCTATTCTACTTCAATATTCCACTTAAAATACTGGTTATATTACATTAACTTGTTGATTCTACCTTCCAATAATTAATATACTACTGCTGGAAATACAGTACAATATAAGGCTCCAGATTCCCAATTATGTTGTGTATATTCCTCCAATTGGAGTTGTGTTCATGACATCATTCCTTGCGGAATCCCTCCACTTATCTATATCCTAAATGTCCTAAAAGTAACCAAGAAAGAGAACCAGTACCTACTGAATTCTATGAAATAGTTGGGAGATGGTGTATAGTTAGAGGACCTAGGAGCATGGAAACTCATCCTTTGCCAGTCATTTTTTTTAAAATGGGGTTTCTGATGAAAACAAAAGCATAATAGAAGTGGGCTGGCAGTGGATGTTTTCTTCTGCTATGGTTTTAGTGCCAAACTGCAATGTAAATAGCCTGGATAATACAGAAAACATTTCTTTAAGTTTAGAATTAACTTTGAGACAAAAATTAAGATGCTGCTGTTAGCCACTGCATTCTGCTAGCCTGTGCTGTATTTAGTGACTCAAAAGTCAATCTTTTATTCAGAAATGAATATGGACTGCCTACCGTGTCCCAGGCATCAAGTAATTAATATGGTAGTGTTCTTATGGTCTCCAGGATATGCCAGTGAAGAGCTTTTCTATTCCATTAAGTTCTTCAGCTTCTTTCTTTGGTTCCTTCATTAAGTGCTTACCCCAATATAGGATTTACCATGCAAAGAGTATTTGGAAGTAGTTCTTTCGCCTCTTTTAGAATGATGTGATAGTTTGCATAATACCTAGCACAAGAATTTGTAATAAAAGGATGATTTTTTTTTCTTTTTTGAATACTATATTTAGTCTGAGACTAATAAATATTTGTTGAGTAAATACATGAACACATTTACTTTTTTTTAAAAGACTTGATTTGTTGCCATGGCTATGTGTAACCCAATTAGTGGTAGCAAGAACACATTTACATATTTGGAAAACTGAATGGTAGGATGATGGCATACACACACACACACACACACACACGTGGACGTGCACACACAAAAGACTTCCTAGGGGCTTATAAATTTGGGAAAAGTCTTAGAAATCTTATAGAATGGCAATGGTAGCTTTTCTCATCATGTATTGCTGTGCAACAGAATATTTTTGTCCTGGAAGAAAAAATGGCACTATTCTGGTCATCTGTTGCTGCTTACCCAGTTCTCCAAACTTAATCCATAACATTATAAAACATTTTTTATCATAATAGCTCATGATTTTGTAGGACAGGAATTAAGGGAAGTCTTAAAGGGACTTAAAGAGTGATTGTTTTTTCTATATAAGGGCTTACTGAGTTACTTAAAATTATTTGGCCAGGATGTGGGCTGATCATGGCCACTTTGCTCCATGCCTGGTGCCTCAGCAGGTATATACATGCCTAGCACCTTGGCTAGAATGATTGTGCAGATGGGCTTCCCTGGGGTTGATAACCAGAACACCTGCACGTGACTTCTCCACAGTGACAGTTTAGCACAGTCAGATTTCTTGCATAGCAGATAAGAACATGTCTTAGTTCAGGCTGATATAATAAAATACAATAGAATTTGGCTTATTAGTAGAAATTTATTTCTTGTAGTTCTGGGGGTAGAAGTCCGAGATCAGAGTACTGATGAAGATTCTGCTCTAGTTGCAGACTGCTGGCTTCTCATTGTATCTTCACTTAGAAGAAATACAGTGAAAGAGCTTTCTGGGGTCACATTCATTAACCCCATTCATGAGGGTTCCATCCACATCACCAAATTCTCAAGGCCCCACCTCCAAATACCATTACATTGAAGGGTAGAATTACGGCATATGAATGTTAGAGAGACACAGATATTCAGTCTGTTGCAGGACATTTCTAAAGACAAAGTTCCAAGAAGGAGCCTTCTAAAAGTGCCTGGTGGAAGCTGTAAGTCTTTGTTTCATCTTGACTCAGAAGTTCCAGAATATACTGTCTCTGCCTTCTAAGAATAGTGCATCACTTTTCTATTGCATAACCAATTTTTCCAAAAGGTAGCAGCTTAAATCACCTAAAAACTCAGTTCGGTAGATTTTGTTTCCAAGGTCACTCACATGGTTGTTGGGAGACCTCAGTTCTGACTGCTGACCGGAGAGCACAATTCCTTGCCAAGTAGGCTTCACCATAGGTTGTCAGTGTCTCCAAGGTATGAAAGTTGGCTTCTCCTAGAGAAAATGGAGAGAGAGACTCAAATCAATAATCATAGTTTTTTTATTAGTGTATTATAGTTATACATATTATTAGGACTCATTTTGACATAATTATGCATGTATGGAATATAGTTGGCTCCCATTCAGTTCCTAGTACTTCCCCTTTCTTTTCCCTCCTCCCTCACCCTGTTCCCTTTCCTCTCGTAGACTGGTCTTCTATTTATTTGTAGTTTTATAAATTAGTGCTTTATAGATAAAGGTGAGATTCACTGTGGTATATTCATTATGTACATAGCATAATTTGGTTGTTTGGGGAATGGCATGCCATCACTTCTGCCACATTTTATTTACTAGAAGTGATTAAGTCTAGTCTCACACACAAGAGGAGATAAACTGTTTCATTTTTTGAAGGAAGTGTAAGCTCGCAGGCAGCGGGTGGCCAAAGATGTAAGCTTGCCTGAGTGGGTTCCAGACCACCAGAGTCAGACAAAAGTAACTGAATTAAGATTTATTAGAGTTTGTGCTCCCCGGGGAGATCTCCCACCCCCAGGGTGAAAGTCAGGGTAGGAGAGCAGAAAGAAATCTCACGTGGCTTTGGCTGCTCCGGGTCTTTATACTGGGGGTCCTGCTAGAGGTCCTGCCCAGGAAAAGGTGGACCAAGGTGGATGTCAGGGCCAGCAGGTCTGCCTCTGATTGGTCACTTCTGGTGCAGTGTGTTGCTAGGTGTCTTTGCTCCCTCCCCTGTAGCCACCCAAATCCGACCTGACAGGAAGAACTATGAAAGAATTTTTAAAACACCACAATCTTTCTTTCTTTTTCTTTCTCTTTTTTTTGGGGGGGGGGGGTGTACCAGGGATCGAACCCAGCATGCTTAACCACAGAACCACATCCCCAACCCTTTTTATTTTATTTTATTCAGAGATAGCATCTTGTGAAATTGCTTAGGGCCTTGCTAATTTGCTGAGACTGGCTTTGAAATGAAGATCCGCGGCATCCCAAATTGCTGGGATTACAGATGTGTGCCACCATGCCTGGCTCACCACAGTCCACTTTCTAACCACAAATTATTTTATCCATTGCTTATACTTGCAAAGTACACTCACCTCTGCCAAGACCCTTCCCAAATCTCACCTCATTGTACTATCAGTTCTAAATCCATAAATTCATCCTCTAAATCAGGTCTGGGAAAGTCTCCTCTGATCAGAGACCCTTAAATAAAGCTTAAATGAAGACCCTCATAATATACGAATTATGGGCTGGGGTTGTATATCTCAGTGGTAGAGTGCTTGCCTAGCATGTGTGAGGCACTGGGTTCAATCCTAAGCACCACATTAAACAAAAAAAGGTATCGTGTCCATCTATATCTAAACAAACTTAAAAAAAATAATAATATATGAATCTGTGAAACCAGAGGCAAATTATCTGCTCCTCACACAGCCAAAATAGAACAGAATCACAGGTATAAGATAACAATATAGATATTCCTTTCAAAAATGAGGGATATAGGAACAGAGACAAGTCACTGGTCCATAATAATTCTGAAGTCCTTTCATTAGGTCTCAGAGACTGCCAGTGATTCTCCATGACTCTCAGCTCCATATTCTGGGTTTTGTCATCCTTCCTTTTTCATAAAAGTTAGCACATGCTTGGAAATGCCCTAAACTAGATCAGCAGGTTTATTTGGCACTTACTATTTTCCATGTTACTTCAGATAAAAGGGCCGTTAAAACTTCTTGTGTCATTCCATAAGAACAATCCCCTTCCCTCAGTTCCTAATAACGTTTGCCTCACTTCTTGAATATCTCCCAAACAGCCCCATCAACGACCATGGCACAATTTCTTCAAGGCATATTGCATTCTTAAGAACACTAAATGGCTCAAAAGACACTCCAACATGGCAGGTTTTTGTGAAGGCAGCACTAGGCTTCCTGGTATCAAAATCCAAATTATTCTGTATTATTGTTATATAATAAATTACCCCAAGCCTTAGTGCTAACAACAATAAACTGATTAATTCACAGATAGCTGGCTGTGTAATTAGGGAGTTTCCTGGGGCCACAATTTCATCAGAAAACTGGACTCAGGGAAGATCTATTTCCAAGCTCATATTTGTAACTAAACCAACCCATTCTTATGTCTGTGGCATTTTCCATTATGCCTTTGTATTATACTGTTTAGGGAATCTAGTTTGAATAATTTTTTATTGGTTCATGTATTTGAAGAATAACATTAAAAACCTTGTTTGAAAAAATTATAATTTCTTAATATTTTTGGAACACATTCGAAGAAAATTGTCAAATTATTGATTGGATTGTGTCACAAAGAGGAAATCAGGTTTTTTATTTATTTATTTTATTTTTTTACAGACTTCATTTTGATTCATTGTACACATCTGGGGTACAAATTTTCATTTCTATGGTTGTGCATGATGTACATTCATACCATTATTGTTAATCATACATGTATTTGAGAGTGAATTGTTGGGTCAAATTTGATTATTTCATGATAAAACATATTAATCATTGCATTAAAATATAAATGATATAAAACAATAAAATATAAATATAATGTAAAATCGTTACAGTATAACACAAATAGCAACTATCCAAATACAGTTTTTATAATAATAGTTTATTCTCTTGCCCATGTGATACAGTTTTAGAGTGGCGTTTACAGATTGATGGGTATATACATTTTACTAGTAAGCAAAAAGAAATGCTTGTTTTAAAGGTACCTCTTTTGGGAATTCTTTTAAGTCCAATCAGATATTTGAATTTGTTAAATGAAAGACCTTATGTTAAAAAAAAAAAAAACACAATGTAACATGGAATTACTTTATTGCCTTTCCTCTTCCTTTACTCTAAATGCAGGTGTGATTTCTAAGGATGTGTTTTGCTTTGTACTCCTTTTCCTAATCCCAACTAGGCACAACAAAGGATTCTTGCTTTGCCCTGTGCTTGTAAATGACTGGCAAAACTAGTACATCTTTGAAAGCAATTTCTACTATTATAACAAGCTGGAATCAAAATGGCCAATCAGTAATAAGCCAACCCTTATTAACTTTCACTAAATTATTTTCATTTGGCAGATAAAATAACCACTTTTCCATTCTTAATTAGAGTTTGGTCTAATAGGATTGACAAGACAAGCTGGAGGAAAAAAACACTGTATTTAATTGCTTTTAGAATTCAGTATTTTTTTAATAGATTAGATTTTGAGAAAGTTCCAAAGAAACTTGAAAAACTCATATTTTGTTTCCATATTACTCCTGCCCTTAAAAATAAACATCTGTAGCCAATAGACATTTTTAAAATATGCTATCATATACTGGCCTTTCTGTACTTTTAGAAACTAATACTATTATTAGAAAATGGTACTTCATTTTGTAAGCCAGTTGTATTCTTTTTACTCCTGTATTGCATGAATACAAATTATTCTACCCCTTAGGACTGTACCTTATATTAAAAGTACAAAAAATTATACTTACAAAAAAGAGAGGTACCTGGGGGTAAAAACCAGTATAGGCATTATAGTCACAAGAACTCAAGTTCAAATCCTGTCTCAGCTGCTACCTAGCTGGGTGACCTAGGCATGTAATTCAATTGTCTGGGCCTCTAAGATGACATGAAGAATAAAGGTATAAATATATAATGCTTCTAGCAAAGTTCTTGGTCCATTTGTTATGCTCTGTAAATTTTGCTTCTTGTTCTCAATATGACACTAAATTTTAAAATACACCCACATTGGTGGACCTTGCCCTTTTTTAGACCAATTCCCCATAAATCATACGTCTTACTGTCATTGGAAAAGAGTGGGTTAAAAGAAGTCAGGAGATTAGAGTTTTTAAGTGAAGTTACATAGAACTTTTAATTACCAAAGGTGACTCTGAAACTATGCGATTTGCTCCAGATGTCATTCAACAATGGGAAAGCAGGACAAAGTGTAGAGGAAGTCAGTTATTGGAGAAAAATCACTAGTTCAAGTTTGGAAAGGATATGAAGGGAGAGAGGGAGAAAGGGAAAGACCTTGATCTATTTTTCCTTTTTTAGGAAAATAATAGGCCACTCTTCGAAAGAATGAACAGACAAAATTTTAACTAAGGTACATGGTGAGGTCTTACGCTATTCAGATTTAAATCAAGAAGTATCAGTTACAAATGCCACAAGTTATAATTGCTGTGTAACTTCAATTTAGTAAAGTTCTTGTGCTTTTGTCAAATACTGATGTTGTTCTATTTTAATTAATATCTCAGTCCAAGCCTATTCAGTCTTTCAGAGGGGTATAAATTCAAAGATACAGCTTTTTCTCTCCATTTCCTTCATACTGTCCATAAATAAATTATAAAACTATTTATTCCAGAACTCACAACAGTGCCTGATGTACATTAGTTGCTCAATAATATTTGGTTGCACAAATGATGACTTAGTTTGAAAATCTTCTCTTAGTCCACTAATTCTAAAGTGAAACCATTTTCATTTCATTTGCTTTTGCACAAATTCACCCATAGAACATTCTCAGTTGTAAAACAAGAACTTGCAAAGACATTTCAATACTTCTGCTTATTCATATTATTTTAACGGACTGAGACATTCAGAAAAAATAGAAAGGTAGAGAGGTTCTAAAAGCAAAGTGTTTTTACATATAAGAAAAGAGTATGCAATTCAGAAATACTATCTCATTTTCATATTTTGATCTATTAAAATTCATTATTCATTTTACTATGTAAATAATACATGTTGTTTATCAAAAATAATAATGATCAAAAAAGAATTACCTATATCATTTGAAAATAATCAGTTAATATATACCAAATGCAAATACAAACATACACAGACATAAAGATGGTTTTTCTTTGTAAAATCAAATGATAAATTGTGTTCCTTTACACTATTTCTTATTTCTTTTGCCTGTTTTGCCACCTTCCTAAAATTTTTTTTCAATGCTATACACTAAAATTTTTATGGAACTATGGGTTTTAAAATTATTCCAACTCATACTGATATATGATATTGATGCTCATGGAAGAGAGAGAAAAAGCAAGTAATTTCTCTTCATATTTGTTTCTTAATCATTCCATGAGTCTTTCAGTTTTGGGGTAAAATCTAATTACTCTTGTTAGGCGGATGCTTCTACTCTGTCCACCTGATAAAGGCTCCTCATACTCTGCAAAGTACACAGCAAAAAAAGGAGGGTGTGGGAGGAGGGGGGGATGTCATGGCCTTTTGTGCCAGCTTCATATGTAAAGTGGTGTTCTCTTTTAAACTTGGTCTATTGTGCAACTTTTCTGAAAGGATATTGGAGCAGCCTGCAGTTATGAGCAGTTATCAGATAACTCAGGTTCTGGTTGTAAGAATATGAGGGTAATGCACAGACATATTCTCTTTGTTTCTATATCTACAGAATCTGCAGTTTCCTAGCAGCATTTTTTTCTCCCTGTTGTACCTTTAACTTAAATCTGACAGAAACCATGGATAAATTTTTGTAATAGACACTCTTGGTACTTAAGTCCCAGAAAGGCATTTTGGATAGGCTAATATCAGCAAAATTTTAGTGGGTAGTCAGGGAATGATATAGAAAATATGTAATTGGCTTCCATGTGAAATAGTCCACTAATACTCTTCTGATGGGGCTTCAGATTCATCTAAACCTGAATAATTTGTGTTAAGTGATTTGCAACACATCTGAGGCACCACCAAGGGTGCATTTTGGGCAGAAGGCATACTTTAGAAATTAGGAACTCATGGGTTTGGGGGGATTTTTCTTCCTGTATGAAAATATACCACATATGTTCTGTTTTGTTCTGGGACTGTCACAAAGCCCTAAAATGTTTACAGCTAGAGGGAGAACAAGGTGGTGAGTGAGGGGATACAGCCAGGGGAAGATGACTCCATAAAAACATCCCAGCACGCCATTTTGCCTTTTCTTGCAGTGAAATCTAAACTAGCCCTTCCTGAAAAATAATTTCATAAGACCTGTCCTATAAAAGTGCCTTTAGGAAAAGAGGCCTCTTTATGAGTAATGCAAAAAGTCTTTTAATAAAAACGTTCGAGAAGCCACATCAGTTCTGGAGAGATACAGCCTACTTAGCCAAAATTAGGCCTCTTTGGATTTACCTGCATCA
Source organism: Glaucomys volans (assembly GCA_020662805.1). Classification (NCBI taxonomy): domain Eukaryota; kingdom Metazoa; phylum Chordata; class Mammalia; order Rodentia; family Sciuridae; genus Glaucomys; species Glaucomys volans. Next base: position 3,122,191 of record JAJEJO010050702.1, on the reverse strand, counting down.
GTCATTTGCATTTTTGAGGTTGGTCTGAATCCTATTTTTCCATCTCATTTATTGTATTCTTGAGATTCTGGATTGCATATTGCAGTTGATGTTCTCATTTATACAGGACCTAAGCATTTAAGAAATTCTTCCTAATGATTTAAATGTTTATATTTCAAAAAGGTGACCAACCACAATGTGCTTTATGTGTTACAAAAATCCACAAACTGGGATTTCAAGTTTTCTGTGTAAATATTAAAATTTATTCTTATCATTCTCTTGATTGGCTTTCAAGATAAGCTAAAAATATTCATGAGAGTGCAAATTGTCACCAACTTAATATTTTGCATGCCTATATCCATAGATGTACACTCCCCCCACCCCTGGGCAAGTAAGGAAAGGTTTAATGAATGTCTTCTGAGAATTAAGCGGACCTATTTGAAGCTTCTCCCCACTAGCTTGTGGTAGGAATAATTTCTCCAATGTCTATAATAAAATGTTTTAGATTTCTTTAAAACTTGTCCTTAGGTTGTACCATGCACTCAATTGAATAGTTTTATTATGAATGTGTAATTTATAAAAGGCTCTCTATTATGGTTTAAATATGACTTGTCCCTACTCCCCAAAGTCATGTAGGAGTTTAATCCTCAAAGTCTTATGTTAATGATATTAAGAAGGAGAAACATACAACTGTGGTAGTTAGAGGTGCAAACTTGGGAAGTTACTAGAATAGGGTAGAACCTCCATGATTGAATTGAATCCTGGTGACTTCATAAGGAAAAGGAGATAAATCACACAGAGATACGTAAGTATGCCCACCATGATGTAGCCAAGAAGGCCCTTGCCAGAACCTGTACCATGCCATTTGCATTTCCAGCCTCAAAAGCATGAGCCAAAATAAACCTCTTTGCTTTATAAAGTAGCATTCCTTGGGCATTTAATTATACTAATGAACATTTGACTGATATACTCTCTTTTCTTGCCTTCAGTTAATGTTAATTATCTAGTCAGAAACGCTGGAATTTTCTTCATTTTCCCCACTTGCCTTTGCCTTCTTCCATGAGATAAATGCTGTCTTCACAGGGCTTCTAAATACATCCCCCTCGCTGCCACTCCCACTCTCACTGTCCTATAGATTTCTTTCATACCTTACTCATCTTGCTGTAATAACTTCCCAGTGTGTTATTGAGTCCAATCTCTCCAATGTTGCCAGCTCTCCTTTCCAACACAAAACCAACTACATTAACTTCAAGGTGAAATCAAAAGTTCATAGAATGTCACAGAAAGACTACCCTCTGCTCCCAATCTTAACCTTGAATCTCTTCTCCTACAGTTTTCCCCAAACTATACCAAAATGGCCCCAAATAATTCATCCTTGTCATTGTATAAGCCCTTAAATTTCCCAGAACTCTTGCACATTCCGTGTCTTCACCTACAGGGCCTCTTCCTAATTTTTCTTCACGTGAAGAGATTCTGTCCATCCCTGGAGGTCAGTGCAGAAGTCTCCTGCCCTGCCAGTGGGTCTCCCACTTACCACAGTTATTACCACCTTTGAATGTAGCAGAAATATTTCTTTTTATCAAGCTCTAGGACACTCTCTCAAAACTCAGAATCACCAGTGACTTTAACTTATCATGGTTGATCACACTAAAAGATTAGGGTTTTTTTAATGTAAGAAAATTAATAAAAAATACTAAGCCCTTTGTGGGGAGTATCAGTGTCTTATTTATATTTGCCCACACAGTACCTGATACAATGTTTTGTGTGTAACATGAACTAAATTTCAAAATAGAGAAAGTTAATTCTATGGCATCAGGTATAAGGATGTAGGAAATATTACCTTTCATTATGCCTTATGCCTCATTGCTGAGTGATTCTTATCACTTCATAATTCAAGTCATATATCTAATCCTTCTGAATCTAGAAGTCTAAAAATAAATGATGTTTTTAAAAATTCAAAATTGATAGAGTGTCTTTCTCTTGCTCATTCATTTGAAGTAAACCCAGCTTGATAGTGAGAGGCAGCAAGCCCATAACCATTGGACCTTGTGACAAGAACTGAAGATTCCAACCTTAATACTGAGCATAGCACTCTCTAAGCCTCATACAAAAGTTTGGAAATTATTAATTAATTATTAAAAGAAAAAATTAATTATTAAAAGAAAAATCTCTATTCTTTTTGGTTTGCTGACTTTTTTCTGATTTTATTTTAATTTTATCTCTACCTTCTCTTTGTATCTTTTTTCATTTCTTTTTTATTTGTACAGACTGCATTTTGATTCATCGTACTGAAGTATTGTCATGAGCTAGAAAGACTACTAGTCGCAGCAGAATAACAGCAACGGATTTTAAACTTTTGATTTCCTAAATTCCTCTTGAATATATTTCCATCAGAAGAATGAGGGAAGGGGAAGAAATATTCTGGTTATTTTGGAAAAGTGTTCCATGAGATTCACACATGCCCCTAGCTCAGGTGGAAAATCCCTGGAAAATGTTACAGCTCACACTTTAGGATACCAACAATCTCAGATTCTACAAGTGCCAGATTATTCTCTTGATATAGTTACTAAACAAATGTACTAGAAATATAAGGTTGTTGTTGGTGGTGGCGAGGGTAAAAGGAAGAAGAGAATTAATAGACATATTGATAAACCTCACTAAAATTTTTGTTTACATATTTTTAATTTTTATTTATTCTAATTAGTTATATATAACAGTAGAATGCATTTATGCATTTTGATAAATCATACATAAGTGGAGTATAATTTCTCATTTTTCTACTTGTACATATTGCAGGATCACATCAGTCATGCAGTAATGTATGTACATGAGGTAATGATGTCTGTTTCATTCTACTTTCCTACTCCCATACCCCTGCCCCTCCCTTCACTCCCTTTTATCTAATCTAAAGTAAATCTATTCTTCCCTAGCACCACCCCCCACCATTGTAAATTAGCATCGGCATATCAGAGAAAACCTTCAACCTTTGGTTTTGGGATTGGTTTATTTCACTTAGCATGATATTCTCTAACTCCATCCATTTACCAGCAAATGCCATAATATCATTCTTCTTTAAAGCTGAGTAATATTTTATCTATATATATATATACATATATATATATATACATGTATACCATATTTTCTTTATCCATTCATTCATCTGTTGAAGGAAAAGGTACACTCACTAAAATTTTTACAGAACATTTCAATCAGAACAGACATGAGATTGTTTTTTCTGATTTTAACAGTCTTTACTAGAGTCACCTGAAATGTTAGGTAAATTTTACTTAGTGCTGGCATATAATTCATTAAAAAAATGTCAGTTACTTTTCACATGTCAGGCACATAAAATACAATTCTAAAAATCACTGAAAATGCAATGCCAACAAATTGTGTACTCAAGAAAAGGACAAGCAAGATGATAAATTATAACAATCCATACATTCTAAGTGAGTAGAGATGTGGATAGCATGCCATCTGTGGGAGAGTATAAGAGAGACTCCAGAGTCTTGAGAGCTCAAGGCCAAGTTCCTAAAAGATGTATCATCTGAAGCAACTGTGTGAGGTGAGTAGTACAACTGTTGTCAACTCCAACTGCCAGTCTGTACCTCTTGAGAAGCTTTAAAACTGATCAGATGCCCATGTCTGATTCTGTGAGCCCCTCACTTTTTATTCTTTTAACTGTACTTTAATTTTTTACCAATCCCTAAATGAATGATTGTTCTAGGTAAGTACTAGGCATATGGGGCTCAGTGTACTATTTTTCCTTATTTTTGTGTATGTTTCAGATTTTCTGAAATAATAAAAAAGATTTTTAAAAAGAAGAATACCTAACTCTCCAAGTCAATCAAATGAAATGTCAACATGGAGACTCACCATGAAGGCCCAAAGAGAGAGAGAGAGAGATGGGATTGAAAAAGTACAATATAGGTATTTAGCAGGTGTGAACATCAATATAAAAATTCATAAATTAAGGTGATGTGTTTATTTTAAATCAACTTAATTTCTTGTTAGAACTCCTTTGTAACTTTATATTGGAAATGTAATCTCAGTCAAATAAGAGCCCTACCCCACATTCTCAAGGTTGGGTCTATGTATGACCTTCTATTAGTACAAACCATCAGAAATGGGCTTTGGATCTCCTGTGTCTCTTATCTATCTATCATCCAGAAAGAAATCCTCATTTGAACTGGTTTTCAATCAACAGTTCAGCAAGTCACTGCAGAGAAGATCCTCATTCAATGTGATAGGCCATTTCAGGCTTAGTTCTTTTTCATTTACTTCCCTACCCCTTGTAAATTAAATCTCTCAAAATTCATTGTCCATTTTCTGATACTTGTCCCCACTTATTCTCTACTACACCCCAAAAGTAAGAACAAAAGTCAAAAAATTAATCTTTTAAAAAAGTATTTAAATGTCCTGTCTGGATCTGTTGTATTATTCCTTAGTAGACTCCCCAAGTTAAGGGGAAGTTGAGGGTGACAGAGAGGTACAAGGAGTTAAGATGTACAGAGGCAAGACTGATATTTTAAAATGCCCCATACCACAAAGAAAATGGTCTATGAAAAGACCCAGAGACTAAAGAACTCAGGCACTGCTAAGGGACCCAAAAAATAAATAAATAATTCAGTCTAGCCAGGGTTTGGAGGAAATGCCTATGAAAGGACCATGAATAAGAGGAAGAAGGAAAATTATGGTCTTTGGATCATGAAGAGCATTTCATGCTATACAATTAAGCTCCATCTTGAAGGCAATGGAGAAGCATTAAAAGGTATGAAGAATGGAAATGTTCCCATCAGATTTATGTTCTATAAGGATTAATTTGGGTGCCTCCCTTATAGATTCCTGATAGACAATGAGACTAAATTTAAGGGATTGTGTCTTTTGCTATTGTTTATGAAAGATAAAGATGAAGTCTTAGAATAAGACAGTAGACACAGAATTAGGAGATTTTGGGAGTATGAGAGATTTTAATTAGAAATGATCAAAAACACTAGGTGATTGATTGGATGAAGGGAATGAGGTGCCTCAGTGTCTAACATGGGTATTTGGATGAATGATGCTATCATTTTTTGAATATATAAACCACAATTGATTTGAGAAAGTAGTAAATGCAAAGAAGAAGGAATCCAAAGAATTCACCAAGTTCAAGATTGTATGTTAAATATAAAAGTCTTTTGGTAGTCTCAAAAGAAATTCCCAGAGAACTGTCCCATAAAATGTTGACTGTGTAGGTCTAAAACTCTGGATAGAAATCTACAAAGATAAAGATTTGTCAATAACCAGCATATACAAAGGAAAAATAAGATTTTCTATGATTCAGGATACTTGAATTAAAATTTGTTTAAGTTACAGTTTAAGTAAATCCCCATTATATTTAAGCTTTTTGTCTCAATCTAGAGTGATCCTAATAGTTAAATTTGGTTAAAACCAAATTGTCCAAAATGTTTGGAACTATAGCAAACTAGCATTGCTTGTTTGAGTTTACTTGATATATTCACTCCTGTACGTAAGACAAAAGTTTCAAGTGGCTTATATTTCTGTTATTGAAGAGAAATTAAAATTAATAGTGTCTTGAATCCCCTTAAGATAATAGAATGTCACAAAACTAATATTGAGTATCTCATCAATACTGTAGAATTTGGACAGGAATCTGAAGATGGCCACTGTGAATGAAGAAGGGAATCTTTGGTCTGAATTCCTATGGAATGTCTTCCTTAAAGCACTGAATGGATCTAAAATTCGATCTAACTTCTTTTCCCTTTGAGTGATGATACATTCTGCAGAGGCACTGAAATACAAGTACTAGATAGGTCTAACAAGTAAGAATATTAAAGCACTTTAACTTTTTGAATGTTTCTTGAGAGCAATGCTATAGGGGCTGGGGTGCAGCTCAGTGGTAGCACATGTGCTCAGCATGCTAAAGGACCTGGGTTCAATTCCCAGCACCAAAACAGAAGAGAGAAAAAGAGCAAAGTTATACAGTCATGCACCACATAACACATTTCAGTCAGTGACAGACTGCATATACTACAGGGGTCCCATAAGATTCTATTGCCTGGCGACATCAGAGCTGGATTAGTGTATGGAAGTAGACTCTGTGGTGTTCACACAGTGATTGCTGAATGACATATTTATCAGAATGCATCCTCATTATTAAGTGATGTGTGACTGTATTTAGCAAGAGGAAAAATGAAGAAATAGAGTAGTTAGTTTAAAAGTCAAAAAAGGGAGTGTTAGAAAAGAAAAAAAAAATCAAAGCCTATTGTAGGCATTAGGGCGGCTCCTTTAATCTTGTCCAAGCCATTAAGATGTCCTCAGTTTGTTGTTGTAATGTGAAGTTATTGTTTTACTCCTCTTAACCCCAACCACTTATAACCTCTCAGCTTTAATAACTAGTGTGAACCCAAAAAGTAGAAAGAAAACTATCAGCTAGAAAAATTACCTTTAAACATATTTGATTTAGAAAGGTGTCTAATTTGAAAATGTATATGCATGTTATATCAACAAGAGAAGAAATGAGAACAATACAATCCCCAGACCACCTTCACAGTGTGAGAATCTCATTGACAAGAAATGCAACAACCCCTAGGTGTTCAAGAAGTGCCTGATTTGTGAGCCTCAATCCTCCTAATGAGTTGTGTGTTGTGATGCAGAACTTATATTCCCCATGGACCCTGTGCTCTCAGATCTGTTAATTTATCTTCTAGGAATTAACACTGCCTTTGTTAATAGTACAAGGTCCAGCCCTTGGTGAAGTCCTGTTTTACTTCAGGAGAAATACCCACCTAAAATATCTCAATGTCATTTCAGGTTAGTACTTTAGGTAACAGAGTGAACTCACCCAGCAAGAAAACCCTTCTTTTCTTTATAAGAAGGCTTCTAAGTTCTCTGATTTAACATGAGCCTGTAGTAAGCAGAATGCTATTTGATGCTGAATTCTGAGCAAAGGGTTCTTTGTGGAAAGGTCTGTCAAACAGCATAGTTACCATGGCAACCCTGGCTAGATAACCCATTTGGGAAAATACTTGTAGGACCTAACACTCTATCATCTGTCATTCAATAATTTCATGTTCATAATAACTAGGAAATCAATGGCTGTCCTCTGAGACAGTTTGTGGAAAGGGCAGGCATGCTATTGGCAGTGCGCAGCTTGCATTTGCGTCTATTTGTTGTGATTCTCATGCCAGGTTAGGAGTGTGAGAAAGAACTTGTTTGTTTGGACTGGCACAAAGATTAAAGGCAGGTTCAGTTTTGCAATCTAATTACAACTGTAGTGTTTACATGTACAAAAGGAAGAAAACCAAATGGCATATTAATAAAGCATTTGCTAGACTGTAAGGAAGTAAGGTTCACCTAATATTAACATTTCACATTTTAAAATTCTGCAAGAAAACATAAGTCCAAGTTATCATGAGACTGGCATGAACAAATTTGGTAATGTAAAAGGCATTTTTTCTTATCTCAGCTTTCTAATTAAACTCCTTATCATTGTAGGAGCTGTGTTACCTGGATGTTACGTACAGAATATAAAGTGATCATAGAAAAGTAATTAAAATTCTTAAACATTCAGCCCGTTGACTTTACATACAATTAGTTTTTAGAGTGCAAGTTATGATAATAAGCAAGTTAGCTGAGTAGAGAAATATACACTTAATAATTACCTTGACAGTGTTTATCAACTGGAAAAAATGTCAAGAATCATTTCAGGAAATGGATTTTATAAATAAGAAAGCATGATGAACTGAAACCACGGATATGAGTAAAGGAGAAAAATTAAACATTTGCATTCTATAGAAAAAGGGATGTTTCACCTTTGTGGAAGCATTCAGAAGGTACTGATTCATACACTGTGGAAAGATCCTTGTTTTCACACCTAAAGATGGAGATGTTTGCAAATCACTTTCACTCAGCACAACAGGTTTTTTTGTTTTGAGCCGCCCTTGGTAAGTGCACAGAGTGAGAGGTCCTCCCATGAGTTTACAGAGTGCAAATTTTGTTAATTGAAAGTGTGGGAGCCGATTAAAACATCATCTTTTCCAACCTAGGAGGTGAAGTCTTCTAAAGGGAAAATAGTACTTATCCAGAAGAGGAAGAGTTTTCTAAAGGGTTATGCTGAACATGAGCATGTGAAAATAAAAAATTACATGGCAACTTTTGACCATGTAATCTACTAAAAGCCTGAAATCTACTAAAAACTTTTGAAGTCTGAATTTTATACATTTTCACTAAACAATGTTAATTTTTAAGGATCTTGTTGAATAAACTATTTCTCTCTTTCCCTCCTATCTTCCTCCTTCCTAACTTCCCTTCCCTTTCTTGCTCTCCACCTTTTCCTTTCTTCTACTTTTGGAACTGAAGGATATTCATTTATATTATTAATGCTTACTTGAAGGAAAAAATGAACATTGGTGCTTTCCTTACCTTTAGAAACTTCTACAAATATTCCCAACAATTTGGATGCATAAGTAGAATCCAAGGAGTTTCAAAGGCAAAACTATTACTATTATGAAATAAATTTTGGCTGCAAATAACTTTAGTTTTAAAAGAGGGAGCTGATAATATTTCTGAAAGTAGCAGCAGAGATGAGAAGGATGGTAAGAGTGGAAGATGACAAAATATTTCTTCAAATTTATCAATAGTTTTAAAATACAGGGAATGTACCATATTTGGTCATGGGAAACAAATTTTATTTTTTATTTTTTTAATTAATTTATTTTTTTAAATTTTAGGCCATTATACACAAATGGAGTACAACTATCATTGTTCTGGTTGTGCACAAAGTCTTCTTGCTAGATTTTTTTATGGGCAAGCTCTATGCTATTGGCTATTCCTCCATTCATTCAGTGTATATTTATTTCCTGAATATTTACTAGATCTTCAGGCATTCTGCTAGATTCAATAGCTACAAAGGCACAATGATTCTATCCTCAAGTACTTCCCAGCCCATTAGGGAAAAATATTAGAGAGAGGGATGTACAGTGTTATGGGAATAAGGGGAAAATATTTTGTCTATCATTCTTAGATTCATTTATTCTCCTTACTGTAAAACTACTGATATGCTCCTGACCTTTTCTTCTGTTTCAATTATTTTCCACTAGATAAATGAGGACTCAGAAATACCAACATGTGAAGTATGTCAATAAGCTTCAGATGATATAAAAGATACTTTTTATATTCTCTAGTGAAATTCAACAAGAAAGCTTGTGTCAGCATTACATTAATTTCAAAGGGCTGTCTCTGGTGGCTTAAACAACAGAAATTTATTCTTTCACACATTGGAGTGTCTGCATTTAGAAATCCAGGTGTCTACTAGGCGTGCTCCCTCTGAAACCTCGAGGAGAATATTCTTTCCTGCTCCTTCTAGCTTCTGGTTGCCCCGTATGTTCCTTAGTTTGTAAGTAGCATAATTCTAAACCTTAGGCCAGTTGCATGTAACATTATCCCCACATCTGTCTTCATATGGCCCTCTGCTTATCAGGTCATCAGTCATGTTAGAATAGGAGCCAACCCTATGCCTATATGTATGACCCCATCTTGGCTAATTACATCCGCAATGGTCCCATTTCCAAATAAGGTCATATTCTTTGATATCAAACCTCAACTTTTCTGGAAGAACACAATTCAACCCATAATTATCCATAAACTTCCATTTTTAACTTCTTTCCACTCTAAGAAAACTAAACACTTCAAAGTGTGAATAATAATGCATATTATTTATCCCACAACAATTCCAAACACTTTTTTCATGTTTTATTGGACATGGTCATATCTTGCCTTCTTTTGTATTTTTGTTTAAAAATCATATGCATAAATACTTGCTGAAAACCCTTGATAGTCTCATACGATGAAAAGCACACATAGTAAGTACAAAGATAAAGATAGATATACTGAAACGTTTTGCATGATAATTCATCCTTTAAACACAAACCACTGCCTATAATTCTGTATCACAGTGGGACTATAATTAGCATATCCATTGCTACACAGTTTACTATTGAGTCTTTTGATATTGTTCTGGTCCAGCCTCAAGTGAAATGTTAAAATATTATGTCATATTTATTATTTAAGTGATGCAGTCATTTCTTTGGCATTGAAAATGTCAGAAGGCATGTTCTGTTTGGTGCCTTGTAGAGGAGGAAGAATGCTGTGATGCTATGTGGAGAAAGACTGCTTAAATTTGGAATTCTTTCCTTGTTTTATGACTCTTTCTGTTGAAATTGACTGGTCCTTTATTTCCTTATCTTTAGGGAAAAAAGGGCAACAGTCAGATGAAATAAGATAATACCAAAAATGGAAGCCTCATGAGGATAGGTTGGTAAAATTCAATGAGGAATCAGCAATAAGTAAAGTATAGGTTTTCACACCCTCATGCCTATAGTGTGAGAACAAATAAAACCTGTGTTCCCTTCAGCTATAAGTAGGGCCGTTTCATTTGTACTTCTAGACTTAACTTCTAGACCCATGTCCTCCCTCTTTCCATTTAAGAAAGGAAGAGGAACTAGAAAGATGGGAGTCCTCAAGGGCCATCAGAGAGAAATACTACCTACCCCAGTGTTCCTCTATCTTTAGTTATTAGCTAAATCAGTAAAAGAAGTACCTCTGGGTGAGAAATGACATTGATCATGCTGAGTCTCACTGCTTGAAAGACAATCAATTTGATATGGGCTCTGCTTTATTGGGCACTCATCAACAAAAGCATAGACAGTACATCTTGGGCTTGACTTTTTAGTGTGTTAAAAAATTTGGAGGACAAGCAAATCTGGGCTTATTTTATCCTACTGGGTTATTGCTTTTCTTGGGTACTGATTAATTGAAGCCAGAGTGCTATTGCAAGTAAAGACATCAAAAGGCATTTCATTTAAACCTAGTTAATTCTTTACAAGGCTCTATAGTAAACAAAATAGAGCAGCTTCACTTTTCACTTTCTTCCCCTATTAATTTTAGTTCTTAATGTGATCAGCAACCTTTTATCCCAGGTGGTTATAGCTAAGAAGAATTCTGCTGGTTAACATGAGAAAAGAATAGTTGAGAAGAAAGGTTGTAAAGAGAGTCAAGGGCTCCCAATCCCAGGTTTAGTCCAATGGCTGAATGCTTTATATTTCTATAAATACAAACCTGGAGTAAGACAAGGTCTGTCTGGGGCACTTGCCTTAACTGTCAAATAAAGGAATTGTAGTACATCAATTTTTATTAATAATTTTAGGGTAAAGCTCCCCTCATTGAATATCTGATAATTCCTGCAGATGCTTTTCCTGATGTATGTGGTCCTGCTATATTTGAAACACTTTATGGTACAAATGACTTCTTCACCTTCAGTCATGTTTGCTTATTTCCTGGTAGAAAGACAGCAGAAATGATAATAAGCTAAAGATGAAAAATGATCGAAGGGCATCATTTCAGCAGTGATTGAGGAAGGTGCCACATAACATTTTACTAATGCCTCATTGGTCAGAAACTTGGCCACACCTGAGAAATGGAGTCTTTCTTCTGGATATTCATGGATCAAATTAAAAATCGAGAGTTCTCTTATATGAAATGCACAATAAGAGGTAACAACTAGGAGTCTCTTTTATAAAGACAAATAGATACATAGATAGATACTCAATAAACAAAGAGCGATCAGACCAATAAAAAATGTAGAAAGATAAAAAAATTTTTTAAAAGGAAGTCAGCATTAACTCCAGGAAAAACAAAACATTATATAAGAAAGGAAATAAAATCAGAATGCACAACATGACTAGACTGTGAATCATATACATACATGATGTAATGATTGAATATTGATTTAAATGAAAATTATGAAATAATAATTAGCATAAAATGTCATGAGAGGAGTTAACGAGCTAAATCCTTATTATCCATTGTAGAATATCAAAACCTAATATTTAAAACTTAAAAACTCAAGACAGCTTACTTAGTGAAGAAGATGAGCATTAATCAAATTTTCACAAAAGTAATTAAAACTATGCCAACTGCTATGAAGGAAAAAATACAGAAGGCTATAAAAATGTCTTATGGGCAAGCAATCTCACTTTGAATTTCAGAAAAGGTGTCCCAGAAATGGAACTGTAAAATGAATAGGCATTTATGAAGCATAGAGAACCAATCTTTATTCAGAGAACACAGTCAAAGGCCCTGAGGTAGCCAGGTGCACATTAAAGAGCTGACAAAGACTTTCCAGAACAGCATGGCCTTCCAGAACAGGCCAGAGAGGCAGTTTTAATCAAGTCAGGTCTTGCACACGGTGTAACAGGTTTAATAATTTAAAAGATACCAAGAACTAAACACAGGTTTGAAGTAGGGATGTGGAATGGTCCAGTTTGTATTTTAAGATATGTCTGCTGTCTAGATGAGCTACAGAGAACTTGTGGAAGGTGTCAGAGGGGGCAGGATGTAACTCAACTGTAAATCACACAAACATATAGTAAAATTCTGTGATGACTATTACAGTTACTCTTAGATGCTGCAATAAAATGTACACATTGGGTAGAATTAAGAGATATTTACAAGGAAAAGTTGATGGGACTTTTTTTTTTTAATGTAGCACTTTGTAAAATTTAATTGCTTGCTTTGGACTTTGTTTTTTCCTCCTACAGTCTAGCACCAAATAACAAATATTTTGGCCTATGCATAGGAAAACACTGATGCCATTAAATTTCTGAAAATTAACAGTCTTTATTGTAAGGCGCATGACATTTTTGGTGAAATTTAGACTTTGGGATAGTATAATAGTTAAGTATATCAATATTTTTCTTCTGTATTTAAAGGAAGAAATTGGTTACCTTACGGTAGATAAAACATAATTATTTTGAAACAAGGAATTGTGTCCAGAAGGCACGCTTTGCCATAGCAACCTTAACATTGAGTTACAGTATGTCTTTCCATTTAACAAAGGGTAATTTATCACAGGAGGAATGTGCTGAATATGTCACATTTTACTATCTGCTTATTTAGTTAGATAGCCAAGATCTTGACTCTGGAAATAGAATTATTCTAAGTTTTGTCTTATTTTCATGCTTGCAAGTATAATATGCATGTACTCTAAATTCATTTTAAATTTTAAATAGAATGAAACAGACTGTCTAGAGATCACTCTCAGGACCTAGAAGCAAAGCCATATTTCAGTGTTCTTCCATGACTTTACAACTGTGTGATTGATGGAGACCCAAATATTTTCTCTGAGATTGACAAATATTTTTTTCCTTAAACCAAGCCATTAAAAATTGAGGATTTAAACATAGTATAAATTGGAAAAGAGGATTTGAATTCAAATGTGAGCAAATGTACAGAATTTATGTCCCTGTTTGTTTCTACTTTCTCTACAGACTTACATGCCTACTGTAGTTTAAAGTCTGGTAACTAAATTTTTATTTTAGTTATCATTTTTCTCCAATTGTAAATAAGAGATTATTTTTCTCTTTTCTAAAGATGAAGAATGGGGAAAGCTGCACTTTCTTTCTGATTAAAAATATTTGATCTTTTATTTTACTCAACATGGATTTTTATAGACAGAAGTTTAGGCAGGTACAGCCTTGGGAGATGGCTAAAAGGAATGAATTTTTTTTTATTCTTTAGACACCTCTGGTTTGGGGCAAGATGATCTACAAGTGTGTGTAGGATTAGACCTTTTTGTTTTCAGTGCTGGGGACCAAACCCAATGCTCATGACAGTCAAGTGTTCAGCCACTGAGCTGCACCCCCAATCCATTCTATTCTCATATGCAGCACTGGGGTGTACTAGTTGAGTACAAATATGTGTAAACTTTTCCCAAAACTCTACCATTATACCCTTTACTTGAAAGTATTATGTGCCTTGTTGTTTAAATTTAATGTTAAAAACATCTAAAGACTATGTTCATAGATAACTGAAATTTTCTTTTTATAGGATAGCTTCTTTGGTTATTTAATAAGGAAATTTAACTTCTGTTTGTCACTTTTAGAGATGGAATACTAAAGTGGATGCTGTAGCTTGACCAACAATGATTTCAAATATTCAAAAATTTTCATACTTCCCCTATTCTAAAGAAACACAATTAAAACATTTTAATATATTTGAAATGTAAAAAGATGCTTATAATTCAGCTGCACATGGTGGCAGATGCCTGTAATCCCAGCAGCTCAGGAGGTTGAGGCAGGAGAATGGAAAGTTCAAACCAGTCTCAGCAACTCAGCAAGACCCTGTCTCTAAATAAAATACAAAAAGGGCTGGGGTTGTGGCTCAGTGACTAAGTGCCCCTGGCTTTAAATTAAAGTTTGTGTTTTTTTTTTTAGAAAGATGCTTCCAATTCATATATGCCTTAAGTATTACAGTATTTTCTTTCCTTCCCTTTTCCAAAGCTGATGTGAAATTGGATGGCCATTACATAGACAATGCCACCTTTGGCCAGAGGAAACTTAGCTAAGTGCCATTGTCAACATGAACCAAAGAGTACCATCTACTTTCAAGAACTGGAAAAACCATTGATAATGCTAATTATTTAAGAGATTTCCATATGATTTTCTTCCTTAATTTGATCTCAATGTTAGTTTCACACATCTCCTTTAACTATCCAATGTACTTAGGGAGTGTCTTTTATGTCAGGCAGAAATCAAGATGAGACAAATGCAGATATTGTGCTTGTTTTCCATGATGTCACAATCACTAGATATAGTGTCAACTGTTCTATAATAGTGATAATTACAAAGTGACATGGAGGTCCAAAGGAAGAGGACTTTATTTTCTATGGAAGGAAGGGAAAAGCTCACAGAAGTGGTAAAGTTTGGTTTCTCAGATGGGCAAGGATAAACTAACACCTATAAAAGTACACAGGAATAAACCTGCATGAGAAAGGTGTAGAATTGCAATACTATGCAGTGTTCACAGGAGTAGAGAAAGTTAAATCTATGAGGCAGGGACACTTCGTGTGAGTCTGAAGATATCACCACACCCTTATGTATATACGATATGACAAATTCAGTCAAACATGTTAACTCCCTCAATAGTCATGTAGCACAATCCCAATTCATTCATTTTCTAATAATTCATTCTTAGAATGGATAATAAGCATTCTGTACCTTATATATGCAACATAACATGTGTCATTACTGATTTGTTTATTTTTATAAAAATACTGGACATTGACTACAGAGTAGAATTTATGCAATTCTAATAGGTATCTTTTGCCTATTGCTTCTCTGGGTGCCTTTCTGCAGCAGATTATCATTTATTTGAATTTATAACTGACGTTGACAAACAACAAAAGAACACTGATATTGCATGTATTCACTTTTAAAAATAGAAACATCCTTTAAAAATTAAATTGAAAAACTTGAAAACATTGCTTTCATTCTATGGAACATTAATTGAAAGTAGCATGTCATCCTAAATGAATCATTGGTATCATTTCTGCTGGTACATTATCTTGAAAGAGTAACAGGGAGAAAGATACTGTGATTGCATTTTCAAACACTAACAAAGGCATTCTAGCTCGCATCAAAACTTGGAAGTAATCAGAGCTATTGCACATCGATACCAACTTTAAAAACTGCCCCTAAGGAATTTTATTGCTAGTTTTTTTAAAAAAATCCCTGACTTTTAAAAATTTGTGTGATCATGTTTCACACAAATCCAAAAGCAAGCTGCATCTTTATAAATAGTCATGACTTTGTCCTATTTTTAATGGTTAAACTGGAGATTCTATGAGATTCACTACATTTTGCCTGTGGCTACTTTTCTACCATGAAATTTCAGAGTTGGCTGTTATGTAAAACAAAGCAATTTTGCTGCAGTCCTCCTTGGAGGACAGCTCTGATATATGAAGGAAGTGTTGATCTATTGCTATTTCCCTGAACAGATGCAGCAGCCGCCAAGGGAAAAGAAGGTTTGGCTGGGGAAGAATAGTTGGGTGACCAGAGTAGGGTGTAGGTGTCAGTGGGGGTGACTGCTATCTCAAATCAGCATCTTGCAGAAAACCCACAGCCTGAGAAGCAGTCAAACGTGACAAATCTCCCATTGCAATTTGATGGGATGCCCTGCTTGGCTTCTTGTAGCCAGAAGAAGAAAAGCAGATTTCAGATTAAGTATATGCAACTCCATTCAGAGATAAAGCAGGATTTTCCTATGCTAATTTGTATTATTTTCCATAGGAAATGAGAATAAAAGAAATCCTTTCTTAAATGGGTCGAGTGATAACCCTGTATCAGGAGCCTTCTTTTTCTCCTTGTCTTATCTTGAATACCTGTCTCATATCTAGTAGTTTGGTTTTGTGCCTTTTTTTTTTTTTTTTAAACAAAGTATAATGACTTCTCTGAGAGTTCCCATAAAACTGTGGTTGGATGACAGAGTGCTCACTGCCAAGCTTGTGGTTTCCTGAGCTGTAATCCTGTTAAGTACCTGTACAACAGTGCAACAGCTGGTGCAAGCGCCCACGGTGTGTTCCTGTGCTATGCTGGGACTTGGGATCCACGCAGAAGATGAGCTGGGTCAGCTTAGAAACAGACCTAAGTACCCCTCAGACAGCTGGCCCAGTAACTATACACTAGCCAGTCTTGGGAGAAAGACTGCATAACATTAATTTTCTTCTCTAGCAGACGGTAAGGTAACTGAAGCCAGGTTGATTTTGCTACCTTGGGATTTTTACCTAATGATCTTCTGGAAGGCAGGTGCATTGGCAGGGATATTAAGCTTCTGAAAACCCAACTAGTATTACAGAGTAAACCTTTGCTGCCGTGGGGTTTTATAGGAGTGGGTGCATTAGTGTTAGATCATTACAAAGCATTTTGCTGACTACTGCAGAATTAATGGCACTTTTATGGCTTGCGGTTAATGACTGTCAAGAAATAAGAGTTTATATCTGTTCAAATTGTAATTTTAAATCAAACCAACCAGCTGTCGGAGGCATCCAGCACACACAGACTCCTTCTGTGTAATTTTTGGTGCTTCCCTTACATCTATCAGGGTGTTAGATCATTACTTGAAATCTCAACTGTTTTGCATATACTCCATATAAGTTTTATTATGACAAAAGCAAAGCAAGATTTCAAGAACAGGCAATTTCCCCAAACCTGTGGAAATTTTGTTTTCTTCAGCATAAAAGTGCTTGAAATTATTGTTATTTGTTGAGTACCTGATTTTTTAAAGTAATTTTGTTGTTGTTTTGATGGAAGCACATGGAAAACCACCTCATTTTCTACATTACTAAATGTGAAGACACCTGATGTGAACTCATTTAATCTCCCTCCCCTTCCCAAACTCCTAAATTGACCAGGTCTTTACTTATCATTGTCTTTTGTCTGAGGGGAAAAAAAATTCCTCCTGCAATCAATACCTATTTCCTTTACTATGCCTCTCTTCACTTCTACCTGGTCTAGACTTGGCCGGCATCTCGCTTCAGCATCTGCAACCTCTTCTTTCTTGGTTTCATTTATTTTAAATTGAGCAAACAAACATTCCCTTCCTTTGATCTTGCTTTCTGCTGCAAAGTCTTTTTAGCTCCCTCTTTTTCCACTACAAACTTCTTGAAATCCTAGGCTTCATCTGCTGTCTCCACTCCAGCTGTGTCCCACTTCCTTGGTCAGCTCAGCACTGCCCACCCTGCCTTGCTTTATGCAGCTCTTGTAAAAGTGACCAATGGGTAAATAAATGATAAAGCCACCACTCCCTGCACTGCTCCCCTGCCTGGCATTCTCAACCACACTTAACTCTACTGATAAGCCCCTGATTTTTGAAATTGTACTTCTGTGGTTTTGTAACTCCCTTGACTCCATTTTCTTCTCTTGGTTCTTCCTTTTCTGATTTCTTTACCTATGGCTATCCAAAGGCTCAGATAGATTTCCTCAAATGCTCAACTCATTGCCTAGGTTTCAAACAAATCATGATGACCTTCAGATTCATATCATTATCTTTCATCTCTGTCCTTAAAATCTCCATGAAGGACATCACTGTTCTGAGAAGTAGCATGGTCTCAACATGCCTAACTCTAATCTGTTTATATCCCTATCCACCATAGCTCTTCCTCCTGACCTTCTTTTTTCTATTATGACAGAGCCTCTGTCCCAGACACCCAATCTCACAAATGCACTCACCATTGATTTTCTTCTGTCCCTTGCCCATTGCTTGGCAAGACATCTTGTTCTGTGGCATTTCTCTCATTTATTCCATATACCTTTTCTTCCCATTTCCTTTATTCAAGACCACCCGCACACTATTACATAAGCTTATTTATTGCTTTTAATTATTATGAGTGTTTGAGACTCCTGTTTGCTTCTTCCAGTTAAGGAATCTTAAGAAACTGAAATAATATGATAAATGTTGGCAGTCCTTTACACAGAAATCTCCAGCAGCTCTTCGTCACCCACTCCAGAAAGGACAACATCGACCCTTAGATTCTTCACCTTATTGTCAAGAACATCTGTCCTGAGGGGTTCTGCACTTTACCCCTACACTAAATGATATGCGGCTCCCCTAACATTTCCATGATTTACTAATTCTTCCTGTTTTTCTCCACTATTACTTCTCCTAACAACTTTTTTCTTTAATATCTCCACCTCTGCCTGCTAAATATACCATACCTTGTGATATTTTTCTGAAAAAGTCAAAAATTATGAGCAATAAAATACATGTATATGGTTCACATATTTATAAGGAAGTGATGAAGAAATAGGTCTCTCAACTTGCTAATATCCCACAGTGCTTAGTGTACTGTATCTCTACTAATAATTCCCTTTTAATGATTTATTTATTTAATTATTTAAGGTTAGCAGAATACCCATGTGTATCAATAAATACTTGTTGAATGAATAAATGAATTTAACTGATTGTTTTTAATTAGAGTCTCTTGGCTCATTACCTTGGTATTTCTTGGGACTGACAGAGTTATCAGTTTTGCTTTTATCTGCAATTTTGTTCTCACTGATTTGTGGACCATTTTGTATGCTATACCTATGATAAACTCATTTCACCATTAAAGTGAAAAAGGAAAAGTCAACACAATATACATTATTTTCATGTTACTAATTAGTATTTGAAGTGAGGAGTGCATTTCTGTTGTTAAATGACAGAAAATACAAAATATATTCTCAGTCAAATGAGCTATGTTTCATAGGTACCAATCAGATACTCTGGCATTTCAATGAAATTTATGGTTATCATTAATAAACTCTATTAAAAATCCAGCTCATGTCCTACATTTTCTCAATTTATACATATGTAAAAAATGTACATATACATATCAGTCTTCCTGTATGTGTCCATGTGCATGTGCACATGGAAATTTCTTTGTCAATATGACATTTATCTAAGACATTTACAAAATGATTAGCAACTTTCTATCCTCCAGTGTCTTCATTCCATTTACATACAGTGACTCTGGTTTTACAAGCTTTTATCTCCTGATTTTCTTTGTTCACTTCTTTGTTGCTTAAAACTTGGCAACACAGGCTCAGTTCTGTTTATGTGGCAGAGGGGAAGCGGGTTGTGGATTTGCACTCCTCAGCAGTAATTTTAGTTAGATAAATCTTTCCACTTCATTACACTGGGACAATTTTCCTAAAATTTTACTGAATCTGTGCAATACCATACCTCTGATCTTTTGTACATAATATAGTCTTCTTAACAGACACATTACCATGAAAATTTTACTCAACTTGTAATTTAGTTACATTTTCCTGAATTTCTTCCCCAAACAGAAGTTTCCAGTTTACCTTGCCACTGAACTCACACCCCACAGGGGATAAAATTGATATAAATTTAACATCCATAGCTGTTGAAATCTTGAACAAGCTTGTAATTGTAACCCTTCCAAATCATTCAGAAAGTGATACGACTCTTGGGAGCTTGGGTAGGAAAAGATGGTTTATATGAGGGACAATTACTTCAGGTAATCAATTCTATCAATAGCACCAAGAGGCAGAAGCTATTAACTAGCTCACAAATGGAGAAACAAAGACTCAGAAAGTTAAGCATGGTTTTGTTGCTCAATTTGTGGAGTCAGAATCTAAGAACTTGATTCTTATTCTGAAGCCCATATTGTTCCATTATTTTGACTACTGGGAAGTTCTTCATGCCCTGAAAACATATATTCTCTAAGCCACACTAAAAGCTGTCCATTCTGTGTCTGCTTTTCTGCAGGCCTTACTCTTCTTTATGTAAAAATAGTTATTTATCACTTGATCAGGAATAAGCTCAACCTATTTATGCTGTATTTATGTGCTAGAGTGTTGCTGTCTTAGACAAGTTAGGATGCAGAGTTTCTCTGAGCATCCGCATTTCTGAAGTGGGCAAGGTATGCAGAGGATTGTTGGTTCTGTATGATCATACTTAGACTGTTTACATAAAACCATTCTTCCATTGCATTTATTCTCTGTGCCCAACCAAAAATAGTGCTTTTTATATAAGTAAACAGATGACCTGATTAAAGTCTGCATGGCTCATAGGGAAACTTGGCAATCTTCATACTGACATTTGTGAACATTCATTCAATTATGCTAGGTAATGTTGCTATGTCTCTTTGCACAAAATCGCTCAAGAGGCCTTTAGAAGTCATCATGACCTATTATTGAGTCGTGATGAGTTGAGTTTTTTCATTTAAATATATACACTCAGAAGTGTTGTCTTTGATTCTTAGTTATGCTAAGCCATCATAGAGTAACAAGCAGTCCTCAAAGCCTTCCTGGTTTAATGAAATAAAGCTACATTTCTCCTTCATCAAGAATCAGTTAGGTCTAGAATCTTCTGTGGATGACTTTCTTTAAGTGGGAGTCAGAGATCTAGGCTGTGTTGGATTGGTGCCTTTTGCTAACTGTCATGTGAAAGGTGGAAAGAGAGACTGAAAGCAGATTTCAGAGGCCCAGCTTGACAATGTTCTTAATTAGCACTTCTACTCTATTCTCTTGACCAGCATTGTCATATCACCCCACCAAACTACAAAGAAACTGGAAAATGTAGGCTTCTGGGGCTGAAAACAGAAAACAGATTAGTTAACATACCATACAGACCTTGCCACAATTAGGAAGACTGTATGGACTGAAATCATATTCAGAACATATGATTTAAAAGTATTTTCAGTAACAAACTTTTTAACCAGCTAAGAAAAAAATAAAAGAATATATTTTAAATAAAATCCCATGATAAAAATGATTATATTGCTTTTTTCATATTTAAAGAATTAAGTTGATCAAAAAATTAAAATCAAATGCCTAAAGTCAAGTCAACTTTCACACATGAGTGAGGAGACAAGCTGGAGGGAAATTAAGCTAAGAGTGTGTCATTAGTGATTATGGGAAGGAGGAAGTATAGCCAAGGAGTAAGAGGAAAGCTCAGTCCACCTATACACAGCAGCAGGAAACATTCAAAGTTATTGGCCCAGGAGAGAATCTGCTGGCCCAGGAACAACTGGACCTTTTATTTTTTTTTAACAAGTAATTTTCTCTTACATTTCAGATGTTGTTCTTCTGTGACAGAGTGAGTCTTTAGTTATAAATGTGTTTTTCAGCAACTATGTCTGAGAAAAAGCCACCAGGTCTAAGAACTACTGTCTCCTATCTTGTGAAATAAAGTAAAAAAAAAAAAAAATTATGACCATATTTACACTTGGGTCGGAGGATTCACTTTTCATTTGACTTGAACAAACAACTTGAAAGCTTTCATCAGAAGTTAAGCAAATACTCTAGAGTTGATCTAATTCAGTCGATAGCAATTGTGGATTTTTAATGAGTTTTCTTTAACCTATTAAAACCTGTCAAAATATAGTAGATTCTGTGTTTATCAGAGGATTTTCTGTAATGCACTACAACTTATCAAGCAAAACTGTAAACTTATTCACTTGTTTAAAATATACAATTTTTCTTATTTCCAGTATCACTAGATACCAGATTCAATCTGTCTGGGGCTAAGTTGCTAGTAATTGACAGCAGTTCACATGGTAAAATAAGTAGTGGTGATAAAGCACTCAGGGTACTTCAAGTCCTAAAACCTGTGATATTAGAGCAGTGGTCTTGGAATTTCTGCCTAGACAAGTGTGGTTCCAATTTGGAATGCTTAAAATTGTTGTTGCTTTTAATCTCTCTAGATGTATGCTTCCTAGTTCATCTGAAGTAGACCCAGATGTCTTGTGACTGAGTTCAAAGGGCAAGGACTAAACTTACTCAGAATGGATCACTTTTCCTAGAAAAGAGTCACTTAATTCTCTTTTTCTATCACCAGTCCCTGCAACTTGGACTAATCAGTGTTTCACTAGTGGATGGTAAGTTCATAATGCCGATCCAGAAGCCAAATTCTGGACTGGCTACAGGTATAGCAAGAATCTGCCCATCTGCACAGCCATAAGTAGGATGTGTCTGATAAACTGCACAAGCAGATGGTGATTCACACCTACACAACTGCTTCATTCATGGCACAGATAGCTAAAGCCACACAATGCTAAATTAAATAGATCCTGATATATTAGCCTCTGAGGGAAGTAGGGATTCCTACTAGAAAAGGCAGAGTCTTAAAATCAAATCACTTTGAATCTAAATCTCTGCTTCATCATTTAGCCAACTCAGTGACTTTGATCAAATTACCTAATATTCTGACCCTGAGTTTTCTTTTATGTGAAAATGACCATACATATCTCCTAGAATTTTTGTGAGACAGAAAATGTTTTAGATATAGCAGTTGTTTCATAAATGTTCGTTCAAATTAATAAAAATCATGTGAGCAATTATATCAGAAATTGTCATGATGTGAGGCAGTCAAGAGACTAAGTCTGGTTTGTCACCTTACATGAAGATTTGAAGGAGGGAGGAAAGAAGGCAAAGCATCTGAACCATCTGTGGGATGTTTAAAAATGCACATCATCAGGTCACTTCCAAAATGGGCTATTCTCAGAAGTCTAGGGTAGATCTTATGTACTTCTAACTTGAAAACCCTTCCTGATTGATTCTGATGCACACAGCTCTGGAAGTAGAATAAGGTAGAGTGAATAGGAGTTACTAGGTGAACACTTGTGGAACTCAGAGGATCCATGTTTTTGGCCCAGTTTCTACCTCCCATGATCATAGAGGTGGTTTCTGCTCCTTCTTGGCTGTCATTCACCATTACACCAACTGCTTATCTTAGAGGAATCTGATCCTTTCGGGAGAAAAGTTAATGTTTCAAAGCATCTATCCAGACATTTGCCAAAATGTATACAAAACAATAGTATGGCTGCCTGTTTATTCAAATAATTCCACAATAACAGAACATAGACACTTCTGTAAGTTGTAAAGTGTGAGCTAGTATTTATTGAGCACCTACATGGAACAGGTCCCAGGTAAAGCACATGTTCACAAACACCTTTGGGGTAGCTACTATGAATATCGTTTTTTCACAGTGAGAAAACTGAGGCGCTTAAGTGTACCTCAGCATGTAACTTGTTCAAATTCATATGAAAAGCTTTTTAGAGTGGGTTGCAAGTACACTTTTAGATGACTTCAAAATCTAAACAGCACCTAAATGCTCCTTCTGATGATAATAGTATCCTGAACCAGAATTTTTATGCAGTTAGACATTCTATATTATCAGTCTCATAATGAATGAAGCAGTATTAGCATTCTGATTTCTAGTGCTAATGTTTTAAAGAGCCACATGAGGGTCATTTTTATAACAGAAAAAGGTAGCAAAGGATGAGGTAGTTCTGCAGATGCCAGGACTACAATAGATGAGTGATTTCCTAAGATCCTCCAGGTAGGGAAATCTTCAAACCCTGAATGCCTTAATAAAATAGCTTCTAACTAAAAAATAAAATAGTTTATCTCTTTTCTTGCTAAATCCTTACCTATCTCACTTTTCTTCATTTAGTTTCTAGTGATACACACACACACACACACACACACGTGCGCGCAGCCAGGGAATAAAGCAGAGAGAAATACATTCCAGGTTCTAAAATATCCAAGAACATTGACCCTAACATACCATTCTGGGTTAATTCCTTGCATAGTCCCTATGATTGTCTTAATCTTCTATATAATGATGATCTGTTTTTTTAATGATTTCTCTCACTACAGAGTGTGCTCCATGCAATCTGGGACCTTTCTTTATGTTGTGAATATCATGATAATGACTAAGTGAGGTGCTCACTTCAGCAGCACATACACTAAAATTGGAACGATACAGAGAAGATTAGCATGGCCCCTGCACACAAGGATGACACGCAAATTCGTGAAGCGTTCCATATTTTTGTGTTCAATGAATCAAAAATTAAATAAATTAAAAAAAATTTTTAAAAATGACTAAGTGAGCAGAATTCAGGGATCATAGAGTCATGATTTGTTTCACCAGATAAAAAAGGGTAATATTTTGACTCTGTTAAAAAATAGAAATATACCAAAAAAAGAAAGGAGAAAGAGACAGTGAGGTTTCAACAGGGAACTGGGAAGTAAGAAGGGCTTGTAGATATACATTTGGAGGCAGAGAAACAGAACCCAGCTGAGTAAAGATGGTGGGCTGAATCTAGGAGAATAGCCCAGGAGAAGATGGAAGGAAGAAAAGAGAGACTGAGCAATTCAAATTGACAGTGTTTTGTCCTTAGGTGGAGGCAGCAGGAAGAGCCAAGTCAGACACTCAAGCCTCAGATGTGAGCACCTGGGGATACTCAGGCCATTCATTGATATGGAGCACGTGTAGAACAGTGGTTATAGGGAAGAGGATTATAATTTAAGTTTTGATAAGTTGAAGTTAATGTGCTACGGACAGCCCCAGTGGAAACATCAGCAGTTAATGAATAGTGAATCCAAAGCTTAAGAAATTAAGTGTGGCAATTTAAACTTGGGAGTCATGAGCAAATCTCTACCTTCCCTTTTCTCAAAACCCCTAAAGGTTATGGGTCTTGATTAACTGTTGATTATTCCTCAATATGGAGGTATGGTATGATTGCCCTCCTGTCACTGTATATATTCCTTCCCATAAAAAATATTAAGAAGGAAAAGTAATCTACAGTTTGGGGTACATATTCAGTGCAGTAGTACCCCATCACCAGTGGAGTGGAGTAATGTTATGAAATTGCTTAGGTTTTATTCAATCTATTTTATGCAGTCATGCTTGAGGACACAACATGGAACCTGGAACTTAATTTTAGATTATACTTCTGGTCCTCAGGGAAATTCTTATATATCAGTGTGCTGCAAGCATCACCAGAATTTTTTTCCCATAACCATATAGGAATGTGCCATAATAATAACTATTCCTCAGAAGTAGGAAGTTTAGGATGCTGGTTCAGTGGTTGATCCAGACTGCTTGCATTTGAGTTCTGCTCCCCTATTTACTATTCATGTCAGGAGGAGTTATTTACAGTACATTAAGTGAAATTAATAACATATAGTGCTTGAACAATAGTATGCAAAAAGAGCTAAATAACCATGAGCTCTTGTTTTCAAAAAGGGGCAGGAAGTACCACCACACTTTGCTCATAGTACTATTTAATAAATTCTAGTTGAGTGAATTTACTGAACATTTACTAGACCCCTTTTGCAAAACTGAATGTGGTGATGGTAGCATTCTGGGTAAACTCTACGTAGTACCTATGATGTTACTGAATGAAAACTTTATTTGACCTCCAATGAAATAAAAAGTCAGTATTATACTGGGTTGGTAGATGTTAATATTCCTTAAAGAAAAGTTTTCGGGCTATTTCATAAATGCATGAACCTAGCTTCATATGATACCACTGGTTTCTATTATACTCAGGTATACCCTAGTTACACATTGCACATTTAAAAAACAGAGTATCAGAAATATTTTTAAAAACAGTATTATATCACAGTCCTTATACAGAGAAGCGTGTGTGTGTGTGTGTGTGTGTGTGTGTGTGTATGTGATATTTATAGAACAGGTACTTCCTGCACTACTATTTATACAAAAAACTAGTAAACAAACAGCCTTTAAAGTTATTGAATAACCAGCCTTAAGTGCACAGTAGCAAACAAGGTGGATAGAGGAATGACTATAACAGTCAATGAAGTGAATTTAAAATAATATAGAGGTATTATGACAGAAAAGTTAGAAATAGATATTTTGAAAATCTAAAATGGAAGTCATTCTTATCATGATTCTACTCTCTCCTGTGATTACTAGTGGCCAGTATGCATTGGGCAGATGCTCTGTGCCAGGCATATTTAACGCGTATCTTCCCAATGACTTGTCTCTTCCAATAAGTATATGGTAGATCCTGTTATCATCACTGTTTTAGATATGAGAAACCAAGAAACAAAGTGAAGAAAATTACAATAACAACTTGCCTCACATCACATAGATAGAAACTGAGGAAATTGAGACTTGACCCCAGACACACTGACTCTAGCACAGCAGTGTGGGCAAAATATTTCTCAGTTCAGGAATCCCTTCTCTTGTCTTTTACCTATTTCAATCCTTGTAAACAGCCTGCAAGGTAAGTATTATCTCAGAGTGTGAAAGTTGCACAAGGTCACTCAGGTAAAAGTGATGGGCCTCAGATGAGAACTCCAGTCCTCTCCCTTGACATCCCATGACCTTTGGTTCCATTGTAGTCTAGCCTAGTAACTGAGAGTTCTCAGGGGTTTGTAAGTCAGTAGGGCCATCTTGGTTCATCAGGCAATGACTATAGATGCAGACTGAAGATGGCCAACTAGTGAGCACAGTATCACTGCAAAGGATCAGCACATTGATCTAGGGAGCTATAACCCAGGAAATAACACATGGGAACTCTCAGGAGAGCTCCTTTCTAAATTCATGACAGGAGTTGATGTCGCACAGGGTTGTGGAAAACATTGGATTAGAGTCAAAAGGCAAAGGCCCTAGAGTCCCCTGGAGTAGGAATCACAACATCTAATGATTTCTTCATTAACAAATGAGCGATAATATCTGACATGTTTACCTCTGAGATGTTGTGGAAATGAAATGAGGTGATATATAATTCCAAAACTCTGACACTCATATATTATTAGACATATGATAAGCAGCCAGTAAATATTTCTGAAATAAATAAGTGAATAAGTGACTGTGATATGGATCAGAGTGTAACTTTAAGTGTGCAGGTAATATATTCATATAAGTACACAAATAATAAAGCTTATGTTCTCATATCTCATTCATTTGTATACCTGTCATAGATATTCTTTCAGAGACTCTAAAATTTATGTTTATAGAATTGAATCAAATTGAATATATTTTGTGCTTACAATTCTTCAGTCTTTTAACTTAGCATTCTAGAAATAGCCCTAATGGGGAAAAATATTACCTGACAATTAGCTATGGATACACAAACACAAATTTATGACACTTTGCCAAATTCAGGTATACTGTCATCTCCCAGTTATATTCATTTATTCAAAATGTGTTTGTTGAGGACTTGGAACATGAATAGTACCATGCTAGAAGTTTTAGGCATTCAAAGATTAATTGTACCTTTCTACTGCCCTCATCTGTCTTATAATCCAATAAGAGGGGTGAAGCACGAATATATAGAGAGGTGATACATACTTTAAAATGAGTATGGATAAAGAGAATTTGAAAGTTGTAAAGATCACTACTAGACAATGAGGTGATGGACAAGAAAACATTTAAACTGGACCACAACGTGTTCAGAAAATGATTTGTGGCATTTCAAAAAAATAAGTAGAATGGGGTAATATTTGGGGCAAAGATAGGGTGAAGTGGACCTGTGCACCTCAGGTCAGCTTTGCTGGAGCCTTTCCTAGTAGAGCCATCAAAATCCCAGGCACACCAGCATGAATTGGTCAGCCTACTGTGCACGGAGGACTGTAAGATATTAGCTAATTCAGAGTATTCAGCTGCAAATTCAAAAACATTTTGGTACCTAAATAGATAAAGTTTATTTTTTTAACCACAAACCACTTCCCCTATTTTACGTTATATCTATTTTAAGTTATTCTCTCTGGCCCCCTTTAATTTCAGCACCTTAAAAGTACCAACGTCTACTTCCTCAGTCATCAGAAAAAGACATATCAATGGAGCTCTGGCTTCCTCTGCAAGAGAAGTAGGTCAGCAATTAGCTATTGAATTCAACCACAGCATTTGTAATTGGAGAACTGAGTTCCGATCTCTTTACTGAGGTTGACCTTGAGCAAGTCACAGTCTCTCTAAGCCCCAGCTTCTTTGTCTCTGCATTTGAATAAAAGATACACAAACTTTAGAAAATTTCAGGCAGCTGTACGTCTATTAATATTCAAAAGTACACAAATATCCCTTAAGAAGAATGCAGGATTGGAATCAGAATGGACATGTGTAAGCTACACACTGAAGGAGTTATAAAGTATGCCATGACAGTGGCAAAGACAGAAAGTAGAGGAGATAATAGAATGGAGTTACCTACTGAACTTCTACATTAGCATAGGAAAAGAACATCAGAGTGATTTGCACAGAGCAATAGAAAAAGTGTCCAGCTACCACTTTGGGCAGCTGTCACAGACTCAGGGTATTGGCAATTCAGGAACCGTCCTATCTGGGTTTCCTATCCCTCTTTCAGTAGGGACTGCAGATAGGTAAGTAGTCCCTTCTTATCTGCAGGGGATATGTTCCAAGACCCTAGCAGATGCCTAAAACTGTCATTACCACATATATATGTATATATATATGTATATATACATACAATGTTTTTCTTCTACATGAATAACTTTATGATAGCTTAATTTATAAATTAGGCACAGTAAAAAATTAACAATAACTACTAATAACATACAACAATTATAGTAATATACCACTATAAGAGTTATATGAATGTGATCTCTCTCTCTCTCTCTCTCTCTCTCTCTCTCTCTCTCTCTTTCTCTCTCTTTCTCTCTCAATATATTTTTCATTGCATTTTCACCTTTTCTTCTTGAAGGACTTCATGGCTTATCTTTGGCATATTCAGATAGCCAGCATCACTATCTTGTGCTTTATGACTATTATTAAGTAAAGTTGCTTGAACACAGGCACTATGTTATCAGTCAATCTGATAACAAGACAGTTACCAAGTGACCAACAGGCATGTGGATACACTGCACAGAAGGACGATTCACCACATCCCTGGTGGGGTGAAACAGGATGGTGTGGATTTCGTCACATTACTCAAGAGGGTGTGCAATTTTAAACTTGAGTTGTTTATTTCTAGAATCTTCCATTGAGCATTTTTCAGACTGCAGTTGACCTAAGTAACTGAAACTGAAGAAAATGAAACCACAGAAAGCAAATTTTGAACATGGGGGGCTGTTGCACTGTATTGCCTAGAATGGATTAGACAGGCATAGTCTCTTCTAAATTAGTTTTCAATAAGTCTTATTGTTAAACATAGCAAAAACATAGAAAACACCTAAAACAAAGGTCAGTTTAATGAATTATTGACCACTTATTTAAACCAGGATCTGGGTCTGAAGTTAGAACTTTTTTAACCACACTAAAACTTTCGGTATACCTAATCACCATCCCTCTCTTCCATTAAAGAGTAACTACCTTCTTGACTTTTTTTTAACAATTATTATCTTATTTTCAATTTTATCATTCAAATGATGGTCATACTGAACACATAGTTTAGTGATGCATAGGGTTTTGTTTTCCACGCCAATGAAGTCTCTTTTTTTAATTAATTTATTTTTAATTTTTACAGACTGCATTTTGATTCATTGTATACAAATGGTGTACAAATTTTCATTTCTATGGTTGTGCACAATGTAGACTCATACCATTCATGTGTCATACATGTACATAGGGTAATGATGTCTGTCTCATATGAAGTGTTTTTTAATCCATAGACGTCTCCTTCCCTCCCCTCCCCTCTCTGAAGCTGGAATATGTATCTATCTATGCATGTTGTCCACAGTCTGAATTTGGCTGATTGCATCCTTATGGTATAGTTTAATATGCTCTTCTGTCCTTTATCTTAATTGTACTTTGCTCCCTGTGGAAAGACAATTTCAAGAACATTGTCATTTTATCCTATCAGTTGGCACATAGCATTCACTCTTGGGTGAGATGGTATCATGGTATCAACTATTAATTCCCAGTGCCAAGATTCATTAATTGATTAAGGATTTCTGACATAGGCATAGTCTATCATTCATTTTTTGTCTTTATTACCCAGAATAGTTCCAAAAAGAGAAATTCCTTCTTTCCTCCTCTTTAACCATTCAGGGACACAATTTATATAGGAAATGCCAGAAATTTGTTGGATGCCTTCCTTTCATTACTTGATTAGCCTCCTTATCTAGATCTTGATGGAGACATATCCTATTTTGAATGCCAACGTATGTGTGTGGAGTAAACTCACAAATATTAAGTGAAAATAAAATTATTAACTGCATCTTAAAATGTACACCCAATATATATTCTTATATTTCACTATGTTTTTCCTAGGGAATTTGGAAACGTAATCATTCATTCCATGTTTATTTTTTATTCCATATTATTATCTAAGATAGATCATATCTAACCCACTTGTATTGTTAAAATGTTATTCATATTAATGCATTTATCCCTTTCTGTTTCAAAGTTTATACAGTATTCTAATACAAGATTTAGCTGCTTAGTCATTGGAAAACCCTCATATTCTAATGACATTTAGAGGACTCTGGCATTATGGGTCTCCTTTGTTCAAGTCACCCTTTAATTCTTTGGGATGAGCCCATTAGTAGCAGAAGATGGAATCTTTCCAGGCTGGATGGGCCAAGGGCAGCATTTGATAAATGATTGGAGAAACTGCTCTTGCTTCCTGAGATAGAAACAAAAGCACAGAGGGACCAGTGATGAATAAAGAAAATACCCAAGAGGAACTGCTGAAAGGATCACCTCAAGTGTAATCACTTCCTTCACTGGAACATTCATTCTTCACTTTTTGATCACTAAGAAAATGGTTTTTAAAGCTATGATTGTTTAATTTTTCTTAAAACTCAGCTATAAAATATGATGATCAGAAAGCTCCCATAAGTAACAGCTTTAACCACCATTTCCTACTTCGCTTTCAAAATCTATCACAGGAAGTTTTAGCAGTGGAGGAAGCAAACACTTCCTGTGACAGATGGATGAGCCATCCTTGCCTTGTTGCATTCTAATTCCTTGATCTGGCTTTTAAAATGCTGAATCTAAACACCTGCTCATCAGCAATCCATTCAGAACTTAGCAACATAGAACCCTTCAAAGAAAGAGTCAGTATGTGCTCAGAGGATGTGAAGTATATCAAAATAACACTTCATGGGAAGTGACAGGGGAACTCAGAAAATGAAAACTTTAATAAGCATCAAAAACATATTTTACAGCTACACACAGGGATTTTGCTTCTCTTTGTGGCCACTGGTGATTTTCATGAATGTCCCTTCATATTACTTCCTTGAATATATTTTTTTTCCATAAAAGAGTCACACCTTAATGAATGTCTCCTACAAGTGGTTTCTAACTTGGAGAACTTTGTTCACACACAGTGTTCCCAATTATGGTGCCACTTTCATGTAGGTCCCTCAGCTTGGCTTTCAGCCAAGCTGTTAGGTGAAATTAGGCCCAGAAAATCGGATTATTACATCCCAAGGGAAACAACCCATGAGCAGCAGATGATTGCTCATCTCCTCGCTACTTGCTGGTGTTGAGGTGTTGATAGTTGCAAAGCCAATTTGTTAACAATTAGTGCTCATTAGAATCATTTCCTGTTATCGATTCTAAACATTTGACAAAGCACTTTTAGGAAACTGGACCCCAAAACATAGCAATACGTTAAGTGTTGAGCAATTAAAAATCTTCAAGATTCAGTGTAATTCCTAACCAGAGTCATCAGTTTCCAAGTAATTATTTTTGCTTTCAAACCCACCTGCTATCCTGTCCAGTTTAAAGATGTGCTGGAACAAGGACATACTTCTTAATTAGCAGAGGTTGTAGATAAAGCAGTGAGGAAACAAAAAGAATTTTCTTTTATTATCTGCTTTGACTATTTGTAGTATATCTTTAAGGAACAAAAACTGCCAGCTTGCAATACAATTTAAGTATTTCTGAGAGTATGAAATTAAATGTATTACTTCTATTATCTAAACATCTAAGCTTAGTTTATAAGTCTTTCACCTTTGCACATTATGAACGCTAAATATAGAAACTTAAATGGCATCACTGTGCATTACATTAGAATTTAAATATTGCCATTGTCAGCTTTCTGAAATATTATATATGACTTTAATAAAATTAGCATAAATACCATGTGCATTTGAAATTTTTCTCAGGAAAGGCATTATATTTATCTAATTTTTAAATATAAATCTTCATGCATCACAGTGCTACAAATTTATATTCGATAGATATGCCCTTATTATCTAATTAAAATATTTATTATCTTTACAGTGTCAGGTACTCATACCTGCTTAAATGTTCTTTATTTAGACTAAGAAAATGTGCTTTCTCTCCTTCTTAGTAACTAACAGTGTTTGTGTATGAACTATTCATTTATTTTTGTAGGATCAGAATTAGAACTGAATGAAACCCCCCACCTCCTTTTCCTTTCTCATATCACCCCCCAAATTTTCCTTTGCTTCTAGGTTTATTTTGTAAATTTAAGTTACTGCATCTATTCATTTCTTCCTAGATTTAATAATGCTGAAAATATTTCTTCTCATTGTTGAAAAACATGGAGATGTAAACTAAGTCCATTTCTATTTCTGAATTTCTTAAAAAGCTGTTATCAATGGAGAAATTAAGTGTATGCTCTTTTTTGAAATGCCCTGTGCTCAACCCCTCTATCCCTAATAAGCAGAGATGGTATTGACACAAGTGAATTTTGTTTAACCACACTACATTTGCTTCTTAATTAGTGAATATTCATCTGTCATCAGCAGCAGCTATGACACCCCTCCCTGCTAACATGTTCTGTCATAAATAATCAATGAGGCACTATTAATATTCATGAGCTGGAATCTGTGTAGTCATGTGCACTGATGCAGAGACAGGGGGAGTGTTGCCATGAACTGACTGGAAACTCTGTGTGTGTATCCGTGAGTGCAAGATACTTAGGGAAAGCGAAGAAGAGCATGCTGCTACACACCACCCTGGCTCATGCTTCCAGCTAACAGCGGTTTGTCTGTGTTTCTGGACTGAAGTGACTGATGAAAAACAGTAGTCAAGTCTGGAGGGTGATTCCCTTTCAGTTCACTTGCCTTTCAGTTCTGGGGAAATTAGAGGATTTGCTCTCTCTCTCTGCTTCTTAGAATGGGCTGCAATTTGTGCACTTTTCAGAAAAGAGAGGAACACTACAAACTGCTCTATGAAGTTTCCCAGGTGAGTGCAGGTCTAATACCAGCAACTAAACAGCCAGGCTTTGTGTTTGTCTGAGAGATGGTTGTTGGATTCTGGCTAGCTTTATTTTATTTTGTTTTCATTTTTATTTTGGCTTTGAGTACATTTCAAAATTGAAGGCAGGCATGCTGGTTTGGGGCTTTTTATTTTGGGTTTGGGTGGCAGTTTTCAGTTTCCTTGCCACTCCCCCTTCAGATGACTTCCTGTGGGATTCTTTTTAACATTTTGTGTATCTGCTGCCAAGATGTCAGTCAAGTAAGAGGAGTAGCACTGAGATCCCTCTCTGTAATACTTTGAGATACCTCTTTCATTTTGGACTAATGTTGACATTTGAAAATCGGTTGTATCTTTGTCTGCATAAATATTGAGATTTAATAGCTCTGTGATCTCAGTTATTTTGAATAGACAGGAAAAGTTTCTTGCCAAATCTTGTTAGCCAGAGGAAATTATTTGATTAATTAGGATTTTTTGCTTTGGTTTAAGAGGAAGACCTGGTATTTTTTTTGTGTGTGTGTGTGTGTGTGTGCTATATAAGAAAAAATATTGACGGGTCTTGGCTTAAAAATGAGATAAAGGAATTTACTTACCACTTGTTCTTGGATCCTTTTTTAAATTTTTCTTTTTTTTGCCTGCTTAGCCCTGAAAATTAAATTCTAAGAGCTTATTATAGTATTTATATGTGACCTAGGAAAAAGTATATCAGTTTATATATTTCTTTAATGTGTATCTGAGTACTTTTCAGAATAAAAATATGAAAGTCATATACACAGCTTTCATAGTTTTAATAGAATTCTGTTAAATCACCATTGTATTTGAGCAGGTTCCCCTGGGAGTGAATGCTCAAGTGCAAACGTCTTGTCTGGCAAAATAAAGTTCATTTCCCTTCTTCCAGTTTGCTCCAGATGTGACACTACTACTTTGGTTTGTAGACAGTATTGCTGGTGAAAGATGATGTTTGGGATGTTGGTGGTCTGTGGCCCAGCAGTAGCCAAGTGCCCACTGCCTCCGGGTTCCCTCAGATTCCCCCTGACGTGATTCATTTCACAGTGGACTAATTACAAAGTGGATTTGCTACACATGAAACAGCCTCCTCAGTTGCAATGTTAATGCACATTTTCATGGTAATGTGATCAGAGGCTCATTAGCCAGTTTCCAAAATGATCCTCTGCATTAATTAAATATAAAAATGACTCCTTTATCACCATAGAGAGGAAAAAGAAGATTAACATTGTTAATTACACCAGGGGCAATACCTTTTTCTTTTTTTTTATTATTATTTTTTACTACAAAGTTGCAAGGATGGTCTAAAATAAAATTCGTTTTCTGGATAAGCTCTCACCCACTTTGATTCATGAAAACAGTCTCTAGGTGGAACACTTTCCTTTAGTTTGCTTGTTGGAGTTTGAGTTCTAGTATTGTTTTTCTTTGGGTGGTCAAGGAGCAACGGAGTAGATTCATGAATCTATTTTTTTTTTCCTCTAAATTTCTAAATGATAAAAACATATACTACGGCAGAGGTGGTAGCTGGCAATCCCCACCCCCAGCATTATGCCTAGGTTGAGTTGTTTATATTCTACTAAGAAATCAAATAGGATTACTGCATCCAGAAAGGACCACTGTATTTGCTAAGGCACAGGAGCCTTTGTTATGGATTTTTAAAATGCTTGTCTGTGAGTTTTGCCTTCAAGTGCTCCCTAAATCTTGAGAAAATAGATAAGCCATACTTTTTATTGCCTCTACCTGTACTCCTCCATATATTTATTTTATTTTCTCTACTACTGAGTTGCAGTACTTATGATCTTTACTAAAGGGGTGAAAAATGAAGTATTAGCTTCCATTTAACTGGCTTTTATTAGATAAGTTAAAAGCCTAGCTTAAAGGTCTTGCATGCACTTTCCAGGAGTAGCCCTCCTACAGTTTGTCCCCAGCTTTGCCTTCTATTTTATTGAGTTAATGGAATAGATAAGATATCAAAGGAAACCAGTGATAGGTTCATATAATACACTGGAGCCCATGCGGTGCTGCAAACTAGTTTCTATTTTTATTGGGAGGAAAGGCATCTCAGAGTACACATGAAAGTGAACAAGTTCTTAACCAGGTGTTCAGGAGGGCACATAGCTGCCCCCATAAGAGAGTATTCTGTTTACAAAAGTGACTTGAGATTGGAAGGCTGGGTGTTTCTAGCTGGTATATTAAAATGGATTAGTCCACACAAATATTAACACCTGATTGCCCAAATCCTATTTATTTATACTCCTGTCATTGTTGAACCACCTGCATTTTTGTTTCTTGGGTTATTATTTCTTAAGACCTAAGGCAAATTAAAGTTTACCAGGAAATGTGATAAAGCAAAATTAGCAGTGACTATCAAATGCATGCCCAACAGTAAAATGTTTATTTCTTATAATAGAATCATTATGATGTTGAACTTTGTCACATTTTCTTTCTAGATTTAGTGACCTAGTAATGCAGGCCAACTGGAATACAATTTCAGGTTTATAACTGCAGTAAACAAAAGCAAATGTGCTCACTGAGGAATCTGGTGAAACAGAACGATGTGCTTGAGGTGTGAAATGAGGTCAAGTTTATATATTTTTTTGTTTGTTTTGTCTTTTGCTGCTACGGAGGAGCTGAGACATTCAATTGGCAGAAGAGATGGAATGTTGCCTCCAGAAAATTATTTTCGCCTGGAATTGGGCCAATGAGCGTCCAGTATGAACCCAGATGCAAAAACTAGGGTTTGGATATATTCAGTAACCTTTCCCCCAAATAGTCTTCATGCATCTTTATGCATCTATTAAGTTTTATACATGCCAGGGAAGGAACTGTTTTCTGCAGTGATTTATTTTATTCCAAGTAGGTTATTTACTAACCTCTTAAGAATTAATAAGTGGGTAATTTGAACAGTGCCCTTCTATTGACATGAACTGAATTGCCTGTTTCATATTAATCTGATTAAATAACCACCTGGACTAAGAGAGCTACTATAACTTGTTAGGCATTTCTAACCTAATAACAGATTTACTTCAGAGTGAGATGGTTTGATAATTTCCCTAATCTAATGACTTCGTGGTCTGATTTTTCACAGAGATGAAATGTAACTTTTTGATTGATTCAATGATAAAAGTTATCAATGGGATGTTTGTTGGTGTTAAATAGTGTGTAAAAGCAGGGGCAAATATTTAAAAGTTCATGCTGTTAACATAAAAGTGTTTATAGGATTTCAGTTAAATCCTATAATGTAATAAGGCAGGATTCTGTTCTAATTCACTTGCCAAATTAGAGAACGGAAATTAATTTGCTTTCAATCTCAGAAAATCAAAAGTAGCACAGTGCTGGTCATCTCCAGACCATGTCACTGCTGGGACTCTGTTCTCTTCTAGTGGACACTGTGGCACAAGCAGAGATGATTTATTAATTTGAATGTTTGTGCACAGCTCAGAGGGCTGCCCACCATCTGCATCCATGAATCAGTGTCATCAGCTGGAACAGAACTTGCATTCATGGGAACAACCACACTGGCAGCAGCTGACAGAGGGCACTGCACTGGGCACTTTTCCCCACAGCATCAGCTTTTTTATTCCTTATAAAAACTATTTACCAATAACGAATTGTGTAATCCTTCCCTCTAATTTCTAAATATGTGAAAGTCTCTTCTATTTGACAGTGTTCCTTGAATCTTGTGTAATTTTCTTTCCCTAGACACCATCCTAGATCATTCAGAAATTCATATTGTCTTGTACCATGAAAGCCCAATTCATCGTCTCAACCTCTTTCCCCAAACGCCATGCCTTCCCCACATTTCTTAGTGCTAGGGAAAGTCTCAACCTACTGGTTTTCAAGGAAACTCAGAACCACTGAGTGGAAAAGGACACTTCTGTCTTCTTCATCCACACATACAGCCTCCCTGGTTATTTTTATTCCTCTGATTCTCGGGCCTCGTTTCCTGCCTTTCCCCACCATGAGTCCTTCAATGACTTGCTCTGAGAATATGCTGAGAACTTTCCCCTTCAGGTTGCTTGTGGGCTCGTCTACCCTGATTGCTGCTGCTATAAGAATTTTCTAGAAAATGTTTAAGGACTTTTGATTACTATAAAATGAAATAAAAATTTCTTACTCTGGTCTCAGCTGACTGTATGGTCCTGTACATTTTTATCTCTCACCATTATTGATATCTCTCCAGACCTTTTCTGTTTTGCTTTCAGTTTTCTCTTTAAGACAGCAATACAACTTATGCCTTTGCAACTTAGTTCCTTTTCTCAAATTTCTGTGGAACACTCTCTACATCTACCTCCACCATTCATTTTTTGCACAACTAGTTATTCACATGGCTCCTTGGGCAGAGATACTTCAGCAATTATTGGTGAACGAACAATTAGACTCTCCCACATTGGGATTCTGGTAGCCTTCGGTTGTATTTTTAGAGTTTCTTTTGCCTCTTTGCCTGTCTGGTAGGGTAGCCAATTGTGCATAACTGAATGTAAGCCCCTGGAAGACAGGTCAGGTGTTCCTTTGCTCTTTACCAGCAGATGCTCAAGACCTGCATGGTGTCTTGCTCACCCACAGGTTCTTGACAATTAAATGTCTCATGCACAGTTTCTGGCAAAGGGCCATATCACCCTACCTTCCTCTGTGCCTCAGTTGAGTAGCTGTTTGCTCATGAAGTTGAAGTTTCAATTAGATGTTTTTTAGTCACAGAAATTTATCCTGGGAGTCAGGCCAGTAGTAAGGAGATTAGGATACATAAGTATCCAGAGAGAGAGAGAGAGAGAGAGAGAAGGTTTTGAACTGGGAGCTTGGATTTTAATAGTCCACCATGTCTATGTGGATCAGACCTAGTCAAAGAAACAGAAACATCTCCAAAGAAAAGCAGATGAACTGTGAGAAAGGGAAGCCTAAAAAATAAGTAGGTCCTGAGAATGGCCTCTTTCCCCAGTTCCAATACACTTAAACTGCTGTTTTATTTGCTTCAATGAAGTATCTATTCCTTACAACCAGAAGAGCAAGTGAAGACACATAATAATATATTATGTCTTGCTTTTGTCAATCACCCAGCAGGTGTCTTAAACTCTAGACATGTGATCCAGTTCAATGAACTTTCAATAAACTGTGACTTCTTAATATGTAGCAAGTCCTAAATTTTGTCATGAGGAACATGAAGACAAATGTTATAGTCTTTGCTTTTGAGAAACCCACAGTCTAGCATCAGAGTAGAGATACATAAGCAGAGAATTTTCATGTAATATGGTAAGTGAAGCATTAAATAAACAGATGTTGATGGATGACCATAGGAGTGCAGAAGTGTTCAACATGATGGGGGTTTAGAAGTGGGAAGAAGAAGGTAGAGGAAACCAAAAAGACAGAATGGCAAAAAGATCCATTGAGATGGCGAATACATGCTACATAGGGATGGATATGGGTTGGGGGAACTTTAAGCAGTAAATGTCATGAAAGTTTAAAGTGGGAGGGAGGCTCCCCAGACATGGCCTGAGCATGGAAAATACCATACCCTAGGGAGTCTCTTATGCTGATTTTGACTTTTTGTTTGCACTGTTTTTTTTTCTCCCTTATTAAAAAGAAAGAGCACTCTGATATGAAGTTAGAGTGTGAAGTTGTTGTGGTGCGTGTTGTGGGTAGGTGGGGATGATGTATAATATGAAGACTATAAAAATCGATATCATTTGGGAGGCTATTGCAAATGATATGTTAGTCTTAGAATTCAAAGGAAGGTCCAAATTGAGACCTCTGGGGAGGTAAATTCCATAGGTTTCTGGCTTGTGAGTTTGAGTAGATGTAGTGAAGTTTACAGAGAGAAGAAATGAGGAGCTGAATGAGTTCTGGAAAGGAAGGGAAGGCTGTTGATGCCATTTCTGGGCTATCTAGGCAATGTCCATCAGAGAGTCGAACGGTGAATCTTCAAAGCAAAACCTGGCACATGTGTGGCTGTTGGAGGACATCATCTAGGCAGGTGTGAAAAATGAGAAAAATTGAAAAGTGAGAAGTTGCAAGCCATGGATACAATATTGAAAAACATGCAAATGAGAAGAAAGAAAGTTAAAAGTTGAAATCCTTTCAGAGCTAGAAAGAGAATAAGCAGAAAGTTGTGGGAGAAGTCAAGAAGAGAGAGTTTTAGAAAGGGGAAGGCTATCACAGCCAGATATATCAGAGTAACTTATAACTTAAGAACTACAATATGTTTAGACTTGAAGATATGTGATGTGCTACCAGATTCGTCTTCAGGAAGGACTGGCCCCAGCTGCTGGGAGCATGCTCAGTGAATGACTTCAACTCTCACTCTTTGTGAACTGTTGTAGCTTCAGAGAACCCCTCACCAGAGTTCATTCCCTTCCTGGGAAGTTCACCTCCAATAATAGATTGATGCAAGGATAGGAAGATCTGGCCATCCCAGCCTGACTCCGGACTCAGTGGCAATTCAAACTCAAGAGCTCCTGGGGCCATTGATAAGCATGCCCCATAGCTCAGTCCTCTTCTGTCCAATCCTGCTTTCTTCTTCCTTTCAAAATAACTGACTTCTTAGTAAACATCTTGCATACTGCACTTTATTTCAGGGTTGGCTTCCTGGACAACCTAAGCTGGTGATGATTCCAAAGCATTTCATTACAGAAATGTGAAAAATAAATCCAGAAGTGGCTGGAGTTGAAGCAGAGGTTGAGTGCATTTTCTAGAAATTGAGATATGATAGATTATCAACAATGGAGTTACTGCTAACATTAGAGTATAACTTTTCTTAATCTTAATCTTTTTCCTATCTGACTATTTATTTATATATTTAGAGACAGGCTGGCCTGGAACTTGCGTTCTACCACATCAACCTTCCAAATCACTGGGATTACAGGCATGTGCCACTGTATCCAGCTAAGAAAATTCTTTAATTTCAATTTTTGTTGCAAAAAATTTTCAAAAACACATGATCTGATTTACATAATTACTTAAAATATGCACATTTGTTATTTTCAGTCATATTAGATGGTAACAAGTGAACTGCATATCTTTTGTTTCTTAACTTTACAAGAGTTATTAAGTGAGTATGAAGATTAATTGATAGTGAAAAATCCTTCCACAACAGTCAATCACCATCCAGTACATTCATTTTACATAAGTAGATTTTCACATATTGAATTTTCACAAGTCATTTAGTAGGTATTCAATCAATCTTATTAAATGATTACGAAAGGCACCAGAATTAAATCACTAGGTACTCAAGAAGAGGCTTCCAGGCTTTGGCTCTGTGACAGAACTGTACTCTTGAAATGCTAGTAATTTGTCGGGGGGTGGGGAGTGAGTATGGTATTTAGAACAGGGTTTGCTTCAATTATATAGTCTTTTGTAGACACTGTGTTCTCTCTTTTTCTATC
Source organism: Glaucomys volans (assembly GCA_020662805.1). Lineage (NCBI taxonomy): Eukaryota > Metazoa > Chordata > Mammalia > Rodentia > Sciuridae > Glaucomys > Glaucomys volans. The sequence continues at coordinate 3,081,602 of JAJEJO010050702.1, read as the reverse complement.
CTAAGGTGTATACCTGAAGAATTTTAGACATTATTCTTAAGAAATGTCTTCCCTGTGACTCATGTGAATTTAGGTACCACTGGGTTGTAATTTTGTCTACACATTTACAATTCTTGATAATTCACGTGCAGCTGTTTTTTTCATATCTAAACACAGCATTTCCAAAGTCATCAATATAACCTGTCCCATCTCTGTCTCCTTCCAGCTGTAGTCATGTCTTCCCTCTTAATTCTAACTCTCCCAATGTGCAATACCAGCTTTAAAAGAGTTATTATGAAGAGTTCATTGTTTCTGTCAACAAATTGCTCCAAAGGTAGCAGCTCCACATTCTCCTGCGTTTTGACATATAACATCTAATTGCTAATCTGTGCCATTCTGTAACAAGCTGTAAATCTGACTTTATGGTTGTTTGGATCCTTGTAAAGCTTTCTCCCTCCACTCCTTCTGCATCATGTAGCTTTACAGAAACACTGTAGGAAATTGTTTCTAAACTTGCCCTCATTTAGTGGAAGTTGGATGTTTTCTAAAGTAACCTCTTACTCCCAAGCCATTTAAGCATCTGTTTCAGGTATCTTTATTTTTTTTAAAAAATGACTCTTTTCAGGGATGTGTCAACAGAGAATTTCTAAACCAGTAAGGTCTAAAAAATAATACATAGATGAAATATCACTGTTATAGCGATAAAGGTTTCCTATAATTTAATCATAGTAGAATATAGAGGTTATGTTTTCTAAAGAAAAGCAAGTTTGGAAAGTGTATTTCCCATTGAATAACTGTAAATAATCACTCCACACTTGCTTTGTGCTTAGTACTCTGGTAAATAGTAATACAGGATTAAAAAGAAGCATAAGTTCAGAAAACAATCTTGAAGGAATATGTCATCACAAAGCAATTGCAAGACAAATTTGGAAATGTGTGACCCTAACAAGGGATGCTGCAGAGAAAGAACAGTTCTGTATGGGCAAGGGTTATCTAAAGGACTTTATGGAACAGCTTAAGTGACTTAGTTGGAATGAGCTTGATGAGGAGCAAGATTAATTTCTTAATTCAGGGTAATTACTTTTCATTCAATCAAAAGTAAGTATTTGGTGTCCAGGATGGATTGTAAAAGCAAAGTCACAGAAAGATGACTGTGGAAAATGGGAAGAAAAGTCTCACTAAACTAGGATATGGGATATGTGTTGTTGTTGAAGTCGTTGACCTCATGCAAAAATGAGTGAACTTGGTGTCCTCATCACCACAGGGCACTTCGCACCCTAAGGATGCAATCAAATTGAGTCTGAGGTCAGGTTATATCATAGATTATGTATAAACATTGTCTTCTTGACACTTTAAAGAGCACAGTCATGTTAAATTGGCCTGCAATGGATAAGTTTGCCATCCAGTTCATGAGTGTGCTCTATTTGTCCTCAGTGACTCACATTTTTAATGCTTGAAGTCAGTTTTGCCTATTGAAGTGTACCTCTCAATGTTAAGATAATATGGGCAATAGGGGAAATATTCACTATGTTAACACATGTATTACTGAGCCATGAGTAATACTAAACACCATGCATGATATAGTTCATAGAAACAACACTGTGCACAGGAAAAAAAAATAGGCTTTCAAATCTGTCAATAATGTCACTTATTTCCTCTCTCATTGTGATTTATTCAATATTATTAGCCTATATTTAATAGATTAATATCCACCTTAGAGTGTTTGAGGATTGAGATTATATGTTAAAAGAATGTAACACATTACAAGCATGCTGTGAATGATAACTTTTGTAGTTTTGATCTCAATATAACAATGACCTGATGAGATAGGTAATATCGCCCCACTCTGCAGATGAGAAGACTAAGGCACAAAGTCCCTGGATTGAGTAAACCCTTGTTTTTCTCTTTCCAAGGTACCCCATGCTTATGTCTATCATAACATCCCAAATGCTATCATTTGACTTGCATATGACTTCCAGTGGTCTCTGAATTTCTGGAGGGCAAAAACTCTATCTTCAGACTCTTCCCCAGTACTCTCACGATGTCCCTGAGTAAAGCTTGAAGGACTAGGCCCACATGAGCTGTTTGTGCAGAATAGTATAATGGAGGTGACATAAGAACAGAATGAAGTGGGTGTCTGCCCTCAGTGCTTCCTGACTAGCAGGCCTCAGCAAAAGAGCTGTACACCAATAACCACAGTGCCAGGAGCAACAGTAGATCTGTGGGAGAGAAATGGACCAAGTGTCATGAGAGGTCACTCTGGTAACAATTTGCTGCAATATAGATAAAGTAAATTTAAGTAATGTGTCTAAAATAGGACGTACATATATGTATATGTATATGTAATACATGTAGTATAAAACAAAACTTTTCATTATATATCATATATTATTATATGATACATATTACATAGTATAAAACAAAATACTGCTCTGCGTGTGATAAAATGAATTGATTATTGGTGTATTAATTGTCGTGTTTCTCCTTTTGCTATCTTCCATGCTATAAAATTGAATGTGCTATTTGGTGTAAGAATAGCTCCGTACATACTTCTTTTTATTTTGTATGTGATTTATATTCATCTTTGAAATAGTAAAAGTGTGGCTAAATTGTTAAACTCTCTTTTATATATGCTTCTCCTTTGAATAAAAAGAATTTTGGATGATGACTATCAAATAAACTGGAAATTGCCAGAATTTTCCCTAATGATGATGCCTTTGGGTTTCATAATCTAGCACTAATATGAGAATTTCTCCAAGTGCAAATATTCCAATTAAGATCATATAAAGCAAATACTAGCCTAAAAGCATCATGAAAATTATTTCAAAACCTTTAAGCTCTAAATAAAACCTAATCCAATTTAATAATATACTGAGAATATATTTTTCTAGTAACTCAAAATGACATTTCTTTCACTTATATTATTAGTTATTTCTTTACAGTGAGCGTATTCTTTGAGCTGGGAAGAATATAGTCAGAGTAAAGATAATCTGCCTTTGTATCGCAGTATCAGTTAAGCTTTTTAGGAAACTAACTCAGGGGACAGTGACAATTTCAGATAGAAAACTCAGAGAGGATAGAAGTTAAGTTTTTGAAAAGTTAATTTTTAACCAAGATTAATTTTTTACTCCCACAAAAAATCCACTCCAAGCTAATTATTGAAGAAAATACTAAACATAATTACCACATCTGGCTTGAATCTAATCTAGATTCCAGGGAACCTGAAGAAGAAGGAAGGAATATTTTTTACTTTCTAATTTATACTTTTAAGAACTATATTTAAGATGGGATGTCTACTTGTGGGTAAATTTATTCAAAGTTTAATCATTTTTAAAAGTTAGGTTTAAGTTTTTGAAGAATTTTTGGCATTGCAACATATTTTTTTTAATGCAGTTGGTACAACTGACAGACTGAGACAATATTTCCATTCAATATAATCATATTTCATTGTAGGTAAAATTTAGACTAAAATGTCTTAGAAAATATCTTTCTTTGTTACAATTTTTGATTGGTGCATTATAAATTATGATTAATACTGGGATTCATTATATCATATTAATATATGCACATAGCATAATTTGATCAATCTCATTTCCCAGTATCTTCCTTTCCCTTCCCTTCTCCCTCCTATCTCCCTGGATCTGCTTGGTCTATTCTACTGACCTCCCTCCTATCATATCATCATTATTATTTTAATTAGTGCATTATAATTATATGTGAAAGAGAGATTTGTTGTGGTATATTCATGCCTGGACAAATAGCATAATGTGGTAGATTTCATTCTGCAGTACTTCCCCATGTCCCATTCCTCCTCTCCTCATTTCCCTTCCTCTACTCTGTTGGTCTCCCTTTTTAGAGAATATCTCTTTCTGATTTGGCATAAATTACATGGCTTTAATGTAGTGTTTTCCAGTTCTTCCTTCGGAAATAGTATGTCACCAGTCACTACCAAGAACCTCCGCAAATATATAAATATGACACATTCATTTGTATGATATTTCTATATAGAGTAGTTCAATAAGCAGAGTCAGTGACTTTCCATTCTTTTTCAGGTTTATGGGATCCATTTGGATAATAGCTACATTGAAAAATTGTTGAAATTAAGTTAACTGTAAACACATAAAGAAACTGCCTTACACATCTTTTATACTGTCATTCTGGTCTCCTGAATGCAAGAAACTAGGTCTTGGGTTTCAGGAAGATATAACTGTGGTTTTGTAACTGATTAAAAAAAGAAACAGAATAAAAGTATTTAAATCAATGGTATACATAAATAGCCTCTCTTGCAATTTCTAAGACCATTGCATTCACAAAATAACCCTCCTGATGGATTACCATTTTCTGGCTGAGTAATTGAGACTTTGTCTGAGGCTGAGAAACATGGCCACTTTTTCTCCCACTGGTGTCTTTGAGAGCACCCAGTAACAATATTATCAATGCGCTAATGACTGCTCCCCAGTGTTTTCCCCTTCTTCCCACCACAAATATCTGGTTTTCATTTTCCACTACAACCAGAAAATAATTTTAAAACTAGCTCCTCACTTTGAAGTTTGCTTTGACGTCTTTGAAGTATTCACAGCTTTCTGGCCAGTATTATCTGTGTTTCATAGATCACAGAAAATTCTGAGAGGGAAAAACACTTAATAATTTGAGATGTAGAATCTTCTATTGATATGTTTCACATAGGTTGAGTTTCATATTTTAATTTCCTGTAATAAATTATTGCTTTTAGAAGGCACAGGATACAAAGAGATGGCTAATGGGACCTTAGGAAAGTATTATTTACATATTATTAATAATATCACAGTAGTCATAAGGAGGAACCAACAGGTGATCATATCATGCCTAAGGCTGCCTTCAGTACCCCCAAAAGGAAGCCATCCTTCCTAGAAAATGATGCCCTGGCCTCTAAAGATGTGGATTACACACAGATATAGAAACTCACTAGAATCCAACTTCTTACTTCAATTCGTAAATGTAATACATTTTAAATTTTCTTAAAAAACAAATAAAAATTGTCTTCTTATCTGTATAAAGCCTAACAAAGTAACAGTATGTTATTTAATAATTGTGAACCTGAATTTCTGGTTATTTCATTTAGTCCAGCATTTAATGATCTTAATTTGTTGTGAAGGAAAAGTATTTTGATGATTTATGAAGTCTTATGTTAAATGGCTCCCCAAATAGGCCCTGAGACAGATATTTGCATGGAAGCAGCTGGGAGAGTTGTTTCAAGAACTCCAGGCAGGAAATGGAGGAAGTAGGATTAGGCAGGAAAAAAAATGTAGAACTGGGATGCTCTCAACAGAGACCTCAGCTGATCACAGGAAACTCTGCATTGGGGCTGGCTCTTCACAGTAGTCCCAGCCAGGCAGAGCAGCCCAGCCTTTGCATTTCTGCTTTGTCTATTCTTCTCATGCAGTTGCCGTTGGGGAGTGGACACAGCTTTGAATAATATGACTCCCTTATGCAGAGTGCAGCCCTAAGAGCAGGACAATGCTGTGAGGTAGCAGCAGCCAATGTCCCCAGCCCCAGAGAAATGACCCCCGTGGTTCTGAAGGAGGGATCTCAGTGCCCAACATCCCAGCAGACACCAGTTCATCTTGTTATATATGAACATAATTTCTAGGCCATAATAAAATTCCCTCTCCAAAGGAATTTTAATCACTCATGAGACAAGGTCAGGCTTCTTGAGGTTAGATTGTCCTCCTCTTCGTCCACTTTGTGGCTAGTTTAAATCATTTTCTGGAATTAAGAGTGTCATTGGAGCATGTTTTGAGAATGTGACTTTGAAAGTCTGACCTGTGGAAATGTGATGAATTGTACCTGGAGATTGATTTTGCTGAGTGCTAATACCAAACCATGCAGCGACATAGTTTCACTTACTAAATATTGCCCAGGCCATATTGTTGAACTCTGCACTGCCACGGTCACCTCATCAGGATGTTTTCTGTCCTGTGACTAGTGGCTTCAGATGTACTCATCCATCTTCTTGTCCCATTACATTTTGTGTGACTGATGTTCTGTACCCATTAAAATTGATGGGAAAGAACAAAGAGAAGAAAAACATGCCCTTCAATTGATTATTTCTCTGAAAGAACAAATGAGAATTCTCTAGTACCAACAAGAGATTTAAAGTGGAGTTTCCCCCCATTTATTAAATGCTTTAATTAGTTAGGTTTACTAAACAGAGTCTCCTATTTATAAGGGCACATTATTCAGCATGTTTTAAAATTCAATCTCCTTCTAAAATGTTTGATCTTTAAAAGATGAATTTAATAGCTGTAACATTGTTTACAGTTTGGGGCTATTTTGGTGAATTCTCAGTACTATAATCAATTATATCAGATGCCATCCATGTTAGAATTTTTTCCTTTCTGATGAGCTATCATAATGGACCATTTTATGTTCTGTGATAGCTGATAATTAAATTGACCATTATTGTAAACTAGCCAAAACCATAGTGATTTTGGAAGGCCCAATCTTCCTAGGCTTTTCTTGGACCTATTGAATGTTATCTTTGTGTTCAACAAATTGCAGAGCAGCAAGATGTATCTGCAGTGCTCACAAAACATTTGTTTAATTACATTATTTAATGTGTTAGGGGACAAATAAAACCTGCCCACTGGCAGCTACCAGGCTTTGGCTGCTACTCCTCATGTCTCCTAAGGTTTCCATGTTTGAGTTAGAGGAAACTCAAGTGTGGACTTGTTTCTTTGGAGACATGTTAGAGTCCCATTTTTAAAAGATACTCATTTTTCACTCTTTTACAAAATTCAAAACAAAATTAATTTTACTAAATAATATGAAACAAATTATTTTTCAGTAAATTCCCCTGAGGGAGTTTGGCTGCCCATGGAATCGATGGGATAATTTTAGTACTATGGATACCATAGTCCCTTGAGGGAAACAGGAAAGTAAGAAACATTCTTTCATATTGACCTTGGTCGCAGGATGACAGGAGCTATTCTGGGACTTTGACCATAGGACAGATCTGTGAACAGCTGTCAAATTGGCTGTGGCCTAACTGGTCCACATTTTCAGAAATATTAATGATCGTATGCTATACAAATACTTGGACCAACTGAGGGCAAATGGAACTAATCAGACGGGAGGCAGGTCCTTTCATTTGTGTGAAAAATGACCTCAACCCTCACTATCTGATAGAAATTTCTGTGATAATGGTGATATTCTGTATCTGTGCCATCAAGTGCAATAGCCACTAGCCACATGCAGCTATTCAACACTGGAAATGTGGCCAGTGCAACTGAGGACTTGAATTTCTGATTTCATTATGTTTAGATAATTTAAATTTCCATAATAACATTTGGCTAACAGTCACTGTATAAGATAGTGCAGGTCTTGAAATTCTAAAGGAATCACATCTGGTGCTCTTCAATTGACATCTTAAATCCTTAGAGTTCATAGTTCATTCTTCTCTCCTAGCAATTAAATCTTCTCTCTGTGGATTTTTTTTTTTAAGGGGAATGAATTTTGTTTAAATATGTAATGATTTTTAATAACAAATAAAAAATATCAATTCAGAAAGCAAACATTAAAAAATAGTCTAACAAAATGGAAGTTTAGAAACCAGTAGACTAAAAGAACCCCCTTAGATCACAGTTTTAACAAACTTTGGCACTAAAATTTCACAAGAAGACATTCTTATTTTTTCTAACTTACAGGTTATAAAAACCTGAAATCTGAGTTACTACAGTCTAACAATAGGAATTAAAAAAATGAATTCATTTAAACATCAAAGAATTGGATTTTCCAGATCTCAAAAAACTCTCATCAGATTTTTGGGATGTTCTTCGTAAATCAGTCTCGCTTTCAACAATAGCAGTAAAAGCAAATAAAACAATAAAATAGAAATATTAACAACAGTAGAATTAAGATTGCCATTTGTATTGTATCTCTTTTCAAACTCATCTCCAGTCTTAGGATTCTGCCCCATTAATCATGCTCATGAATCTGAGAAATCCTTAGGAAGTGCCATTTCTTCAAAGTCTTTAATTCATTTTGGTTTTTATAATACTATCTGTTATATCAGTATTATTTCAGATATACTCAGTATTTGCACAAAGACAAATACAATCCAGACTCCAGTGTTCAGTAACCCATTTCTTTTGTATGATTTGCTATCTTCCTTGATAAGAGTAACACATACTACTCACTCACTGTAAATCCCAATTAGGGAACCATTGTCTACTCTTCTGAATTCCTCTCCTGTCCTCCCAATCACTTCATGCAAGTTGTCAAAATGTGGGGTTCTTCTCCTAAATGTTTCTTTCACCTCCACCCTTTCTTTCCCTTACTATCAATGCTCTGGATTTATTACACCTGTATTTGATTATAACTCCTAACCTATCATTTGTCTCTGTTCTCTATGCTTCAAGTCTTAACTCTCCTGAGAGTACCTTGTTTTTCTAACTTCTTTGCTCAGAAGTCTTTAATGACAGATTCCTCAATGTCTGCAGCACAAAGCCCAGTTATATTAGCCTTCCACAGACACCTCAGTAGGAACCAATTTCTTTCTTTCCTATGTTAATTGCATTTTTTTCCAGGAAAATTAGAAAATTTGCAAAGGAATTAATTGCTCATTGCTTTAGAGATTGCAAAACATTTTCAGTGTTCTTACTCCTGTTTACTTTTCCCAGGCACCAAGTGAGCAAAGTAGAGCAAGCAGGATGTTTGCCCATTTTGTAAAGAAGGAAACCAACAGAGATTACAGAGATGAGAGTTATCCCCAAATTATACAGCCAGTGAGAAACCCAGTTTCAGGGTTCTTTCCATATTAATAAGATAAGGTTTTCAATACAAATATTTTATTGTCCAAAATAGTGCCTGGCACATAATGTGTTAAGAAGGAAATGTTGATTGAATGAATGAGTAAATGAATGAATACAGGCATCTTGTGGAGGGTCTTTTAAATGTCATGATTGATGTTTGAACGGAATTAACTAGACAATGAGAAGCTACTAGGTCATGTGAGCAGGCTAAATAGTGTGGTCAAGGATCAGTACTAGTAACTTTGAGAGAACAATTAAGAAGTTATTGCAGAATGGAGATTCTCCAATACAGTATGAGAATAGAACTTCAAATAAAATGGGGAGAGTGAGATAAATTTTAAGAAAAAGATTAAAAATCATTACCTCTTGATATTGCTTGAATGGAAAAATCAGAGAAGTACTTAGGTTTCCAGTCATAGTTACATGGGCTAAGGCTGGTGCCCATAATAGACAGAAGCAAGCTTAGAGCTATTTCCTCTGAATACAGATGAGCCTTTATCTGTACTAAACCCTTTGGTATCTGATTAGACTAGATATTGTCTCATGCTCTTTGTTGGATCCATGTCTAATTATGAGAATAGAGTAAAATGCTGTTTTCCTCTATCTTTTAATTCTTTATTGTTCCCAAGACACCAAGCCCACTTCCAGGCAAAAGGTAGATCCTGCAAGAAGTGTGGAAATTGACTAATTTGAATATGATACACATCACTAGGCTACTGAATTATGCCACTTTCTTTATGGAAGTTAAACTCAGGTGCAAATTCTATGACCAAAAATATTACTTTTCAGAAAATTACCTGATCCCAAAAGTACTGGCTGCTTTTCTCCCAAACACGTTTTGCTTCAGAGTGCAGTGAGCAACACAAACTAACTTTTCCACAGAGCAAAAGTTGCTTAAATTCTAAAGACTGGTTTTTTCAACCTTTCTAGCAAATACTAAAATAAACATTTTAATTTCTTCTAGCTTTGTAACAAAGAAACCTTTAAGCCATAACACAATGAATAACCTTTCTCTTTTCTTTTTCGCTAGAGTAGAATAAAATGACTGGATTATTGTACCCATTTGAGTCACGTACTCATAAACGTAATTTCTAAGGAAGCAAATCCTTTTCCATCAATGTTTATTTTCACTGTACCAATGTCTGAAACATGGGATTAGTTTTAAATTAAATTTGCAAGTTTAAAATGTAGCTCTTATAAGTAATCGAAAAGCATTAGTGACTTTTTGGTAGCAGGAGTAGTAAATTAACCCAGTGTTTGATAGTGACCAATTAAATTCTCAAGTTTGCAAAGTGCATTCTAAGGTTCAGAGCATTGCACTGGCACAGTGGGAACTCTAGAGGAGGATAAGACAGGATTTTGACCCTCCAGGGGCTTAAACTCTTCAAAATGTGTCATTATTATACGGTGAGGTGAGAAATAATGCACCTCTTAACCAGGAAAGGGAGAGGATTATGGCTAAGGGAGCCCAACAAAACCTCAGGAAGAACATGGGGGTTGAGCTGTTTTTCCAACATCCAGGGACATAAGTTGGGGCTCATCATTCTGGCCATGAAGATAGTGAAAGCAGCCGGGCGCGGTGGCGCATGCCTGTAATCCCAGCACTTGGAAGGCTGAGACAGGAGGATTGCAAGTTCAAAGCCAGCTTCAGCAACTTAGCGAGGCTCTAAGCAATTCAGTGAGACCCTGTCTCTAAATAAAATACAAAGTAGGGCTGGGGATGTGGCTCAGTGGTGGAGTGCCCCTGGGTTCAGCCCCCAGTACCAAAAAAAAAAAAAAAGAAAGAAAGAAAGAAAAAAGAAAAAAAAAAGATAGTGAAAGCAAAGGGGCAGAATCTGGGAAATCTAGAATGTTCCTCTGACCTGGCGCAAGCAGGACCCACATTGGGAAAGTCCAGAGGAGTAGGGGGCCACAAAATTGGAAGGAACAGATGGGTAGACATTTTTAGTGCCAAGTTATGAGCGTAGAAAAATTTTGAAAGAGGATTGGCAAGTGCTATGGTTTGGATGTGGTTTGACTGTGTCCCTCTGGGCTGGAAGCCAGGTTCCCCAGTGTGGTGATGCTGAGGTGCTAGGGCCTAGTGGAAAGTCTTACATCAAGGGGAACCACCCTCCTAGGGGATTAATGCTGGTCTCACAGAGTGACTTAGTTCTCCTGGGATTAGGTTGTGATAAAGGAAGTCCACACCACATGTTCGACCCCTTGCACACATGGCCAGTTACTTTGCACTTCTGTGCCATGCTGTTATGATGCAGTTGTGGAGTCCTTACCAGAGGATGTGAACAGATAGTCCTGCCCAATCTTGGACTTTCAGTCTTCAAAACTATGAAATAAGAAAACCTCATTTTTAAATAAAGTATCTAGTGTCAGATATTTGGTTATAGCAGTAAAAAAAAAGACTAATGCAGCAAGATCAGAGCTGTGCTTGCCTGAAAGGAGAGCATTATTAAGATTTTCACTCTATGTTTTAGAGGTAGAGCCATCATATTCAAGTGAAATAAAAAGATTCAAAGTATAAAACAGAGTTGGCTGTCTGAATGTTGCAAATTGTAGAGAGCGTTGTGTGTCCTCAAGGTGCCCCTGAGGCTCCTGAAGGTGGGCCTGGAAAGGGAGGTGAGAGAGACTAGAGATTAATAGGAAAATCGGTTTCTGAGCAACAGATATGAGAATAGGGGCAGGGAGGTGGCTTAGAAAGGGTAGCTGGGATCTGGAGCCAAGCCAAGATGCCATGATTTGGTAACAGGTTTCAATACATAAGCTTAGGGAGAGAAAGGAGTCAAACAATTGAAACAATTGGGAAAAGGACTATGGCACTAAAATTGGAAATACAGAATGCAGAAGAACAGTCTTTCAGAATAGATGAGTAAGTAGGTTTGGGACCTGAGTTGAAAGGGTTGGTAGAATGAAATACTGAGTACCAAAAATTTAGGTAAACATTGGTAGTTTCATTCACTGGTCTGAATGCGCTAAATATCTGTCTAAAATCATATTGGCATCCCATGCATAAGGAAAGGCAATTTGTATTTGTTCTCATTTTTCTTTAATATATTCTGGAGCTTTGGTAATCTGACCTTTATACCAACATTTCCAAACAACTTGAGGATGTGCTAGAGGAGAGCACTGAGACGTGGCATATGATCCAGGATGATGTAACAAATTTTAAAATGTGTTTTCATGTGCAAGTTAAAAATGTGCAGCTGAGAGAGTAGTTGAAACTCCATATGCCTCTTTTGGCCAACATAGTAATGCAGCTTGCAGAAATATAAATGAACATCCAAAAATTGGAAGCATGCCTTTGTCTAAAATCTGTGCCATATTTAATCCTTTTCACACACTGTAACCTTTCAATTAGCCATTACCAGACTTAGCCATCGAGGCATTTGCTGGTATTCAATTCTTTCTCCTGACTATCCCTGAATCAGATTCCACAGCTAAGTACATGCATGGTTTTTAATAACCTCTATGAATAGACATAGGCACCCCAAGATTCCATTATTTCAGGAAGCTGTTAAGAACAACAAGCCTCTAAATTGTGAATGCTTATTAGACACTATAAATCACTTCTCCTTGCAATAAACATCAATTAAATGTACTTCATGTGCCACAATACATGGAACAGATTGATTTTGTAGACAGCATAGTTCTGCATCACCTACATTCAGAAGTGTAGAAAAAAATGCCCATTAAATTAACATTAGTTTAAGAAAAATGAAAATTTCTGTAATAATTATAGTTTTACTGTTTTGACTGAAGGAAAAAAAAATCACCTTTGTTCCAAGAGATGTGACTTGAACAATGCTATTCTGCATGAAACTGAGAAATTGCCAGTGTCCCCAACCTGACAGATAGTGTGTATGAGATCTTAGTTCTGCTTCATTAGGCTCTCGTGAATGAGTGGTAAATTTTCCCTATTTATACATTTTCTGTCAGGGGATCATAAACATAGGCTGCCTGGCACATGTTTTTACTGCTGCCTTTTTGTTTATGTATTAGTTGCAGTTTTGACAAGAGTTTACTCCTAGATTGAATAAATATCCTATTTTTAAATATTTAAGTAGGTAGTAAGAATAGGTAAAAATATGCACTTATATTTTTTACAATATTTCACATTAAACTTTCAGTCTCTAAAAGTTATCATTTCTCAATGAACAAAAATAAACACATTTGACTGTTTTCAAACTTTCTAATGCATAATTTTTTTACATACTGGAAATAAACCTTACTAGAGAGAAGCACTTCTTAAACCAAACTTTTGTTTCTTGTTCAATTTGAACAAAGCACATCTGGAGAAAAATGAATTGTTCACAAATGAATTCACTTGTTTTTTTTTTTTTTTAAAGAAAGTAAGAGCAAGATATGTATATTAGTCTTCTTAAAACCTACCAGAAGGCAAGAATGGACAAATAACTACCTTAGATCCTCTCCAAATATATAAGTACCTTTTAATTCAAAATGTGTCTTAGAAGTTGTAAAATATGTTGCAAGTAAAATGTTACTAATAATTTTATAAAAGTACTGAAATCCAGAAATTATTTTTGCATGTGTGTGTGTCTATATAATACACACAAATGCACACACCCAGAGAGTGAGAGTTATTCTGTAACCATCACTGTTACTCTGATGCATTCTGCTGTTCTTTCATGAGGAGGAGAGAAAAGAGTAGAATTATGTCCTGCTCTAAAATGCACATATAATCCTAGCAGAATATATTCATGGGGTTGCATCTCATTCATGAACAAGACACCTTCATGGCGCTGTAAAATGGATAGCAAGGGTTCCTTGGAGTTTCAAATTGTTCATTTGATTCTTTCACACACTTGGAACCTCTGCCACTTCTGGGACTTTCCTCAGCTGCTTTGCATCTCCTCTATGCTGGATAATGCTCTGCAGTTTCCCTGTGCACAAAAGTAGAGCAGTTTCTCTGGGTGTTGCAGACTTTTGACCAGAGCTTCAGAGAGACAGTTCACATGCTTATACCAGCCAAACAAATCACCAGCCCAAAAGCAATAGCATGCAACAGTCACTATGCTGCATGTGTGAACTCCCTAAAGAAAAGAAAGGAAATGCTGGGTGCTTTGGTGATCACCTATAATCCAAGCCACTCTGGAGGCTAAGGCAGAAGGATCACAAATTCAAGGCCAACCTCAGCAATTTACTAAGACCCTGGCTCAAAATAAAACAATAAAAAGAGCTGAGGATGTAGCTCAGTAGAAAAGTGTCCCTGAGTTCTGTCCCCAGTACCTGGGGAGGTAGGATGTTGGGAGGGAAAGAGAGGAGGCCCCCTAAAAATCACACCTCCACATGTTACTCCCTAGTAATAGCATATCCCTCCAAGAATTTCTTTGATATTTATGTGTCTTAACCAGATATTACCCACATAAAAACATTCTTAAATGTTGGAATCAGATTGAAATGATCTTCCCCTAATTTCTTTACCTAATTTAAACCCAATTTAAATGCTACCAGATTTATGATGTGTTCTCAGAACCCTAAATAGAATAAATGGATTCTCTTCCAAACATCCATAATGCTGTCTGGGTCTCTCTCACTGAACTTTTAGCAGGTGCTTTGTATTGTAATTGAGTGCATGTCTATCTTTTTCCTTTAGAGTGAGACCTGTCTATTTCAGGTTTCCTTTACTCCCTCACTCCAGCCCTACCCGCTCCCCAGAACAGTGTTTTACACATGGTAGATATTCTGTAAAATGTTATTCATATTCATATTCAAAATTAGCCTTGTATTGTGTTCCCAAGAATTAGACTTGATAATAGCACTGGTTACATTCAGTCTGATAGGGCTATGCAGTGTCTGCCCCTTCTGCCAGTCAATAATCCAGGAGGCCTTCTGAACCCAACTTTCAAATCTATTCAGTATTAAACACGAGTGAATTGACATCTACACTAAAGGGTCCTTGAGGAAAATATCCACTTCATATATCCGTTTGTATCCCACAGAGTTGCTTAATACAGGGCTTTTAACAAAATAGATATTCAGTGTTTGCAGAACTAAATTGTTAAGTCAGGAATACATATAAAACTCAGATGGAGTCACCCAGCTGCTGAACATGCACTTCTTATGTATATTTCTCATAGAAAGTTAATGTACCAGGAAGCCTTCATTAAGTTTCCATTATGCTTTAACTCTAAAAAGGTATTGACATGGTTTAGAAGTCATTGATCATTAGTCACAAGATGCTACTAATCTCTCTACCTGAGTAAAATACATGAAGCTATCCAGGTAAAAAATTGGTCACCACTTATTCATTTCTTCATGAGAGAGTTCTAGACTATCTTTAAGGGTGAACATGCAGTGACCTAGGGAGTGACCCCTGTCTGGATTCCAATATCTTTTCTAGCCAACCTCTGAGAGAAAGGCCAAATACTGACTAGTGTCAGACTTTGACAAATCAAATTTTGTTTAATGAGAATTTTAGGAAGGAATGTCTCTTTGCTATAGAGAGAATATATGACAAAAAAATGAATACAATTTTGTGTCATT
Source organism: Glaucomys volans (assembly GCA_020662805.1). NCBI lineage: Eukaryota > Metazoa > Chordata > Mammalia > Rodentia > Sciuridae > Glaucomys > Glaucomys volans. The sequence goes on along the minus strand of JAJEJO010050702.1, from coordinate 3,066,333 downwards.
AATTCTGTTCATTTTTTCAGAAAATCATCAGATAAGAAAACAGAAGAATTATAATTTAACAGTGTTATGAGTATTAGCAAGAAAAATTGAAAGGATATCAAGGCATTTATGGGCCTGTCCACTGCCATACCCTGGATATCCTAGTTTCCTCAAGGTCAAGATGAAGGAATGGAACACATGACCTGTAAGATCACTTCAGTAATGGGCAGAGCCTATGATACCCTGCCACTCCACTGCCAAATATGTACTTTTTTTTTTTTTGAACCAGGACTGCCCTTAGGGTTGCTTAACTGAGCCACATCCCGAGCCCTTTGTATTTTTTCATTTGGAGTCAGGGTCTCATGAAATTGTTTAGGGCCTCACTAAATTGCTGAGGCTAGTTTTGAACTTGTGATCCTCCTGCCTCAGCCTCCCAAATCCCTGGGATTACATGGAGGCACCATGGTGCCAGGCCAAAATAAGTTCTCTTAAAGAGTATCATTCCCTTACCAAAAATCTTCAATAGCTCCAAAATGTCTATAAAAATCACAAAATCAGGTTTGACTAGCAAGTATTTTAAGATTATAGGTTAGTTATCAAATTTCTCTTTTTCTCAAGCCATGTTTTCTGATTCTCCTAAATACACAAATGCCAAAATACACAATTGACTGACTTCTAACTTTATTTTGAACTTGATCCATTCCATGGTGTCTGCTGGGAACATCTTTTCCACTGCTGGGATGCCTCCTTTCCCTGGAAGCCTTTCCTGGGTTCCTCTACTCTATTTCCTCTAAATCTGTGCTGTTCCCAGTTTGCTGTGACTGGTTTACAGTTGCTTAGAGTGTTTGGGCTCTCTTAGTTCTCCTCTTAGTTCACAATGTCCTTGAAAGGAGGAGGCCTGTGTTAGACTCCTTTTACTTTTCACAGTATCAGCTTATTCATTGTGGATATAAAGCACTTAATCTTTAAGTAATTAAATGAGAACTCACAGCACCTTGAGGAGCACAGTGCATACAACAGGTGTCAAGAATCACAGAGAAGAATATTATGTGGTGATGATTACATTCAGCATGTAACTCCCTTGATACTTCAGACAGGAGGATCACAGGTTATTCATACCCATTTGGTGTCAAAGTACGTTTTCCCCCCTATTTCTATCAAACTGAGCATGAGAAAGCACATGGACTCACTTAGACAAGATGAAGGACTGTATCATTTCCCACCAGTAGTTAATGACCTTGTCTCAGTGAGATATGGATTAGTCATTTCCATCTGACAGGAGGCTCCTCTCTGGCCAAAGAGGGGGATTCTGGGAGCTCAGCTAACCTGAGAAGGGAACTCAGCTCTGGGGCACAGAAGACAAGCAGGGATCTCATGGCTCCCACAGTGAGTCTATTGTGAGGGTTGGATTTGCATCCCCAAGGATGTCATGAGAATAGAATTCAATTACTTCCAGAAGTGGCTGCTTTGTCTTCCACACTCCATAACATCAACCATGTTCAACCAGAATAGTCAAGCAGTTACCTCTTGAACGAACACAGGGACAAAACACATTCTATAGATGACAGAACTGGCTCTCTTCAGAAACCCTGTTAAATGTCAAGAGAATTAGCCCTATTCTGAGCTTCCACTCCACTCACTTGTAGCAAGGATAGAATGTGGCTCACATATGTTGGTCAATTCTGTAAGACAGGAGAGCTCACATTTGTGTGAACACAATAACTACCTATACCTGCTCACCATTTCCATTATAATGCCATTTTGGAGTCACTTATTTCATCCAGAAGTGTCCTGGGAGGAGCAAGTCTAGATGTAGAATGAGAAGAGGTAGAAAATTTCAAACACAATTCATACACATTCTAAAATTGTAGTTGACATGTTTTTCTCTTAGACTTTTCTGGTACATACTGCTACTTTTCTTCTGAATTAAAGACACATTGCACAATAGAGTTCACATATGAGAATCTGAAACTAAAACCAGCCAGGTTCTAACTGACACATTTTTCTCTTTAATTCACTCATTTGGTAAATTTAGTGATCACTCAGGAAAACTAAAGTCATCATGTAACAATGATGTGGCAGCCAAAGCCTATTTGGAACCATTTGGGCTGAATTCCATTGTTAAATGAGTGACTGAATGTTATAGTATGTCTTTTTCTCCTTGTACTCTAAGATAGTGAGTGAACATGAATGGGCAATTGTCATACCCTGGAACTATGCCTCTTTCTCTTTAGGGTCATGAGAGTGACCTATAAGCATCCCTCTACTTATGTGGCTCGTCCTCTGTGGTGTATATATATATGGGGCAGTGGAGAAGATAGAGATATTTAAATTATGACTTCCAAGCACATCAGTAAACAACCACAAAACTTTCACTTTTAATTGCTTCTCTATACATCTAACAAAGAAATTTCTTTTTCTTTTTTTCTAAACCAAGAATCATAAGAAAATGTGCATTCTAAAAAATTAGTTGATCAAAGAGAACCTCTGAAGAGACATTTTGTTAACAAAATTATAAATTAAAGCTTATGTATTTAAAAAACGGCAAATGCCTCGATAGGCCCACAGTCAGATTAATGACAAGACCATTTATAGACTCTTTTTGGGTTACAGCGGTTGTCTGTCTTTAACTCAGCTCCTGTTCTTCCCCTTCCCCTATCCCCATGGCCATATCTGGACAGTGGTATAACTAACCAGTCTCTGCCCCTTCCCCCACTTCACTGTGGCAGTGAGGGTGCAGAACAGGAAACTGGTGTGAGAAATTTTTACATGAAACCATTTCAGTGTTTCTGATCTTCTGCCAACCTTACTTATAGAATCTTGACTAGGACTCTGTACATAGTTTAGATTATAATGCTGCAGTCTTTTCACAAAATATATCCATGATTGTTTTTAGCAACTTTTTAAATAGGCTTGCTTTCAATGCCATCATCTGTTCATTACCAGTGGATTGTTTTCTTCATTGTCCAGCACAACTATCTGATAAAATCCTTAATTATTAAGCATCTGATAATACTATCCAAACTACTTTAATTACAGCACACTTTGTGCCTTGTTTTATTACATTTCATGCCAGAATGAACCTAGCCAGGATCTTTAATAAGGCCATATTAAATCCAGGCTAGAGGTTAAAACGCAGGAGACTGCCTTGATTCTCTGCCTATTGTGCAGGGAATCTCATCAGAAAAGCCCCAAACTTCATTAAAGACGGCTGGATGCGGGCCCTCCTATATTGCCATTTACTTTAAGGGCTATCACTCAGGGGCAATTATTGGTGTGCTCCTCATGATCCCTGTTATATTAAGGCAATTTCTACACCTAGGTTAGGCATTAATACCGCCATTATCTCCAACACAAATCCCCTGACAGTTAGAAAAGCAGGAGAAATTACAGACGGATTAATCTCTAGTGCCCGTCCAAAAAGAAAACCTTTCCCCAGAGGATAGCAAAGGGTGTGTTGAACTCGGTTAAGCTATGTTAGATGTAATGAAAAAGAGCCCCCTGTGCCTGCCTCTGTCGGAGGCGTCAGATGACCCTTTCTCAAGTTGTCAATATCCCTTTTGGGCTTTCCGTCTCTCCACTCCAACTAGGCTTCTCTGAGTTTTATGGCATCTTTAAATAATTAGGTTTGCATTTGGAAAGTAAATAAGAGGAAACAAGTAAGCTTTCCATGTAGGAAGACTAGACAAAGCAATCCATTTCATCCAAAAAGGAGGGGTGATGGGGAAAGAACATAGTGGTTCACAAATCCTCATATTTCCAGTGCTGTTTTCCAGATGTGTTGTGGATCTCACACCATGAATCACACTGAGAAAAGCAGATCATAGAATAAGGACAAAGAATCCCACTATGCACAAAGGAGTAGGAAGAGGAGAGGATGCAGCGACTTGGCAGGTCATTCCCAGTGCACCCTGCTCTGCCTGATAAGGATACCTTTGACAGTGGCTGATGCTGCTGTTGACGCACCTCTGTGCTTGCTGCAGAATTGCTGGGGTTTGGGGAAGGAATGATAAGGAACACAATGAATAACTAACAAAGCTCCTTTGATGAATGCAGTCATTTGCATTACAGCGCAAAATAGCTTAGCTCCTGATGGGAGCTCAGCATACCTAACCACAAATATTGTTTGTATCTTTCAATGACATATAAGGGCAACAGAAGAAAGGGTGAGAGTTTGATGGGAAAGAAGTTTTGATTTATTTTATTGTAATAGAATAGAAAACTCCGAACCAGAAAAGAATTTTTAAAATTGTATTGGTCTTGGAAAAAAAAAATGAAGTTTTATTGTTTTCTTACTTTTTTAATATTTTTAGTTTGGAGGGAAAACATTTGTAATTAAATAGTGCATGCTTTCAAAACCTAGTATTATTTGAAATTAGTATGCCACGTGTCCTTTATATAAAGGTGTTAAGGAATGACTCAGTTGACCTGTTTGTCTCAGTGCTACAGAAATACCACCTCATACTTTTCTCTATCCTATTCAATAGGATGAATGGAACGAAGGTTTTGGAGTAGAAAAGAATGAATGCGAGGGATTTACTCCTTTAGAGGGAACAGCTGAATGTACTTGTCACCTATGTGTGGGAGCCATTTGCCCAGAACACAGCAGTGATTTGCAGGTTGAGCTTAGCCACTCTTATAAACCAGAAATTAAAAAATGTGACCCTGAGCCAGCTGTGGACTATAGCTTCATCCTAGTTTTGATCTACTGCCTGGTGATAGCTGGGATGCCCAATTCACAACGCAGAAAGCCCCCGGGGACTCAGTACTTTCTGGCCAGGCAAAAGCTAATATCAGACAAGAAATCACTTATTTCACAAATCATTCCTAATTCATGGTGTGTTCCTTTTTTGTGGTTGATAAACTAGCTGCTATTTTGACAGAAAGGCTGTTTTTCCCTTTAAATTAAGTAAGCAGTAAATATCTGCTATAATTTTTGATTGTCTTAAATTCACTCAAAAAGCACATGTTGAGCACTACTAAAGTGCCAGGCTTTACATTTTGTTGATGGAAAACAGTGATAACCAAAGAGAACCCTCCTCTAATGGAGGAAGAAACAACATGTAAATATTTGCAATACAGTTTGATGAATGTTGTTATTGAAATGCCAGGAGGACTCAGGTAAGAAGAGGAGGATTGGAAAGAATACACAGTGATCCTCAGAAATGGGAAAACTAAAAAGGAATTGATGACTACACAGAGGGACTTCCCAACTTAACACTCTGCACCTTGGATTGAATGCCTGGGTTTAGAAAATGTGTGGACACATTTTCCACAGACTTAGATGGATGTTAGAAAGGAACCCATTCTCACGCATTAGGTAAGAGAGAATGTCATTCCTTTGAAAGACTCCCAGGTATTGTTCCTTCTGTATACCAGGCCCCCAGACATTGAGCTGAACATAAGGTAACTTAACATCAAAAACAGATATTCTTGACTGAAGTTTAACCAAGAGAGAAACCACCTGAAAAACCCATATGCCAGTTTGTTTGCTAAAAATGTACTTTCTTTGCTTCTCACATTCATACACTATAAATATGAATTTTTAAATAATAGCCACACTTTCTCAAGAGATTTCTCTGCCTATTTATTTCTTTCAAGTAATAGAACTAAGATTAAAATTTGCTTAATTTTGAGGGTCTTATCCCCTTGCAAGTGTAGCATACCCTCATTAGGATAACCTTCACATATTTATTTTAACTAAATGTCTTCCAGAATCTCTTCTATTCATCTATAGCAACAAATTAGAAATAATCAGAATCAATTCTACCACAACCTAGTAAACCCCTTCTTGCCCCATTTTCTTTTCTGCCTTCAACTATTAGTTTTTGCTCAAGTCATCTGATTCTATACCTCCTAGTCATCAGTGAGAGTCAGCTTTCCATCACTGTGATAAAATACCTGAGAGAACTGGTTTAGAGGAGAGAAGATATATTTTGCCATGGTTTCAGAGATTTTCATTCATAGTCACTTGGCCCCATTTCTGTGGGCTGGTGGTCAAGCAAAGCATCATGGGGGAATCTTTGGTGGAGCAAGATTGCGCACTTCCTGGCATAAAGGAAGCAGAAGGCTGGGGGATGCAAGTAAGATATACCCTTCCAGTGACCTACTTCTTCCAACCATGTCTGTCTCTTACACTTTCTACCACCTCCCAGTAGTCCATTCCATCATTAACTCATCAATGGATTAGTCTAGTGAGGAGATTAGAGCCACCATGATCCCACAACTTCCCAAAGTTCCACCTCTAAAGAATACCTTCAGCACATGAGCCTTTCTTTGGGGTACAAGGTCATGACCCCATCCTTTCTTCAGTTACTCTGTGGTTTCTTCAATGTTACAATGAGATAGTAGACACAGGGGAAAAAAATCAACCTTTATAGAATTGTAGAAAGCATTTAGAAAACTACCTTTTCTCCTAAGTATTTTGGAACATCATTTTGCCTAAATAGCCAGCGAAAGGAAATATCTGAAAAGTGTACTAAGAATAATTAAAAAATCATAAAAGGAACACTACAATTAGTAAAAGAACTAGGTAACCTGATATTAACCAAATGTGGAAAGCCAAATAATTTCAATCTACCCCATTGCTGCTGGCTTATTTCATGTCAATCTTACTCTGTATGTGCATAATTGTTTTCTAAATCCAAACTTGGTTCTAAGTGAACAGAAACAGCCTGTTTAAACAGTGATTTATATTGTTATACTCCCTCTACTAAGTGCTCCTCTAGTAGTTTTTGTAATTTTTATCTCTAATTTTTGGAGTTTTTCTGTTTTAGTCAAATTTTCACATTAGTCAGTTCAGTTCCATTTGTTGCTGCAATGTGTATGTGAGGAGGGGGGCGTAGTAGGTTTTGTTTGTTTGTTTATTCTGTACTGGGCATTAAAGCCAGAGTTCCCTTACCCCTGAGCTACATCCCCAGTCATTTTTTATTTTTAATTCTGAGGCAAGGTCTTTCTAAGTTGCTCAGGCTAATCTCAAACTTGGGTTCTTCCTTCCTCAGCCTCACAAGTAGCTTGAATTACAGATGTGTGACACCATACTTTGCCAATTAGTGTGTCTTCTAATTCGTGTGAACCATAGACTGGGAGTCCAGATAAATAGCCTCTTAAGCTAGTCTGTAAAATGAGAAAAAATAGACTAAGATTGGATCTTGTAGATTCCTCCTAACTTAAAGTCCTGTGATTTGGTGGGCTGAGCTTGTGACATTCATTTATTTTGACTATTTGAAGGCCTTTAAGAACTTATTTTGAGCCTCTACTGTGCTTTAAAGAGATGTGTATTACAGAAAATTTGCAAATGAAGGTCTCTTCCTGTAACTTTTCCCCAAGTGACACAATTAAATAAATTGCTCTCATTCTTATAAATTTTCAATAATGATGAAAAGAAAACTTAAACTTATCTTGGTATAGATTCTCTTCAGGAGGAAAAGGAGTAACCTGGGCTTGGTTACTCTTTTATTGGCAAGAGAACCTTCCCTATGTGATTCAGGACCCAAGCTCCTTCCGTTTTGTGCCCCATCATCCCCTTTAGGTGACATATGACTGGGCACAAGAATCCATCCATCTTCTTAGATGACAGCAGCTTCAGAATCCTCTGCTTTCATCTAACAGAGGAATAAAATAAGAGTAAAATAACCCATCCTTCTGCTCTTACTCTGATGCCAAGAACCAGCTACATCTCACACAGTGGAGGAATCAGGATATAGTCCCTGGCTGGGCAGCACCCTCGGCCACAAACCCACACTAAGACACCATAAATTTACCCACAGGGTTCTAGAAGTTCTGATAAGTGAGAAAAAAATGCATAAATGTATACAAATGCTCCCCCCCTACACACACATGCACACAAAGACACACAAGAACACAGATAACACCATTTAACTCCACCAATACTCAAGTTGTCTAAGAACTCTCCTGGCTGAATTAGCCACCCACATTGAATGTTATGTTCAGCAATAGTGGTAGTTTATAATGACCCCTCTGCCAATAAGAAAGTTGTGCATCAGAGCTAGTAACAGGAAGACAGTGACGAAGAGCAACCTTATGGCAGCCTGAACTTAACCACTCCAATATTCTGAAACCATGCAAATAACCAAGGAGTAAGAATTATATTATTAATCAATACCATGGTCTTTTCCTTCTTGTTTTCTTTTTAAATGTGTTTGCTTTTTCATTTACTACATATTGTCTTATTTAACAGGTGATGTCAAGGAGAAATGTGAAATACAGTCATTTCCAGAATAAATTGTTTGTGTTACCACATCTGAAAATATATTAGGGGATCTAAATTTAGCTCTAGGAAGGATGCTTTCTTTACTTTTACAGAAAGGAGTATTCTATTAGTTTGCTTTTTAAATTATTGCTTTGCAGATAGTATTTAATAAATATTGATGAATTTCCATAGACCATTTGATGATGTTGTTGGTGATTGTGGTGATTTTCATACTGAAACCCAGATAGTTGTATGGATTAATGAATGCATATTGAAATTACTTCAGCTTTTGTGATAGACTGTATCATCATCATGACAATTATTATGATTATTAGGGGGATGATCATGAACATAAATTATTGGTCAAAATATTCTGAGAATAATATTCCACTTAAAATAGCATGTGCTACTTTATATCAAAATTTCTTTTTAAAAGTCAATTTTCTTTTAAAAAATGAATTTTAGTATGGTGAGATTCCTTTGAGCATACAAGAAAACTTCATTGTAATTGATAGGTGACACATGCTGTTATCAGTAAATCAGTTCAAGGAATAAAAGTACATACATTAAATAGCAGTGTTATTCTGCATTACCTATTTTAAAAGACCCAGTTCTACTTGAAGTACTTTTTATGCTGCAGTGCTGTTTGTTGATCAACTGTGACAAAAGAGAAGACACTTTTTGTGGATGCAGCTCTTTACTCAGCTACATTTCATCTTCTCAGGAACATTGAAAATAATTCATTTTCTTTGAAAGTGTTTTTAAAGACTTGCCCTAGGTTTGCCATAACATTTTCACCATGACTGTCTGTTAATATACATACAGCTAGCATTTGTTGAGTTTTTAACCAAGTACCAGGTGTGACTCTAAGAGATATATGTATATTAACCCATTTGGTTTTCTCAATAGACAGATGAAATACTAGTAAAGCTATTTCCATTTCAACAGTGAAAAAAAATTGAGGCACAGAATGGTTACATAACTTGCCAACCCTCATCTGTCATCCTACTGCTAATTAGGAGAGTAGTATTTGAACTTAAGAAATTGAACACCAGATCTGGTGAGTTTTGGGTCCCTACTGGAAAGAAGCTTCCTCTTTATTAGAAAGAAGCCACATGTTGATCTTACGGTATTTAGTTTTTACATAATAGTTTTTGTAATGTATGTAAGCAAGCAGAACATTCCCGAGCAACTGGAAAATGAATGGGATGTCTGTGTACTTCGTTACTACATTTAAGAGACAAAAATGATAGTAATCATTATTTCTTTTACATTGAAAAAAAAAAATTTGGTATTTAGAGGATTCTCAAAACCGTTAATACTAAAGGAAAAGACAAAAAAGACCTAGGAGTTAATTTTATCAGTTTCATTTATTTTAAGGGTAAAGTGTTTTTGCTGTTTTAGTAAAGCATCCTAGAAGAGACTAAGTAAAACACATTTCATTGACTACATAATGTCAACATTTTTGAAGATTGAAAAATGGCCATGAATTGACATTTTCATGTGATTCAACCTGACCAACCCAATGCCACAGTATTTAGTGAATGGTGGGTCAGGACTATGATGGGAAAATGCAAGAATTCACATCATCCTTGTCATAGAGAGTTTACAGTGTGAGGCACATGCCATACACACCTGGGAACTTACATGATACCATTAAGGAGGTCATCAAATGGAATCGTATTCAGTTTCTGGGTTCGGATAGCCTTCTCTCTAAAATAAAAAGAAGCCTGAGGGTAAGAATGAACTCTTTGGCTTAAAGAGTTGTACTTCCCAAGATTGCTTTGAATGCTTCTGCCTTGTTGCAGTAACCTCTACCATGGGCCTCTCAAGTACGGTGCTCGCTGTCTTCCCCGCTGATTCAAGCTTGTGCTCCTACTCATCCTTCGCAGCAATGCGTTTGTCCTCTGAAGTTCAGGCCCTGGTAACCTGATGATATGCACCAGTCCCTGTCCCACCCACTGCCCCCACCTCATCTTTGTCTCTACCTGCTGTGTTTAGTGGAGCTGTCCCCAGGGCCCATCCTGATATCTTCTAGGACCCAACCTGCTAAATGGTTAAATTATAAATATTTTGCAATAAGGTTTCTCAAAATGATCAATACATTTAGTATTGTAATTTTTGAGAATAGACTACTTAGTGAAAAAACTTCACTAAATATGGGTAAGCCTTGAATGGGAGTTTGAACTGGAAGAATTCAAATGAATAGAAAAATAAGCATTCGAATATTTCAGCTGTGGAAGCACTAGTACTAAAAGAACAGTAGAGAGGTGTCTATGGCATGTGAAGGTGGTAAGAAATTGTCCAGCCAAACTGAAGATTTTATGTAGTGGAAGATAAAAAAGAAGGATTAATTAAGACAGTCCGTGTGAAGGCCTGAACATTAGGCTTGCAGTAAGTCCCACCAAGAAAATCCAACCCCCACATACTGAGCATACTGACCCATGACCTCCCAAGTTTTGCCAAATTGAAGAAATTATTAGTAATACAAATGGGAAGCTGAGAATCAGACAGATTATCGCATCAAAGGCTACACTTTTAAGTTATTTTTTAATCATTTAATTTTATTCATTCATTCATGGTACTGAGAATTGGACCAGGGGCTCTGTACTACTGCACTAGATCCCCAGCCCTTTTTATTTTTGATTTAGAGACAGGGTCTCACTAAGTTTTCCAGGCTAGTCTTGAACTTGCAATCCACCTGCCTTAGCCTCCCAAGTTGCTGGGATTATAAGTGTGTGCCAGCTCTAATTATTTTAAAATCATTTCCTATATAATAGCTTCAGACCTAAATGCTCAATAAAATTTAATTCATTCAAACTATACAGCAAATCAATGAAGTACTATTATTATTCTTGTTTTCTATTAGAGCTAAATGAGGTACCCAAGGATTAGCTAATTTACCCTAAGTCTCACAGTTGATAGATGATAGGGATAAGTTTCAAACACAAGGAACCGGCCCAGGGTCTGTGTTCTTGCACACTCCGCTAACAGATGTAAAACTGGAGGACCAAGGGGCATTAAAGGCTTCGAACAAAATAATTACATACCCAAAGTGGGTTGTAAGTGTTATTAAACACTTCAGTGGAATGTATTATACCTATAATCTTAATTTGAGATGATCAAACTTGGATTAGGGCAGTATTAATGAAGAAAGAGAAAAAAATTTCTTTGGGCCTCCAGGAGCAAATTTTGTACTTGATGTCTAGGCTATGAGTGGTATGGAGAAACAAATTATTTGCAGCTTTAACCAGTATTATAGGAAATTCTCATAAGAACATTCATGTACTAAAGAAAATAGATGTGGGAAATAATTGGGCATGAAAACAGTGTGAAAGAGTAAAGTATGATTCTGAGGATGTACACGTAACTAGCTAGAATTATCATGTAATTATCTAAAATGGGAAAAATCTGTAAGAAACATTTTCAGGCAGCTTTTATGGAAGTATAAATGTCCAGTAAACCAGTGGAAATAGATACCTGAATTTCCCATTGTACTTTGGATGCACTCCATTGTATTCCATGGTGTGCTCAGATTGGATCATGATAGTGTCTCCTACTTGGAAGTGATTTGCAGGCTCTCTTTTCCCTTTGAATCCACAATGCCTTTCCCAGGACCTGGTGACCTCATAGGTGCTTAACAAATAATTGGATAAATAAGAATTATACAGATGATAGCAATAGTTATGGTCTTGAGTCTCTAAGAAAGAAAGTACAGAAATGAGGGCCACATGTCAGATTTCTCTTTCTTTTAGTGATTGTGGTGTAGGCTCTATCTTTTCCTAAGAGTCTGGAGCTTGCAACCTGTGATATTGTAGAGTAAAATTAAGCACTAGATGTTTAACAGAAAATTGCCTCAGAATTCCCTTAATGGTTTAGTTGCTGAAATCAATATGTATCTCTTATTTTCTTGTCTTTAATTGTGCTTATCTAGAGTACTTGATGATAGACTATAAGTGGCTGGAGAAACAAATTTTTTGTGGCTTTAAACAGTATTGTAGGAAATTCTTGCAAGAACATTCATATACTAAAAGTAACTTTTATTTCTAGACTATAAACAACAATATATTTGGATCCTGTGTCTCTTGAATCTACTCCATCATTAAAGAGCAGATTGATTGCATATTAGCATAAATATTTTGTATATTTCCTACCTGATACCATGAGAAGCATGATTCCTGTTCTGTGATCACAGTATTTGAGCCATGTTACAAATGTGGAATTCCTACATATATCTTAAACACAGTACTTAAAGCACCTTCCCCATGTATTCCCTTGGCTTTCTTCTCCTTTTGTTTTCTTCTTTGTGCTTCCAGGAGTAAATTTTGTCTGTAACATTTATTTGGCACCTGCTATGCAGCATTTTGGGGTGGGAGATAACCAGGGATTGAACTCAAGGGCACTTGACCACTGAGCCACATTCTAGCCCTATTTTGTATTTTATTTGGAGACAGGTCTCAATGAGTTGCTTAGCACCTCGCTTTGGCTGAGGCTGACTTTGAACACCAGATACTTCTGCCTCAGCCTCTCCAGTCACTGAGGTTACAGGCTTGTGCCACCGTGCCTGGCTTGCTACGCAGCATTTTAAGCTGCAGTTTTGTGCATAGAGGATTTCAACATGTTGAGGACTTGGGCTTGGGCTTCTAAAGATGTTTTTCAGTGTCCTGCAGCTTCCTTACATGCCACACATGCACACAGTGAGCACATCCAAACACATCTGTTAAGTGACCCCAAAGTACTTTAAAGTTAGTCTTAGGCTTCCCTGTAAGTGTGTTATTATGATTGTGAAAACTTGGTATATGACAAAAGAAGCAATGTATTGAGAGGAAAAATGCCTACAGAAATGGAGTTGAAAAACAAAGTCTGCCTTTTCAGAGGTTGTTCCAGTACAATTTCTATGCCTGATTTGTTTCTCTTTACTAGGTTGACTTTAAATTTAATAGTAGTCGTTGTTCTTTGCAAAACCGACTAAATCTACACATTTTCATGTGATGGATGCACTGCTAAAGAATATACAGAGCAAACCATGGACAGAATCACCACTAAGAACTAAATTTAGGAGGTGAATATCTCATTTATATTCTGAATTGTTAGGAGTAACCTAAAGTGAACTGATGTTTAAGTGCTATTCTTTACAAAAACTGAAGTAGGTGACCATTCATAGCTTCATCCATTTGATACTCTTCAATGTTTGTTTTTGCCCAACAGAAAGGCCTAGAATGACTTCCCTTTGGACTGATTCTCTCCCAGGAACACACTGGAACCTTTGCTCCATTTTGAGAGCTTTGTTTGTTTTATTTATAAAAAGCTCCTTTTATCCAGGTGTTTTACTCTTTCAGGAAGGTGCCACCTCGTTGACAGCTCTGATAGTGAAAGAAAATTGACAAGCCTGAGTACCTAATGTCCTTAAACTACCTGTTAATGATTGTGGTGCCCATGCCTGTCTGGCCGCCTCCATCTCCAATTAAGCATCTGTGAAAGCTGGAAAGCAGGCTCTTAATTGGGAAGCTGCAGATGCAAGGCAGGTTGCAATTTCTGCCAAGACATTTATCATCAAGCCTAACTTCCTTCCCTCTCCTTCACCCCCACATTTGTGTTTGGTTATTCTACACGTCTCCACGTTGCAAGACAAGGAGGCTATTTGGCAAACATCTGAATATACAAAAGTCATTTTGCATGAGGAACTTTGGAGTGCCATAAATAACATCCTGCAGAACCAGGATCCGTGACAAATTTAGTCCTAATTACACCTTATTCTCACCCTTCCCCCAACCTCCCATTAAGATATACTGTCTAGGACACATGCAGGAGATCTGTTTGCAGCTATCTTTTACATAGAACTGATTGTTTAATTGCAGATTAAAGATTAATGCAAGTATAATGATTCCATGAGGACACTTCAGACAAAAGCATCCTGCATCAGGCTGCCTGCCTCCATTTTTCAATTTGACCATAAATTTGGCTGGGAATTAAATAGTAAGTAGCCGTGATTGCAACTCTGGTCTCTGAAGGCACTCACGGGAATGAAAATAAATGAACAGGCTCTCACACAAAGCATGTTTCATTATGGTCATTAGTGGGTAGATTCTCAGCAGTATTGAAGGTGAAATTGTGTAGAAGAGATGTTGGCACATGTCTGTTAAGAAGTGCTGAGAAGTATGGTCAAAGTATGGGAGTGGTCTGGGCTGGGAAATACTACAGCACACTTCTTGAATTTTAATTTCTTTTGGTTATTTCCAAATTTTAAAGGTATCAGGCATTGACAATAGGTTGCATATGCTAGAGGACCACATAACTGTAAGCTTATTTAATGTGAGTTCAAAATCAGCACTATGCATAATATGAATATAAACTTGTGTGGTGATTATTTGGTAACCAGGCCAACTCTGCATAAGCCAGTCAAATACAAAAAACATATCCTAGAATAAATGTGACTTGATAAAAAGCCTATGAGGATCTTCACCATGTGTGCGGTAATGATTTTGATTATGAAATGCTTATCTTTGGATTTCTGTTGTGTTTTTCAGGTAAGAGACAGTTTTATCTTAATCCTCGGGCATTGTAGACATGTTGGCCATCCATTGTAAGGATGAGATTAACTTTATTTCATTTGTTTATTCTTTTCCCAGTGAGTAAATTAACCCATATGGCTAATAAGAGAAAAAATTGACTATTCTGGTCTTTTTTTCTTGATCACTACTTCTGTGCCCCTAATTAATATATTTCGAGGATCCAAAAAGTACTTTGAAAATATTTCACTGTCAAATATGTTAATCTACAGATCCTTACATGCACACTAGTTTAGTTATGCCATTATTTGATAAACTGGCTTTACTCATTAAAAAATCTAAAAACTCTTCACACTATATATAATATGGTTTTTTGTTTTTTGTAATTTGTTACTACTGGAGATTGAACCCAGGGGCACTTAGCCACTGAACCACATCCCCACCCTTTTTATTTTTTATTTTGAGACAAGATCTTGCTAAATTGCTTAGGGCCTTGCTAAGTTGCTGGGGTTGGCCACAAACTTGCCATTCTCCTGCCTTAGCCTCTCAAATTGCTGAGATTACAGGTGTGCACCACCATGCCTAGTATAAATGTTTTAAAACATTTTTACCTGTTTATAATTTTCATGAAGCCAAGATATAGCATCTGACAAGACACAAACTTACCCTCATATTCTCCAGTCTTACAGAATTCCTCTAATATGAAGTAACAAGTGTAACTGCAATAACAATATGACCCTGTAGTATGTTTAAAAGGAAAAACCTAAAATGTTGTATAATCTAAAAGAATTTGTTTCCTTAAGTAAAAAACGCACACACACATTATTCCCTTCCATTCATGATATTCAGGGAGCTCTCCTGGGAAAAATGGAAGATCTCTACTAAAATTCAATAAACTCTTTGTTAAAACCATACTGCCTCAGAAACACACATCAAACTGTAGAGATGTTTCAAGTCAGAATTCTAATGGAAAATATCAGTGCTCTTAGTTTCTCACAAATTAAGAAAATAAGGACCAAACCAATCCCTATGTGTACCTCCCTTCCCAAAATATAAGCAAGTAGTTGTGAAGGAAATAAGTTTTTATTTTCTGTTCTGAAAAACCTTCCAACATTTGACATCATAGTTGATAAGAAGATTTCAGGACAAGAAATAATGGCTTTCACCAGTGGACATGTTGATGGTATGTTGGGGAATAATAGCATATAGAAGGATATGGTCACATCCTGACTTGGATGTGGGCATGTGTGTTTGATTAATACACAGGAGGAAAAGCTGACTTCCTCTTGAAATTGGGACATTTCAGTATTGATTTGTCAGGCAACTAAAGTGGCTAAAGTGGATGACACAGTAATTTTTTCCCTTCTTTTAACAGTCCAATAGGTCAATGAATATAGTTATGATATTATTATGATAATATATATCCATCCATTTTGACTTGGTTTCATTATTGCTTCAAAATTCTTCTATGACTGAGAGAATGATTGAGTAACTTCTCATGTGCATGGGATTGTTTTATGAAAGAGGTTAACCAGCTGCTCACTATTTTCACTGAAGAGTGAGCAAGAAGAAATAGTTTAAATTGAAGTAGCATGTCTCTAAGTTTCATGGGAATTATGATTGCTGACATCATCATCAGTTCAAAACTTCCCTGCATGTGAGTTCCTGCTATACACAGAGAAAAGTGCTTCTTCTCTGGAAGGTGGTTAGATACAAGAAGGCTCAAGAGAGGAAATTTCAGAATGCCCATTTATAGATTCCTTTAAAAAACATAGATATAAGTATGTCCCTTTGTTCAAGGTACCAGTAACAATTTTATATTAAAGAATGAGCGTCTAGAAAATGAGAAATGTGGGAACTAATTAACAGAAGCACATACCAAAAATACTTTCCCATCATTAAAAATCACTCATTTGATCCAGCTGTTTTATCCCATTCTGAATAACTATTTTGTTAAATGTGAGTGAACATCACTGATCCATAACTCTGTAGAAATAGATCAAATGATTTAGTATAATTTACATGAAACAAAACAGTTCTTCTCTTGAGACTATGTCATTCTTTACATATTTCAAGTCTGAATGTTTCATGCTTATGGTGCGCTGGTACAGAATCCCTCTCTAAATTAATTATTATGATTGGAAGTTCAAGGGCATGATTTTGGATATGTCAGCAATTTCTACTCTCACAATAGCTATTGCTTTTGCCAGTCACCTGTTGAGAGAGCAGCTGGCCTATTTATTGCCTCAGTGACCTTGGTGTCCTTTTGCAGGAAGGCTAGCTTATCATCTTCATTCTAGTTTTGATCCTGTTCACAAGACATGTGGAATTGACGTTAGCCAATTGCTTGGTCATCAAATAGCTTTCATGTCATGCACAGTCAAGTCAAATTAATCAATATTTGAAATCCTTCGGTAAAATTATTTCCACTCTTTGTTCTGTGTCTATCTATTATGCTAAGAATATAAATATTCAGTGGAGTGAGAGGTCTTGCTAAGATTTTGGTCTTGAAACTGACTAAATTGAATGTTGAAATACAGTATACTATGAGAACATAAAGTTGGTTTATATCTAGATGCCCTGTGAAAAGAGTCCTAGTTGTCTACGTCTACATGAATGTAGTTTTAATGAATATTACAAACAGAATACACTGATAGTGCCACTGAAATTTCCCAGTGTCAGACTTAGTTACCAAATGCAGAATTTTATGTATTTTCTAATTTATTACCTTCTTCCCTGAAAGATATTCTTTCTGGATAGTCAAGAGAGAGCAAGATAGGGGAGGAGACATAGAAAGACATTCTACATAATTCAAATGAGATCTCTACGTGGCTAGTGCTGATATTTGGTAGAAGTAGGAACATATAAAATTTTAGCCGGGGATAGAATGGAGAATATAGATTTCAAACATAACTAAATAACTTTTTGTTACAATGGGAAGCTCTATTATATCAGACATTTAAAAAGAAACATCAAAATAAAACATCAAATTATAGAAAAATTACTTTTCTAAAAGGTCCTATTTCAAAATTATCTCCATTCTCCCTCTGTGTACATGAAATTATACTGCACATGAAAACAATATTTGTTGTTGAAAGGTTGCAAGCCTCAAAATATATCTACTTCTCAACTTCTCATAATGCCTCATGTTTCCCCTACAACAGTTGCTCTCTTTGAACCATGTCATGGTCTATCTGTGCGTTAGTCAACTTTTTGTCTCTGTGGCCAAAATACCTAACACAAAGAACTTAAAGGAGTAGAGATTTATTTGGGCTTATGGTTTCAGAAGTTTTAGTCCATCCTTGTCTGGCTCCATGACTTTGGGCCAAAGCAAGATAGAATATCATGGCAGAAGGGCATGGCATAGGAAATCCACACAACTCATGGCAACTGGGAAGCAGAGAGAGATAGAGGAAGGGGCCAGGGACAAGACATAGTCCCCAGGACCCTCCTTCTCCCAAAATGCCCAACCTCCCTGTAGTCAATTCAGAGTATTAATTCATCAAATGAATTAGTCTGCTATAAACATTGCTGCCTTGGGGACCAAGCATAAACACATGAGAATTTTAGGGCCATTCCAGATTCAAATTTTAATAATTGGCTACTACCAATGTCACCCATCAAAGCAGAAGCACCTCTTAGTCATCTCTTCTTCTCTCTTCCTTCTGTGACCACCCATATTTGTACACTCAGTTCTGGAGCTCTCTAACCCTCAGTTTCTCTCTCCCAGAGCACTACCAACTTACTCTTTCTCAAGCATGAAATGACTGATATGTCTTTGTTCAAAAGCCTCTTGCCTATATAACGAACTCATTAACTTGGAATTTATACCACACAATGTCCCTGTAGGATTTTCCCCTTTTTCTTACATGAAAACTTGAGTCTGGCAAATTGGTCTTATAACATCAACCATCTTCTTTCCTGTGTGCCATTGATCTAGCCATGTTTTCCCTGAGCTCCTCTTTATTTTCCATTTGAAATCATGTTCTTCAAACCCTCCTTCTATCTAAGTTCATAACCAAGGTCTCTATGGTGTTTTCCCTGATCATCAATAATACTGAGGGTTCTTTAAATTCTCTTAGCACTGATCATTTGCACTGCCACCTTAGCACTTCGTATATGCTGTTACAATATTAACCTTTTTATGCATATGCTTTATCTCCACCACTAAATTGAGAGCCTCTCTAGACAGAAGCCATACATTATATCTATTTACCAACCTAGTATCTATTACATTATTCCACATAGATTGGTCATTTACTAGGTGTTTGTGGATAAAAATGATCAACATACCAAAATCAAGAAGTATAATTTAATTACAATAATGTTTTATAGAGAATTTTTTAGTTTTATAATTTTTTGTGTTTTGGCTGCAGGTACTGTAATGCTTACCAAAAAGAAGATTAGATGAAATAGACATCTTCAGACTGATTTTGATCACATCAAAACATTCTAGAAATAATTGCTTTTCCAGTGAGTCAGTGGGTCTTTGAGGTCTGGGCATTGGTTAGCTTCTCTTTCTATTAGCTTTCTTCTCATTCTCATGAATGGATGCCAGTTACAAGCATTGCAACCTCATACAACCTACCAAGCCTATGGTAAGAAGATGGGAGTTCTTTTCCTTGTCATCTCTTTCTTCTATCAAAATAAGAACTCCCCAAAACACCTCAGTACATTTCCCTCAAAATAATCTAGATAAATATAGCATATATATATATGTGTGTGTGTGTGAATGTATATATGTATATAAATACATATATATATACATATATATAGTTTCTTAGCTATCAAAGAAGTTAGAAAAGAAATAGAAACATCTATTCTGTGTCAGAGGGACTGAGGTTCTACAACATGGAATATGAAATAAGTATATGGTAGTTGGTTAGGCAACCAATAGAATCTGGTACCAGGTAAGATTCAGATTCAACTAAAAATTATTATGTACCTAAAATGCCCTAGATCCAAGGCTGTATATGTTCAGTTATTTATTTCTCATAGAAATCCTGTGAAATTGGTATTTTCCCACTTTATACATGAGGAAGCTAAGGTCCAGCGGTATCAGGGAGTTATCAAAATAAAGTAATAGGGATGATACTTAAGTCCATCTTATAAGGTCAAGATCATGGTGTTTTCTGTTGTATCTAAGCTTAGTCTCAGAGCTGGAAAATGTAACAATTTTCAGAGAAAAAGAAAACTGATGGGATTGAGGAAGGTGCCCAGGGTATGGCGAGAAGCACAGGCCCATCAGCCTTCTGACAGAAGAGGCTGCTTCAGGAGGATGGGGAGGCAGGGGCATCTATCAGCTTGTACTCCAGGATCCACTCTAGTTAAGAGATTGAAGAACTTTTCTAACCTACATAGTTGTTTTTATTTATCTAAACAGAAAAATTTCTAACTTTTTGAGAAAATTCATCCTAGCATTAAAAATAATATACATTTCAAGGAGCTGTCATAAAATGGAGTTTTTTAAGAGATGGCATTTATGTAGGATCAAAAGTGTAGCCTATATTTCAGCTGAGTCTTTAAACATTCTCAACATTTTATTTTCTGTCCTTTTTGTCAGATGATCAATAGTAGGTATCTGCCACAACTGAGTTTGGTGATTTTTGTCTTTATTTTTAGATTTCCTTTTTTTAAGGCTATTGGGAAAGTAGCAATTTATTTTCTTTCTTTCTTTCAATAAGCTTGTACAAGGTTTGAAAAAGGACATCAAGAAAAGTAAAAAACAATATATGTCTTTTTTGAGATTGCTTTGGATTCTTATGGTACCCCGAGACTTATGTAGAGCAGAATCTTAAATATTTCCATTTTCTTTTAATTTTTTTTTTTTTGGAAGCAGCTGGGGAGGAAAAAGGAGAGGGTGATGGGGATTTCCCCTGACCCCCATGTAGGGAGCTTCAGAGCAGTGTGTAGCATTGATGTATGACATGCTGTTCCTTTCTAAGAGCATCAAGAATATTAAAATGTTCCTATTATCTGTGCTTAGCCTCAAGCTTCCTTTAATGATCCTCCCAGATCTTGCAAGAACTCAGACTAAATCGACTGTATGAGTTCAAATGGTAGCAACACAGTGACAATTAATGGTACTTGTCAGGATCCATAAATTATGGCATCTAACTGCTAGTCTTTTTTATCTCTCCTAAAGGTTCTTGGGAAGCTTATTAAAGCATCTAGCCTCTGCTCTGATGTGCCCTCTTGAAGGAAAAAATAAGCAACCAATCAAGTAGAAATTCTTCGTGGCTTAATTCAAGTCCAGTAGTACATATATTGTGTTTATATGAATAAAGCCTTCTTCCTCTGACATTTGAACTTATACTCCTTTTATCTAAATTTTCTGTACTCATTTTTCATCTTTGTTATATTTTATTCTGAAAAAAATATTTTTCAAGTCACTAAGTAGATAAAAACACAGTTAAAATTAATGTGTGAGACACTATTCTTCTGGCTTGTTAGATACAGCAATAAAGTTCAACAACTCATTTTTATAGAGAACTTAGTTAGGAGTGACCTAAACCAACACCAAAGGAGTTCTGTTCCTTAGATCTGGGTTTTTTGGGGTTTTTCTGTTGTTGTTTTTTTGTCCTCCCACAATGTGAAATTAAGAAAAGATATTTGGAAATACTCAGATAATCATACAGAAATCTATGGGATCAGCAAAAATCTATGTGAATTTTTGAACTTGAATTTGTCCTTCACAAAATTGCAGGAATGAAATGTTCATTTATGTGCCAACTTCCTTCCACGACAACCAACTAACTCAGTATTGCTAACCTCAGTGACTTTTCTCATTTTAGTGTAGTAATTAAGAGTTTTGAATCAAATCCTGCCTTTTTATAAATTATGTGATTTAAGTAATTCAAAATCACTGCATCTATTTCTCATCTACCCAAAAAAGAGTGCTCTAGCACAATGAGTGGTTTTTGCTGGTTAAATACAGAACATACAAGGAAAATATTTAATAGTCAATTAATAGTAAGAGCTATGTAACTGTTCATTATTAAAATCATTGTTTTTCATACTTTCATTCCATCTAGTGTGAGCCTAAGCAACCAAGGAGTCCAAAGACCAGACAAATTTCTATTGGAGCCTCGCTATAAACTGTGATTTTGGACTATACACTTCATCCTTATGATTCTGTTTCTTTAACTCTAAGGTGAAGGCTTTGGTCCTAGTAGTCTTTATGGACATGTTGGCATGAAACTCATCACACGACAACAAACACCAGACCCGACCATCCAGGGATTTTCGCATCATTCAGATTGAAGCTGTCCACTGCCCATCAACACTTGTCCCCACATGCTTCCCAAGTCTCATCCCTAGTCATCTACCTCATGCCTCAAAACTTATCCCTTTTCTCCAACCTCAACTTCTGGAAAATGTACTTTCTCTGGATCCAGGTTTTTAAAATCTTAAGTCTGGACACTAGTTGGCCTGATAGTAAAGTACATTGATGCTAATATGTCACTATCCCCAGAAAAGATAAATTTGTTTTTAATGAAAGTCTGGGCAGGTGAATGGGGGAGTAAAGGCAAAAAAGAGGAATCCCAGGCAGCCTGGCAGGGGGAAGGTATGAGGGAGAAAGAAGTATAACATATCCCAGGCTTATAAAATGTGACTCTGGAGGCTGAGGCAGGTTCAGAGTTCAGAGCCAGCCTCGGCAAAAGTGAAGCACTAAGCAACTCAGTGAGACCCTGTCTCCAAATAAAATACAAAATACGACTGGGGATGTGTCTCAGTGGTCAACCCCTGAGTTCAATCCCTGGTACCAAAAATAAAAACAAATAAATAAATAAAATGTGCACTGTCCTGGACTTAGCAAAAAATAGTGTACACCATGTACTTATCCTGAGATGACAAGTTTTTTGATATTGACTATTTCTGTGGTTTAATTCCAGTGCGGAAATGATGCTTCAGGAAATTACCAGCATTCCAGGACTCACTGGAGGTTTACTCTTCTTACTGTCACCTGTTTGAGACTACTTTTAACCTTTAAGTCTGGAACATGCTCTCTCTTTCTCTCTCATGCTGACTAATTTACATATATGAATATGTGGGAAAAAAGAGAACAAAAATATCTCATAAACCAGAATAGAATTGAACCAGCATTTTTGGATTTAGAAAATTGAGACAATTATAGCAAACTGTTTTAAATAAAGAACCAGCCACTCCTGTTCTGTGTCTTAATTAAAAGCTAGAAATCATTTCTTGGGCCTCAAGTGACTGTTTATATGTGTTTTGAAATAGAATCAGAGGCAAGGCAGTTTATGCATCCCTAAATCTGTCTTTGCTATAATTTAACCTCACAAATAAAATTTAACCAGAAATATACTTAAAGGAATACTATTAAATGTTAAAGATGTTACACTTTAAATTAAATAATTTAAAACTAAGACAAAATCATATATAGGAAAAGAGCAAATTGAAAGGTGAGGGTCACTTTTCATTATTATTATTATATGAAAAATCATAGTCAACAGTTTCCAGTTTACAAAAAGAAAAATAGAATGTCACTGACCTGTGTTGTAATAGTGTGCTATATTTAGAAAAAGCAACATTATTTTAATATTTTTTGCTGAAATTTTTCATGTACAGTATAGATGACCACTTGACAGAGATGTTGTAAAAGAGATTTAAACATTGGGGGCAAGGGGCATGGAGAAGTAAATAGAAAGACTTCCAAGTTCCCTTTTAAGAGTGAAGAATAAATAAAAGAGTCCTAGCCCATTAAATTCAATGTTTGAAATACTTCTTGAATTAAGATGGGGACAGAAAAGCCAGGAAACAATATAACTTGGTGGACCAGAATCTTGGGTTTGTAGTCAACCTAATTGGGTTTCAAATTCATTGCTTACTGAAATTTATTATGCAATATGAACAGAAACATTTAACCTTTATCTCTTTTCTTATCTGAAAAATGGGGGAGGGGTCATAATGCCCAATCTAAAGGATTTTTAAAAAAAAAATCGGATTAAATACAATTATATCTAATGCATTGTGCAGGGCACAAAGTAAGAGCTCAATGAATGAGGTTTTATTTTTTGTCCAGACAAATCTACCTGGACATTGCAAAAGAAATAGCAATAGCATGAGATGGTAACAGCTGGGAGAAAACAGGTGAAGAAAGAGAAGGAAGGAAGCAGACTAAGTAGGAAAGTGAATGAAAATAGAGAAAAGAAATCAAAGCAAGAAAAAATAAGGAAAGCATTCTTAGAAAATTGTCTTTCTTAGAAGGACAACCTAAGGGTAAAATTCTAATCTATACACTGGCCTAGTAGGCGTCTGGTTGCTGTGAGTTCATCTGTTATACATGTACACATACACACACGTACACACACACACACACACACACACACCTCTTGTCCATTTTCCTCCTGGGTATCCACAAGTGCATCAGGAATGCTTCCACCCCTGGGTCTTAACAATAGCCAATTCTCTCCTGGATCCTTCCAGGTGGACACAGGAGCATTCGTTTATCTCTTAAATCTTTGTTTAAATGTCTGGCACTTTCTCAGTGAGAGCAGCTACACTGACAACACAAAAGAAAAATTACAGCTCCCCTCTCTTACTCCCTATCCTCCTCATTGTTGATCTGTTGTGTTTGTTTTACTAGTACTTGACACAATATTATCTTTCCACAGCACTGAAAAATAACTGAAGTATTTATTGTTTGTTATCTCTTCACCTTACTAAAATGGAAGCCCCAGGAGGTCAGGGATTTCGTCTGAAATACTCACTGATATTGCCTCAGTGCCTTAAACAGTGTCTGGCACATATATGGTGTTTGGTAAATTTTTTTAAAAAATTCATGAATGAAAATTGGAAGGAAAAAAAAAGGAAGAGGAATCTGATTGAAATTCAGGAAAATTATTTCTAATTTTCTATTTTAATTAGTATTCCCAGCACTTTGACAGGAGCATAACATTATACACTAGAAAGGTCTCAACATCTAATTATATTTGAAACTATAATCGTTAGCTTTGAGTTTTAATAACATCATTTGCCTTCTATTCTATTGTAACCAATTCCAAATAGGGTAGAACTTGAACTTATATAGGCAGAGAACCTCAATTATGTGTATCACCTTATTCAATATCATGAACTCTACAATATGCTGGACTTCAAAAAATTGGCTAATTATGCAAAATATCAATTTATGTGTTTGGTAATATACCAACAAGATTCTTTAGTTCATAAAACTTGTCTCTTGACATCCAGATCATCCAAAGCCCTGATACATGGCAATTAAAATTGAAGTGGAAGCAACTGGTGTAGATAGGCACCGGTTTTGTTACACCCAATCACTTCTTTCTGTATCGTGGTTATCCATACTTAAGGAGGTAAGATGGAAAATGTCTGCTAGCTAATAGGTAAGGGTTTTCTCAGATTGGAGTTCTAAAATTGAGAAAGTAGTTTCTCATTGGATAAACATCGTAAAATCGACCTTTATAGCCTTTTGGAAGATACATATGTATGTGTTCTTTTTAAATCTACAAAGGAATGCATTATATATGAATGAATGAATAAGAAATGAGTCTGCTCTGTTTCTTTCCATCAGCATCCACAATAACACTATGCAATCATGTCAACAGCACTAAATACTTAAAGATTATTTCCAGAACAAATGCTACAAGGTATTATTGTTAATCAGGTAATACTTCACAGTCTTTTAGTTCTGCAGAATCTGTTTTGTCGTCTCTCCCATATTCCTCTACCCAGAGCCATAATCTTGACCCAAGTCAGTAATGCAGTGAAGTGTTCAGAGGGTCAAAATATAGACCAGAGCATTTCTCGAGAGTGTGAAGAATCTCAAACAGTTTTCAAATGAATAGTTTTCACATTAACACTATCCAGGCCAGTATTGATTGGAGTGCATATTATAGCCATACCTAGGCCACACTACTGGAGAAGGATATGGAAAAGCTTAGAGGAAAAGTTTAAAAACTAGAAAAATTTATGAGGAAAAATGATTGAAACACAGTATTTATTGAAGTAACAAAATACCAGTCATCTGGAATCCAGGAATACTGTTGTTGCAATTCTTGTCCTGTGACCACCACCCCCAAAGCATGATATTAACCTCCTTAATGAGAGCTCAAGTTACCTGACATACAGCAGCTGATATACAAGTGAGCACCTCTGAATTTCTAGACCAGGACAATGCTAGAGTGGAAGAACCCTGACAGTCACCCTTAACTTTTTCTGACTAGTGGGAATCCTTAAAATAATGGTTCTCCTCTGGGTGTGATCTTTCCCTCTAGGGAACATTTGGCAATGTGCAGAAACATTTTGTTGTCGTAACCTAGGAGGAGGGGAATGTGCTATTGGCATCTAGTGGGTACACATCAGAGATGTTGCTAAACACCCACAGTATATAGCACAATCCCCACCACAAAGAATTATTCCACCTGAAATGCCAATTTTGTCACAGTTGAGAAAGCCCAGCCGATACAATATTGTGTTATTCAACAAGTAATCCACTCAGTTAGGAAACCATACTTTCTGCAGACCTTGTATTAGAGCAATTGTAAGGGTAATGTAGCAGTAGATGAACTAACCTCCATGTTTGGAATCACAGTAATTTACAGACAATGTATAAGCAATGAGAGACAGTCAGCTCACCATTCTCTAACCTAAATTTATCATTTTATTTTGAAAGACCAGATTTCATACAATTTGGGTATTTTGCTGAGGTTTCCAGTTCTTTTCAACATAAAACTTTGACCTCATGTAGCTGTCATTTGATAAATCTAGGACATTAGTTAAAATGTAATGGTGATGTCAATTCCCCCTAATCCTCAGCTTTTTAATGAGTGGCAAATGGAATATTTCACAGGGCCAAGTTCAGCCAATAGTTATGTGTTCTGACTTCTAGCTAACTCAAATATACTTATCAGAACCTGAGAATCAATATTTTCTGTCTTGTTCTGATTGATTTCTTTGATAAGCAGTTTTGCTGAGAACGTAATATTTGGATTTAAATTAACAACCACTTCCTGCATCCCACACAGTGATTAATTAACTAATCCAGACATTAGGTTGAGGACAAAGAGGAGACCTCTCTTGATGACATAAGGAGAATGCTGTAAGCCAGTCAGAACTTAATCCCAGCTTTACCACTGGTTGTGTGACCTTGGTAAAAAAATCAATTCAACCAATATTTACCTCTTCTTTAAGATGTGGATAATACTTAAATCTCCTGTGAGCTGTGAGATAAATGTTGGTGAACTAATTAATTTATAAATTACTAAATAGATTGCAAATAGCAAGCACTAACTCCCCTCATCTGTAATGGCTTCACATGTGTTTGAAAACTTATTATGAATTCAAGTTTCCAGCATGTAAGTGACTTTTCCAAGTCTAAATTGGTAACAAATGGTAAAACTAAATGAAGTTTCAGATTCTCTGACCACTAATCCACTCCAAAGCTCTTTTTGGGTATAATATTTTATTCCATAAATTTGTGCCATCCAAAAATCTTGCAATCATGTTTTATCTACTTCTGAATGTGCCATAATTATCCTGCACTGGCAAACATTGGATAGAGAGTCCTTTGGAATGTTATGTTGATGCCAAAATATAAGAATAATTTCTCTGTTTTTTACTGACTTCCTACTATCGTGCATTTTGATTACTCTTTACCTATTATTTATATATCTTACAATATGTCTAAAAAGCAATCAATACAAGATAAAGTATTCAACAAAAAATGTTATATATTACTTGCCTCACAGAGCAACACTCAGGAATTCACCAGAGTCCCTGGACTCTCCTGAGTTATGACTGGCACGCCTCTAACATTGCCTACTTTGAACTTCTGCTATGCAAATCTCTCCATGTACTTCAAGAAATTCCCACCATCTACCTATTGGTGAGGTCCCCCTTCTTATCTTCTCCACATTCTGAGGTTCAGCAGTAGCTATCTCAGTCTCAAGTCTGAGTTATTAGAAGAAACTTCTTGAAGTTCCCAAACCCTGAGTTAGTAGCAGAATCTTCTAAGAGTACAGAGCAGAGCATCCTCCTATACTCAAAGTATCATAGAAGAGTTGAGGGGGTGAGCATGGCAACAGTCAGGCTCTTTGAGGTTTCTCTATGTAATAGTAGCACAGTAGTACACCTACCACTTCACTATCCAAAGGATCAGTGGTTGACAGCTAAATCACACACCCCTCACATGGCCTTGTTACTCCTCCAATATCATAATAATCCTCAGAAAAAGTTTTCTAAACTATCAGTCCTATTCAAGAAAAATTCTGTGAAAATTGGGCCAAATAATGGAACCATAAATCCAGGCTTGACTGTCCCAATAAATTATTTCTTCCTGTGCCTTCACGGATGATTTTACTGGGACATTTGAAGCACCTATGTCAAGAGTTGCCAAGTAGTCACAATTTAAAAAAATTGCATTCTCTTGTGCAATTTTTAAAACAATTGTCTGTAACAATTTTGTTCTCATTGGAAATTGCATGTCAGATTATAAACAAATTAATGTTGAAGACATCACCAAGTATTTAGAGTTATTTTTGATCACATGATATTAGTGGTGGCCTTTGGGAAACATGCAGTCTATCACCTCTGTAATTTATTCTACTCTTTGGGTCCAAGACCTTTAAAATGCCCAGTATAGAACAATAAAAACAGTTTCACTCGATACAATTTTAATAATTTAATTCATATCTGTTTCTTTCATACATATTCATATGAAGACCACATAACCCCCAGAAAAATGGAACTTAGGCTATGAGTTGATTAGTGTATCAAGTGATTGTATCAGATGCATACAGAAATATGTTCTCCATGATCCGAAAAGACATTTTTTAAGGATTTATTTGTTCAACAATCTGTAACTCCTACATGCTACTGTAATAATCTTAAAAATAGTAAAGGCAAGCTGATAATTTTCACCTAATTAAAACATCTATGCAAGGTGGGAAAAGCCTATCATCTAAGATTCATTTATTATGTTGTCTCCTTTTCCCCAAGAACTCTTAGAATTTAAATGCGGCTTCTAAGAAAGCAAAGAGAAAAAAGAAATCCAAAATCATATGAGAAGCATGTGACTACCTTCCAATAGAGATTCTCTCACAATGGTCTTAAAAACATTTACTATGTTTGACATGGAAGAGGGGTGTGTGTGTGTGCGTGTGTGTGTGTGTATGAACACTTGTGAACACAAATTTACCAGTGTATGTAAAAGCTATCATCTTGTTGCAAAGAGGAGCCTAGTTTGCTGTGCTCTGTGGTTTGAGCATTTTACCAGATTTCAGGTGGTGGAAATCTGAGTCTCTGCCATTTAAGAGAAAATGAAGGAACTGTTTAATTTTGAGCCTAAACATTCTAGCAATCTTATTAATTTAGGAGCTATCTAAAGTCCCATAAATTATGAGATCTTTGTGGTACAAAAAAATAAAAAATAAAGCCAAATTCATTTAGCCTTCTACAGGACACCCCTTTGGATCATTCCTTACACCTTCGAAATGTCCAAGTCACTCTGGGATAGCTATTATAAACTGCCACTGTGAGATGACATTTAAAACGAATGAAAGCGATATAGACAACATCCTCTCTAAATAAACAAAATCAACCGTGGCTTGAAAACTGGTGTGGAAATGCTTATTTTCTGTCCTACCCTTCTGTGCATATGGCATTCTGGAAATTATAAATTCTGTTTCACAGAACTACAATATTTACTACCAGAGGAAAATAGATTATTAATTACAGCCAAAGGCTGCTTTGATTAAATATACAATTAATTAGCTATGCTAAGCTCATCCATCCCAGAGCTCCTAATATTTTCAGCCCGATGATTCTTCTAGTACTTTTAATTAAAATTGTTCTAAAAAGCCACAAGTTAGCTGCATGTGCACTTAAACTGAAGTTATCTCTTCAGTGTTTCACTGGTTTCCGTATGCCATGTAATTAATCTTTAGTGATTAAATGTACATAAAATCATCAGAGATGCAAAGTAATTTGTGCAGACATGGAACAATGGAGAGCTTTTACTGGGCCTTGGCAGGATTGTTTAATCTGCTGAAAATTATTTCAAAAGCATACAGATGTTAATTGCTAGAAGGAAGTAAATTTACCAAAATTCTTCCCTTTCTCACACTGTTCCAAATGAAACTAAATAGTATAGAAACATTTTTGTGGCAACTTAAATTTAAGACCGTGATGGCTCTATTTGGGAAGCTACACCCTTTCTGTTGCCCTTATTTGCTGAAGCAGACCTAAAGCCCAGAAAACAGAGTCCAAAGTGTGCTGCCGTGCATGCTGACCCATGATTGTTCATGGATGAGTCCAGATAGACCCACAGCCTTGAGAGGGGTTCTAGTCTCCATATGCTGCAGCTCCTCTTAGAGATGTTCTTCCTTTTTGAATCACTCATTGATTATATTCACTGGGATAAAAACATGAGAGAGTCATTTCTCCTGGTGCACTTTGTCCCATTTTATCCGGAGGCAGAAACAGCTAACCTCATTCTGCCAGACGTGGCCTAGACTGGGCCTTGGGTAGAGATTTGGTGAGGGAGTCATTTTTCTTTACCATACTTTTTTATAGATTTTTGGAAGTGAAGCTATCCTTGGCTGGCATCTTGTCTAACTTGTCCATTGAACAGAAACATATTTTCACTTTTATCTGGAGTGTTCTTAGCCTGGGGTCACAGGTTAAGATAACCATCCATACTTTATAAATGTCAGCAATTAATTTACTACCTAAACATAATCATATGTACTACTTACTAAAAAGAAATAGAAAAATAAATTCCCCACCCATTCTCTTGTCTGATTTTTAAAGCTTCTATCCTAAAACCCCTATTGATTTGTTTAGAAATAATTAATATTAATTTATGGAAAAATCTTGTTTCTTTTTTCATATAGTAGCATTGTGATCCTTAGTTATCTGTTGGTTTAAGTCTCTTAGTCTATTGAATGAACATGATAATTTCTGAACCTCTAATATCAGAGAGTACCGAGTAGGCAGAATGTGTGGCACATAGTAAGTATTCAACAAATTTTCTTATCATTAGTATCATAATTGCCAACTTTGAGATGCACTTAGAGAAAATCAAACCAATGAACTTACTGGGGCAAAGAATAAATACATAGAAAAGCATCAGTTGCGACTTTAAGTTCATCACTTCATTTTTGCCTTGTGTTCATTAGTTTTTCATTGCTGTGCCAAAATACCTGAGGAAAACAATGTTAGAGGACAAAGATCTACTTTGGCTCAAGATTTCAGAGGTTTCAGTCTATAGCCAGCTGGTTTCATTGTTTTGGTCCTGGGGTGACACAGAACATCATGGTGGAAAGGTGTGGCAGAGCAAAGCTGCTCACCTCACTGTGGCCAGGAAGGGGGATGGGGACATGCACTACACAAGGAAGGGCTAAGGATAAATAAACCATTCAAAGGCACACTCCCAGTGACATACTTCCTCCAACGAGGACTCACCTCTTAAAGCTTCCACCACCTCCCAATAGCACCTTAGCTGGGAATGAAGTCATCAAAAAAAAAAAGAACCTCTGGGGAACATTCTAGATCCAAATGAAAACAGAAATCTTTTTTTTTATTGATATAATACAAAATATTTCTTTTCCAAAACCATGAATTCAAGGAAGTTGGGAACATGGTTTTAGGAAGGTTAATGGGCACAAGTTCAAGTGGTTTTACTTGTGAATGTGAAATTTGGTGAATTTCCCTGGGGACTTCACCTTTTAAGTGTGGTTTCATGTCATTGACCAAGTTCAACAAGCATCAGAATTTATGGTTGAAAATGATGTAAACGTCCTACTTCTTCTAGGGTGATGACAGTTTGTTTACATTTTGGCTTGTCCTTTCAAACTAGTGTGAGATGCCTTTCATCCTACAGAATCTAGGTTAGAGATGCTGGTTTTGAAGAGACAGTTGTTTCTTGTGTTCTTGTCCTCAAGTTCTTTCTGTGTTAATCCCCATGTCCTAAAATACCTGTAGATTCCCTTTGTAAAATATTTTTCTAAGTTTATATCCCACATAATGCATAATTTCTTTGGTGAACCCTAGAAATCATAAAATGGTGCTTGTATGTGTGTGTGTGTGTGTGTTTATCTGAGAAAGAAAGAGAGAAAAAGAGAAAGAGGTTATAGTGGGACAGTAGTGGAACATTTACTACTTGGCTAAACAGATAATAGCCAGAAGAGCAGAGCTTCAGAATACTGGAAGAAATAGTTTTTGATTACTAAAATAACCACTGAAAAATGTGAGTCTATATAAGGGATATACATCGACTTAGAATGTCTTTGTTTTTATACTTAAAATTTAAATTTTACAGTTTATATTCCTGTACAATGTGGATTTAATTTAGAAATTGAGGCTGGATTGTTGTAGAATTGCTCATCTGATGACACCTGTTGGAATACACATGAATGAGAGCATCAAAGTACTCTTACAGTTTTCCCATTCTCCACACCATTGCCTTGACTCAGGCATGCACCATTTCTCCCCAGTATCTTCCTGAAATTACTTCCCTGATCCCTCCAGTTATTTCTTATCGCAGCCTTCAGAGTCATGTTCCCAACACCTAAATGAGATCATGATACTTTTTAAATGAAAGGTATTTAGAACAAATCCCTTACAAGTCCAAGGAGGACATTAGGATCTGTGTCAGAGTCTTGTCTTCAGCCTCTTTGCCTAGTGTTCTCACCCCAGCCCCTCCATACTCAGTTCTACCAGATCTCTCACTGGTAGTGAGAAAACGTGCTCTTTCATGCCTTTACCCTGGAATTTCTTTTCTTTCTCCCATCTTTGCTATTTATAAATCTCCTCATTTTCTAAGACCCACTTCCAGTTTTAAATTCTTGAGTCAGTCCTACTGGAGAACTCCCAGGTATAGTTAGCCCTTTGAACTTTCACAGAGTATTAACACCAATATTTATTGGTGTATTTTGTTTTTCCCTTGAAAATTGTAAAAGTAGATGCCTTTCCTGTTTAACCTGTTGTATATCCCCATTACAACTTTCAAGTGGCACTAAATTCTTACCTGCCTGTTTGGGGATGTGATGGAGAAAATAATGGCCAATGGTTTGGCTCACCTGCTGGTTTTTTGTGAGTGCTCACTCAATGCTAACTGGTATCATTGCTGTCACTGCCTGGACTGCACCTTGTGTCCCAGAGAGTGACCTAGTCTCTGTTGCTCAAGAGTTAGGAAGGGAGACAGAGAAAAAAATTTTATGTATGAACATACTACTGTGTCAGTTGCCTTAGCTGAATCATTTACTCGATCTTATCCACAACTCTGTGAGTGGGTGTATTAGGGTTCTCTAGAGGAACAGAATCAACAGGAAGTATGATTTTAAAAAGGGGATTTATTAGATTGGCTTACATGATTAGAAACTGGATAGTCCACAATGGCCATCTGCAACTGGAGAGCTGGAAGAACCAGCAGCTGTGCAGTCCAAGAAGTAGAAGCCCCAGAATAAGAAGGATCAACAGTGCTACCCTAGTCTGAGACCAAGGATTCTGGAAACTACCTGGAGAATCACTGGCAGAATCCACTTTGGAAGAGTGAAGAAGCGAGAGTCCAATATCCTCAGATATCTGCATCTGCTTCCTTGTTCTTCCAACTTTTATTCCATGTAAGCCACCATCCTATTGGACAGTGCAGGGAGGGTCTCCACTTCAGTTCGTGATCCCATGTTCCAAGCATTCCTATACACACCCTCATTGACACACCCAGAGGCCTCTTAATCATGGGCATCTCTTAACCTAATCAAGTTGACAATTCAAACTAACCATTAACAGTGGTTATTATTATTGTCTTTTCCAGGTGAAGATACTGAGGTTCAAGGGTTTAAGTGACTTAAAGTCAGACAACTAATCTTAAGAACCATGTTTAGACCCCAGTCCTGAATGAATCCACAGTTGTGCTCTTTTCTACTACAAGCGATAAGGGGGTTTAACAGGTCCTTCTTGCTCCTCATAGGTCATTTACGTAATGTTTAAATTAAAAGAATAGTATGAACAATTGGACTGCAAAATGGAACTGGAAAATGAATGCAATGCAGTTTGCAAGTAAATACATAATTTTAATGGCAAATACAATTATTTGTTTTAACTCTGGTCTTTATGGAGAAGTGTAAGAAAATTTATATAATACCTATTTATTGAAAGTCAAGTACTAAGCTCATTTTTTTAAGACCTGAAACTAAACAAAGCAGTTTCTTCTCATCCCATGCTGTTTTTTGTTTTGTTTTGTTTTAATTTAATTTCGATTCATTGAACACAAATGGAGTACAGCTATTGTTTCTCTGGTTGTACACAAAGTAGAGTCACACCATCTGTGCATTCATACATGTACACAGGGCAATGATGTCTGTCACACATTCTGTTATTATTCTTATCCCCCCACTCTGACCCCACCCTTCCCTTCCCTCTATGCTATCTATCCTTCCTCCATTCTTGCCACCCTTCCACCCTGCATTATGCATCATCATTCACTTATCAGAGAGACCATTTGACCTGGATTTTTGGGATTGGCTAATCTCACTTAGCATGACAGTCTCCAACATCATCCATTTACCTACAAATGCCATAATTTTATTCTTCTTTATGGCTGAGTAATATTCCATTGTGTATATATACCACAATTTCTTTAGCCATTCATCTATTGAAGGGCATCTAGGTTGGTTCCACAATCTAGCTATTGTGAATTGAGCAGCTATGAACATTGATGTGGCTGCATCACTATAGTAATCTGATTTTAAGTCCTTTGGGTATAGGCCAAGGAATGGGATAGCTGGGTCAAATGGTGGATCCATTTCAAGTTTTCTAAGGAATCTCTACACTGCTTTCCAGAGTGGCTGCACCAACTTGCACTCCCACCAGCAATGTATGAGTGTACCCTTGTCCCCACATCCTCACCAACACCTGTTGTTGCCTGTACTCTTAATAAAAGGCATTCTAATTGGGGTAAGATGAAATCTTAAGGTGGTTTTGATTTGCATTTCTCTTATAACGAGGGATGTTGAACATTTTTTCATAAATCTGTTGATTGCTTGTATATCTTCTTCTGTAAAGTGTCTGTTCATTTCCTTGGCCCATTTATTGATTGGGTTATTAGTGTTCTTGGTGTAAAGGTTTTTGAGTACTTTGTAGATTCTAGAGATTAGTGCTCTATCTGAAGTGTGTGTAGCAAAGATTTTCTCCCACTCTGAAGGCTCTCTCTTCACATTGCTGATTGTTTCCTTTGCTGAGACAAAGCTTTTTAGTTTGACTGTATCCCAATCATTGATTCCTGCTTTTATTTCTTGCACTTTGGGAGTCATGTTAAGGAAATCTGGTCCTCAGCCAACATGATGAAGATTTGGACCTATTTTCTCTTCTATTAGGTGCAGAGTCTCTGGTCTAATTCCTAGGTCCTTGATCCTCCCATGCTGTTTTATAGAATCATGTCAATCATTAAATTGCTCTCATAGATAGGGAACAGTGAATCTTCAGTGATTTTGTTATAACACATGCTTAGTCCTGTCTTAATCCTCTCTGAGTCCTCTATTAGTAATTATATGTCTGTAATTATGTGGTAAATTTTCACTTAACAAATAGTGATTTTTAGCACGTCTTTGGCACTGTGTTAAGTCAGCTTTTTTCATAACTGACCAAAAGACTTGACAAGAACTACTTAAGGGAGGAAAAGAGTCCATGGTTGGACACTCCATTGCAGAAACATCATGGCAGAAGGGCATAAGAAAAGAAAGCTGCTCAGCTCATGGCAGCTATAATGCAAAGCAGGGGGCAGACAGAGAGAAAGGGGCCTGAGACAAGACAAACCATTCTAGAATATGCCCCCAGTGACCTGTTTCCTCCAAGGGCCAAGAGCATATTTCCCCATGTTCCATAGATAAGAAAGATGAATAGCTCTAAATCATTAGTTGCCAGTTTCTTTTGTTAAAAAATCTGGATGGTTTCATTACAATGAAGTTTTTTCCAATGAATTATTTCAATTCGTTTTAACAGCATTTGCTCTATATATGCCTATGTCTTTACATCCTTGGGCCTGTTGCACAAAAATTTATGTCTCCGTCAGAATTTCTCATTAAGTTTAACATACTGGGATCTGATATGTCAAAACAGATAGGTTTATTAATAATCGCCTACATGAGCTTAGTATTATCTTAGGAAGTGAAAGGTCAGTAAGTAGTTGTTATCCTACCATTTCATCTGTGGACTCTTCTCCAAAGATTTTAAGTCATTATTCAATGCTTATAGAGTCACTTGAGATATAAAATGTCTTTTTATAATAATGAAAGAACTCCCACAATTAGCCAGAAGGCAGTCATCTATCTTCTTAAACAGCTCGGCTTGGAGAAGAACAGTATTTCAGGTGATATTCAGCAGATGAATTGTTATGACAATGATAAAATTGGTGATACCAATCTGTGTTTTTTGCTTGTACGGATATGTGTGCGTGCACAGGCACACACAAGGAAAATAGACATTCAGAGTATGGTAGGAATTTGCTTCTCTAAACATATGCAGAAACAGAAACAAACTCCATAGGAAGCTCTTCCTCCATCAATTCTTCATAATTATTTGTGAACTCTAAATGATTACAGCATGAATCCATTTTTAACTGATGAAAATAAAACAATATTTTTGGAATATTTCATTTTGATATGATTTTAGACTTATAAACCTTTAAGAAGCATACAACGAATTTGCATTCACTTAGATTCCTCCAGCTTTTAACATTAACACTTGTATTGGTTTTAGATCTTTCTCTCCTCTTCACTCATATTCATTCTCTCTCTCTTTCTCTCTCCCCTCTCCCCCAAGTAATAAAGGTTAACATAACCAGTAATAGACAAATAGAAATTGCTTGCTTCCTAATAGAGTAGACAGGGACACAACTCCACTTCTGGGGTGTTCTTGCCAAAATTATATAACCTGAACCCAAACAAGGGAAACACTAACAAACCTGAATTGAGGGATATTTTACCAAATTATGGCATCCATCAACTATACAGATATTTAAAATTTGCTATATGATCTCAATAAAAGTTGTATTTTAGTTTTCCCTTAAAATGTGTGACTTGCTAGTGCTAGGTGTGGTGGCACATGCCCGTAATCTCAGCAGCTCAGGAGCCTGAGGCAGAGGGATCATGAGTTCAAAGCCAGCCTCAGCAACTTATGGAGGCCTTAAGCAACTGAGACCCTGTCTCAAATGAAATATAAAAAATGGGCTGGGGATGTGGCTCAGTGGTTGAGCACCCCTGGGTTCAATCTCCAGTACCAAAAAAAAAAAAAAAAGGAAAGAAAAGTGTGACTTGATAAATTTGAGAAGCTAATAATTATATTGAGATGCAATTAATTTTGATAGTGAAGTCAATGTGCAAAGATGGCAAATTTCAGATTTAACTGTCTTTTTGATGTTTTCGTTTAAATCAGGGGAGTTTCATGTTGGGTTATATTAGTTCAAGGTTCTAGAAGGAAACAGAAGGCAAAAATGGTTTCATTGAAGAAAATTTGATATAATACAGTTTACATAGTTAGGGACAGAATGAGAGAAAGAGCTTAGGGAATAGCAATAGGAAGACCCTTTATTTGCTTAATTTTAGTTTAAATTGACAAATAGAATTTATATATATTTATGGGATATAATGTGATGTTTTAAGATATGTTTGCATTGTGAAATGATTAAAACATGGTAACCTATGAGATGGCTCACCTATTTCTGTAGTGAGATCATTTAATATCTAGTCTAATAGCAATTTTGAAAGATGTGATGCATCATTATTCAGTATGGTCACCATGCTAGGCAACAGACTGGGACGAGGTTGATGGAGAATGGAGAGATGCTCAGAGACAAGTCTTTATCACTTGTAGACCTAGAGTGGGACGGTGAGCAGTGATGTGAACAGAACCTAGCAAGCACTGGCATCTTGAAAACCAGATGGGGAGGGGGCTGGATGAAGAGCTCTAATGTGCTCTCCCCAGTGACTGAACCAAACCAGGTATATGGTTAGGCAATATGCAGTGGTTAGTATTCCAAAGCCCAGAGATGGGTAGAGAAGAGTGGGTTGTGGATCCGAAGAACAAACCAAGAATAGCCAGCTCCTATGCCAAAGAGGGAAACCTCTATGTTTTAAGGCAGAGGAACCTAAACTTATTTATAAAGAGATAAATAAACTATGTTGAATAAGTCTAGTTTATTTCTCTCATTTAGAAACAGAATATATCACAAACTGTTTCTTAATTACAGGAATAATTTATATAAATAAGTGCTTTTCAAATGTGTTAAATTTCAAACAGGAAAGTTTAAAAATGTGGCAGATGGATAAGAAAACAACAGAAAATGTAGAAGAGGGAATAAAAAGTGAGACAAAGAAACAGCAATAGAAAGAAAGCAATTGTAAAGGAGACATCTCCAAGACTTTCTACAGACAAAATTATAAATTGACTCAAAAACAGTTTTGAAAAGATCACAAATAATGAATTCATAACATTTTAACATGAAAAGTTAAAGGTGATTTTTGCTTGCATTTGAGGAATACACACCATGAAAATGTGCCACATAGGGGAATCAGGAAGCAGTACTTTGGACCACTACTATGACCTCAGTGCCACAATCCATTGGCTAAATGTCATACTTGACTTTCTAAATATCTCTCTGGGTTGCTGGGAGTCTTCAGTTCAATATTACATATATAATAATTTCTCACATATACTATTTTCTTAGGTTGAAAATGTTTATAATAGCATATAAGGTACCTGATAAGTGAAAATTCCAAATGTCACAAGTTAAATGTCAGGTGACATACCTAACCTATAGAAACATAAGTGAGGAGTCAGCCACACACAGAGTCAAGCAGGGCCCCAGAAGCTGTTGGACATGCAGTAAGACTGTATTCTAACAGAGGGATCCCACCCCACTTTGCTGTCTCTTCTCGGGGAGAACATGGTAATCCAGAGAAGGGCCTGCAGGAGGTTCAGGCAGCCTGGGCGAGAAGTCAGTTATTTCCACTTTTCTGGAAAAGACGGCTTGACACCTGCAGACTTTGGAGCTCAAGGAAGCAGCAACACCCTCATACGCGGGAAGATGAAGCCACACATTCCTCATTGTCCTTAAGGAGCCCAGAATCACTTCTGGATACATCTGCTCATTTGTCAAATTCAATAACTACCATATTCTCTTGCAAAAATCTAATCATCGCATTGTCAAAAGTAGTACAGAGGACTAAATTGACTCTGGGGTTGATGCAATTTAACATTTCTAATGTACTTATGCTCTTAAACTACTTAATGACCATACACCTACATACCATTGATTGTTTTGTTCATTGATAAATATTTTGAAAGGTCAAAGTTCATTTGAGTCCATCTAACACTAGGTTTTCTTCATGCAATTTTGCATAATTTCTGTTGTGCAAAAATTGTACATGAATTCCTTTTACTATAAATTATTTTTTACATTATGCAGTGTTTAATTTATATAACAGATGCCCACATAGAACCAAGTATAACAAACTTTAGGGAAATTTTTATGTTTAAATTCTTTAAAATTAACTTGAAAGTTGTGTAGAAAAATGTTTTAATAAATATAGAGTTTGGATTATTTTGAATTTCTTCCAACCAAACATTTGAGCAAGAATTTAAGTGTTTCTTTTTTCTGTGAAATGTTACTAAACCATATTCTGGCAAGACCTCTCTAATTTCTAGACAGAGAATTTGATCTGAATAGAGAATAGAGAATTGCATTTACTTTGAGACTTAAGGAAAAATTAATTCCACAGTTACTTTTGAGGATGGGACCTCTTATAAACAATTGGGTGCTTTGTCATGTCCACCCAGAATTATAATACTCAAACCCTTCATTCTTTTTCTCAATTTGAAATTGGGCTTTGCCAATTGGTGTCTATACTTACATGAAATTTTCTAATATTTATTTTCCATTGGAAGCCATAGATACTTGGAAGCCCTTAGTTTTCATAAGAGGCATGGAAATTTGAAAACCCTCATCATTTCCAAACAGATCATTAGAAATGGCCACTTACTGCAGTGACTTAGATATTCATGTACCTGTTTGCACTTCAAAAGGGGGAGTGGGAAAGCTTGTTGGATTTCTGCTATTTGAAAAAAAAAATTCATGAGATTGGATTTGGAGGAATAATCAAAGAGGAACAGCTCATATCCAAGCACAGACTATCATTCACTGAGGATGTCGGGATGAGTGGCCCAGTTTTTGTGTGTATCCAAAAGGGTAGATTATTCATTAAACAGAAGCTTCATCAGACATTGCCATAACACGGTTTACATATGAAAGGCTATATTCTTTACTTAACATTCACAAGTTGCTATGGCTTAATTAGCCCATCTGCCACAACAAATGTATTCACACATCTTTAGCACTGATTGCTGAAAAGTGACTGTTTTTTCTCTATCCACTTAAGATTAAACCATTAGTATAATGGAAAATAATAACTTTTTAGAACCAAGATGCTCAGAAAGTGCAAGACCTCTCAGATAATGGTCTCCCATGATCATTTTTTCTTTTAGTGCCCCATTGCCTGTGCTTGCTGGTTCATCTGAATGTATATCCTGTGACTGCTTCAAGGTGGACAGGATTAAGACCTCTCTCCTCACTTGCATCCAACCCAAATTTAGTTTGTCTGAAGACAACTGCATCTCACTATTTATCCTAGAATCTCTATAATCAGCATCTCTCTTTTCTCATTTTTACTTTTGCCAGTTCCAATGCTCTATTTTTGCATAATGTGTTTGTTTTCTGATTTATCCTGATTCAGGTTACTTAATCACCTTCCCCCTCTGGGACTGCTGGCCTCTTATCAAATATCAATCACACCAATCTTTGTAGTTGCACTCTAGCTGCTCAGTTGAAATAGAACCAAATCAGTTTGTGCTACATTTATCAAAATTCCAGATGTAGCAATAGATAGAATTATATTATTCATGTTTATCATGACACTCTACCCTCTCTCTCATTCAGTTTAACAACCTCTTTGGGAAAAAGCATCTTTCCTTATAGCGTACTTACACTGCCATCCTTCATGAAACTCCTGCATGTATACTTCAAACTTAAACTCCTTAATACATTTTTTAATCATCTCATTCCACCAGTTTTGCTCCCAATTCTCTTCTCTGTTTTTTCCTTCCTGAAAATCAACTTCTCTGGACTCCTCTAGCATAAAATAAATAAATAAATAAAATTTAAAAAGAAGCAACTTCCTACCTTTCCACTTTTTACTGTATACCAATAATAGTTGGATATACACCCTTAACTACCTTGTGGAACACCTTTAATAGAAGAAGGCTTCTCCACCTCCAGTCTCATTCATACAAAATCAAATTTGACATTTAGACATAGAAAGAATAAGAGAGTAGGAGAAAAAAGACAGGGAACAAGCACAGTGGTAAAAACATGGAATGATATGAATATGGCACCATAAAATCCAAATTCCTTATTGGTTTAGAAACTAGCCACTTGAAGAAATGAAGTTTTACCACTAAATTATTTGTTGGCTTACTATAGAACTTTCCTATAACATTAGGTATTCTTCCAATGTTGTTATTCTCCCTAACTCTAAGTAAAGACAACTAAGTGAAGTCAGAAAACCCCAGTTAATCTATTCTTTTTTTGTGTTGTGAAAGTCATAATTTATAAAATGATGACCTTTTTCTAGGCTAACGCTATGTTGATGAACTTCAAGTGAAGTGAAAAAAAAAAAGAGTGTTTAGTATTAACAGTGCTTACATTTTCTAGGGGATCACGTGGGGCAGCAGAACCTTTAAAGGTCATAGACTTCTTTACTTTGAGAGATATTAAATAGCTTATGAAAATAGAGGTCAATGGCATGGTAACTGGAAGAAAAGAGCAGTCCCCAATTGGGAAGGAGTATATTTGAGATTACATTTCCTGTCCCTTTTTAAGATTATATTTGACTGTCAGAGCAGAGAATGAAATTTGCATAGAAATGCCATCATCAGAAATGAATGGACATAGGTTATAGAATCAATTGCTATTAATCATATGTATGATGCTAATTGTCTGCATATACAAAACATTGTAATAAGAACTAATGATTTTTCAGCCTAAAATACTTTTCCTGAATTTTTTTTTGTTTCTGCAGAAATTATTGTTCAATCTGGATTTGTCAAAAAATAATCTTACTTGGCATATAGGAACACAAAATAAATAATCGTTACCAGTAGGAAACTTAATTTTGCAAAAAGTGTTCTTGCTTTGAAGGGCACTAAAGTAAATAAGTGTACTGAATACCAAGACTAGATTGACATATAGGCAAGGTTCTCAGCCCACTAAGGGGAAAAAATAGGTTCACGACATTGTCTATCTACTATTAATTGAAACACTTTATCCACTAGTAAGGTCTAAGGTGTGATTGGAAGAAATCCTGGCCACAAATTTTCCCTTTACCCTCAGACAATGCTTAAAGTTATTTCAAAATGGGCAGGCATTCCCTTAGTTCATTCTGCCATTGTT
This sequence comes from Glaucomys volans, assembly GCA_020662805.1. Lineage (NCBI taxonomy): Eukaryota > Metazoa > Chordata > Mammalia > Rodentia > Sciuridae > Glaucomys > Glaucomys volans. The sequence goes on along the minus strand of JAJEJO010050702.1, from coordinate 3,024,149 downwards.
AGGGGTTGTTCTTGATGCAAGGTTTTAGGAAAAGGTAACTTACCGACAGATTCAGCAAATGTTAAATAGTTGGTAGATTATGACTGAGAGTTCTTTTCAGAGAGGGAAGGATTTGGAACACTGCAGGAGTGGATCTTCATTAAACTGAAGGGACATCATGAAGCTGAAGGCTGGGGACAATAGGACAAGCCTGTCTTGCTGCACCGATTCAGCAGTCTTAACTACCACTTTGTCATCTTCAGTAATCTGGAATTGACAAATATTAACCACAATGGGAAAAAGGGGGTTGATATCATTCAACTCAAGAGGCTAGATATTAGCTTATACTTTTTCATTCCGGGCTTTCTTTTCTAATTTGCTGACTCCATATCCTCAGGAGAGACAATGGTGGCCCTGTCCCAGAGCACCTGGCATGCCTCCAAGGAAGAACGACCATGTTGTAGGTATCCTGTGTCACCATATCCCATGGGCCTAAACTAAACATCACAAGGTGGTGTCAATGAAAACTGACAATTTTTCAAGCTTAGTGCATGGAGGAAAGAATTGGTAATGGAGTGCACAGACTAGTGAATGCATGCACACTGTTGGGCACCCACTCAGATATCTACCTGAGAGTTCTTACCAGTGATCCAGGGACTGAACTGGGACTGATTTTGTGCCATAGAAACTTAATTGCTCATTTTTGGAAGGCACATTAACTCTTTCAGGGTCCATTGAGTAAATTAGATCCTGCAGGTCATTAAGCCTGTCTCTATATAACATGCCCATTTCCACCTGGCATTGTGTCATTTACCCCCCAATGCCCCATACTTTCTCTGAGCACACACATACCCTTTGTGTACTCAGGATGAGAGAATGTGCTCATCTGAATATCAGCAATAGTTCTACAACTGCACACTGATTTCCCTTTCTTCTTTTTAGGAACCCAGGGATCTCTAAGGGTTCGCTAGTGTGTAACAGATATCAGTGTTTAACCAATAGGCGGGTGGCTTAGTTATCTGTCTAGAAATGTTATAGTTCCCAGGGTACTGGGCACAGGACTGGGTCACCAAATCTCGCTTTGTATTCACAAAAGCCAACATTAGGATAGGAGTCATAAAGCCATATCAGGATTCTAGATTCCTTTATTAAAACATAACTTCCACTAGGCTGTGTTATCAGGACTTATTTTAGGAAAATAAATGGACAACTATTTGAAAGCAGTCTGTGTTGCCCCTGAGAAATGGTTAGGGAAAGTGTGCAGATGGTTTGGGTGCTACAAAGGCTGGGGAATATCCCTAGCTCTCAGTAGGCAGCTACTGAGAGTCACACAAAAAGAATAATTTTTTTGTGTGAGAATCACACAAAAAGAATAATTTTTTTCTCTCCTAAATGCCAGTGGTTGTGCCCTGCCGTGGGGCATTGACCAAGAACAGATGCAAACTTCACCTCTTTCTCTGTTATGTCCAGGGCTGCCTTGGATGGTCATAATTGGTTATAAATTGAAACAGGTCAGGATCCAAAGGGACTCCAAGGGAACTGTTTCAGAGGTGTTCAGAGCAGCTCTTCTTTCATGTGCTAAAAATAAGCTGTGATCTTGTTAAAATGCTAGTTCTGACCCAGTAGGTCTGAGTCTGGGGTAGGTCCAGGGATTCTATAAATGTAAAAATCTCTTCAGTGATTCTGATGATGCTGACCCATGGGCCACACAGAGCTGTGAGGATTTAGAATAAAATGCATGTGAGCAATACCATAGTCTTGCTAAAAAGATGAATATGAAGGAAATTTGATAATATTCTCAAAAAGCAGATTTCAGACAAGTAAAACTTTGATTAAATGCTGAAAATATCACTAGGTGATTAGTCAATTATTTTTAAAAAGGATATACTTAATTTCTACCTATCTTGAGGTTTTGGTGAACATCCTCTGATACTGATGTGTTATTTTAATTTGTAAATCTTTACTAATAATCGTGATGGTATTTTATTAATCAACTCCAGATACTTCATAAAGTTACAAAAGTAATTGTTTTTCTAATCTTCACTTCTTCATGTTGGAAAAGAGTTTAATAAATGTCAATGTCTAATTAAATATTCCTTTACAAAATTCCTACCAGAGCTGGCTGAAATCTCCCCTCTCCACTGTTTCCTAACATGTCATGGTGGCCCCCATTCTTTCCTCCAAGATGAGCAATGTCCTTATGTCCTCCTAGGTCAATGGGAAAGATCTCTCAAAGGCCACCCATGAAGAGGCAGTGGAAGCTTTCCGAAATGCCAAGGAGCCCATCGTCGTGCAGGTGTTAAGGCGAACTCCTCTCAGCAGACCCACCTATGGAACAGTCCCTGAAGTACAGCTCATGAATGCCAGCACCCAGACTGACATCACCTTTGAACACATCATGGCCCTGGCCAAGCTTCGGCCACCTACTCCTCCAGTGCCAGACATCTGTCCATTTCTGCTGTCAGACAGGTATTTCTCTGTCATTTCTCTCCACGCCCTATTTGTTGTTGTTTGCCATTTAAAGCAAGTGTTGGAAAGAATCAGTTATCCCAGCAAGCTGTCAACTATGGAGGCAGGCTCCCAGCTCTGTTTGGAAAATCTCTCCACTGTGCCTGCCTCCGGCTAGTCCTTAGCTCTCCCTGCTAGCTGCCCTCCCTGGCCCACACAGTTGCTTCTCCTCGGCCATCATGCTTTCTGAGGTACAATGAAAACTTTTGGCTCTGATTAACTCATCTATATACTTCCAGCCCTCAAAAGCCTCACTGTACTCATGAGCACTGGTCAGGGAAATAGCTTTTCTCACCAAAGCTGCCAAATATCTTATTAAGACTCAGGTGGAAGTGACATGTTGGCACTCTACTCTCCTCTGTGGGTCGCCACTCTCTCTCCCTTGCTTTTCCCTTTAAAAGAGAATCTAGAAAATTAATTTAATTAAATTGCAATTCTCCAAAGAAACCAATTACCCAATATATTGAGATGTAAACAAAGGGTCCTGGCTGTCAGTAAGTACAGTGCTAGGAAATAAGTAGTGATTAAAGAATATTTCCTTTCTATTTTTACCTTGTTTAAAGGCAGTTAGATTTTAATTCAAATACTCTTACATGTATAGCTTTGGAATCGTATTTTGACCTATACATTTTGTTCTGTGAGCTTTTAAGTAAATATTCAAAGATTACCAAGCATTTGATTTATAAGAGCAGTCATCTCTTTAGACTTCATTTTTATTGCCTTCTCTAATCCATTCTTTACTTTGTAAACATAACTGATCTTGCCACATCCCTGCCCTTTAGTGTCCTCTATAAGCTTGTTTCAGTGGGTCACAGGTGTGCATTTGAATCACCTGGGAACTTTGAGAAGCCTTTATCGATGTTTTATCCCACCACAGGCTAATGACATAAGAATTTTTAGAGTGGCGCCCAGGCAACAAAAATTTTCAAAAATCTGCCTAGGTAATTGTAATGTGCAGCCAGATTTTGGAAACCACTCCTTGAGACTTCAACTTCCAGGAGGGCTGGGGATTTGTTTGCATGTCACTCCATCTACTGATGCATGTAACTATGTGTTGTGTGTCAGGCATGGGAACTAGGTACCAGATATAAAAATATGGACAAAAATAAAGACCCCTACATGTACAACTAGTTAGAACAAATAAAAAATTAATAAAAAAAAAAGGCATTGGGAAAGTGAGCTATGGCCTGTGCCAAACAAGTGGCACCCCTGCTATGAAAAAAAAAAAAAAGAATAAAGCCCCTACTTCTTGGAGTTTATGTTCAAGAGGAGGAGAAGAACAATAAGCAAGCAAGCAAACATATAATATTCATTAGCGCAGCCTGACACAAAGTAGCTATGCAATAAATACTTTCTTAAATGAATAGTAATATTTAACCTTTATTAGCCAACTTAACACATTTTAGGTAATATTGCAAGTATTTTATATTTATTGCCTCATTTAGGCCTCACAACAACCTTATAAGAAAGAACATTATATTACTATCATCCCCACGTCACAGATGAGGAAACAGATATTAGGTAATCTGGCCAAGATCACATAGTAAGGAAGAAATAGAGCTGGGATTCTAAGCCTAAGAGGTCTGACCACTGTGCCCACTGCCTTGACCTGGGCACTGTGCTGCTTTCCTAAATCTTGTAGCTCTTAGCTTAGAGGCAACCTCTTGCAGCAGACTTCCTGGGAATGCAGTAGGTCCATCACCATTATGTGCTTGCACAGTTCCTGTATTTTCCTTTTAATCATTGTTCTGAAATTGCTACTGTGTTGCTTTACACAATTAATTGGAAGAAAATTGGATTTTGTGCACCAACATATTTCCAGCACTTAGCATAGAGCCTGGCATCTGGTAGACACTCAGTAAGCACTTACTTAATGAATAAGGTGTTCCTCGTGATGAAGCTCCGTTCTTACTAACTGAAAGACCAGGAAAACATATCAAATGCCCCAGACAGTGAGCTCTGATGTTCTCCCAGCTCTATGGGACTTCTCAGAGTCAGTCCAAGATTCAAGCAAGGAAGTTCTACCTGGTACAGCAGCAGAGATGGTGCTCTGTGTTGCATGTGATGCTTTTTCTATTTTTGCTTAACCCTATATGGAACCAACAGCCACAGAGGTAGTGAGAAGGTGCTGATAGAATATCTGCACCGACCCTTGGAGAGCATCAGGATGCATTTCTTTCAGCCAGCAAAAAGGAACTAATTTATACTACTAACTCAAGTTTTTCAAAAATGTCCACAATGGCAAGGTTTAGAGTTCATACCTGCAACCAGCGTTTCAATTTGATAAGAAATTTTTAATGACTTTTGGAAAAAGAGATGGCCTTTACCCTTTTGGGTTAAACTATGCTTAGCCTTCATTTGGTAAAATGTATAGTATCTATATAAGAACATGTAGTAATTCAAAGATCACATCCATAAATTATTTTAAATATTTCCCAAACTTGAATGATACACAAAAGTCATGCCCAGGTTCCCCCACTCCTTTTACTTATTTTATTCTCTTTGTCACTGGGAAATATAAGAAAAAGATTATGAAACCTGTGGCTTATAGAAGCTTCCAGGGAATTAAACCCAAGGAGTACTCTTAACTATCTGTGCATGTGCCCTTTATCAAAGACAGAAAAACGTGGGTTATGAGGGCAAAAGAGGAGGCATGTCTTAAGGAATGGAGGGCAACGTGAGTATATTCTATAGTCTGAAAAATATGAGCTTTTGAAAATGGCTTTCAAGAAACAGTTTGGGGCTGTAGATTCTGAAACTGGTAGTGCTTTGCTCCAAAATATACCCCTTTGGATAGACTGCAGTGTCAAATGCCACATACCCATGTGTAGAACAGGTCACACTGGTGGAATGGAGGCAGGCCAGAGTATCACTGAAGCACCATGCATCCTGGAAGATTTTCCATCAGTCCCTTCTCAGAATTCCACTCCACCCTGCACCCTTCCTATTAGTGTTCTCTTGGAAATAGCAAATTGATGGACTTCATGGAGATGAGAGAGAAAAGCAATTGCTTTTTCTAAACTGTAGTCTGTTTAAAAGTTGGCTCACTTAGATTGTTATAATTTTTATTCCAAAGCAGAGAAAACTAAAGTGAAATCTAAACTTGGTTTTAATCTTGAAAACAACCCTTTTGATCCGTTCCTACCATATTGTTGCATTCCCCATAGCTGCCATTCTCTTCATCCGATGGACCATGAATTTTATGAGGACAACGAGTATCTTTCCAGCCTGCCTGCTGATGCGGACAGAACAGAGGACTTTGAATACGAGGTGAGATCATTTTTAGACCACTTCACATTCCTTCATGAAGTTAAGGTTGAAAGGTTTCGCATAACGAAGAAACTAATGTATTACCAGAAGAAATATCTTGTGTATTACATATCTAGGGTAAGATCTTTTAAATAATTTTTTAGCTATTTTTTTCCATTTTAAGTATATTGGAAAATATTTTTATGGTATAAGCTTGAAAATAACTTGTCTGTATTTTGTTGCCTTTTATGTGCAATTTTATAGCAGCTGCATTTTTTCTTCTTTCTGTAATATAAGCAGATTTCTAAATAGAGTTTGGAAAGATAATCATATTTAAAGTCAAAATTGTGCTTACTATTTTTATTCGTTCTCCAGTATTCTGATTTTAATCAATAAAATAAATTTTATTATATTATATCATCTTTCACACATTCCATATTCTCAACAGCAGTTTCCTGGCATTTTAGAAATAGAAATGGCCTGCTTGCCTTTGTTGTTAACTTGTTTGGCCTTCTCATGTTTTAGTGGTGGAGTGCCTATAATGCAACATGTAATACTTCAAAAGGTCCGTATGCTAATTATTTTAAAAGCTTTCACAAAAGTTAAAGGATTTGTCCTAATATTTCCTCTGCTTCTGCGGTCTATAAATCTTTGAAAGGTTTCAGACTACTCTGACATTTGGAAATAAAATAGATTGAAGAGGTAAAGAAGCTTTGGTAAATAGGCGGAGAATCCAAGATTATCTGCCCTTTGGATGCTTCAGATGATGTCATACAAGTTCAGCAAAGTGTTCTTTTCCATTTTACAACCAGGAAATCCTGAAATCTCCTCTCTTAGGAGAATCTGAAATCAAATAAGGCCAATTCATTGAAGCTCGCCTAAAGCAAATAAACGTTTATTTGAAATCATCCCCCTGCAAAAGCCATTGCTAGCAGTTACAGAAATCATTATTTCTTTATAGTCAGAATTTGGAAGGAAGTACAGTGACACCTAACATCTGAGTACATGGTTTTGTTGACAGTGGTGATATTAATTATTTTTCCTCTTTATTATTAGGTTGAAAAGTTTTATTTTCTAAATCTACTGAAGAACTGGCATGCACTAAAATATCCATTTTGTCTACCTTCATGCAAAATAAATCATGAAATTAAGTCACTTATCCAAATAACTCAAGGATAGATTCTGTTTCCTTCAATTAATGAAAACTTAGGGTTTAGGGACTGGAATTATCTAGATTGCCCCAACTTTTCATTTAGTTTGTGCCTTGAAGTTCTTTTAAAATATGTTCCTGTTCTGGGAGAGGGCATAGGAGAAAGACTTATTTAAGATAAGCAGGTTAACAGGAAAAATGCGCTGAATTAACCAGTATGTCATAGAAATACAATGCAGACAGATTTTCTTCAACTCTATAAAGCTTATTGTAGCTGAACCACATCCTTTTTTTTTGACCACTATGAATCCTTAGTAGACTCTCCCATCAGGGTGATGACAGTGAGGAGCACTCAGACAAGCTCACTATAGCCTGTAATTCAACTAATCACAGCATCATAGTCATTAATTTGCTTCAGCTGTGATTTTTTGTTGCCAAAGGCACCTTTCGGAGTTATTGAAATAATGAATGTTCCCATGAAATTTAAATAATGAAGGATTTGCTATGACAGTCTTCAATCATGAGAAAGGATGCATTATGAGAATACCAGACAGGTTAAAGGAAGGGGTAGGGACAGGGAGGATGCCCCAGGGGCAGTTCACCAAATGTAAGAGAATCTACCTAGTGCTCTTCAGCTTGTTACAGTTACATGATACACCCATAGAGTGACACATGTCATCCCACATGACTGCGACAGATTATAAAATCTCATCAGTCCACTACCATCACCAGAGTCTATAAAGGACACTACTCTAAGTGGGGTGATCACAAATTGCTGATCCTATCTTTATGCTTGGCACATCACTATTGCATGAAGAAGCAGACTGAAGGAGTGTTTCTGTGACCAGCTGAGATGACCCTAGCTCCTCTGGGAGCTTTACCATGACCTTGTAACTGGGGGTAGAATGGATGAGCATCTTCAGGGAAGACCAGTTTTGTGCCATTTGAAGAACATTACAAGAAACTGAATTGTGGTGGTCAAGCAGAGTTTTGTCTTCCTCCTTCACCTAAACATTAACACATATCAACCTGACAATTGAGGAAATAGAAAAAAAGACTCCTTTTGTCGTCTACTTTCAATCCTTTGTATCATAATTATTGAATGAGCACCTAAAAGGCACAAAGAACCTATCAAAGAATAGATTGATGCCACTTCTGCCCTAATGTAGCTAAACTTTTAGAGGAAGGGATGGACAATGAGCAAATAAAGACCTACTGTTTTAGACAGTGACAATTGCTAATGGAGATCAATAAGCATGTCCAACAGAAAAGGGAAATCTATGGTGGCAGGACGGGAGGTTGCTATCTTACACACAGTGGTGGGAAAAGTCTTCTCTCAGGAGAGACATAGGAAAGTAATAGATGGAGCCATGTGGAAAGAGCTTTCCAGAAAGAGGGAAGGGCAAATATGAAAGCCTGAAGCAGGAAAAGGTGGTGAGCTCAGAAAACAGCAAACAGGTAGGGTATTCCAGCAGCACAGACTGGGCAGAGTGGGAACAGGTGTATCTGTGAGAAGGAGTCTACTCTGAGGTTTTTGGTTTTTGCTAGGACATGGAAGGTGGCTAGAGCAGATCAGGGTCATGTTCTGACTTCGCGCAGTACTGCTCTGGCTGCTGGGTGAGCTGGACAGAAAGGAAGCAGGGCAGTCAGATGAGAGGGAGAAGAGGCTTGGACCTGGATAGTGGTGGTAGATGGGGTGACACAGTTTGGAAAGACAGCATATCTACCCTGGCCTAAGGGTGGTGCCTATATGTCTGAGTTTCCATTTTTTGCCTCATAACTTTAATAGAGTTTGTGGTATGGTGTTTTTTCTTTTTCTTTTCTTTTCTTTTTTTTTTTTTTTTTTGGTCTGACTTTAAAATATATATATCATAGAGCAAGGTGTCATAGAGCAGAGTGAAAGATAGCTTCTGGCATCCCCTGGAACTATCATAATAAACATGCTCTTTAATAACCACATTTCTGAACTTGCTAAAATGCAAACTATACAACTACATAGGCGCCTTTTTAAACACCTACTTATCAGTGACTCAGTGAACCAAAGCTGATCTGTCTATCTTGTGAATACATATTTAGGGACTTTTAGCACATGGATTATTGACCCAGCAGACCAAAGAAAATCTGACTATCTTGTAAATACATATTTAGGGACTTTTTAACATGCAGATTATTACATTGATAGACTGTAACAGCTCCCTTCAGAGCCATGATGGACAGCAAATGCTTCTTTGGAGATATTATAGTCCATGTGTCAATGTTATGGTGACTCTGGTGTGCTAGGGACCTCAATGAAATTTTAATGACACACATATCTCAGCATGACCTATAACTACTTTTCCTAAAAAAAATATTTGACTGGGTTGAAAATTTCCCCACCAAGTGCTTCAGGAAAGTCTCAGAGGACCAGTCTACATTAAAAGACTCACAGCTTGAAATTTGTTCTCTTTAAAAAATGATGGCACTTGTTCTCTAATTAAAAATGATGAATGATTTTAATTTTACTTTTGAGAGGGAAAAAATAAAAGTATCAAAATTTAAACAATGCACCCATCCTAAGAGTCAGGAGTCTCCCCGCTACTGGGGTACCACTGGGGATTAGCTTCTCCTGTTCTTTATTTTCAACTTTGTTCATTTTTTCCCCCTAGAGCCAGCTAAAGGTTGAAATAAATCATAAATAGCCCTTAGCAAGTCAGAGGCAGACCTCAAATCCAACCTCTACCAGAAATAATTTAAAGGGAAAGGCTTCGAGAAATATAGAGCTCTTTCGTCCAACTCCTAATAAAGATATGTTATTCCAGCTTCTTCCTGGAATAAAGGAAGAAGCTGAATTTTTTTCTGCAACATTTGCCACTAACTTTCAGAAATTGGTCTTGATGGACAAGTGAGAAGCCAATAGTGTCAAATTTTACTAGTAAAAAGCATCATGTTTACCAAGACAAGCTAAAATTAAAGCAACATTTCTGGGTCTCCAAATTTTCATCACTTATATATGCTACATCCCCTGAAATCAGGCTGAAGTAACATCTCCAAGAACCTGAATTAAATACCCTTTATGTGTCCATTGTCATAAAAATGAAAGCAAAAGGAATTTTGAAATTATTTTGAGCCAGTGTTAAGGGTAGGAGGGAGAGGACAAGTATATGTCAGAGTTTCATGTACATGTTAAATGAAAGCCAAACACTTAGGCCAGCATCATAAATAGAAATGAGCATTTAGCATATTAATTAGCTTCCTCTTGGCAGTCCTCACACAGAGAGTAAGTAAACCCTTGTGCTGTGCTGAGAAATGTCATTTTTCAAAATGTATTTCTGTCACTGGATCCATGGAAATATGTACAAAATATTTGTGACAATATAAGTTTATAATCTCTCCTGCATGTAGAAAAGAGAATTATGGACCAGGAAGATTTTCATTGAACATATACACACATGCAAGTGTATACAAGTAGATAAACTTAACTAGGTTCCATACTTTTTTTGAACTTCATGACTTATGAAGCTAACATAGAGAAAAATCTCTCCCGTGTGCACGTGTGAAGCTACAGGGATCTTTCTAGTCTCTGGAGACAGAGGCTCTACCTGCATTCTTTATCATTGTATCACATCCTTGTTTCTTGGTGGGTGGAAAGATGATGGATTTACTTCTTGATGAAGGAATAAATGAGAATCACCACGACTATATGAAACAACTTCTGAGCTGCTGACTCAGTCCCTTTCCCTTTTTTTTTTTTTTTTTTTGTATAAGGGAATGGGAAAAGAACCTCGGGCTACCATCCGTTACACCAAATGCCCTCTGCCTTTCCACTCAGGTTTCTGATCTTTGAGTCAGGGGTTTCAATACTAGTGCTACGTTTGTTTCAGTTAAATACTTGTAAGGAAAGGGTCAAAGTGGTAAAAGATGGGGAGAAATAAGTGAACTAGGATATTAATGATCTCCATAAAAATTTGTCTTCTCATACCTGGTATAAATTTGACATGCTGTCTAATTGATCAAGAGACTGTATATTATCTACAAGTTGTGGTCCATAGTAGAGAAAAGAGAAAATAGTGTATAAAGCGAGAAAGATATGATAGACACAATTTTTTTTTAGTTTACTGTTTTAGTCTCTTTATTTCTATTTGTTAGCTATATTTTACAATTATTAATGAAATATCTAAAACAATGTTGTACTACTTATTGGGGTAATAAAACCATCCATTGAAAAACCCACCTTAATAAGTATCATTCTTTGGGGGATATTTACTGAATTGAAAACAAATCTAGATGAAGGTGAAAATATTTTTATTGCTTGAACACTGAAGATAGGAAGTTATTTTGTCAACATGGTGTTGGTTCCTTGGGGTGTCTGTTAATGGCACCACCATTTTCTCAATTAGGTCAGTTTTCAGTTTTCATCATGGAGCCCAAACCATGATATTCATTATCATATTTTGGAGCTTGTATTTATTGCCAGGCTCTCTGTGACACATTTCTGCTTCCCATTCTCCACAGTCTCTCCTTTGTCCCAAACGCTGCTCTACACCCTACCTTTAGGGAGGCTTTTAGTCTCCTGTGGCCAGTTCCTAGTCTCTGTCGTCATCTTCTGCACCACTGCCAGACCAAAACCCAAAACAAACAAGATCAAAAACCCTTCCCCAATGCACTTCTCATTAAATCATTCCCTGGTTCATCATCTTGTATGGATCGGTGCCTTGAACTACCTCAAAATTTCTCTCCCTGGCTTTGCAGTCCATTTGCACTCTGTCCCCACCCTACCTTTGTAGGCATCTTGAGGCCTGACTCTACAGCTCTGTAACCCAGAGAGGAAACTGCGTGCTTTCCTCCCTTTATGCCTTTGCTTATGGGCTTCTTCTGCCCCTGACGCCCCCTTTTGACAATCTCTACCATCAGTCAGAAATGGATCCAAGCATCATTTCCTCAAAGTTGTTCCACAATGTCCTACCAAACTTATAATGCCATCTTTCCCACCACTGAACTCCTACACCACATTCTAAGTAGTTCCTGGTTTTTAGATTATGCCCTGGGTGATAGCCATTTAGCTACTTGCCATTTTTTCCTTCCTTATAGTTTGTCTTTCTTAATAGACATGACCACCTCTAATTATTTTTACATCACTGGGAGGGTCTGGCATATGCCCTGGCACACAGGGGGTCTTCTGCAGCATTGCCATGATGAATGAATAAATTATTGGCCAACTGCTCTTATTTTGTAAGTATACTGAAAACAATTTCAAAGTATTAAATCAGGAAAAAGAAAGCTGATGAAGAATAACAATTTGAAATCAAGTATGAAAGTCATAGTTTCTCATATTAATTCAATTAATCTAATGATTAGAATAAGCAGATATAAGTGTATATTCATGCCAGATCATAAAGGAAGAAACTTGAGATTTTTTGTTACTATTTTAACTAGAAAGATGTATATGTTTCACTCCAAACTCGTAAGCTGGTGAATCCTGATAAAGAAACATTCTAATTTATGTAATTGAAAAATAACCAGGGTTCAATTCTTTTAGGATATCCATACGATCCAATTTGACCTAAATATTCCTGGTATATAGCTAGTGTTTCACTATAATTTTGGATAGTATCCTCTTTCATATTCAAACATATCCTAGTTATACAATACATTCTATGGCTACATTAATTTTTATACTTCTCAAATCTTAATCTAGTCTGATCAGTTGTGATCACCTGTAATATTCAATGCAGAAGTGAGTCAGAATTCAATTGTAATACCCATGTTTGTAAAATTGAATTATTTCCCTAAGTTGTAAAAGAAAATGCCACAAAGTTGAGGACAGTCATTGAAATTATTAAAAATTCTTTCATATTTTTTACTGAAAGAAAAGCTAGTATTACTATTAATTTGGTCATGTAATTTTATAAAACAAATATGAAGCAAATCTATCTTTGCCTCACTGATTATGATAACACTAAACCTTATTTCCAGTGAAACCAATGAACAGCACATTGGACCTTCCAAGTTAAGTTTTTAAACAAAGTAATCATGAGCACATTTATTTTACTAGGAATCCAGGTATAAAATGAAGATTCCTTACACTACATATATAAATTTTATCAAAGTGCTGACATTCAGTTTTTGTTTAAAGATATTCATGATACACATTCAGAGGATTTCCTTGATTATTTGATGGTGTTTGTGAAAGGTTATATTTAAGGTGAGTATTTACATATCAAATCATATTTTCTACTGACTTCTATTATTCTTTTAAAGAACTGTTTACATAGGGGCCAAGACATAAGAGCTGTCTTTTCTAATATAAATCAAATTACATGTAAGGATTCCAATGTTCCTTCAGAGGCAATATAATCTAGTGAAAGGAAACCAACAAGGAGTGTGGTCCCAGTTCTAAATCATCCTTAACCCCTCAAAGCTCAGCATATTGGCATGTTAGCTCCACAGAGCAACCAACATTGGCTGTGCAGTCACTTAGCACCCATTTCTTCAATGTAACTCATGTAGGCAAAATAAGACAACTTTTGATTTATGGTCAAATCCTTAAAAAATTTACACATATTTTAACATTTTAAACATATCAAGCATAATATGGATTTTTATAGGGAGAACACACTCACTTATGGGGGTACACATTGATCTGTTCTAGCACCAGATTGTACCAGTTAGTAGCAAGTAGCACATCTCTCCATTTTATCTCTGACTTTAATTTTAGTATTTGGGCAAGTTAAATAATATATACTTACTAATTTGATATGGTGGATGCAGTCTATAGCAATTAGAAAGCAAATCATTTCATTTGAATATACTATTTGTTTTTTTCAGCTAGAAAAATACAGAGAAGAAAACTAATATGACAGATCTTTCCCCACCATATTATAGTGTATCTAAAATGAATATTGGAATCCACAAAAGTGATGCATTCTTTATTGGGATGACAATTCTCCTCCATCTCCTGCTTCAAGGACATAAGCTATTGGTTATATCCTGGTTCATGGTTATGTGTTTGATTTATCATATTCACTAGGTATTAAATAATCAATTCTAATGTAACTTAATATAGCTTAATACAAACAAAAGAGATCCAGTACAGGTGGTGTGTCAGGAGCCCAGTCTATGTATTTGAGGTCCAAATAAAAATTTTTTAATATTATCTGCCATTGTACCTCCTAACCATGGCATTTTATATGAATTTTCCTCTTGTACATGCATTGTGTTTATGGAACTACAAGTTTAACATTTTAAGGGTTGTTTGCAGTTTTTTCAGGTTTATGTGTGAATCATCATCAACATTTCAGAATTACTCTTATATCCAAAACTTTCCAGAAGTAAAATTGTTGTATTAGTGCATATAAATAGTTGTTAACACTGGAGATAAATGAGTATTAACAAATCTTTTCCCCAAGAGTTCTCTCGATTTACATTCTCACAGATAATGGAAGAAAGTAGTTCACTAGAACTTAGTGGTCTCTTCCACTATTGTCATGTGATTTTTTTACAGATTTTTAAGAGGGGATAGGGGAAAGGTTGGTCAGTGGTTATAGTGGTTACCAAGCTATAGGAACATAGGAGAACTGGTGCTGCACATGAATGTTATGGTTTAGATATGAGGTATCCCTCAAAACTCACGTGTGAGATGATACAGGGAAGTTTAGAAATGAAATGACTGGGTTTTGAGAGCCTAACGTAATCAGCACATTGACCCACTGATATGGATTAACTGGGTGCTAACTAGTAGGCAGGTAGATTATGGTTGGAGGAGTTAGGTTGCTAGGGTGTGCTTTGGGAGTTTTTATTTGATCCCTGGTGAGCAAAGCTCTCTTTCTGCTTCCTGGTGGCCATGTTCTGAGCTGCTTTCCTCCTCCACACCCTCCTGCCATGACATTCTTCCTCACCTTGGGCCCAGAGCAATGGAGTCAGCTGCCTGGAGACTGAGACCTCTGAAACCAGGAGTGCCAAATAAATTTTTTCTCCTCCAAAACTGTTCTTGTCAGTGGCAAAAAAAGCTGACTAAAACGGAGAGGGTGACTATAGATAATGCTAATGCATTGTATCTTTCAAAATAGATAGAAGAAAGGATTTTGAATGTTTTTCCACAAAGAAATGATGAATGAGGAGGCAGATAAGCTTAACTTGATATGAGTGACACATAAAATATACATGAATTGAAACATCACATGGTACCCCATAAATATGTACAATTTTATATGTCAATGAAAGCATTTTAAAAAAAAACCCTGAAATTTAAGAAGTACTTGGATTAAATATCCAGTTTGTGGAAATAATATAGTCCCATCAATGTAGTAAGTGGACTTAATGTTATAGTTAATATTTAAGGCACATCTGCTTCCATATCAGCTGAATGTTCAATTATAGCTCCACAAGCATATGGTTGAAAAAAACATGAGACAAATTTTAAAAGACTCACATTTTCCAAGTGTTAAGATGTTTTGAATGAAATCAGGGATAATCTCCCAATTAAACATGCTTCATTCCCAAATCTGCCCTCAGTCTTCTTTAATACCACATCCATCTATACAGCCATGAGTCACTGTGGCCTGAGCCACTGTGTTGCTAGTCTCTCATTTTGCACTTTAGAGATCACCTACAGTCCTTAATATAAGACCAGCTTTCCTGGGGGAGTGGCACTGGCCAGAAAGCTCCAAGTAGTCTTAATTCTACCGTGCCTCCCCTCCAGTCATCTCTGTTCAGCCTGCAGAGTCTCTACATTCCCCCACCCCTCATTCCTCCTGAGCAGTAGCCTCATAGTCTCTGCACCATCATCTCTCGGCACGTGTGATCATGTCACTCCTCCGATGAAAACTCTTCCAGGGTTCTCCTTTGCTTCTGGCATTGCTGCTCAGTGCTTTCTTCATAGAGGAATAATGAGGAGCATGAGGTTGTAGCCCACGGAGTCGACATGTGCAGCCTGAAGCACAGTTCTATGTAGGTTTTATGTTTCATTTTTTAAAGTGATGAGAAATTTGCATTTTACCCCTTAGTAGATACACTGTGGTTTTAAACGAATTAAAATATTTCACCAATAACTCAATTTTATTCCCCTATCCACAAATTGATACTGCAAGGAGATACATTGTGTTTAAGCTGTGACATTGTGGATCTCCTGATATTTGAGTCTGGAAAACTCAGACTTTTAGAATGCAGTGTGAACCCATAACATCCAGAGCTTTTCCCATCTACCTTCCTGTACTCACTTTCCACTAATCCAGCAGACTTTAGGATGCTGGCTCCTGCCACAGAAATTGCTTGCTATTCCTCCAAGCAAGTTTGCCTTGGTTTCTTTTGGTTTTCCTTTTATTTTCGTTCCTTTATTTGGCTTTTTGTGTGTGTGTGCCTCAAATATTCATTGTTTCTTCCTCTGCTCTGTTATCCCTTCTCTAGAGCTCACTACCCATACAATGGAGATAAAAAGAAGACACAAAAATAAGTTTGAACTATTAAATATTTGACAAGCATTGCAGTTTTCACTTATGGAAGCACTGAGTTTTGGTCTCTGGCCTCTGTACCCTCCTCCGTTTGCCTTATTGAATAATTATTTTGTGTTCTCACTTCGAGTTCCCTTCAAAGTCTCTGCAGCATGGAGAATATGCAGCATGGAGGATATTTCCCTGTCTTCCAAGTACCAAGCACATGGTAGAATGATTGAAGCAATGACAAAATCTCAAATCTACTTTCGGGCTAACAAATCAAGGGTTAATTCTGGGTTAAATCAGAAACTTCTGAGGATGTACTCATTTTCTTTTGCAAAAAGTTTTTTGTTCAAATTAAATATGAGAGAAAATATGTTCATATTTTTCTAGCTGAAATTTGAAATTATTATTCATTGTTCCAGTAAATATGCCAAAAATATGATACATGCATGCACACACACTCAGGAAGCCCATGACTCTGCATCTTTATTGCTAGTAGGGTGTTTCGAATGTAGTGATGAAACAAATAAATCTTCTGGCTTGCTTTAAACCCAGAGAAAGATGTCAACCGTAATGATGATGCTTTCAGATGAGGCATTGGACAGTAATAGTTTGAAATACAACAACAAATAATCTATGCCTGTGGTCATCATAAATGCAATAGATTAGGAGAATGTGGAGATGAACAGCACAAGGGGGATGATGGCTTTGACTGAATGGAGACAGGGTCATTATGTGGGTCATCAGATTTTAAATGACCAGATGTTGTCACTCAACATAGCACATTTAAATATACAATATATGTGTATATTTGATGTTGATGCCAGTCATTACAGAAGTCACTATTTTGGAACCCAAACCTAATTCTAAGTTAGAGTTCTATAGCAAAAGTTTTTCATCAGCCAAAGTAATAATTAACCCATCTCTCAAATACCCTTTTGTCTGGGCTTTCATTTCATTGTTCTTACCTCTTACAATGTTCACTTTTCATATTTCTATTTGTTTTTCAGTGATAAAATGTTGGAAGTTAAATCTGAAGCTTTTTCCCCTTTGTTCTATAAAACACATTGAAACCATTTGCTCTTTTCACTCTCCTGAGAAGACCAGATTTTTAAAGTCACAGATTTAGCCCAGTAGGAATTGGAGGATTTTATAGAGAGTAGTAACCAAAGAGGAACTTGCTGTTAAGAAAAAGACATGTACTTTTAAAGGGGGAAATATAAGATGAATGGAGTTTTCTTTCAAATATAAAGGACTATTAGAAATCAAGGCATTCTTTTAAATAAATTTGAATCCACACATTTGGAGACAGAACAATTAAATGGTGTTTGGGTAGAAGACAAAGAGAATTTTGACATGGTGAAATATGAGCCATAGGAAAACTAAAGAATATAGAAACACATGTGATATACTTGACAGAGGAAACTGAAGCCCTGGAGGTTAAAGAATGACCTATACAGCAAGAATTTCTTTTCTCTGTTACAAAAGAAAAAGAAATTTTATAATTTTAAAGGTAATAAATTCTTATTGTTGGTATTTCCTTATTCCAATTTCAAGGCATGTAACTGAATATATGTTTTTTTTCAGTGGGTTAATTGTCAAGAGTATATAATATTTCACCTTCCTTTTATAAACAAACTAAAACTAATACATCCTACTAAATGTGATTACCTGTGGTTTGTCTTACAAGAGAAGTCTAAAACTCTGAAATAGCCCTTGGAAGGATAATACGTTTCCAAGGGGATGTTTATGAGTAACTAGAGGATCCACTGACAGCTGTTGAGTCTTTTTAAAGCCAGGAAGTTCATAATCCTTAAAGAATTTTTCCTTCCTTTGACTCGTATGTGGATATGTGCCAAATAAACACAGTTGTGAATCCTTTTCAGAAAAAGTTGTAAATATGCTTTAAGATCATGTGAATAATTTAGTTGAGAAATTCAAAAGAAAACTGAATCCCTAAGGAGAGACATCACTAAGCGTTTTTAGTTAGGAAAGATTTAATCTCTTTCAATATGTTATGCACAGAAATGAATTAAAACTCTGTTGTTGTTATTTTTTCAAAATAAAAGTGAAAGGGACTCCAAACGTGTTTCTCTCCTTCCAGTAACTCAGATGACCCGCAGATTTTCTATTACATGTTGTTCATTTGAAAGTCTTAAGTTTTCCAAATGAGATGCTTTGGGATTTATCCATTTAAAAAAAATTTTTTTGAGTAATGCAATCTCAAGTGGTAACTTAGTGTAGGATGGGTAAACCAATTCATAGACCTAGAATGGCAACATATGTGAATATTCAGCTAGGTTTACTATCTCACTTCCACAGGGACCTGCATTAACCTTATCAAAAGCAGACTGGACATTCATGGGCAGGATCTATTTCTCATATCTTCCAAAAGCAGAGAAGGTCAAATTTCTTTCAGGGAATTCTCTCAAATCTGGATAAATTGTTTTGAGGACCATTTCCTGCCAATTTTCTTAATGGGTCTGACTATACCCATAGCAAAGCAACAAAGAGTTGGTTTCCTTAATATAGTAATTCAAGGTGATCAATATCTGATTGCTATTAGATCAGTCACATGAAAAATATTCTAAAATGTTTTCTAATACCCATATTCCATATTCCAAATTCCAGCTATATGAAACAAATTTCATTAAGTCCTCATTTATTGATCTTAATAAATAATTTATCCATTAATTTGCAAAACAACCCTTCAAAATTTTTACTCCCAACACATTTCAAATTTTATCATTCTTACTAAAGAATTTAGGTATAGTTATGAACCTCCATGAGTAGTCTCAAATCAGACTCTACTTCTTAGGCACCTAGTTCATATTAACCACTGTCTAAGGCGCTGAGAATACCAGGGTCAACAACTCAATACAACTGCTCTCCTGGAGTTTGAATTCAAAATTGGAAGGAAGACAATAATGATATTTTAAAAGTAAGAAAATCTTAGATGAAGACAAACGTTAGAAACAAAATAGTGTGTGATGCCAGTGTGGGGCAACTGCAGACAGAGTGGTTAAAGAAGGTCTCTCTGAAAGCTAAAAGAAAAGGAAAAACACTCATGCAAAGATCTCAGGGAATAATAATAATCACCAACATTAACTATTCCTTGCTATAAAGCACTAGTAAAATTAACTTATTCAAGCCGGGTGCGGTGGCACACACTGTAATCCCAGCACTTGGGAGGCTGAGGCAGGAGGATCACGAGTTCAAAGCCAGCCTCAGCAACTTTGTGAGACCCTAAGCAACTCAGTGAGACCCTGTCTCTAAATAAAATACAAAATAGGGCTGGGGATGTGGCTCAGTGGTAGCATGCCCCTGGGTTCAATTCCCAGTACCAAAAAAAAAAAAAATTTACTTATTCATCCACTTTTAAACCACTGTAAAGGAATGAATGATCTATAGAAATCTGTGAATATTCAACATAACTTGATGAGACTAGAGTCAAGCAAATATTGGCAAAACCATCACCACTATCTATGCCATAAACATTCAGGAAAGCTACAGGATACAAAATCAACACACAAATTCAGTTGCACTTCAATAAAGTAACCAATTTGAGAAGGAAAATAAGAGAACAATCCCATTCATAAGAGCATCAAAAAGAATAAAATTTTAAGAATAAACTTAACCAAGGGAGAAAAAAACTTATACACTGAAAATTTTAAATACACTCATGAAAGAAATTAAAGCAGACACAGATTAGTGGAGAGACATCCCCTGTTCATGAATTGGAAGAATTAATATTATTAGAAGGTTCATACAACTCATAGAAATTCCTTTCAAAATTCCATTGGTATTTTTTAATATTGAATCATTTAAGCTTTACTACAAATGTATGAGATAGGAATTATAACCACCCCATTTTATATATAAGAGAACTGAGGCAGAAAAAAGTCAGGGACCAGTCATGGCTGGATGGTGGAGGAGATGGTGGTTGTGTTGCAGCAGCCTGGCTCCCCAGTACCTGCTCATCTACCCAAAAGAAAGTTGAATGGAAAATTCAAAGTTCCTTAGGAAAGAAAGAGTTTGGCTCTCTATGCCAAAGCCAGGATCATTTGGAGTATAGTTTATAGAAGACAAAGTAGAACTATGGACCAGATCATTAAGGGCCTTGCAAATCATAAAGCTTACATATTTTATTCTAAGTTCAATAGAAAGATATTAAAGGTATTTAAGAAGGGAATGGCATTATCCAATTTCTATTTTTAAAATATGACTTTGGCTGCCATTTGGAGAATAGGCTGTCAAGTTTGGTTAGAACACAAAGGTAGTAGGAATTGATCATGCTAATCCATGGGGGAACAGGATTTGGTTAGTTGATAGAAGAGGAGATTAATTCAGGATATATATTTTAGGCATGGCAGACACAATTGCTGATGGATTAGTTGTGACTAGTTGTAGGAATTAGGAAAACGAGAATCAAAAGTAGCTCCTCTCTTTTTGAAGTTGAGATAGCAAATAGTGAATGTATCATTTCCTAAAATGAGAAAAACCAGAGGAGAGAAATGTGTGGTGTAGGGGACAAGGGAGCAAAACCAAGAAGCTAGCTTTGGGCATAAGTTTGAGATGCCTCATAAACTTACACATGCAGACTCTGAGCAGGGGGTTATTAGAGTGCAGTGCTCAGGGGGGAATGAGGTCTGGATGAGAATACCCCAGAGGGAGAATGACATTAAAAAAATAAAAAGGAGGAGAAGGCGAACAAGTCCCAAACACAACCTTCAAAATTTTATTTCTAACGAATTAGAAATCTAACTATATCACTGTTGAGGAGAAATTTTATTTAGCTATTTTTGAAATTTGCCTGAAGTGAGCTCAAATAAAACTATTGAACTCCACTGCTTAGTACTTGTGGGACCTCCCTGAACCTTGGGTTCCTTATCTATGCAACGATAATATTAAGATACGTATTTCATAAAAATAAGGGAATAATATTTGAAAGCATGTAGTATAATGACTGGCACATATATAGTTGAAATAAATATATACATACTACATATATGTGTATGTATATGAATGTATACATACACAAAATATAGATGATGGAGGATGTGTGTATGTATGTGTGTGTTTGAGAGAGAGAGAGAGGGAGAGAAAGAGAGAGAGAACATTATGTGCCTGTATTTCATCAATTTAACCATTCCTAAGTCTCAATTTCATCTCCCCTAGTGGAGAATATTAATGGAGAAAGAAAAAAGTGAGTCTTAAGAAACTATGTCTACAGATGATAGGATCTGAGTAAAAACATTTAAAGCATGACTTGTGGGCTGCACACAAGGATTAATGCTCTTAGAGTCACAGTAGTCCCCAATTTAAGTGTCTTTATTTTTTTAAAAAAGAAAGAGAAAAAAAGGCCTTAAGACTATCTGGATCTCTTCTCTATTTGTCCTTTTCCTTGAAAGAATAGTTTGATTCTCTACCATTTCTTAAGAATCTCATTCCTCAGTCTATTAAAATCTGATATGAGAAGAAAGACTAATGCTGAATTACCAGTTCTACTTATGCCTTCCACTTCCTTTTCTTCTCAGTGATGGATGGTGCTGCTGGCCATCTGCACCCCCTGAAATGCCCTTTCTCCTCTGTTCATAATAGCTTACTCTGCCTTCCTTCTAATTCTGACAGGTCTACCAGGATGTAATCTCAGTTTCTCATCCTAAGTTTTGGACTGCCAAAATCATACATCTTGGGGGCTATGGAGGGGATTAAGCTGACTATGTAGCTCTTAGTATTGTGAACTGGTGGGCAAAAACAGGCTAAAGGAATCCCCAGTGTGTTTCTCACCCCCTAACCCTTATGTGTTTCTGGAAGCTCCAAGGTCAGCAACTCTCTGGTTCAGTGTTGCTAGAGAATAAGCCTCTTGGATCTCATTCTATCTCGTTTGAGCTTCAAGCTTTAACATAATCACTCCTGTTTTTCATCTTCGAGGGATTGTTTCAATCCACTAAGAGTTTCCTTTCCTATTTTAGAGCATGATTGTAAGTCTTAAAATATATAACTTTCTTACATATTCTGGGGTTTTAAAGCAGGAGAGAAAATGATAGTCTATACTAGTGTTATAGTTTGGGTCTTTAATGTCCCACAAGAAGCTCATGTGTTAGGCAATGCAGGAATGTTCAGAAGTGAAATGATTAGATTACCGAAAGTGTAACCTCATTGGTGGATTAATCCATTTGATGGATTAATAATTTGAATGGACTACTTGGTGACAGCTATTGGCAGGTGGAGCATGGCTGGGGAAAGTAGGTCCCTGGGGTGTGGCTTGGACCATGTCTGTCCAGGGCCCTTCCTCTCTTCCTCTCTACTTTACAGCTGCCATGCTGTCTTCCACCACATCCTTCCATCATGATTTTCTGCCTCACCTCAATCCCAGACCAGTGAAATCAGCCAAACTCTGAAACCATGAGCCTAAAATAAATATTTCCTCCTCTAAGTTTTTATGAGGTATTTTGGTCACAGTGATGAAAAGCTGACTGACACAACTAGTATCAAATTATTCCTGCTTCTTCCTTTCAAATTCAATTCCTTTTTTCCATCTTTGCACATCCCTCACATCAGTAACATGTTCCATGTGTCTGTTGAATGATGTATTTTAAAAGTAAGATGAGTAAAGCATTAGTTTTCTTTTTAGACCGGAATGGAGCAAGCACTAGTAGTAGTAACAGTGGAAAATGAAAGACAGAAATGGATCTAAAATATATAATTAAGAGGCAAAATTGAAAAGATTTGAAAAATGTTGGAATAGGGAATATATGGAAAGTCCTGACAGAATATTAGATGTTCTTATTGAACATTTAAAGTACTACAAATACAAATATAATGAAATTCCAATATTTGCTAAAATGTCCAAGTGTTTTATCACTTTTTAAGTTTCATACAAACATTATCAGAAACTTGTCTCGGTTCGTAGTTTTACAACTTCATGCTCATGGTAGTCAAAGATTTAAAATTGAACTCTGTCCTTATACATGCAATAAGGATTGTTCTCAATCCTTATACATGCAAACACAGATCATGGTGTTCCATTAGTATGTGATTAAGTATGCAGCTTTTAAATTTTTCATTTGTCATATCACATTAAATGCTGCTTTATATCCAAAGATTTTGAAATGACTTCCACTTATATTATGATATAATGATGCTTTCCTTTCAGCTATCTGAAAGTCATAGTGACCCAATTAAGTTCAGAAATAAATAGTTTTGAGCAATACAGTATTTTAGATTCTATCTGAGTGTTAAGCCAAAATAAATAAACTTCTGTTAAGGAGATCACAGTGTCAATGTGGAAACAGGAAGGCATATATAATTACACTACTGTGAGGCATTCACAAAAATAAAATACAAGTGAAGTACAGAGAAGCCAGTCACTGACTGTAGGGAATGGCCAGAGAGGAAATGATATCCAAGCAGAATTTTGAATAGGCTCATGTTTAAGGCAAGAACTGCAAATGGCAGCATCTAACTGGAGAGTTACAAGACATAACAAAGGACACAGACTGAGGCTGAACCAGATAAGAAAAAGCCTATTATGTCATAATGAGAAACTTGGATTTTAGACTACAGGTAACGGGAAGACAATTCCAGGTCAGAAGAGGCATGATGGAGGTCAAATTAGTATACCAGATAGACCCGGTTTTTTGTTTTGTTTTGGGTACCTAGAATTGAACCCAGAGGTACTGAGCCACTGAGCCACATCCCCAGCCCTTTTTATTTCTTATTTTGAGACATTTGAGTCAGGGTCTTGCTAAGTTGCTTAGGGCCTCACTAAGTTGCTGAGATTGGATTTGAACTTGGGATTCTCCTGACTCAGCCCCCCAAGTCACTAGAATTGCAGGCAAGACCCATTTTTGTAGGAATGTGGAGGACAGATTTGGCGAAGCAACCCAAAGAAGAGAGCCAAATAAAGTACCAGTTTTTATAGTCTAGATGTAATATGAAAAGGACTTTAATTGAAGTGTTGTGAATGGGAAGGGGTGGATTCAAATGAGTAAATACACAGCTTCTTAAAAATTAGCACAAGCTCTCCAGGGAGACTGTTACCTTTCTCCTGCATGACAAGTGGTTATGAGCCTGATTTTCTTCATAGTCAACTGCTGACCAAAGTCATTCTGGCAAACTTGACATGCAGCATGATTTGTCCTCTCTGATAAATGGTCCACAGAGTCAAGACAGTCACGCGTCAAAATTGATAAG
Source organism: Glaucomys volans (assembly GCA_020662805.1). Classification (NCBI taxonomy): domain Eukaryota; kingdom Metazoa; phylum Chordata; class Mammalia; order Rodentia; family Sciuridae; genus Glaucomys; species Glaucomys volans. Next base: position 2,999,654 of record JAJEJO010050702.1, on the reverse strand, counting down.
TGAGCCGACGGTGGGGAATGCAGTCTTATTTGTAACAGCACAGCTGCCTGCACTAGCAGCCTGTTTGCCTCTAGAATGGTTCTGTCTCGCTCCAAGACTTTCTCATTTCCACCCAAATAGCCCCAAAATGCATTGAGGCTGTGCCTACCTAGGTGAGGTATTCATTCCAGACTAGTCTACGAGTGCAGGGGGGATAAAAAGGCTACTTTCATTACGCTGTTTTCACAACCGAAGAGTTTCAATAGCTTTAAAAGGAGAAGCATGAACTTGACCAATTCTCTGTAGGCATTTAGCAAAATAGGTAGTAAATTCCGTGAAACAGAAAAGCTCAAGGGATTACTGGGAAGCTTACTTTTAAAATCCTAAAATGTTCATTATCTCATGCGTGGAAGGTGTCTGAGGAATAAGGAGCCGGTTTTTTGATTAAAAGGACTTAGTTCTGAACAATAGAGTGGCTGGTATTTTTAAATTAAATACACAAGAAGCACTTAAATTTCATCTGCTTTTGTGAGGGAAAGAAATGAAAGTCTCAAAGGATGGCCCCTGTGCTGATAAGTCCACAGTGCACCCTGCACACACACACAAAAACTTTTATTTTTACAATGGGACTTTGGTTATCTATAAACACGAACACATTGCTGGAAAAAAATGTAAAGAGCTGGAACGTAAAGAGAGGAAAAGTAGGACTTAGGATTATTCCCAAAACTTGCATTCATAGTGGAAACTAGAAGTACTTAAACCTAAGTCCTACTTAAAAAGAACATTTTCTTGATATGACATGGTTGGAACAGCTAGAAAAAGCCTAATTACATCAGACTATACCCGTGGCTTCTCATTGCCACATCATTCTGCATCTTCTTGTTTTTACTTCAGGAAGCCATATTTTTCAAGATTGGATTGAATTTTCTTCCCTAGAAAGCAAATAATGATTCTTTGAAACATAATTTCCTTTACTTTCCAGCACACAGTGGTGATTTCCAAGGTTTCCCTTTAACACATAGATAAGTTTTCGAAAGTCGTTAGGACCCTGGAAATGTTCCCGAAGTCTTGCCTTTCATCTACAGCAGGTATTTGCCCTGTTGACAGTTTACACCAGATTTTTCATTGAGGTTTTTCAAATCTGTCCTTTGATACAGACTTCACATCTTCCTGCTGAGATTATTCCAAGACCTAATAGACTCCATCATTAGAAAACATTTTTTTAGTACACAAACTGGCTTTTCTTATGTTGAATTTCATCCAGTTTTTCCTCTCCATTGCCCATTATAGAAGTAATTTGCAGAATCTCTGCATTTTAGTCTGGAGCACTCAGAGAGTGACTTCCTGGAGTGTTGATACCACTGGCATTGCCAAGCTGGAAAGGACTGAGCCATTTAGGGCTGGTACATATTCAAGCCAGGGGTGTGTGTGTGTGTGTGCATGTGTGTGTGTGTGTGTGTGTGTGCGCGTGTGTGTGTGTGTGTGTGTGTGTGTGTGTGTGTGACAGAGACAGACAGAGACAGAGATATTATTTCTGGATTTTCATGTATAAACTAGTATCTCTATATATTACTCTGGTTTCCTGTCCCTTTATGAACTTGTGGACACTAGTGCTTGCACAAGCCTCTCTCTCTCCACACACACACACACACACACACACACACTTGTCCTGGAGTAGATATTGAGTGTAGCAAACTAATGGAAAAGCATTTTTGTGCAAAAAGTCCTGAACCTTCTTTTATTTTTAGAAACAGTAGTTCCTAGATTTAAGAACATCTAAAAGTTGTTTTACAGGAATTCTGTTGGATTTATGCATTTGTGCAAATAATCTTTTTTCTTTTACATAGTATCAGGTACTATTAGGATAAAGGAAAGATATAATCTCTGCCCTCTAAATGAATATCTATTATTCATTATCAGTGAACAAATAACAGCTACCCAGTTTTCTTCAAAAATGCCTCGCTTTAGTTACAGAGACAATAAGTAAACAGTATTTTTCTGACTCTATTTTTTCTTCTAGTTTTTTTGAATTTCCTCAAGTCACCTCTCAAAATCCTTTCAGAAGATTCTAGGAATCCTCAGGATATGTCTCATATGTGCTCTCTGACTGCCTTTTTGCTACCTCATAAAATCTGACATTTTCCTTTCTTCTGGTTTCAACTGTGCCAGTCCCAGCCCCGCGTTCTGCTGCCCTCTCTCTTTCCCTGTCTCCGTTTCTGCATAGTGTGATGGATTGCTGGGGTCACTGCATACATACTATGCCATGTTCCAACAGTTACCTCAAGGACAACAAGTAGCTTCTGACTTTATGCTATCGTAAAGAGTTGAAATGGGTCTTTTATTTTTACTTGTTTTCTACTATACTTTTAGTACAGCAAAAATAAGACTGTAATGGCAGGTCTGAAATAATCTGAGCAAACAATACCATGCTACAATGTGGACTTTCTTTCAAACAAAGGTGCAGTAAACACCCATCTGCCCAGCATGCAGTTCTAGAGGAAAACCATTACCATGTCATGGCAGTACTATGCATGCCTCCCACCCTAAGCCTCTCCTTACCTTCTCCCACAGAAGTAACCACCATCCTGAATCTTGTGTTTACCACTATCTTGCTTATCTTTATAATTTTGCCACATATCTTTGCAGCTCTTAACAATATGCTCTTTAACTTTGTGTCTTTATATACCTACAACCATGCTGAATGTAAGCTTCTGAAACCTGCTGTTTTTCCCTCGAAATTATGAACCTACTTCCTAGTTCATCCCAGTTGTTATGTGTAGCTGTAATTCACTCATAATCATTGCTGTATCAGATTAACACTTATGAAAGTGACACAGTTTTATGTAGTCTCTTGGTGGACATTGAAGTGATCTAGTTTTGCAGTGTTACAGAGCTGCTGTGAACATTCTCTTATAGAGAGACTGGTGCATATAAAGAGAGGTCTCTGGGTGACTCATGAAGCATAAGATATGCACACCTTAATATTTCCTAGACAATGAGTGTTTGAGCCAATTCAATTCACAGCAGTATAGAGGTGTTCAGTCACACCACATCCTCAAAATACTCGGCCTCAACAGACTTTCATTCTCCTTATTTAATTGTGCCCACTTGGCTTGAAATGGTAATTTACTGTGACTTAAAATCTCCATTCCCTGGTAACTAAAGAGGCTGATGATCTTCCCATATGTTTATTGGCCTATTCAGTTTTCTGCTTCTTTATAGTCCCATTTCAAGTTTTTTTTGTTCATTTTTATGTCAATTGTTTTTTCATTTATACATTTTGTTGGCATTTTCTGTATTTTGGAATCATTCCTTTATGTTGCCAATATCATTTCCCATGTTGTGATTGGTTTTTTACTTTTTCATGGTATCGCTGATAAACAAAAGTTCCTAATTTTAAAGCAGTAAAATATATTAATGTTTCTTTATAGTATATTTTTCTATCTAGTTTAAGAAATACTTTTGCCCCAATAAAAAGTGGCTTCTACTTGGATTCTAAATTTTTTACAAAAATAATTTTGCAGTTTTTACCTTAATCTTTAATCCCCACAGAATTTATTTTTTATTGTAGTTGGAGTTTGGGGCCAAAATTTATTCATTTTTAGTAAACATGTTATATTCTTCCAGTACCACCCATAGAAAGTACTTTTTTCTTGGCTGGATATGTGATTACAATACTCATAAATCGAGTTCCCGTTTATGTGTAAGTCTGTTTCTGGTCCCTCCAATCTGTTCCATTGGTCATTTTATGAAATTCTGTGTCATACTACACCTTCTTGAAATCTTCTATACCTTTATTAGCAGTCTTGGTGGTTGACTGGATAATGCTCTTACCTTAGTCTTCTTTATCAGGATTTTCTCTATTCTTTGTCTTTTGCTAGTGCATATGAATTTTTAAATTGTTTGCAAGTCCACAGCATGATTATGAGGATTTTGAATCTGCACATACATCTTTATGCTATTAATTCTTCCAGTTTTTAACATGAGCTCTCCTTTTCTCTAGATCCTCTTTAATGTTTGTAAATAGATTTTATGAGTTTTTCCATAAGATGCTTATGCATCTTTTTATTAGCTTTATTCCCAAACAGTGCATATTTTTCTGAAGTATTACATAGTAGCTAAGAGCACAGACTCTTGAATCCCAACTCTTACATTTCTAGTTGTAGTACCTGGGAAAAATCTCTGCGCCTTCTATGTAAAATGGGGATATTTATATACCAGATCCTTATAATGGTGGTGAGGATTAAATGTATTCTAAAGTGCTTGTAATGCTGTCTAGCAAAAATTAAATGTAATGTGTTTGCTATTATGTTAAGCAGAACATTTTCATAAAAGGTTAATTCATGCTTGAAAATAATATGTATATTCCACATATAGGGGGAATAATGTTCAATAGCTGTGCATTAGATCAAGCTTCTTAATCATGTGGCTCAATTTTCTATATCCTCAAAGATATATTGCCTGATTTATCTATCAATTACCATTATGGCAATGGATTTGCCACATTCTATCTCGACTTCTGTCATTTTTGCTTTCTACAATTTGAGATCATTTTTCAAGGCACATGCAAGCCCAAAATGTTTGTATTTCTTCCTAGTCAATGTATTTTAAAGTGTGTGTCCATGCACATGGGCGTGTATGTTAATCCTCATTTTTTCTTGTGATACTCTGTCCAAGGGTATATATCTTTTTTTTCTAATTTTTTAAAATTTTTTATTTTAGTTCATTGTACTCAAATGGAGTACAACTATCGTTTTTCTGGTTGTACACAAAGTATAATCATACAATTTGCATATTTATACATATACATAGGGTATAGATGTTTGTCTCATTCTATTATCTTTCCTTCCCCGCCCCCTCCCCATCCCTCATTTTCCTCTATACAGTCCATCCCTTCTCCATTCTTCCCATGCCTCCCTCCCCCCCTGCTATGTGTCATCAACCACTTTAAAAGAAATCATTCGGCCTTTGGTTTTTTGGGATTGGCTTATTTCACTTAACATGATCTTCTCCAATTCCATCCATTTACCTGCAAATGTCATAATTTTATTATTCTTGATGGCTGAATAATATTCTATTGTGTATAAATACCACAGTTTCTTTATCCATTCCTCTACTGAAGGGCATCTAGGTTGATTCCACAATCTAGCTATAGTGAATTGGGCTGCTATAAACATTGATGTGGCTGCATCGATGTAGAATGCTGATTTTAAGTCCTTTGGGTATAGGCCAAGGAGTGGGATAGCTGGGTCAAATGGTGGTTCCATTCTGAGTTTTTGAAGGAACCTCCATACTGCTTTCCAGAGTGGCTGCATCAATTTGCAACCTCACCAGCAATGTATGAGTGTACCTTTTTCCCCATATCCTCGCCAACACCTATTGTTGCTTGTATTCTTGATAATAGACATTCTAATTGGGGTGAGATGATATCTTAGAGTAGTTTTGATTTGCCATTCTCTTATTACTAGAGATATTGACCATTTTTTCATATATCTGTTGATTGCTTGTAGATCCTCTTCTGTGAAGTGTCTGCTCATTTCCTTAGCCCATTTATTGATTGGGTTATTTGTATTCTTGGGGTAAAATTTTTTGAGTTCTTTATATATTAGTGCTCTGTCTGATGTGTGTGTGGCTATTTCACTGGACAACATAGCTCTATTACTTTTTCTTCATATTTCGTGGTGTATATCTTTTGGAAAACTTATACTTTTACCTTTTATGGTTTGATATATTTTAGATGCATTTCTTATAATTCATTGCAAGTGTTTCTTGTATACTTTTGTGTAGCTAGATTGTTTTGCTAGTAGTAGCAGTAGTTTGCATTTCTATATTGTCATTCTTGTCTTATAACTATCATTTATTTGACTTGTATTCACATCTTTTATAAATTTGAACTTGATTACGTTACTTTAAATTGTGCTTCATTTGTTTTATCTTTTCTGTGTCTTTCTTATCTCTTACATGAATTGATTACTTTTCTCATTTCACTTCTTGCTCTGCTAGATTGAAAGTATACATATTTTTCTATTCTCTTACTGCAATATTAGAAAAGTTAATTGTCCATTTTTGTAATTATTTTACTTTCCCTAAGCAATATAGAAGTTCAAAAACACTCTTTAAGTACTCCTCTCCTGACTTTCATTACCCACATAAATATTTAAATTTTTGTCTCTATTTTAGCTCTTCAGACCATTGTGCTATTAGGAGTTGTCATACACATTTCATATTTGAGTTGATTTTCTTTGCTTTTTATTCCCTTTTGAATCTCAGACTCTCCATCTTGTTTACCTTCTGAACTTGAAGTATAATGTTTAGTTTCCATTTATAACAGTCTGCTCTTGGTAAAACGTTGTTTTGTTTTATTTCTGAAAATAACTTCATTTTACCCTTATTCCAAGAGGATATTTTCACTAGGTAGAGACCCCTGGGTCAACAGAAGTTTCATCTCAGCATGGTAAAGATGCTGCTCTACTCCATGAAGACATGATTCCTACTTTTCATCATTTCTGGAACTTTTTCAGTTTTTATCTTCATGTCTCAATTTTTATTTCCTAGTTTCTACTTCTTTGTCTCTTTATACATTCAAGATAATTTTGTCAAGTCGAATTTCTAGTTGAATGCTCTCCTCAGGTAGATCGAATCTGTCAAACACATCCAATAAATTCTAACTTCAATTCTAATGACTATCATTTTCTAAAGATTTTTCCCTAGTGGCTATTTTACACTCACTTTTTGCTCATATTTGCAATCTTTTCTGTTATTTATTTCATAATATCTCTGTATTTCTAATGACTTCACGATTATGATGCCTGTTTTATTTTGTCTTTTTCCTCATTCTGGGTCTCACTTATCATGGTTTTTGTTTTTTGTTTTTTGTTTGTTTGTTTTTACTTTTCCTTATTTTTAGACTATTTTGCTTGCTTCAAAACTTTGAAATCTAAGTTTATTCTAATTTTGTCTCTGGAACCCTTTTAGATCTGAATTTCTCTAGTCAGAAAGTGTTAAGTTTCAGTCCTTCCAGACCGCTGAGGAAATTGCCTTCCCAATGCTAGTTTAAGCTCAATTATCAGCTCAAACTGTTTGAGGTTCAGTTCACAGCAGTGAGAATGTAAGCTGCAAGTCTCCATGAGGTTTGTAGGAGGACCAGTTTGTTATTGCACCCCCTCAAATGAGTGAAAGGGGAACTTTCACTCAAGAATAAATTCTTGATAGGCAATTTTCTTTGCAGTCCTCTGGAATGGTGATGGTGCCTTTCTTGTTTACCATTACACCAAGAGTCTAGCTTTTGGGATTCCCGGCTTCATTCCTAAGGTCTCTTATCATACTCTTCACCATGCCTGGTGCCTAGTCTTTGTCTCCCGCCCTTCACGACCTATGAAACCATCAATATTGAGGCATAGGTTCACTGCAATCACAAAATACTCTTAAGGTTAAAATTGACTTCCATAGTTGCCAAGATATGGAAGCAACCCAGATGTTCTTCCGTAGGTGAATGGAATAACTAGAGTGCATCCAGACAATGGAGTATTATTTAGCACTACAAGAAATCAACTGCCAATCCATGAAAGCACATGGAGCAAAGATTGATGCATATTACTAAGTGAAAGAAGCCTGTCTGAAAAGGCTGCATATTATATGACTCAAACTATGTGAAAAGACAAAACTGTGGAGATAGTAAAATAATCTGGTTTTCAGGCATTAGTGGGGAGGGAGGGATAAACAGGCAGAGAATCTGAGGACTTTTAAGGCAGTGAAAATTCTGTGTGTACGATATTCCAACAACTCCTAATGTCATTACATACCTGTTCAAACCCACAGAATGCACACAAGAGTGAACCCTAATAGAAACTATGAATCTGGGGCCTTTACATGTCACTGGCAGTTTATCAATGTTCTCCTGCTCTGGTTAGGAGATGTTGATAATAGTGGAGGCTATGTATGTGTGGAGGAAGGGAGTATATGGAAGTTCTCTGTAACTTCTGCTCAGTTTTTCTATGATCTAAAAATGATCTTAAAAATAGTATCTATTAAAAAGATTTAAAAATCTTTAAAATCTACTTCCTGAGTATTCTTCACATTTGCACCTTAACTCATTCTTGTTGGTCCTCTAAGTGTCTAATGTTATTTCTTCATCTCAGTGTATGTTTAACACAATGAAGTTTATGGCCATCAGCAGGAAGGTTCTTCCAGGTAGCTTGCACTACACACTAGCATTTATAGAAGTCCTGCCTTAATACTCTTTCTTGCAGGCAGACCCTGAAGCCCTCTTACAAACAGGTCCTAGAAAGCCACCTAACACTAGCTTTCCAGATACATTTAGATGCAACTAAATCCTAGTGTGAAAACATAGACTCTGAAGCTGGGATCATCTCTGTCCTCCTAAAGAATGATGTAAAATCAAGTGTTATATGCGCTAAGCTAGAGATGCAGAGACCTCTGCATACCTAGGGTTGGAGAGCACTTCTGGTTCATAAAGACTGTGGTACAGATGTGGCTTATATGTATGCATTTAACAAATAGGCACCAAAAACTCATTACTGCAATCAACACTGAGAAACAAAGTGGTGTATATTTTCTATATCCTTTGGAAGTTTGTACTTCACTAGATCTTAAATCATAGGTAGAAATTTAATCAGGATAGGAATTGAAGTGGCATTCATTTGGAGGAAGAGATAGATTTGGAAAATGGTTCTTGCTTCAGTTTGTCCAGGTCATCAGATCCTGGAGGGGAATAGTAGGGGATGCTGGGGCAAAGGTTTAGGGTAGAAGAAGAGAAGGTCTTCAGTGTCAGCCTGAGGAGTTTGAACTTAGTTCAGTAATCAGTGGGAACCATTTAGTGCTTTTTAGCAAGGAATGGAGTGTTTACATAGAGATTAATCAGGCAGCAATGTTCCAGATGGATCTGAGAGTGTAGAACAGTTGGAGAAGAGCTACTGCAAGCCTGAACAAGAGTAGTGAGAGAGGCAGCAGAAACAAAGAGGGGAAAGAGAATCATTTCTGTAAGGACCATTGTCTTCAAGAGACCAAAGTTGGAGAGTAATAAGTAACCCTGCTAAACCTGGCTGACTGGCAAAATGATAAGGTTATGAGCCAGCTCAGGAAGAAGAGCAGCTTTTTGAACAGTCAGCAAGTCCAAACTGTTCATGTGCAGCTTTGGCTCTGCTACCAGCACAGTGAACTCAGGTTCTGGCATGCTGTAGTCCAAAAGCTTGGCTGTACTCTGGGCATAAAAACAACTGAGGTTAAGAGTGTGTATCTCCTTTGGGTGAAGATGAAATAACTTCTTTTTTCTTTTAACTGTGCAACACTTTGAAATTGCATACTCTTACAAAAGGAATATGCATTTCCTTTTTTATTCCTGATTAGGTAAAGCACATTTTCCAATGATCCTATTCTATTAAGTTATTTTCCCTATTTCTTATGTGTTAAAGAGCTGTACCTATAATGCTAGTTGAACTTCTTACCAAAAATATTGGTACTTTGGTGTTGTCTTGGATTCTTCTCATCCCACCAAATCAATAAAATTGTATTTTTTTCTTATTTTTTTAAATCAATATTTTCCAGTAGATAAGATCTGTTTAAGAGAAGGAATAGAGATCTGTAAGTATTCATGATGTTTATAACAACCATTATTTACCTTTCCAGTGGCAAAATGATTAATATTGTATTGTTGTTACTTACTTTCTAAATCTAAGTAAATAAATGCTTGCAGCAAAAATATTGGAAATACAAGAATTCATTAAAAAGGAAGTAGTGACCAAAATAAACAGCATTGGAGAGTTAAGAACTATAATATTACCTTCTAAGACTCTCTTTGAATATGTTTCTAAAATGGCATCGTGTTAGATGCCATTACTATTACTATTTTATTACTTAGTGATTTGTCATGATCATGTCCCATTTTTTGTACATTCTTCAGAACCATAATATCCATTGTTTAGATATTCCCTTAATTATATAAGAATTTCTGTATTGTGAACATAGAGGACATTTAGGATACTTTGTTGTTACAAATTACATGGTGATCTGGACATATATCTCAGTGGTAGTGTGCTTGTCTAGCATGCATAAGGCCCTAGGTTCAGTCTTCTCTGGGCAAGAAAGAAAGGGAGGAAGGAAAGAAGAAAAAGAAATGAAGGAAGGAAACTATATATATAATTCAGTATCAATGCTACTGCTATATACAGTAGCAATAAGATGTTGATATACTTCTGGTTAATTTTGATACAAGGTTTTGAGTGTAGCTACAAAGTGGACTACAGAAGGGTAGGGTAATGCAGTGATTGAAATTAATTTTCAAATGGCTAAAATGATCAGATTAATTTCATTAACAACAAACAGAGGAATGCCTACTCTTCAAAGACCCAAACCAAAGTGATTTATAAAACAGTTGGACAAATAACTGTAAAATAATTTGAACAAATAAATAATTTTAAATTAATCTGATGATACATATTATCAACCCAAATGTTATAAAATACTCTAGAATGCCCTTAAAATGATACCAATTATTAATGTGATTATTCAAACACAATTATACACCTATACACCAGTGACTAGAAAAATCATACCTTTTTTTTGTTTTTTGGGGTTTTTTTTTTTGCAGTGCTGGGGATTGAACCCATGGCCTTGTGCTTGTGAGGCAAACACTCTACCAACTGAGCTATATCCCTCCCCAGCCCAAAATCATACCATTTAAATGAAAAATTGATATGCATGTGAGCAAAATACATACATCCTTATGAAAATTTACCAGTTTGCAAAAGTCTATACCATCACCTATTCTCAATTTTAAGGACAGATGGTAACATAATGTCAGTGTTAACTAGTACATCACATTATTATTAATCTCATGAGTACAGGTGAAGAGCTATGACTGGATATGGAAAACATAGGTATGAAGTTTGGACATAAATAAGGTATACACATTTGGTAGGAATTCCTGCAGTATGCAAGAATGTACATATCTTCCCAGAATGAACTTTCTCCCTTCTGAGAGAGTATATTTAAAATGCATGCCTTTCTACTTGTTAAAAAAAAGAAAAAAAAAGAAAACTCATCAAGTACTGTCAGTTTTTAGAGAAAAGGGAAAAATATAAATAAAACACAAAGCTCTAACCTTCATAGTTTATGACCTTTTTAGTATATTTTTAGAGTTGAATTTCCTTAGTGAGATCAGAAATATTTGTATACATTTAATTATATTAAGAAGCTATTTTACCAAATAAGAAAAAGTGGAGAGGGGAAAAAATTGAGCAACAATTTTTATTGTATGTATAGGATCTTGGCAGCTTCAACAGTGTTGTACCTTTTCCTGTTGTAAGAACCATGGGAAAAGCTCCCTCAATGATAATATAAAATAGCTTAGAAAAACCTTGCAGTAATAACCCAGGGCCTCATTAGAAAAGCTTATATTTCCTGCTCCAGTAGCCAGCTGATAGAAATAGAGTTCATCTTGTCAACAGGCTTATTTATTTCCTATTCTTCTTCTTCTTTGTTAATCTTCCTTTTATGTTTCCTTAATAATACATGCTGGAAAAGTTCCTGAATGCTTTTCAAATAAAGAGAAGCTCTAGGAGCATTGACAAATTTCTGTTGTGTCAACACAGTGCTGGGCGTCACCCAGTCTGGAATTCGATGTATAATATCTGAAATAGATAAATGTGGACCCTCCTTTTCTCATTCATCAGATCAGGAGATATTCAGGTCTACTAATTGGTTTTAATGCTTGTTATTAGAATTTTATTGCCAGTACAATAAAAATGCAATGTATTTCTTGTATCATGAAGACTGGTGTTAAATAGTAACTAGGAGAGCCAGCTTTAAAAAAAGGGACAGAAAGGAAAACATCTAGAATTCATCTAGAATTTGTGTTATTAAATGAGTTCTTTGGGCACTTTGGGATTGTGATCAGTGACAAAATGTAGAACCAGCCAAATATGAAATCATGTGTGAATTTAAGATCAGCCTATCACCTATGATTAATCAGTATGTATTTATAAGGTAATTTATTTTTATTATTCACTGTGGTACTAATTGGAAAATGAGGGACATCAGGCATCTTTTAATAATGAATCTTGTGTATTAGTTTTCTTATTGACAACTTGATTTTAAAATAAAGTATCATTTTATCATTATAAGATAATATTCTTAAACAATGTCTAAGAATTGGCCATAAACATCAGATAACATGAAAAGATTTCTTTGTTTTATCTAATTCTAGGAACACAGATTTATTCTTTGTAATGTTTTTAATATAAAATCTTTACAGTATCTGTATAACTTTTATAATTAACTTCCCACCTAGAAAGCAGTGAGTTTGCAGTATTTGTTTTGCAAGTAATTTCCATTGCTTATCAGTACAGACGTCCAACATGAAGCAAACTAAATGGAATAATCTGATCAATTTAGATTAACATCTCCACTCAAGTTTGAAAAGTAGTTTTTATTAACATGCCCCAGATTCCTTTCTTTCATTAACTTTTAGCCCAAGTTGACAGTAAATCTCTCTTCTCTACTAAACTCTTTGCCATTTGATTCAGACTTTTGGTTCTAGCTGACCTTGGGTTTATCTTGAATTGCAGGCCTTTAACTCTTAATTTTGTCTTCTTCATAGTTTTGTCCTAAACCATGTGTCTTACCTCTCACAGGGTAAGCCATGCCTCGACTTTTGTGCCAAATATTGAACAGGGCTGCATATATTACAAAATGTTGGTTGCCAGTGACATTGTTTCCCATTGGATAAAACAATGATCACCCTTAACACCAAAGTTTATCCCCCAAAGTTGATGATAATAACCTATTTCACTCCTAGCTTACTATATTCCCTAAGGTGCTCTTGTGGATCACTTTATGAATGCTCAGATTTTGCTTTTGTCCCCACCCTCCACCTCACTCTGCCCCGTAGTGTAGCTATAGATTGTCTCTAGCTCTCCTTATATTTAGATAAAAGTACTTTCCTTCCTCCGATGAATGTCTACTTCTGAATGTTTTGTTTTGTTATTGTTAAACAGCATCCCATACTATAGATAGCAGCTCGTTCCCTGACCTCCTTTACTGAAAACATGGCCAGATCAAAAGCATGGCAGCCAATGTCACCAAGAAGTGCATTCATCAAATCAGAGACAGCCATGGCACAAAGGGTTGACCTATTCTTTTCCACTATTTACTTTGCAGAAAGCACATAGCTAATATCAAAGAAATGTTACACTTTCTTTTGAAAAAGCTATTTGCAGTAATTCAAAGAAAAGACAGCTTACAAACGTGGTGAGTAGAGATACAATAGAGACAGCAGGACTGGGTGAAAAGCAGCACTATTGAAATGACAGTGGTTTGGAGCCTCTGAGAATGGACAGGGCTTTTGTATAAAAATCTGGTAAACTCTTCTTTATAAATTTGATGTAGACACTAAGCGTTGAAAGAATACTAATGTTTTTTCAATTCCAGCCTTGTTCTCCTATGGTTTCATGCTCATCAGCTGACCCAGTTGACATTACAGCGACATGACCAGCAGCCTTGATCCTGCCTCTGCACATTTCACCTGAGTGACAGGCTTCCTTCACTCTCTCATTCTGTTCAGGGACTATCCCACCCTAGCACACCCTTCCCTGAAATCCCACCCCAGGTGAGCATTAGTTAATTAAAGAATAAGAGAAGAACCAGCAAAGTAACCCATTTACAAAAGATAGAGGGCTAGCCGGAGTGTGTCCAACATTACCTTCAAAGAGTTCTAAGGAAAATTTATAATGATATTAATTTCCTTAAAGTTAGTCCATTTTAAAGATAAAATAGAAGAAATTTATGCTTCTGCCTGAGTTGAAGATCAGAAATACAAGTCTTAGTTTCTCTCAGTTGTCCTAATTTTATGATTTATGGTTTATTTAAGATGGAAACCCCTTTCTTTCTTTCTTTCTTTCTTTCTTTCTTTCTTTCTTTTTTAACATATTTACTACTTCTTCCTTTTCTACACAAAAGTTTGGCTATAAGAACTTTTAGAAATTGGTGCTAACCCACCTCTCCAGCATCACCCCTAATACTTCCCCAAATACCCTTTGCTCCAACCACCCTGAGCTTCTCCCCACACTGAACAAGAGCTTCTCTCTGGAGCCTTCCCTTCTGTGGCTCATCTCATCCGTCTTCACCACATGAACCATAGCACCAGAGTGAGTTTGGTATAAGCTTCAGCCTCTGTCTAGACAATGAGCTCTTAGATGACCATTTGGACTAGAAGAGTGTATTGATTGAAAAAATAAACTTCAATGTTAAACAAACAAAAGACTACATTTAATTTGGGATGGGATTCTGACAAACAATTGCCAAGTTTTCATGAATAAATTCCTTAATGCTAACTCTGAATTTCCTTATATAAAAAATGAACTTTATAACATCTACCAAAATCAATTAGGACTATGATACCAGAAAAAGAAGACCCAAAACAAATGCTTCAGGGGAAAGAAGTTTTATCATCTCTCCTAACTGAAAATTCTAAAGACTCACTATTGCAGATATAACTTGATCCAGGGGGCTCAAATGGTATGCCTGGATCTTTCCATCTCTCTTCCTTTTAGCTTTTACCTCTTCTTTTATGAATCTATCCTCAGGATCTATATATTGTGTCAAGATTAAGCCTTGAGCTGCTCCTGGTCTACATTCCTGCAAAGTCAAGTATGACAGAGAAGGCAAATATTCTTTTCCTAATAGTTTTTGTAAGTCTTGGTCCTGATTTTGATGGGCTTGAAGTGGATCCTATACCCATTCTTAATGATCACCATGCCTAAGGGAAAGCATGCACTCTTTGGCGAACATCTAGGTCACATGTCCACTCCTAGAGCTGGAATCAGCCCTAAACACACACACATGCCCAGAGAAAGGAGGTGTATTCCCGCAAGAGAAAGATAGGGTCTTGCACTACGATATCCTGTTAACTTTCTATAAAATAAAACAAGGCATTATTTGCAAGGCGTTTAACATGGTATTTGGTGATACATTTTCAAAACTGAATGTGGCTTTTAGCACATAGTGGGCACTAAGGAAATAAGTGAATAAAGTGAGTAAGTGAAGATAGAACCTGCTAGTGGAATTCTTAGAATATGTAACTTACATGTTTACTTCATCTTTATAGTTCATTCATTGGATTCTTGTTGGTGCAGATTATGAGACTGAGTCACACCTACTGTTTGTAGAGCTTTCTGAATGACTTCTACTTAATCTAATACAATTATACTGCAGTACAAATATAGCAAACATAATTATGCCCTATCCAACCTTTCTGCAGCTGTAAACTCACCCAACAATGAACCTGGAGTTGCTCATGTGCTCCCAGCACTTTGCTAGAACCAAAAAGGCAAAGGATAAGAGGACAAGGCACCATCCTCAAAGAACCAGATTTTTTTGTTTCATATGTAAGGCTTGCAGAACACAATAATAAACAGAACAGCCAAGTGCCTGCGTATACAATAGTAAAGGAAACAGACAATTAAAAATGTAGCAACCTAACTGGGCACAGTGGTGCACACCTGAAATCCCAGCGGGGAAGCTGAGGCAAGAAGTTCGAAGCCAGCCTCAGCAATAGTAAGGCACTAAGCAACTCTGTGAGACCCTGTCTCTAAATAAAATACAAAAATAGGACTGGGGATGTGACTCAGTGGCCAAGTGTCCCTGAGTTCAAACCCTGGTTCAAAAAAAAAAAAAAAAAGTAAGCAACCTAACAAAATCCAAATTTGCTAATTAAAAAAAAGAAAGAAGCCTGGTGTGGTGGCACACGCCTGTAATCCCAGCAACTTGGGAAGCTGAAGCAGGAGGATCGCAAGTTCAAAGCCAGCCTCAGCAACTTAGCGAGGCCCTAAGCAACTCAGTGAGACCCTGTATCTAAATAAAATACAAAAATAGGGCTGGGGATGTGGCTCAGTGGCCGAGTGCCCCTGAGTTCAATCCCCAGTTCCAAAAGAAAAAAAAAAGAAAATTAAATGATCATGATTGCCAAGAAGTTACTAAGCAACAGTGAAATCTTGTTAGTGAAGGGATGGAGTACGGTCCTGGCAGGAGCACTTGAACTGATATTTGAAACATGAGAAAGCCATATTAGGAACTGGAGAATCCAGGTGTGGTTCTTTGTCTAGAATTTGAATCTCACATTCACTTAGACTTTCTGTATAACTTTGGGCCCAGTTACTTAACCCTCTCTGAGCCTCGTTTATTATCTATAAAATGAAAATAACATCAAGCATGTTTAAGAACTGAAATGACTGCAAGTGTTCACTCCCTTATCTTTTCTCACTTGAACCTGTAACATTCCCAATTTACTTTCCTCTCTTTTATCCACCCCCCAACTCACCCACTGTGCTACTGGTAGGTTTTTAAACTGCAAATTTGGCTGTGTTATTTTATTTATAATGACTCCTCTTTAATTTTTTACAAATGCTATAGTTTAGATCTTGAGAGTCCCCCCAAAACCTGTGTGTGTGCATGTGTGTGTGTGTGTGTGTGTGTGTGTGTAAGAGAAAGAGAGGGAAAGAGAATGGGCATGATCCAATAAGAAAAGAGAATTGATGATACAGAAAAAAGAAGGAATAATTTCATGAGATAAATTCTTGAAAAAAATTTTAATGGTTTATACAGCATGAGTGGAGGCATTTTCCTTTGATAGAATTGGGGATCTTCCTGGCATTATAATATAAAGACAACATAGAGGGTGCATAAAAATGCATAAGGATTGGCACAGTGATTGAAGGAACTATGCAGAAGTTTCCACATCTCATCCTTCTTTTTTCTCCATGAATATGGAAGAGGGTGATTTGTTAAGCCTGAGCAGAGAGAAGACACTAAGGCAAAGTTGCAGAGAGAGGGATATGAAATTCCAGTTTGGCAGAGTGGGAAGTTGAGATCATATTGATCTATCGAACTAAAAATATGTAATCCTAGCCATGGGTGGTGGCATACATGCCACCCAGCTGCTTGGGAGGCTGAGGCAAGATGATCTTGAGTTCAAAGCCAGCTTCAGCAAAAAATGAGGCACTAAGCAACTCAGTGAGACCCTGTCTCTAAAAAAAATACAAAAATGACTGGGGATATGGCTCAGTGATCAAGAGCCCCTTAGTTCAATCCCACTGCCAAAAAAAAAAAAAAGTAATCCAATAGTGCAAGGAACTATGAGGTGAAGTTATCAACTAAGAGTGGGCAGTTTCTGCTGAAAATCTGAGAAAAGAAAAGGATGCATGATGTTTGTTTGTTTTGGTTTTAAAAAAGTGGGGGGGAAAGAAGTACATGGTTCGAGTCTGGAATGTCCCCCAAAGATTTATGTGTCAAAGACTTGGACCCCAGTGCATCAGTGTTCAAAGGTGGGGCTTTGGGAGAGAAGTGGTTGGACCATGAGGACTTTGACCTCATCATTGGCTGACTCCATTGACAGAATCATTATAGGATGGCACTGTCAAAAAGTGATGGAAACTGTCAGAGGTGGAGCCTTGTTGGGGAAGTAGGTTACTAGAGGCATGCGCTAAAAGGGGTGTGTCTTGTCCCTGGCCCCTTCCTTGTTCTCCCTCTGCTTCCTGGCTGCCGTGAGGTGAGGAGCTTTCCTCCCCACTCCCTTCTGCCATAGTGCTTTGTCTCGCCTCAGGTACAAAGCAGAGGAGCCAGCTGTCCATGGACCAAACCCTCTGAAAGCATAAACCAAATAAATCTTTCACTGGATACAGTGGTACAAGCCTGTGCTCCAAGGAACTCAAGAGGCTGAGGCAGGAGAATCACAATTTGAGGATAGCTTCAGTTACTTAGGCCTTAAGCAATTGAGTGAGACCCTGTTTCAAATTTTAAAACATAAAAATAAAAAGGTATGGGGATGAATTTCGGAGGTAAAGTGCTTCTTGGTTCAATCCCTAGTGCCAAAAAATAAAATAAAATAAAAGTTAACAAGTCTTTCTTCTTTTAAGCTTTTTTTTTATGTTATGCAATTATATTTCTGTTTTTTTTATATATTTTTTTATTTTTTTTTTATTTGCTTATTGATTCATTGAGCACAAATAGAGTACAGCTATTGTTTCTCTGGTTGTACACAAAGTAGAGTCACACCATCTGTGCATTCATACATGTACACAGGGCAATGATGTCTGTCACACATTCTGTTATTATTCTTACCCCCCCACCCCAACCCCACCCCTCCCTTCCCTCTATGCTATCTATCCTTCCTCCATTCTTGCCACCCTTCCCCCCCGCAGTATGCATCATCATTCATTTATCAGACAGACCATTTTGCCTTTGGATTTTTGGGATTGGCTGATCTCACTTAGCATAACAGTCTCCAACATCATCCATTTACCTACAAATGCCATAATTTTATTCTTCTTTATGGTTGAATAATACTCCATTGTGTATATACCACAGTTTCTTTATCCATTCTTCTATTGAAGGGCATCTAGGTTGGTTCCACAATCTAGCTATTGTGAATTGAGCAGCTGTGAACATTGATGTGGCTGCATCACAGTAGTAATCTGATTTTAAGTCCTTTGGGTATAGGTCAAGGAGTGGGATAGCTGGGTCAAATGGTGGATCCATTTCAAGTTTTCTAAGGAATCTCCACACTGCTTTCCAGAGTGGCTGCACCAACTTGCACTCCCACCAGCAATGTATGAGTGTACCCTTTTCCCCACATCCTCACCAACACCTGTTGTTGCCTGTATTCTTAATAAAAGACATTCTAATTGGGGTAAGATGAAATCTTAAGGTGGTTTTGATTTGCATTTCTCTTATAACAAGGGATGTTGAACATTTTTCCATAAATTTGTTGATTGCTTGTAGATCTTCCTCTGTAAAGTGTCTGTTCATTTCCTTGGCCCATTTATTGATTGGGTTATTAGTGTTCTTGGTGTAAAGATTTTTGAGTACTTTGTAGATTCTGGAGATTAGTGCTCTATCTGAAGTTTGTGTAGCAAAGATTTTCTCCCACTCTGAAGGCTCTCTCTTCACATTGTTGATTGTTTCCTTTGCTGAGAAAAAGCTTTTTAGTTTGACTCTATCCCAATCATTGATTCCTGCTTTTATTTCTTGCGCTTTGGGAGTCATGTTAAGGAAATCTGGTCCTAGGCCAACGTGAGTTTTGCCAGGTGTTTGATCACAGCGATGACAAGCTGACTAACATACAATGAAAGTATGTGTGGTTGTGGGGCAGCATTGACTGCCCATTTGAGATTTGTTGCATGAATATACAGTGACAGCTGTCGGTCTGGTCACAACGGTGTGCCTTTCCTTCAGGACCATAAGTTGCTGATGTGGGAATGTCAGGAAGTGAATATTTAGGCTTAAATGCAATTGACCTTTTTCTGGGTGATTCTCTGAAAGATGAGGACAAGGGAGTGGTGAATTTTTATAAAAGATGATTATAACTAACTGTGGTTTTAAACTCATATGAAGAGAGAGGTGAGGACATGAGGCAATTATTCACAGTGAAAATTGGAAGCATCAACAGGTTCAAGGGCTAATGGGGGAGCAAACGTGCTGGAAGGGGAATCCAAGAGTAACTGAGCTCACCAGAGAATGGAGTACTTAAAATTGCTATTTTACAAGTAAACCAACTCTGGAAATAATATTTTAAGCATAGTCTTTCCTGAACATTGTTTATGGCATATTAAACTATTTGATTGGAGATATCCCAAAAACTAACCTAAGAGGGATGACCATGGATAGTTAATGACACCACAAGAAAAATAATAAATGATCATTTTAATGTTCATTCAAAGCTCAAGAGTCAACTGTGAGAAACTTGGGTTTCTAGATTCCTGCAGATGTAAGCTACATGTTTACCTAAAAGAAATTACAATTTCCTCAAAGAAGCAAAATTCGGGGTTGCAGGGGAGCATATCTGACGTAAACAGAAGGTTTTCCCTAGTTTCCTCGCATGCCTTTGTTTGTTTTCACGGACAGCATATTTGTAGGGAGGCCATCCCAAGACTGGATTCCACAATCCAGACATTATAGATGAAATGATTATTTTTTTTCTTTATCATGGCATGAAAGCCACTCAGTATGGGTCATCTCTGACTTCCTAAAGTGTTCCACAGTCCAAAATGAGAAGCCTTAGCCCACCTGTTTCTGTTTCCCAAGAATTCACTAAGTCTCTATTTTGAAGACTAGGTAATTGAGGATCAAAAGCTGCCAGTATTTCAAAGCAGTATCACTAAAACAGAAACAGCTCAATAAGGATTAAGGTTAAGGATGCCAGTGAAGAGACATAACCTGAGCTCTCTGTCTTTTACCCTACATCTCTACAAAAATGTGATTTGGTTACTGTTGCAGCAACTTGTTATGAATAATATCTGGAGTGGCATGTGTGGGCCTGGAACATTATTATCAGAGGAGTTTGGGTATTCTAGGAGTTTTATTATTTATTTCCTTCTAGGTATCTTACCTGTTTTTCACTATCCAGGGGTTAATGATTTTGAAGCAGTACTTCTATAGTAAACTATCTAGGCTTCTCTTATCTGTTGAGGTAAAAGTTTTCACATTTATACCTGATTTTTTTTTTAAGTAAGCATCTTCTTTGAACAATTAATCATGGTATTTCACTAGTTTCATCAACATTAAAAATGTAAGACAATGATAGATTATAAACACTAAGCTTGTGGTAACAGTGCATGTGTTGTTTAATAAATAAAGCCAGCAAAATAAATAAAATAAAAATAAAGACACGGACATAATAGGCCCCTCTCACCTGTTATAAATGACTGTCCTGTTTAGTCCTGGTTATTCTTTAGGTTTGAGTAGTGCTAGCTCCCTCTGAATTTTCTCACCCAGAGGAAATACCTTCATGACATGGACCATGTTAATTTTTAGAGTTTGAGAGTGATTCTGTTTAAAAAACCATTGCAAGCAGCTTCAAGCCTTGTATCCTCCTCTATCAAAATAGTTCGATCTAGCAAAAGTTATTTTTTTTTATGTTTTTGTTCCTCCCTAATCTCAATCATAAAAAATATAAAAATTCCAAGGCACTATTGTATAACTGATTTATACAGAAATCTCATTTTTAGAAATGAATATATTTTTATTTAATTGACACATGATAATTATACATATTGATGAGGAGTATGATATTTCAAGACATATATACAATATATAATGATCAGATAAGGGTAATTGATGTGTCTATCACCTCAGACATTTGTCATTTCTTTGTCTTAGGAATATTCAAAATTCTCTCTAGTATTTATTTTGAAGAATTTAATCAATTATTGACAACCATAATTATCCTGCAGTTCTATGCTACAAAACACTAGAAATTATTCCTCCTACCCCTGTAACTGTTAACCATCCTTTCTCCATTCCCTCACCCCATTCCCAGGATCTGACAACCACCATTCTACTCTCTCTCTCTGGGATCAACTTTTTAGTTTCCACATATAAATGAAAACATGGTGTTTTTCTTTCTGTGCTGGTTTACATATTCTAATACAATGGCCTCTAGATCCGTCTTTGTTGTTGCAACTGATAGCATTCCATTTCTTATGACTGAATGGCAATCCATTGTGTATATATACCACCTTTTCTCTATTCATTAATTCATCAGTAGACACCAAGGTTGATTCCATATCTTGGATATTGTAAATACTGCAGCAATAAACGTGGGAGTAAAGATGTCTCTTTGACATACTGATTTCTTTTCCTTTGTAGAATCCCCAGTAGAAAGATTGCTGGATCACATGGCAATTCTTTCTAGTTTTTTGAGCATGCTCGTGCTGTTTTCCACTACAGGTATACTAATTTCATTCCCAACAGTGTATGAAAATCCCCCTTTCTTCACACCCTCACTAGCATTTATCACTTCCTTTTTTATAATAGCCATTCTTACTGGGGTGGAATGATATCTCATAGTTAAAATCCCATTCCTGTCCTTCTATGATCAGAAACCTGTTTCTTGGCAAGCTATTCTAACTTGACTCTTCTACTCTTCCCGCAATCTACATATAATCAGTTTCTTGCAGGATTAGATACCATAATTTAATTTTTGTGTGTATCTTTATGCACTTTCCCAGAACATAACATCTTGAAGCACATTTAAGTCCAAATGCACATTGTCTCTCCAGGTGTGTACAGTGTTTCTTCCACTCTAGTCACTGATGACTTATGGGTGGTTAGCACTGCCATCCACACAGGCTTGGCTTTGATTTGTATATGCCCATGAATTGTCTCCATGGAGAAAATGTACAGAGGTAGCATTTCACTTTTATGTTTTTCATCAAACAGCCTCCTAGTGACAGAGGAAAAGGTATGAAAGTTGTTAGGGAAAACATTCTCTATTACCAGGAGGTTGTTTCTTCAGAAGTCAGGACTTAAGTGCACTGTGAAGGGAATACTTAATTGAACCTGTGCTGGAAAATTCCTTTCCGATAATAAGAGTGTGCAAAGCCACCTTTGCCTCAGACAAACAAATGGGCTACAAGTATCTTCTTATAAGTTGCTTTGTCATCGAACTAAAGAACATTGATTCTAAAATCTGTGCTTCAGTGTACCAATATGAAATATGCGGCAGTTGAGACATTTTCAGCCAAAGAAAGAAATGCCAGTTTATACTTGGGACTGGGGTTTGGTGAATTGTGGGATCAGGATGATCTCACTTGGGGCTCCCTCACTTCCTAGAATCCAGTCACTCTAGGTTCAGTCCTTTGAGCTAAGACTTTATATTTTCAACCCATATTCATATGACCTGAACACTGCTGGCTCACATTTTAAGTGATCTTTAAGGATGATCCTTTCAAAAGGGATTTATTTATCAATCATTTCTCAAAAGCTACTTGTGAGAGAATGCAAACCCATGCCAAATGCCAGATTTTTCTAGGTGATAGGTAAAATGGCAAACCTAAAATATCTACCTAGAAAAGCAGACCTCAGGAACTCCAGGAGCTAGAAATATGAGGATGTTTGTCTTGAAAGAGGGGTATCAAAAACAAACTTTGGGTAGATAACTTTGAGACCTGTTTCAGAGTTTTCCTCAGGTAAGGTGACAATACTGAAAAATCATTTGACCTCAGGATCTTAGTGTCCTTTCCCCTCTGATTCTTGGATAGATGCTTTGATTTTGGGTATTGAAGCGTTATGGGTAGATTCTGCCCTTTTCTTTTTAATAGATAGATAGAAACTTTTTAATAGATACATTCTATTGCATTGCCAAAGATCTTCTAAACAAATCCCAATGTCAAGACATACCATTGAGAATATACAGAAAGCACTCCAAAAGAGTGTTCCCTTCCAAAAATGTCTTCCTACAATATTGTGAGTTTTTCCCATGCTATGGCAGGACATTCAAAGTCCATGGATTTCGACTTTGACTACATTTTCTTATTTGCCTTGATTTAAAAGCCCAGTGTCAGTTGTTTATGGAGTATTTGGGTTCCCTATAGATCTCTTAGGAATCATAGGCTTCTTTACTAACTGCATACCTGGTTGCTGTAATGGAAGCTCTTCTGTCACTGTAATTCCTTCTTAATAGTACAGGTTTAGTCAAGTATTCTTTCCCTCTGGAGGAGTTAATTGTTGCCCATTTTTAAAAGACCCTTGTTTGGTATGTACATTTTTGCTTCTGGTGCCAAATCATGTCACTGTTTACTGTTCTTCATCTATATACAAGGATTTTTCTACCTCTTTTGGTGACTGTTCAGCATATGCCATAACCTTTTTAACCACTAATATAATTTGTAATACCTTTGCCCAGCAGCAAAAAGTCAGGGTTCTTCAGAGTTTCATGTATTTCACTAATTTGCAGCACTTGTCTGAGGATAGAGGACCTAAATTTAGTTTTATGTGCTGTTAGCTGTGAAAATTATGGGTCACTGGAGTCTGTGATAGTAAATACCCTAAGGATTTACACATAGTTTATAGCATATCATTAAAATAAATGGTCACTATCCAATGACAAGGAATCCACTGAAACACAAAAATTGAAAGGGATGCTGTTTCTTCTAATGTAGTAAAATGTTCTGGAAAATATCCTCTTGTTTGAAGTGAAATGAATCTTGCTTTATTTGGCAAATAGTTTGCTAATAATTATTTCAAATCCTAGACAGTTAAACAGATATTGTATGTCTTTGTCTATTCCGGCTGCTATAACAAAATAGCATAAACTGTATGGCTTATAAAGAGGAAAAACTTATTTCTCATATTACTAGAGGCTGGGAAGTCAAAGTGACAGCATATTGGTGTCTGGTGAAGGCTCACTTCCTTTCAGAGGGCACATTCTCCCTGCTAGTTGCAAGCTAACCCACTGGCATTTCTTTTATAATGCACTAATTGTATTCATGGGGCCTCAATCCTTATGTCCCAATCACCTCCCAAGCCCCCAACCCCCTAAAACATTCACTTTGGGATTTGTGTTTCAATACATAAATTTTGGAGAACACAAACATTTAGACCATAGCACTTTATTGTTAAACTTCATAATCTTCTTTATACATACACACACATAAATCAATTTCCATTCAAAAGAGACAAACTCCTTAAATATTGTTTTATAAAATGCAACGGACAGTAGGAAAGATTTTGAAGTAAAATCAAGCAGACTTCCTGGCATTTACTGAGCATGGAGACCAGGCCTCTTATAGGCAATGGAGAAGAGGCATGAGGCAAGACAGACAAATGCACAACTCCCTCCAAATTGAGTCCCAGAAACTTGATCCAGACTTTACTTCCAATTTACATATATTTTGCCCTTCCTCTTCTGATGATTTACTAAAAGGTCTTGTACTCTTCATCCAATAGGAAGAAGGGCTCCATGATTAGAGCATCAATTTGTATTTTAATGCTGGGAATTAAGGTGATTTATTCTGAAGTCTTCTGCTTCTGAAAGTAGTACAAGTCTGTTTCATTATATAAAAGTGAAATACACTGAAATTTTTATTATTTTACTGAACATAGATCAAGAAATAGATTCAGTATACATTATCTAAGTCTGACATTTCAAGCCCCTTAGCCATGTGTTTCAGTAAATGCATTTTCATGTTCATTTACTGCTGCATTTTGAATCATTGCCTCTGCCCCATATGACTTGATGTCTCTCCCTTCAGCCTGGATGAACCCATTTCTTCCCAAGGGTGAAAGTTGCTATAAAATAATAGAAAACCTTGACCTGACTTCATGAAACACTTGCTTATTGTCATATTGTAGAGAACTCACAAGAACAGATGGAATGAGTTTGGTAGCTTTTTTTTTTTTAATTATTTCATAAATTTATTTCACTTAAACTTATTTTCCTTTTGAAAGAAAAACATTTTAGGGAGATATTGCTATCTACTTTGATATTCTCATATATTTTATAGATTCTAGCTTAATGATATTTAATATATTTAATATTATGAGACTGCATATTTTGGACTTCACATTGATATGAACATATAAAAGCACATAATGTTCATATTTAACATGTGATTTTACATATTCCAACTTCACAATGAACATATATAACATTGGTTTGATTATTCAGAAATTTACACTGAAGGTAAATTTTGATGATTTTGGTCACGTGAGTTAATTTCAGATATTGGACAATCCTATTCAAACTTCCTAGGGTGACCCAAAGAATATCTGTGTCTTCTCCATTCTGCTGTGAGATTTCTCTGAGATAAATGTGGTTCTGTGTGCTGCTCTCTCAGGAGGTCGAGTTGTGTCGTGTTAGCAGTCAGGAGAAGCTTGGCCTGACAGTCTGCTACCGAACAGATGATGAAGAAGACACAGGCATTTATGTCAGCGAGGTAAGAATGCTGTGGAGGGGAGGGGAGGGGAGGGGAAGGGTGGAGTGAAAGGACTCACAATGAGAAAATCCTTCTGAGGCTTGAATGTGAAGCATTGGCCACGTTCCAATACTTGTCACTTTCAATTAGGAAAGTAAATTATGCTGCCCAAGTAATGTAATTATTATCAGCTTGTTTAATGTGGATGCTTTCACCGCAGAGTCCCAGCAAGGAAAAGTGGGAAAGTGGTAACATTGTCTAAATTTGAATAAATTCCCATAAGAATGAGGGAAGTTGAGCAAAGTTTTTGATCGCAAACATTTGTCCTTCCATTCCATTACTTCTTTTATTGTTCTGTTAATAACAGCATTAACTAATTATTTTAAGTTAATGTTCACAATAATCACATCTTTTACTCTGGTGATGAGATGGATAAATTTGAATACCCAAGGAGCACATCTATCAGTTTTATTCAATCCCATAATCACTTTCAAGAAATGAGGAACTAACATGCCCAAAACCTTTGCTATTAATTATTTTTGAAAGAGTGTCAAGCAAAATTATTACCATAGGTGAATTTTTTTAAATTTCCAAAGATCATTTTAAGAGGAGGAGCAAATTATGGGTTTTTAAAAAAGTACATATAAATATGATTGAAAAGTACACACATGTACATGCAAACACACACATAATGTAAGTGTGTGTGTAGGATATATGCATATATCCTAACTCCTATAGATACACACACAAGAATTAGACAAACTAGGCATGATTGTTCTTCCACACTGTTCCAAGGTCTCATGACCATGGTGCTGAAAACATTCCCTAACATGAGAAGCTTCAGCTTTCTCAACTAGAAACCCAATAAACAATGTTTATCTTATTGTTTTCATAGAGTTATTTAGAATATGGAAGTGATCACATAATTAACAAACTCAGAAAACTACAGAGTTCAATAAATGTAGAATGTCATTATTTATCATTTTACCAAAGAATTTGCTGACTGGCTCTTCCAATGGAAAACACTCCAGAGAATATTTGATCAACATACTTCTTTCAAATGTACAACTATGACAATCCCTCTGATTAAGTTGAGAAAGTAAAAAGAAATACCATTTGTAATATGCACTGAGGTAGAAAGGTAAGAGTTTGAAATTAGTTTGATTATAGTTTTGAAGACAAAGTTTTAGAATGTGAATAGCTTTTAAATGGGATACAATTGATTAATGATCCCTCACTTCCTTCCGGTAAGTCTCTGTTTACTATTTAAATATGTCAGATTTGAAGCTCTACTTTCCAGGGATGATTAAGAAACCACAGGAACTGAGTGTATGGACTTGGAAGGAATGTTGTCCTTACCCCTCTTCTAAGTAATTATAGTGTCATGTGTTTGATTTATCACTTAAGAATTAGTTGTTAGGAGGCACCCCCAATAAGAAAGTAATATCAAAGATCTAGATAGGCTGGATCAAACTCAGGTTACATTTGAAATACTTTTTTTTGGAAAAAAGCTCTAAAATCAATAAGCCAATGTATATGGTTTGAGAATGTCAGAAATCTGATGGTGGAATTACCCCAGTGAACTGTATGTCACCGCTCAAGCTCAGCACATGAAAATGTTGATACACTCCTACTAGACCTTTCAATATCTATTTATTCTAAAATAGTTTATAGTTAAAATACTTTATCCCATATGAAAAGTGGTACTGAGTAATAAAATGTATAGCTAGGATTTCTTTTTTTTTTCATTTCTTGAGCAAGATAGATTATAAATCCCTTCATAAATTAATATACTTATGAAACAGAAATCCCTTTAATAAATATGGGCTTACAGTATCAGCTATCAGCTTTTCTAAGATAGCCAGGGAAGGATTTAAAGACTGTCTTAGTAGAAAGAAGATTTCCTGGGTCCAGAGAATTCTAACATTAACATTTCATGTCAGCTGAAGACCATGTCTGACAACTGGGATTCAGAAATAAATGAATGAATGTGAGAAAACAAAAAAGAAGGAAGAGATGGGGGGAAGGAGGGAAACAAAAACAGCCTTCGAATCAAGTTCTACTCTAAGTCTACTTCATTTTATTATTGTTAACTCTAAAATAGTCCCTTTACAATTTTAGAATTAGTAATTTTTGATGGATAAAAATATGACATGCACTCTGTCATAAATCAGTAGAGAATTTTGAACTGGCACCTTAAAACTGTATTTGTAAGTTCTTGGGTAAACACTGACTGTCTTTAAAGATGTATGTCCTTTCCATTGCAGGTCGATCCAAATAGCATTGCTGCCAAGGATGGACGGATTCGAGAAGGGGATCGTATTTTGCAAGTATGTGCTGTGGTTATTTTCCTAAATTTCCTACTGACAGTTTTTATTGTTTCTTAAAAGTGTTAGTGAACAAAATTTGTCTTTGATTTTGTATGTTATCTACAAAACAGCACAGCTTCCATTTACACACTTTTAAAGTAAAGACGGTACCATTTCTTAAGAGTTATCAGATAATAATTAATGGTTAAGATCAATCTCTGGAGTGAGATTACTCGACTTCAACTTCCAGGTCCACCTTTGACTTGGTTGGGCACATCACTTAACCTCCTTTCATTTCAAGTCTATTTTCACAGCTTAAACATTGGTAACAATAATATAATCTATTAATGTTGTGAATATCACATATTACGCATGAAATACGCTTAACACAGTGTGTGAAAGTGTTTAATAACCATTAAGGGCTATTATTCCTTGCAGCATCAGCACCTTCAATTGCTGCCTTGTCCAGAATAAATTAGGTGAATATGGACCAGATGTTCCTTTACTATATGAAAGTTTTGATGTCTGAAGAAGGTTCAACCACTCATTAATGAGTTGCTGGGGCCAGGAAATACAATTTCTTCTCCATATAGAAATGTGAAAACATAGAAACTGATTAAATTTCAGTTTAATGAGAGAGATAGTAAGCAGATTACAGAGGGTTTGCAGGGCTGTCAAGAAAGTTCCAGCCAATCAGGAAAAATGGAAGTCAGAATTTCTCCTCCAAACCTGCCTGCACATATTCCATCCCTTTGGAGTCCTCTCCAATAAAAGAGTGACTGAAGAAAGACACAGACTTCAAAGCTCCAATGTCCCCATCAACCCCAAAATAAGAACAGAATTCCTTCTAGGTTGAGTTTCACTGTCGATCACAACTGTAAATCAGAGAGGACAACTCTTATAGTAAGTTGAAGGAGTACACACTGTTAAAACACCCAACAGAACTTCCAGTTGGGGTGACACAGTTTCCATTTCTCCCTGCTAGATGTGGACCCCCAGAGGATGTTTCTTTGGAGAATCTCTGCTTCAAAAATATACCAGTTGCCTCCCAGCATTCTGGGCAACCTCTCCCCATGTAAAAGGAAGATATCAGTGTGTGCAGAGGGTCACAATAATGACGATGTGGGTGTGCCTCTGCTGCCTTTTCTTCTCTTCCTTCTTCCAGGGGACACTCATTGAATCCCACCACTTCTTTATCCCCTTTCCTCCCTCTAGCTAGATGTTGCAGAACTCCCTTTTCATCAAAAAATCTTCGAGTAAGTTTCCTGTTACTTAAGGATAATGAGTTAGTGATCATTTGGGGTCCCACCAGTC
The DNA here is from genome assembly GCA_020662805.1 of Glaucomys volans. Taxonomy (NCBI): domain Eukaryota; kingdom Metazoa; phylum Chordata; class Mammalia; order Rodentia; family Sciuridae; genus Glaucomys; species Glaucomys volans. The sequence continues at coordinate 2,970,346 of JAJEJO010050702.1, read as the reverse complement.
TGCAGAGAACCTCAGGAGTGCATCATTTTTAGTTCATTGAGGATGGTAGTGGTGGCCTGTAGTTAACCAAAATGGAATTGTGTCTGTCTTTGGATTTATCACAGGAAGAAATAGGGGACCAGGAAACAAAGACATAGTCTTATTTGCCATCACATATTCAGCATCTTTCACACATCCGCAGGAATAATTCAATGAATGAAACAAAACTACTCAGTGGAAAGAACAATAGGATAAATAAGATCTGCATGGCCTCATTGAGAAATTAAGGGTAGCATTTTAGAGTATCGTCCAGGCACAAAAACTTTTAAAATGCTTACTTTTTAAATTTGAAAATAATTTGAAATATACTGTTCATTTTGTTAGTCTCTCCAATTAAATATACTAAAAATGATGTTACCTCTTGATGCTCAGGGTCATGCTATACCCAGCAATCATTACACAATGCAATTATGGAATAAAACGCTCAATGACTGAAATGTGGAACACTTTGTGCCCTGATATTAAGTGACCCTATATGGATATACTGAGTCTACATATTGTCATTTTTCTTACTGATCTCTTGCTGTCACCAGCCACCACTTCTCACCATCTACCCTCCACACCCCACACCTCCTATTATTTTCTCACCTGACTTCTTTGCTAACTTCTAGCTAACCATCCTCCCATAGACCAGGTACACAGATACAGTTATTAAAATTAGTCCTGTGGGTGTCGGGTAGAAATAAAATTCATATGTTTTCATACATGTATACCATATGTTTTGACAGTTCTAGTTTCAGTTATATTGTGGGTGGATAGATTTCTGAAGAAAAATCTGCAGCATAATAAAACATTCCTTAATGGAGTTGGTTCATTGAAGAAACAACAGCAGGATTGATAAAGTGTTGTTTGCTGCCTGATTACTTTATATTCTGTGACAAATATGTCACACTTAATGAATAAATACATGTCACATTAAAAAGCCTAGAATTCAATTCTATCTTCACACATAGGAAGCAATGTCTTAAGGGTGATAGTGGAATTATATTAAATAAAACTGTGACAAAATTGTACCCATAGACAAATAGCTCCCATATGGCTGATGAGAGATTATGGGATACCCTGTAATGAACAATTAATGACTCCTTTCCCAAGGAAATGCGAGTGAGGGAAACAGAGGATTTACTTCTTATCCTTGAGGTTTCCTGGCTGGCTTTTATTTAAATGAATCTCTTTAGAGCAGTTGGGATTTTAATTTTCTGTTCATGATGACCTAAGTAGGGCACAGTTTATGGTCCTGCCCTTATTGTGTAGGTAAGATTTTTTCCATGTAGCACACCAGGTGCTTGTTAAATGACCTCACCACCACATGACAGCACCACATGTACTCACACTTGGGACATTGATGTGGGGTAGGGATTATGTAGAAGAGACTCCATCAACCAGCTTCATGAGAACATTGCTGGTTCACGTGTATTTTGTTTCTCTGCAAGTGCTTTATGGTTCTCTTCTCTGTGCCACTGCCCAGAACTTGTGTCAAATTCATCTGCAGGAATTAAGCTAGGGAAGTCCTCTCACAAAATTGCACAACCAAAGAAAGTATTTCTGAGCCAGAAAGCAAGAATTGAATGTTGAAATAAACGATCAGCTTTCCAAAGGAGAAACCACTGTGTTCTGTTTTCTCTTTGGCATGGTAGATGTGTTACACTCCATGTAAACAGCCTACTCTCATGCTGACCAGGAAGTGGGACATGTTCCCAAGGACTACTTCCAGGTAGATCTCTGCCAGAACTCAACAGTGGAATACAGAGACTTTTAATGAGCTCTTTCTGTGCACCACACATACACTGATCCTCAGAATTTCTTCCTACTTTTGAATTTTCTTCCCTATGAATAGCTGTTTTCCCCATTGGTGTTCTTTTCATATCTTTATCTCTATACTTTGTACTCACCTTATTTCTCTCCATATTAAAATATAAACAGACTTGAAATAAATCTTTCCTCTTCTGCCTAAGAGTCTTTTTTTTTTCGCTAAGACATTCTGTAGATAGTTTGGTGCCAAGAATTTTAGTCACCAATCTGCCACTGGTACAATACAGGAAACTTAAAAATTGGTACATTCAAGCAGAGATGCTATATCAAACCATTTTTAAGTATTTACACTCACTCTCTCATGTCCACATAGGAGATTGGGCCTAAAATGATGTCTTTGACTCACGGATCTCTCCTAAGACAAAAGCAATATTCATCTTAAAAGTAATCTTTACATATGATTATGTACAGAAACTGAGACATACATTATCCAAAGATTTCCCTCTTTTTTTAAAAAAAAAAAGAGTTACATATTATCTCTTTCTTGGTTCCCTTCCTCTTCTCTCTCTCTCTCTGCTTAAAATGGAATTCATTCAGTAAGTGAGGTGACTTGACTAGTCATAGGTCTCCTTCCCTTGTTGTGGGATCTTCCACTTTTATGTCCATATGGAGTCTTCTAGGCAGCTTCCCCACAAGCAATCCCTACTCCATAAGCCATTTATTCAGGAGCAAGAGCAACTGAAGTTTGGGAGCTCTATATGATACCATTCCTCAAAGCTTTTCATTTATTGAGATTCATCTTCTGAAACATTCTGCATTTCTTGCCTTAATAACTGTTTGTGCATCAAAGTCCTAAGTACAATGGGATGTACCAACCAGTTGGCTAAAGTGCTCCTTATTTTGAAAAAGAAAACAGTTAATTACATTTTAATGCCAGATTTCTGAGGTGAGCTTATTTCATCCTTTGTATGACTCTGACTATAAGTGTTTCTGCAACAACGGATCTGCACTGCCCCCCTCCCCAAACAAAAACAAGGTCTAGAGACCATAGCTCTCCAGAGGAGAGTTTTCAGAGGAGAAAGATGAATACAAACAGTTAAGGGACTGAAAAGAGAAAACAACCATATTTTTTCCTAATGGCTTAGAGTTAATAAATAGAAGGTAAATATCTTTCTAAATAGAACCATGTTTACTGCTATGGATTTAATTATTGTTTACGAATATATTTGCTTTATTTAACAAGAAATAACAGGAAAGGGTCTTACCTTTACTGAGGATTAAAATATAAAAGGTGATAACAATAACAATAGCATCAACACTAATGTTTAATAATATTGAATACAATTTTTTGTACCAGGCATTTATTGAAACCCTCTATAACAACCTTCTGCACCATTATTATCTGCATTTTTAAGGTAATAAACATAATGGCAACTTTAGACTAACATGAATGAGGAGTATTTAGATTGATGGCAAGTGAAATTTAGATGAAAAATGGGGAAGTATATGAGTGGAGACCAGGGGGGAAAGTAGTGAAAATTATATTTCAAGCAGAAAAGGTGAAGATAACCTGTGTGAGATAATTCAACTCAACTTACTTAACATCAAAATTTGCCCTTACTGGAGGGAAGATGAAATGATTCAATTCATGTTTGACAAACATATAATTGTATTTCGGCTATACTACTAAGAATTACCATAAAGTGGACATAAGTCCTCAAAGGTAAAAGAAAGAAAAATTATAGACATTATTTTAAAATAAGACTTAATAGAGAATGGAGGAGGTACAGTGGAATCCATCAAGGCCCAAACTTACTTTTGAGGGGAAAAAAAGACCTTAGATTCAGTACGTGCATACCTTTTCTGATACATTTACAAAAACCTACAACATACTTTTTTCTGTCATTATTCCCCATTTTGGAATCATGGATTCTGTTTTCTAGGTTGACACATTTTATTTGTGAACTGCAAAAGAAAAAAAAGCAATGCATATGAAAATTATAAAAGTTGGCTTTCTTGTTAGCAAGAAATGAAGGTGGTATTTACTTTTGTCAGAAAATGCAACATGGGTTGGGTTTTATGCTTTTTAAACATATGATAAGAGTCTAGGAATAAAGATCATAATTGCAGTCCAAAGTTGAGATTTCCTATGTCCCAATCCTTGTGTCTAAACTCTTGCATGAGCCAGCATCCCTGAGTCTCACGGTGGTCAACTTTATGTTTTACACAGAAATTCTAAATGAAAGATGTTAATTATTGAAAAAATGATTAGTGTAGCCATACCTTCCATATGTTTAACTTCTCAAAGTAATTAACACTCTTTTTAAGTAGAAGATATGAAATTTTCTTCTAATATGTTAAAGTTCAAAAATTTTATTGTCTATATGTTTTGAGCAAACAATAGATTTTTATCTTAAAATGGTGAACCAAAAAAAGAGCAAAATACATTTGATCATGAAAATCTAGTTTAAAATACAAAGTTTAGATATTTTATTTACTCTATCTTTAGAACTTAGAAAAAATAAAAATGCAGATCTCAAATGCCATAGGAGTCTTCTGTGTAGCTGAAAGTTTGCTGAAAGTCGGTTTCTTTCCTTCATTTTTATTAAGAAGTCAAATTTATTCTGTTAATCTGTAAAAATATTGAAGTATATTTAGGATATTGCATTAGTTTAGGGTTAGGAGGTGGGTTAATCTTAGAAAGGCGCTGGAGTTTTAATGGGATATTACTGATGAGTTTCTGCTTTTGATTAGCTAAGCACTGAGATATACCCTGAGTGATATTTGGGCATTTGAGTCAGACCCACACACAAATATGAAATGATTAAGTGAAAATGCAATCAGCAGTGGCTTGGGAGCATCGCCTGGTGAGAGATAATACTGCAGCTCTCTAATTGGCTCCCAGCAAGCATGCAGGATGACGGATTTCAGTTGTGGTATTGCCGGTCCTGCTTCCCCCAGCACTATTATCTCAGAGTGACACTTCCATTACTCTGAGCGGAGAAAGATGAACGTCACCTGTCAGGGGCTGGTTAATTGTGTTGCTAGATGTATGTTGCCAGGGCGCAGGTTGGACATTTATGAACATAACTGCTTCCTCTGATGTCCGCCATCCTTCAGGGATCGATATGGCTCTTACAGTAAGCGCGTAATTGAGTGAAGGCACTTTCCACGGAGGGGCTGAAGATGAGCCCATTGTGTGAGCTTCATTGTCCATACATTTACCATAAATGAGCTGATATTTGCCATTTATTGTGTGCAGCATTGTGGAAATGGAAACTAATGTGCCACTTTCATTTGTTTTCTAGATAAATGGGGAAGATGTCCAGAATCGAGAAGAAGCAGTGGCATTGCTGTCTAGCGATGAGTGTAAGAGAATCGTGCTGCTTGTTGCAAGGCCAGAGATTCAGGTCAGGACAGAGATGGAAAGTCTTGATACTGAACTTGTTATTTACTCACTTTGTGGATGAAACTAGTCATTTTCTGCTATTCTACATCAAATCACCATCATAGATATTTGTAAAACTAAGTACACAAAATACAAGGAAGACTGATCTTTCCTAACTTCCCAACTTTACCAAAAAAAAAGCACACATTAAAGATTGCCTTATACAGAATAGCAGCTAAATGTCCCACTTGAGGAAACATTTTTAAAGCACACAAAATTGAATCATTATTCTCTCTTTCCATTTGCCAGTTATTTAAATGAATTCATAAACAAAAAAAATGGTTGGCTTTATATGATTTTTAATTCTGTGTGGATCCTCATGTTAGATTCCCATCTAAAAATACTTAATTGGCATATTAAGGTATCATGAAAGAATCTCTAATGAGAACATTAGCATATCTAATAACTTTCTCAAGTAAGGCATTTTATGTAGTATAGTATGGTTTCATGTATGTAGTAATTTTTTTTCAAGTTCAATATGACAGAAACATTTGTCCTGCCAAAAATCTGATGCTTCTAAAGGAATTCCGTTCTATCTTTACAGAGGAAGATGTCATGAAAATAAAGGAGAGGTAATGGTGAAAGGAAAGGACTATTGGTACTTCCTTTTATATCCTTTTTATATCCCAGCACAATGCAGAAAGGACAATACATTGTCACCGTTCTATCCATCTGTCAGTAGTTTGAGTGAAGTTAGTTATATCGCCATTTGTCTCCTAGGTTATTGATCTGATATTTTTCAGACTCAGTAACTACATACTATCTATAAATTACATTGAGTAAGTGTATTTCAGTGTCAGACTGAGTCCTGACTTGAATATAGTGGTTATAAAAGATCACCCTTTCCGCATATATTTCCTTTATGCCCTTGACCATTCTAAATGGTTCTCATAAAGTCGGCCATTGCCTGGAGCAGAATAAAGTCACACACCTGAGGTCTTAGGAGTGGGGAAATGAGCCCACACAACTGGCTGGGCTGCCTAGATGGAAGTGAATTTTTAAAATATGAATGAGACTAATAATTACCTGGAAGTTTCTCAGACCTGTTATCTCACTGATCCCATTTTCTTGAAAAAGAACAGAATAAAAGAGCTAAATACGTATTAGTAAAATTCATGGTGAATTGAAATGAACTCAGTTGTACAAAGTACACCTTTATATCATAAGGTGGTTTCCTGCCCTTTTCATGTAACTGCTAGAGAAACTCATTAATTTAGAACTAAGGCATTTCCTTAAACTATGCCACATAATGGCCATAATGGGCTATGGAAAAAATAGAAATTAATGACACAGGACCAGATCCTCTGAATCTTTGATGGAATTCATATGCTTGGCAGAACCCGTGGCATCTTTGCATATTTGGCTACACTCCTGACCTTTCTCTCAAAAGAGTCAATATTGGAGAATGAATTTTCAAATGAGACTTTCCCCAGTTGATCAAAGATGGTCCTCTGACTCCATAAAATGCCACCCTGCCTGTCAAAATCAGGATCTGCATTAGCTCATCAATCCTAAAGAAGTCTTCATAGCACTGAAAGGAAGTTAATTGCCTATAGAAAATCAGCAAAGAAAATACATTTTAATATCACACTTTAAAAATGCAATTTAAGCAAACATAATGTAGAGTAACCCCCCAAAAAACACTGAAAAAAAAGTTGTCTTTGTATTACCCCCCATCTTTCCCTATTAACCTAATGTATCTCACTCCTTTTTTTTTTTAATGTGTATTTTATTCAGGGAAAATGTGGAAGCATTTTGTGTGCTTTTTCTAGGATGTTTAAAAAATGCTTTGAATACTCTCTAGATTCTTGGAAATGATCTACAAAGTTGCCAGCGGCAGTATTGTGCATCTGTGCAATATTTTTTAAATAACTCATTTCCTTCATTCCCTGTCACCTCTCTTTCATTTCCTGCCCATTTTCTTCCTCAGACCATTAAAGATATTGCTTTTCTGTCCTATTCCCCTCAGGACACAGGGGCAGAGAGGGCTCTCATAGGAACTTGTAGCCACCACTTCTGAGACAGTGTATATTGTTCCTTTTTCTTCTATGTTGCATATTGTCCACTTCGGTGCAGACAGATCCCTACTGTATTATGAAGACAAGCCTTCCTTTCCTGCAGTTAGGCTCAGGAGGGATGCCAATCTCTGTTGCAGCATTAGACTCAGACGGCAAAGAGTGAATGTCTAGGTAGAAAAGGAAATACAATACGAAAGGAAATGAGCAAGAAGAATCTCCCTTTATTTCCCAGCCTACAGGGAAGTTTATCAAAATAGGCATACTGATTAGAGATGACAACTCAGGAATGTATAGGGTTAGTCCATAAGAAAAGAGTAATAGGGAATCATTAATTTCTACTTAGTTCTCTTTACCTTTTCTACCACTTCATTTAAACCTCAAAAGACTCTCTTCCATCATTCACTATATCAGTATTAGGAAATATTTTGTTTTGACCTAATTAAAGAAAAAATATCCTTGCTGTGTTCATGAAAAGCGAACATCCTTAGCTTTAAGTAATCTCTTTCAGAGTCTGGCATTTGCAGCTCCATGACACTTAAAAGGGATTAAAGAATGTAAATTTGGACAATTACAAATTGGACTGAATTTAAAGTTTTAGTTAGCATGATTATCATAGCTCATCTGCATATCAAAGTTAGTGGGGTGCAGTTAGGTCAAGTTATTCAGGCCATATGAAGTATGAAGATAAATGAGGGTGAAATTGTGTCCATGCTTTTGGCTCCAGTTGGATCTGAAGTTTGTTCTAAATGGCCTTTAATAACACAAAATCTATGATTTGCCTTTTCATTAATGAATGTGATACATATAGGCTAATTCCTCTTTTGATGAGTTTTTTTTGTTTTGTTTTGTTTTGTTTTGTTTTTGTGGTGCTGGGGATTGAACCCAGGGCCTTGTGCTTACGAGGCAAGCACTCTACCAACTGAGCTGTATCCCCAGCTTGATGAGGTTTTATTGTCCTTTCAGGTTTATTTTTTATTTTATTTCTATTCTTTTTTTTTAGTTATAGATGGACACAATACCTTTATTTTATTTATTTTTATGTGGTGCTAAGGATCGAACTCAGTGCCTCACACATGCTAGGCAAGCTCTCTACCACTGAGCTACAACTCCAACTCTTTTCAGGTTTATTTTTGTTTTAAAATTTTAAAAGTTCAATTTGGCTTAAAAGCTTATTTTACCAGTTTGTTGGTGAAAACACTCTAAACTATTGTCCATGTTTGCTCACTAAAAAGTCATTTATTTGTAACATGGAGTAAAGCAGAGTTTTGACAATAATCTAATCCATTTAATAAGTGTAGACAGCTAATTTATGTAATCCAGCTCCAAAATCCATTTTGAAGCAAATTATCTGTATTGACTGTCAACACCAATCATATTAGCAAGGTAATCACCAGCTTTTCACTTCACTCTGTATGGAGAAGACAAAAGCATTTATTCAGTTTAATTTGTGTATGATTCCCACAAGAATATGTACATCTCGCACCCACAAGTAACGCCCTGCATGCTCTACACAGCTCCACCACGTTTAAGTGCCACATCAGCCATCAACCAGTCTTTTTTTCATAATTGAGCCCAAAAAGTGAATTAAAATTGGATGGGTGCTTAGCATGCATGAGGCCGTGGGTTTGGTACCCAGTGCCCAAGAAAATAAACAGACAGACACGATGTAGCATTGATGTATTTTTATTGTACATTATTTACAAATGAAATAAATGTTAATTCTATCTTGTTAACTATCTTGTTACCTTGGGAGCCACCAATCTAAAGGTAAAAAACAAAAACAAACAACAAAAAAGGATGAGGGTAACATCAGCCTATGGGGTGACTTTGCGTATGATCTCATTAGGGGTTGTTGTAAGGGAAAAAAGCCTAATTGTCCCATAGTCCTATTAGTATCATTGCAGTTCTTTCAACTCAGGGACTGTTGGAGGTAATGAGCATGACAGCTGTGGATTATGCAGTATGCTTTTCATACATTTTGAAAGAAGGTAATGTTCTATGCTGTGAGATTTACTCAGTTACGGGAGAAAATCTGTAGCACTGTTACAGGAAAGGATAAAAGAGTCCTTTTTTTGTATCACCTTTTCTTCTTTCTGAGAGGTGAACTATAGGAGACTGGTATTCTGAAGAGAATCATTATGATAAAAGGAACTGGTCAGGCATCGCCACTTAAGTTTACCCCATTTTAGCCTGAGTTCTCACTAACATAATATAATGTACTAATGTATTCTTTTGCAGCTGGATGAAGGCTGGCTGGAAGATGAAAGGAATGAATTCTTAGAGGAGTTAAACTTAGAAATGTTGGAAGAACAGCATAATGAAGCAATGCAGCACACTGCCAATGAGGTGGAGCAGGTAGGGCCAACAATTTGAACGACAGCGTTTGAAATGTTGCTAGTTCTTTCTTTAAATGTAGAACCATAAATGGAGAAAAAACACAATCAAAGGGTTTGATCAAACATCTCTGTAATGGTAATTTTTTAGAGCAAATGATCATCTCAAATGAAGCAGAAGGAATACATTTTTTTTTCTCTGTTAAAAATATTTCCAGCTTGGGAAGCTCAGGGACTGTTGTTAATAGAATACAATAGTATTCAAATGTTGACCCAGGTACTGTTTTAACCTAATTACAGAAATTTATAGTAAAAATGTGTGTTGCTTGCTAATATGCCAGCTGGAGACAAACTATGTCCCATGAGGTAACCCTTCAAAAAGTAATTTTTGAACTTTACAATGTTAATGTATCTGTTTGAATATTTAGGCTACGATTATAGGATAGTTAGATGTGGTATAAGCCATCAATCTTATCTGCATAGTTGGTGGCATGATTATGCCTGTGTACCCCTGAATAATCAGATTATCTTTGGTCCAATGACTGCTATTGACACATTGTGGCAACATCTCCCACGATATCATTTGAGATTATTATCATTTGGCCTTAAAGTCACATAATATTTTAAACAATTTTTGAATTTCTAATATGTTCCAAATACCACACTCAAATCCTCAGAATACAAAAAATAAAACTTTTTTTTAAAAAAAGGAAAGAATTTCTGTTCTTAAACAATTAATAACTAGTAAAAGACCATAGTGTGGCTATGGCAAAGTGAGGCTTGGCATCTTTTTCATTTTTGTTATTTTCCCACTGTATAAAACTAAGATCAAATAATGTAGTTTTCAGATTCATGTTATTCATCTGCTTGATGTAATTTTGTTAACACTTCACTCTCAGTTTACTGCTTTAATTTACCATTCTATTTTAAATATTAGTTCTTAATACTCCTAAAAAATATCTTTCTAAAAAAATCATGAACATTCTGTCACTTAACCCAGCTGTATAATGAAATGGGTTTACATGCTAACATCTCATGACGAATGTGTGCATGCACACGCCCATATATTAAATAAATTGTTAGACTGCAAACTACTCATCAGCCTAGCCACGTGTGATGTACTTGTGTGCTGACCATTGCTCTCGTTGGCCACCTCACAACCCACAGTTTATGCTCAGAAGTGATTCTGCTACTGTGTTCATTGCTTTTCAATATAGGGGAGACAGATTGAAATTTTTATGTATGACTTCAACACTGGCCACAAATAAAGATATTTTTTTGTGGCAGGTGCTAGTTGTAAGCAAGAAAGTCCTTGCTCCAGGCTTTTTCTCTCTTGGATACAAAATGTGACCTGATACAGAATTGACAGGAGGATGTTGGAAAAAAGAAGGGAGAAATCCTGCCCAGGTGAAGTGATATGGTGTCAAATGCTGCCTACTCATCGGACGTAATACAAATGTTAGGTCTTTTGAGGTAACATTAGATGCCCCTGAGGTTAGATTCCCATTGCGTGGAAATTTTTCTTCACTATGAAACTGAAAAATGATGAGAAGTACAGAAACCTTTAAAAGTCTTTTGCCCCTGTAAACAATAATACTACATTAGAAATGTCTTGGTAGAAACATTGCCTGTCACTATAATAATTCCATAGGGAAATGATAAATGATAGAGCAACATTACATTAGAAGCCAGGCATTCTAGGTCTGAGAATGGATAACTATTTTCCCCATTGTTCTGAGACCAGTGACAAAAGAAAGGTGAATTCAATTAAATTTAATTCTATTAAAATTAAATACCTATCCATACATACTTCTTATGAAAAGTTTCATTTTCCATACTATCTGGGCCCACATGGCTGCTATTGAAGTATTGTGCAACATCTCCCTTAGCATAATTTGAATGTAGCACTTCAACTGCATGGAAAGAAAAAAAAACTGGTCTTTCTGTAGATTTTTTTCAGTTCATTACAAAATATGTGAAAAATATCATTGTAATTAGTGTGATAAACTCAAATGCATGATATCAATAATATCTTTGAGGGTTTTGTGGCATGGTAGGCAGACCTCAACACAGGTGATACTATTGTGAGAGGATGCAAGAGTTTTCCTTCTGTCAGTTATGATCACTTACAATTTTGTTATCAATAAGACATTTAAAATCAGTGTGTTCTGATACAGCTCAATGGTAGACTGCTTGCCTAGCATGTGCAAGGCCCTGCAGTTAATCCTGCAGTTAAACAAAAAGAAGAACCAACATCAGTATGTTTTTAACAAAGGAGGGAAAATTTTCCAGGAAAAGATTAAGAATCTTAGAATATGAGATGATACATGACCATATTCTCTCTCCAAATTATGTTGTATTTGTTATGTGGAACAAAATAGCAATTACCTAGAGAAATCTTTTTAAACTTGTTTTTAATACCTTTTATTACACAATCCATCCTTCTTTAGCACTAACAGTTTTCACTGTATTTAATTATGTAATTACACCTGTGAGAGAAAAGAAATATATGTAGTAGTGAGTAAACTTAGATGTAAGGCAAATATAATCTAGAACCTGCCATGTTATTATTGTATAATTATAGGATGATGTGTCAGAGGAGAAAGTTACTTTACCCTATCCATAGAGAAAGAACTGCATATGTCCCTCATTAGGGCAGAGAGAAATTAGCTGTATAAAAGCCAAAAACCATCGGGGAGTAATTATGTGTATGTATGTGTGTGTATAGGTTACATATATAAACATATGTAAAAACATTTTTGATATTATGCCTATATTTATCGATCACTACTGTTCAAGTTTACAATTATGCATAAGAACCCTTCCTTTGTGACCTCCTGGCTTTATTTATTCTGGTACAGTTGACACAAACAATTCCATTTTGACTGCCAACTTTCACATTTCATGTAAATTTCTCTTTTTTTGTTCTATGAAAACACCATTCATTGTTCATCCTGTAGTTAAGTTTTGAATTTCACTTATTGCCAGGATAGATTGGTCCTGGTTGTTGGTCTAATCTGATCCCATACCAGAGGGAAAGTGTCTGCTGATTGGGAGTCAATGTCATAACCTTTTAGCCACCTTTGAGCAACAAAGAGATTTAGAAGGTATTTTTATACCAAGCTTACCTGAAGTCCATTCCTAAGTTCAATGCTCTCTCTTCTATAGACCATAGATATCATCTCAAGGCACTGAGCCAGCACTATTTTGATAAGAATTGTACTTCTTCAAAATTTTGATAGGCAACAGGTATGAAGTTTAAAAGGGAAATTACAAAACAAAACCAGTACGAGCAAAAACAAATCCAGTGTTTATAACATATATAAACCAAGAAACAATTTCCTGTAGTCATACCAATTTTTACCAAAGGAAACCCAATTTGTAAAATGAGTTGTTTTATCAGAAAACTGTAATTAAGAGTACTTTTAGAGTCTTTTTCATAATTTGCAAATTTTCATGCTTTAGAGAGGAAGCAAAACTGTGAATGATGAAAGACTTAAATAGCCATGGTTAAAATTTTGATAGTTCAGCAAATGACAAAAACAAAATCAGTTATTTTCACTGCATACAGCATTTTAATATAACATTCATGGTTGACAACATTATACCAAGGCCATTAGACTTTTAAACATTTTATAAGAACATGTTAATATTTTAAGAAACCCTAGTTTTAAGCATAGAGAATTAGATTCTGAATTTATAACAATATATTAGTATTTAGACAACCATTTAAATTTTTTTTCTAATTGCAGCCAACTTGGTCACACAAAAATTTTCTAAGAATTGTCCTTTACAGACACACTGTGACCTGCTCAGCCCCTCTGTGATTTGCTTAGAGCTTTTAGTTTTGCCTGCTTGCTTTTTTTTTCTTTTCTTTCCTTTTCTTTTCTTCCTTTTTGTTTCTTTCTTCTTTTCTTCCTTTCTCTCTCTCTCTCTCTCTCTCTCTCTCTCTCTCTCTCTCTCTTTCCTTTCTGCAATAATTCAGTCATTTTACATTCAGAAAAAAATTTTGGCATCACACAAAATCCTTTCTTATTCAAAAATTCTCATTTTCTCAATAGAAAATATTTTTTGCCTTTCTCACCAAAAGACACCTTAAGTTCTTTTGCACATAAAATTACATATGTTAACTAGGATTTTAACTTTTAGCAACCTTATTGACAGTAAGATTCAGGAAGAAATCAATCTTGAATGTCTGCAATATACCAAAAATTGATGAAAATACTTTTATAGATTCATGTAAATTGTCCTTTTATAAAATTCAGGAAGCAAATAATACTTAAGTTTAGCAACTGAAGATTTAGTATTTTTACTTATTTATAAATGTCTCATGTGTTTTATATCTGTTAATTAGTATCTAATAAATATTACCCTACCAGACCAGCAAACCCAGGCAAAATATTTGCTAACAATTTTATACCAAAATACATTTGGTTTAATTTAATAGTTTTAATTTATGTGAGCACTCATTTTCTCTAAACCAATTTGAATAGAATTCCTGAGGAGATTTTATCATATAGACACACATTAAAACATATACTCTGAGGTAGCATATAGAAATGTATATATATGTAAAGGAAGATCTCATAAGTTTTCATTTTAGTTATGAGACAGAATAATATAGTAATATAAATTTACTAATTTATAAAAAGAATTTAATCGAAATTATATTCATGACCAAATCAAACTCACATATTCACATGGCTGAACTTTCAAGGTTTTCATTTAAAAGTCTTATGTAAGCTTTGGACCAAATATTTCAGGTAAGCCCCATTCCCATGTCACCTTGTTTGATTAAATTAAAAAAAAACAACAGCAACTTTTTCCATTCCATCATTTCTTTATCTCAAATGAGTCTCAGAGTTAATTCTTAGATATTTCCCTTTTAGTTAGGACTGCCTGAAATAACAAACTTATAAGCAACCTTGAATAATCAATAGATTTAAGAGAGATAAAAACCCTTACATATTAACTCTATAACTATAGTTTTAATAATTATCTTAAAGGTGTTTATGAGAAATTTTTATGCCAATCCAAAAAAAAAGTAAAACAGGTACAAAGAACCAAAAGTGAATTTACCAGAAAAAAAAGCGATAAGACATTAACATGAGCTCAGTTGTTAAAAAGGTACAGGACAAAAGGAGGGGAGTGGCCCTAGTAGGGGTCTAGTAGGGACCCCACCCCAACTATTCCTAGGATTTTGGAGGCAGTTTACTTTGATGGGTTTGAATTAATTTCTCCCCAATGCTGTCTCCAGGACCCATTATTAGAGAGGCTTATCTGGTGGCCAGAACAAGAGTGAGTGTTTAGAAAGCTTTCAGGCCAATAAGGTGCTCCTCATGGGGATTCCTTCTCAGAAATACCAGTGGGCCAGATAGCCCCTTTTATGTGTTTCAGGAGACCCCAAACACCAAGGGGTGTGAGGTGCTCAAGGTGTCAGCACCACTCTCATGTGAATCTGTCAGTTGAGTTGTGAAAACACCCTCCATACCAAGAATAGGGTGTGTTCTTCAGAGGAGTCCTCTATGAGGCCATTGCACATTAGAGATGAGTTGCCCTCAACCTCTGTCAAAATCTAGTCACCTTTCAGGACAGAGTAGGACACAGGGAGCATTTGTTTCTTTCCTTCAGAGTTCAAGGACCTTCATGTAGATAAATATTCTAATGGGACTATTTCTACAGCCACCAAATAATCCCTTACCTCCTTTATCAAAACAATTATGCAATTATTACAGGCTACCAGTAATAGGCCAAAAAAATCCATAAAATAATTACCTTAAGTCAGAGTGCCCTCCAGAGCAGACCAGAAAACCAGCCCATGAGTGAACCCTTATTAATTTTGCCTATAAACACAGACTCCAGAGACTGGAATATACCAGGATTCCCAAAAAGATTATTTCATCCTCAAAATCAAAACCAGACGGGGAATTTATACCCCTAAACTTGAGAGAGAGTTTGGTTCAAAGCAGACTTTTTCTTAATAACCTTACTTTCCTAGAGACTGCCTGTACCTGGAGCAGTTTCTTTTTGCAAAAATGAAGCAGGCTCAGGTCAACAGTGCTGCACAAGGAAGCGTGTTCAAGCAGTTGAGCCTTCCAGACTAACGTCAGTCCAGGTGGCCACCAAAGTTCAGCAACCACAACTACCCCCTGCTGAGGGTCAAAATAACCCCAGAGAGGCCGACAAAGGACTTAAAGTCCCATCTAGGTCACCAGAAATGTTACTGAATGAGCACCCACTGTCCAGCACACATGGAAGCCAACACAATGCACCAGGCTTTTGCACAAATAAAAACTTTGTGGTGTTGCTAATCAAAAAGGAGTCCAAGAGCTAAAGGGAACTAAAATATGCCTCCCCAATTAGTTGGCAGCAGGGGAACTTACAGGAAGGAAGAGAAGTTGCTTACTGATTGGATGGCATGCCTCTTCACAGATCACAGGTTTCTTTTTGGGTGTGTTATGTTCTGTGCAGGGTCTTTTGAGTTTGTTACATCATCAACCAGACAACCTAGTTTCTTCTGCTCATTTCCATTCTTAAAAAGCTGGTTCCAAAGCCTAAGAATGGTTATTGAAAAGCCTGGAGGTTTTTCCTGGTACAACTTAAGAACTTTGATATGGAAGGAATTTATGTCCAAATGGGTCCAGGCCTTAGCTGATTTCACTTGCTATACACCAATTCTTATCTCTGAAGAAAATTACTGGTTGGAAGTAGAAAAATCTTTTTATGTAACTCAAATGAGTCCTAAGAAATTGTTGTTGCTTTTGAGAGATGTGATTTCAAGATGCACTGAGGTCGACACATGTATCCAAGAATATGGCATGCTGGTAATAAAAGAAGTTCCTGGAGGTACAGCTTTGCCTTTTATCCCTCTCTGTTAGTAATAACCTGAATTCATCTGGGATTAACCTTCCACATCGATAGATGGGAAGATTCTGGGCTCCAGGACACAATGTAAAACTCACCCTGCAATTTTTTGGTGCCCAGCTTAACTGTTGTCAGCATATTGCTAAGTCAATAAAGTTGCCTCTAAACTTGAAGAAAACTCAAAAGAAAAAAAAAAAATAGGTGAGTGTGGCCTCTGAATTCCAGGCCTCATATTGCTGAAGACCATTAACATATACTGTCTTATCTTTTTGTGTATTTCAATCTCAGGGATTCATAAAGGCATTTCATTTATACACCTCCACTTCAGAGATTCCCAAATAGGAAAAAACCTAAACAAAAAAAAATCACTCATTAACATGTGTCCTCTTACTTACACCCATATGAATATCACAGGCCAAACCAAGCAACTTTCATTTATCTATTTCATCTATTTTTATCTATTTCATTGCATAAAAGATTTCCATGAGCTAATTGTTTTTATTCCTGATACGTTATAGATACTAAAATTAGAGCAGCTTGCTAGGAATTGCATTTTGCCAAGAAGCATTGTTTTATAAGCAAGTTTTTCAACAGTGTTTTTCAAAATCATTTCCTTTGTTCTCTCAACTTTTTTTTTCCTCAGCCAAAAAAGCAAGAAGAAGAAGAAGGCACAACAGACACAGCAACATCCTCCTCTAACAACCATGAAAAGGACAGTGGGGTGGGGCGCACAGATGAGAGCCTGAGAAACGAGGAGAGCTCAGAGCAGGAGAACGCAGTGGAGGACCCCAGTGGCACATCTTTGAAGAGCAAAAGAGAGCTGGGGCAAAGCCAAGACACCCTAGGAAGCGTGGAACTTCAGTGCAATGAGAGCTTTGTGTGTGGTGAATACATTGACTCAGACTGTCTTGGCAACCACGATGAGGAGTGTGAAAGATTCCGGCAGCTCTTGGAGCTCAAATGCAAGATTCAAAACCATGGAGAGTACGACCTGTATTACTCAAGCAGCACAATTGAGTGCAATCAAGGGGAGCAAGAGGGAGTAGAGCATGAGCTACAGCTACTTAATGAGGAGCTAAGAAACATTGAGCTTGAGTGCCAGAATATCATGCAGGCTCACAGGCTCCAGAAAGTGACAGATCAATATGGAGACATCTGGGCTTTACATGATGGAGGCTTCCGAAATTATAACACCAGTCTTGATATGCCAAGGGGAAAATTAGATGACATCATTGAACATCCAGAAAAGTCAGACAAGGACAGTTCTAGTGCTTACAACACAGCTGAAAGCAGCCGAAGTACGCCACTAACCGTAGACCGTTCCCCTGACAGTTCCCTTCCCAGACTAATCAACCTCACCAATAAGAAAAACCTGAGAAGCACAATTGCAACCCATCAAGCACCTTCTGGACAGAGTAGCAAAGAGTCAACGTCCACCAAAGCCAAAACCACTGAACAAGTTTGTAGCACTGAAAGCCAGGAGAAGAGTTTGGAAAGCAGCACACTTCCTGATCATGAGAAGATAGTCAGTGAACACGTCCCTTACCTCTCTCCTTACCACAGCTCCTCCTATAGGTATGCAAACATCCCAGCACACGCCCGCCATTATCAAAGCTACATGCAGTTAATTCAACAGAAATCTGCGGTGGAGTATGCCCAGAGCCAGCTCAGTTTGGTGAGCATGTGCAAGGAATCTCAGAAGGGTTCCGAGCCCAAGATGGAGTGGAAGGTAAAAATTAGGAGCGACGGGACCCGGTACATCACCAAGAGACCAGTGCGAGACCGAATTCTGAAGGAGCGTGCCTTAAAGATCAAGGAGGAGCGGAGTGGCATGACTACAGACGACGACACCATGAGTGAGATGAAAATGGGGCGCTACTGGAGCAAAGAGGAGAGGAAGCAGCACCTGGTTCGTGCCAAAGAGCAGCGGAGGCGCCGGGAGTTCATGATGCGGAGCCGGCTGGAATGCCTCAAGGAGAGTCCCCAGAGTGGCAGCGAGGGCAAGAAAGAAATCAACATCATTGAACTGAGTCACAAAAAGATGATGAAAAAGAGAAACAAGAAAATTTTGGATAACTGGATGACAATCCAAGAACTGATGACCCATGGCGCCAAGTCTCCTGATGGCACAAGAGTTCATAATGCCTTTTTGTCCGTCACCACCGTATGACCAAATGAATGGAATGCAACTGATTTTCAGAGGGAGCTACCAGTTTCGGTAGAGTATGATTGCCTCGTTCAATGTGGCGTTTTTATATATATTTTGTGACTCTTTATAGTTTAACTTTTTTGTAAGCAAAATACCTGGTAATTTTTCATTTGTTTTTCATATGCCAGTACCTTCTTTTTGGCTGAAATCTTTCCTTAACTTGTGATATATTCATATTACTCATTTATATAAAACAAAACAAAACAAAAAAAACAAAAGGAAAGAAAACAAAAAAAACTTGAACAAAAATACTAAGAAGCCAATTAATTTCCTACTTTAATGTATCTATTGTAAGTTAAAAATCTGGATTTATTTCTCTAGTTTACTTATTTTCTACTTTAATAATTCAATGCCAAAACAATTTCTATGCTTGCTTCTTTGCATAATACGTACTAAATCGAACCTGTTAATAAATCACATGCCACATCCTGTTTACACATAAAAACACCTCTTTTTAACATCTTGTACTTTTAACACACAAATGGCCGTTGTCTTTGTCTCAGTAAAGTGTAGGTGGACAATCTTCCTGTGATATGTAGTGACATTGGTCATGTAGCTAGGTAATTGTGGTAACTGTGACAATAAAAGAGAAATAAATTATTGATTATCCTTAAGAAAAGTTATCAAGGAGTGTTTTATTTTCATTGTCCACTGTGGTTAACAGATTTAAATTAGTTATACATGTATACTATTTAGAAGACTCCTAATTGTGGATTATAAACTGTGTACATTTTTATCACTTTTTTTCAATAAAGTTGTCTTGAACCACTTCTTATAGATCCTTGTGTCACATATTCCTTCCAGAATCAAATTAGATATGTACAGTGCCTAACAGATGCTAACTAAACATTCAGTATATATTACTTTATATTCTTCTTGCCTGCCACTCATGTAATGCAAAGCCAAGAAAAAAAATTAGGAAAGATGGAAAGAGGATCAGTAAAGTGTTTGAGATTATTTATAATGATAGAATATATTTTAGTCTGCTTAGGCTACCATAACAAAATAGCATGGACTGGGTGACTTAAACACAGGAATTTGTTTCTCACAATTCTGGAGACTGGGAAAGTCAAGATCAAATATGCCAGGGTTAGGGTTTTCAACATATGAATTTTGGGGGGACATGATTTAGTCCATAGCACTTAGTTCATTTATTTAGTTGCTAATTTAGGAATCAATTTTGGAAAACCATCTCGGCACTAACATTCTGCAGAGTCAAATGCCTTATATGTCAGTTTATTAAAAGTAAGATTATTAGATGATTAGACAGTTTTTTAAAATCTAGTTTTTCTTCATTTAAATCTATAAATCATATCATAGGTCAATCAATCACAAGGCTCCCAGAGTGGAAAGGCCAGATCAACTATACGCAAGCAAACATGGGTTTGATCATATTTTCATTCAACCCAACAGGTTGTTTTAATACAATGGGTACACAACATCTGGATATTTCTGAAGCTTCTTTCCTGCATAAAAAACCACAGTGGCTCCCTATTAGCTCTTGAATCAAACTCTGATGCCTTGCCTTATATTCAAGACCCTCCATGAACTTGTTGCTTTGCCTACTGTTCCTCCAAAACAGATCTTTTCTGAATTATTCCTGGCTCCTGCTCTTCCCCCTGAAGTTATGCTATTTTCTGTCTGAGATTTCTCTAGGAAATCCTATTCCTTTCTTAGATGGTGACACATTTTCTTCTTGGAGCCTGTTTTGATATCATGGGACTTCCTCAAGTCTGGGGCAAACATGAGTGCGCATATTGTTTTGCCTTGGAAATTTTATTCTCTGGTTATTAAATCATGTGCAGAGAACTTACTGTCTCCCTGCATAGATTTCAAGTTCATGCAGGGAGTTCCCTGCATCCCCCTCTGTCTTTGTAAGCCTCTGCTACAATGCCAGTTGAAAAATGATGAATACTAATCGAGCTGGATTACTTTATTCATGTCTCTCATCCACATATTGGTCCTTATGCTACTGCTTTCCATACTCTTCTAAGCTTTCAAGTTCTTGCCTTTTGAAGGGCTATCACAAAGGAAAACAAACTCATTTATAAGTAATGAAAAGGTAAACTCAAAAACTTTTAAATAGTGGTACTACCAGCAAAGTATGTCAACTGAAAAACTCGTCACTTCTAATTTTAGCCACTGTTAATACAATAGCCAAGACTATTCACATACACCCAGAGTTAAATCTTGAGCTGATGATTTTAAATAAGAATACCTGCCTGTCTTAATAGTTCAGTTCTTTCTAGACCTAAACCTGTGAGTACTTCTTATTCTTTGTACACAACTTGAACCAACTTGTAGATTTTCCTAAAGAAACATTTATATATCTCACAGAATGCAGTGTTTCCAAAGTTACCAGCTTGATTTTATTTTTAGGAAAGCCAAGTTTGCTTGCCAATTTAAAAAAAAAATGTGACAATGTTTTTCATATTTATGTTTATACAGTTCTACAAGTCGAGAAATGTTTCTCTTTTAAAAATCAGTGAAAATCTAAAACGTGTTATGCTTTATCTTTCCATATAACCTACCTTTGTGCTAAACATGTCTTCTTAGTAAATGAATAATAAATCTGTTGCTGATCAAAAAGAAAATTAATTGACTATATGTTGAATATTTTATTTCACTTCAGAAGAAACATGTCAGTGTAAAGAAAAAAATATTTTACTTGGGTTTTCCTTTGAAATTCCAATTTTTATTGCTTTTTCTACTCAAGATGTGACATTAGTTGATGATAGCCATATACCAGAGACCCAAAGGAACAGGAGACAATGTATACACAAACAGGCTATTTCTTCATTGCATGCCATGAAGAAGGCTGCCATCATAGTTTGCACAGATTTTCCCTTTAAGAATACAAACAGTGGGGTGAGGGAAGATTCCTCTGAAGTAGTCTTTGCATAGCCACATTCTGATTTGACCCACATCCTTCTGACACATCTACATCATCCGCCTAAACTCTGTCCTTCTCATGAACTGCTTCTTTCTGCCCCAGCCAGTGGCTGTGGGGACACCACTGTCCACCCACGCTCCCAAGCTTATCACCTAAGCCTTTCCGAGTTTCTCCTTCATCTGGTCAATCACAAAGCACTTTTTCTTCAAAATGTGTCAAATTGTTGTAATGACCATAAATAGCCCAGGGGTTGAATGTTGTGGTCTCATACCTAATTGCTCCAGCAGGTCTGTTCTGGCTCCTGGTGCCCCTTTTTCAGTCCACCCTGCATGTCCAGTCACTTTTGCTCTCCTAAATACCACTTTCCAACCTAAGTTCAGTCCCACAAAGTGTTTTTTCCTGGTTATGGGATAAAATCTGATGTCCCAAGATGATTATTCAAAGATTTCCATCTTTTAACCTCAACCTATTTCCACCTGATCTCACACATTTCTACACAAGGGACTTTTCAACTCAAGACATTGGGAAACCTATGCCTTGTTTAGAAGATTAAAAATAAAGTTTTATTTTTATATTTTATTATTTTATCAATTTATTATTTTCTATTATCAAATTCCATTCATTATTTTCATTAGCAATTATCAATATAATAAAATATGTAAATAATAAAATGTGAAATAACTCCTATTGATTTTCAATTAATAAATACTGAACATATTCATTATTTCACTTCCACTACAGAAAAAAAATGTATACAGATCTTCCCCCAGAAATACCTAGCCCTCTGCTCTCTAGATGCTACTGTGTAAGCTCTGGGAATTTCTCACATGTTTCAAGATGGCTAAGCAGAGGCACCCAGCACTGGACTGTTCCTCCACAAAGAAGAACCAAAGCAAAAAATGTCCAGCTGCATTTTGAGACAAGTGAGGGTGGGAGAACACTGGAAATCAGCAGGAGAGAAACTGGAATCTTGTAAGACTCAGAGACCTGGGACAATAGCATAGTAAGAGGAACAAAGTATCCTGGCACTTCCTTCCTCAGCAACAAAGCTGGAGGAAGGGAGTCCCCCCTCTGCAGGGTTAAGTATGAAAGAGAGAAACACAGAAAACCATCAGCACAGATAACGCAATCCTAGCTCTTAGAATGTTTTGCAACCCTCGTACCATTGTAGCCTAAGTGACCTGAAATTGATACTACAGCCTTGCTTTGGAAGAAGGACCTCACATCACCTCTCAGAGAACCTCTGGGGTGCTGTAGCCAGGAGCCAACTTGAGATGCGACCTATTGTCTGAATTTGGACTACCATAGGGGTCAGAAACCCCTGCATATTCCCATCTGGGACCCCACACTCTTCTGTACTGGGTCAGTGAAACACTGTATGATCCTTTGGGCAATGCAATAAGAAAACATAAAATGTGTTTCACTCTCACATCACCTTTGTTGTAGTCAGATATTTCGTTTCTATAACCAAAAGACCTGACAAGAACATTGTAGAGAAAAAGAAGTTTATTTTGGCTCACGGTTTCAGAGGTAGTTTGCTGATTCTATAGCTCTGGACCAAAAGTGAGGCAGATCATCATGGTGGAAGGGCATGGTGGAGGAAAGCAGCTCAGAACATGGTCACCAGAAAGCACAGAGAGCTCTGTTCACCAGGGACAAAATATAAACCCCCAAGGTATGTCCCTAGGGACCCACCTCCTCTAGCCACACCCTATCTCCTACAGTCACCATCTAGTTAATCCCTGTCAGTAGAGAATTAAGTTACAACTCTTCATAACCCAATCATTTCACCTCTGAATATTCTTGTATTGCTCTCACACAAGCTTTGGAGGCCATTTTATGTCTAAATCATAACCCATTTCTCATTATTAACTGCAAAGTAATGATTACAGATGATGGTATAATCAGTGGAATTATGAAATAGCAAAAAAGCATTTCAAGAGAGAGGCAACAATATTACTAAGATTCCTTAATGTATTGTAAATTTGTAAAAGTTTCCAACAAAACTATGATAAAAGATTAAATAAGTTTTATTTTTTGTTTAGTAAGAATAAAAGTCACAAGATATCATTTAAACTATTGTTAAAATACACAAAAATCAAAACCAGCCCTCCTGACTATTGGTATTGGATGTACACAAGTCATAGTGAGACTCCCAGAGGCCAGCAAAGGCAGGGAGCCATCACTGCCCCAGAACAGAAGGGACAAGATGAAGAACTTAGCTTCAGTGAAGGAATCCAGTGAAAAAGAACCAGAATAAAAGACTACTGGAATAAATAGTAATTCTGAAGGCACCCAGCTATTGCCATGATGTTGTTTCCAAGCAAAGAGGCAGCAGAAGAGAAACATTCAGTGTCTCTCCTCCCTCCCAGGTCTTCCTCTTTTGCTTTCCCTTGGCCAAACTCAATCAGTTGGCACCTAGGACCCAGCAGGATAAGAAGGCAGAGAATGGATCTGGGCAGTGATGCATAGAGAATAAGCTGAACTCCTGCTGATTTCTTTTCAGTTTTATATGTCTTAGGCACCTTTCCATATTAGCCCACATATACTTTTAAACTCTCCTGGAAGATTAAGCTTGGATGAAGCATATTGGGGAAGGACTCTTTAATGGGTCTTGAATGAAATGAATGAAATATGGCTCACTAGAGTGACTCTCAATTCAACTCGCTGAGTGCCCTGCACTGTAAGGGACAGGTGTTTCAATGTGGAGGGAAACAGAGGGTGATGCCCTCAAGAACTGGGAGATTAGGAGCTCACCCTTAGAGACCAGGGGAGTGGCCAGTCACATGTGGTTTCCCATTGGTTTTCCCACTGGTTCCAAGACTAATGGCAGCCACCCATGCAGTTCTCTCTACCCAGCCCACCCCCTTCACCCACACAGGCACCTCTCACTAACAATGCAAGTTAAGAACTCCATGGTTCCAGTTTTTCCACTCTAAATGGGCCTCTTAGGGTGGCTTTGAGTAAAACTGGGGCTCTAGCTGCCTTCAGGGCACATGACCTAAAAAAGTCTACAGAGAAACTTTTCTCATTGCTGGCCATGTCCCAACCTTGTTCCATCTTTGGTGGGCACTACATTGGAAAGAGTCAGAAAAGCCCAAGGCCATCTCCCTACCCCTGGGTACACATGGCAAAGAGAGGCCCTGGGAAGAATTTTTCCTGGTTTTGTCCACAACCGGACCCATTCACTCCCTCGCAGGTTCTATAGCTGAAAGAGTAAGGAGCAAAAAAGCCCAGCCAACAACACATCCCCAGGCACATATGGAACAATAAAACCCACAACAGAAAATTTGCCTGGCTTTGGCCACATCTCATTCCTTCTCATTGCCTGTGAGGAACTATAACTGAAATAGGCAGAGAAAGAACAACCCCATCCACTGTCTTATCCCACAGAGTGCACAACCAGGGGTACCCAGAGTATTGCTCATGGAAAGTACTCCCACAGTAGCAGCAGAAAGGAACACATGATCCCTGCTGCCAGTATACCTATGCAGTTCCCACCACCAGCCACCCTTGCTTCTTGTCTGACCATACACTGCAGTCAGGACTGGATGTGAGCAGCACAGAGGAGGTCCTATGGCTCCTGACACCACCTTGACCCATTGACTATCTGGTACCATGCCATGATTTGGTCAGGGGACAAGTGCTTCAGGTTCCTCCCACTACTGGTGCTGTCAGTGCCAGAGGTCCTTAGAGGTAACAGAGCCAACATCAACAGTGCTTGAGGAAACTCCCACTTCCTAATAGGGGCCACCGCTCCCCTTGTAGGAGTAGCCACAAAGTATGTACCTCACACATAAATCTATACCACCTAGAGGAACTGCTAAAGTGTCTCCACTCTTGCATGACCTTAAGAGATAGTAGTTCTCTCCAACCCCAATGTGTATGCACTGTGCTTTAATTTAATTCACTAATCACAACAAAAGAAGCTACAGGGAAACTATATGGTGATCACATAGAAATAAAGATGACTTCGCAAAACAAATTGATACCCAAAGACACATGGTCAGGAGCAAGTCACTTACTAAGAAGGCCATTTTATCAAAATGGCAAAAATATCTGACCCACCAGGTGTACATCTCTATGTCAGAACAGAAGGAATATGAGAAAAAGGCACACTGATATCCCTTCAAATGATCATGATTCTCTGGCAACAGATTCCATAGTGAAATGGATGAAATTCCTGATAAAGAACTCTATAGAATGATTTCAAGAAATTCAATGAGATACAAAGAATACAGATACACAGTTAAATAAAATTAGGAAGAGACTGCATTATATGAATTAAAAATTAAGAAAAGAAATAGAGATTTTTAAAAAAAGAACCAGATGAAAATCTTGAAAATATAGAGTTCAATAAGTCAAAAAAATTCAGTGGGGAAGACATGATCATGTCACATGATCATGTGAAGACAGGTATTTTGAAATTTACCATTCAGACAGGAAAAGAAAGAAAGAACAGATAGTTCAAGATTTTTCGGACATCATTCAGTAATCAAATATCTGCATCACTGGAATTTCCAACTCAAAGAGATGAAGATTAAGCACATAGGAAGCTACTCAATGAAATAAACTTCCCCAAAACCTTCCCAAAATCTTGAGGAAGCCATGCAGATCCATATATAGGAGGCTTACAGAACACCAAATAAACATGACAAGAAAATATCTTCACCATTACATATTAGGGTCAAACTGTCAAATGTGCAGGACAAGGAAAGAAATTTTTCTGAAAGAGAAAAGCAATCAGTCACATTTAAGGGCAACCGCACTAGATAGACAGTATATTTCTCAGCAGAAACCTTACATGTCAGGACAAATTGAATGACATATTCAAATCTGAAAGAAGATAACTGCCAACCAAGATTACTATACCCTGCAAGGAGATCCTTCAGAAACAAAAAAGAAAGAACAATCTTCCAACATAAGAAGAAATGTCACCCAGACTCACCATACAAAAACCTGGACTTACAGAAGTCCTGTAATTTTCAGCAAAATGGATGGAACTGGAGGACATCATGTTAAGTGAAATAAGCAGACACAAAAAGACAAGAATCACAAGGTCTATCTCATATGTAGGAACTGAAAAAAAAAATCAACCCAAAATCAGAATAGTGATAACCCTAGGGATTGGGAAGGGTTCAGAAGTGGGGTGATTGAAGAAGGATGGTTGGGGGTCTGATCAGTGCACACTATACTCAAGTATGGAAATATCACACTGAACCCCACTAACAGGGACAATTAATATGTATTAATAAAAAGTTTTTGAAATCCAGCAAATGATTTTCTACTTCTCTGAAGTTTGTATCCTCTCTTCAACGTTGTTCCATTATTTTCCAAAATATGCCTTCAGAGCTATTTCAAAGCCCAAATTCCTTCAGCCCTTTTAAAAGACTTTAAAACTTAGATAAACTACTTGTTTCTGTAAATATGCATGATATAACTTCAGAGTTTGAGTCAACACAGGAAGCTACTAACAAAACAGATGACTAAGATAGGTAACCTCTTAAGGAGAGCTTCAAGGATATTTTGGGGGCCATTCAATCTGCTACTCTTTTCAGCCAAAGAAGGACTCATTTACACTGTGGCCATTTGGTAAGAAATCTTCATGTGAACTTGAGCAAACAGGCACCATGTTGCTGGATACTTGGGGACTTCTTGCACTAATCTAGTGTCCTACAATGCTTCTTCTCTAGTTGGACAGGACACCGTACAGTTTTTTCAGACTTACCATTCTCATTTGCAGCAGCTATTTGGATGCTAAATAAACCCTTCCCTTTCTCTGTGCACATCCCTCTTTCAGTGTTCATTTCATATCTTCCTATCTCTCCGGTGGATTTTTCCTAACTCTTACTAACAACCACTCTTATTTCTGAACATTCACAGTTAGTATTTTTCTTATCATTCATTGGACTTTCTATTCAACAGTGCCTAATGTATTTTTTCCACCATGTATCTATCATGAGCATAGTATGCTGCAAAATTAGAAACCACTGTCAAATGTGTTCTTCTGGCATTTCTTCTAAATTGAATAACAGCTACTTAGGATTTGGGATACTGTGCATTTTTCACATGACCCAGCCAACAGTGCTTGCTCCCAACAAACATTGCTCCTAGGTTTATGGGTCACCAATAAACTAGGATCCTGCTTGTTATTCAATATCACACTCCATGCTTTTAACTTGTTAATATCTACTACTTACCGCCTCCCAGTTCTGTCATTTAATAAGCTTGAAATCTTAGGCAAGTTACTTAAGCTTGCTGCTGCTCAGTACAGAAGATTTAACTATAGCCCTTTTTATAGTTGATATTAAATAAGTTAAAACATATAAAGAAGCTAGATAAGTGTTGACACAGTGGATACTCAATAGATTTCAGCTTTTATTTTTATTTGCAGATGAGAAAACAATGGCTAATATAATTCCTGTACTATGCCAAAGATAGCACAGCTACTAAGCAATGCATTCTAGATCCAGATTCATGATACTCTGGCCACAAAGATTCTCTTCTTTCTGCTGCTCACTGCATCCACATTAATTACTGATGAACATCAGTGACTTTCACTCTAGCCCCATCAGCTCTGCTTCCAACAAAGGTTTAAGCACTGACACTGTTTTCTCTGTGTTATCAAACATGTACTGACTTTCTTTACCTGGTTCTATCTTAGCAGTCTATATATTTTTTGAATTGTATATTGCCTGTGATGGGGAATTATGATGGGAGATTTTATTTTTAATCAGTCATTGAGCCTATGATAGTTCTCTAGCTAGCTAGTACATAATAGTATTCTACATCTGATTTAGTATTGCTCCTCTCCATTGTGCTGTCTGCAACATCCATGATCAGACATGTAACATTGTTGTAAAGAATCTCCTGGATATCCATTTGCAGCATTTTCAGGGATCCTTAAAACCTGGTGTTTTTATGGAAAGCATAACACTGGTCATTCAATCCTCAAGTGTATTTGAACAAGGAATTTAATAAAACAAGACATTCAACTTCACCTCTCTGATAGTGACTGAAATAGACTGAACATTATGCAACTTCCCAAAAAGTCCTGGAATATTTGTGAGGTACTCTGGGAAAGCCTACTCATATGTGTCAAGAAAACAGCCCTTGCTTGGTATTCTCGTTGTGGCAGGGTCAGTGAGTAGATATCTATCTGCACCCATTCAACTCAGTGTGAATTCATCTTTGAAATAGAACACTAATCATAAAACTGATAGGTATTTGAAATGTACTATGAAATATGAGTAAAGAAATAGAAATGATACAAAACAGTCAAGAGAAAAAATGTACTCAAGAGCTTGAAATATTCTCTGTTAGATGCTTTACATGGGTTTAATAAACGTTGTTTGGTGGAGGAGGACTAAGAGCACTTGAAAATAAATCTGAATTTTGAAAGTAGAGAGCACAGCGTGATAGAGCCCATAAGGAGTACAGGGACATTAGAGGAGTGGGGACTTGGTATGGGCTGTCACTATCTCTGGTGAATGATGGTACCACTCGATGAAATAGGCATAACATGAGAAGGATGTTACAGAAGGAAAGGTGAACAGTCCAGTCTTGGAATTACTGTCAATGTGCTCTTGCTCCCCACTTTCTGGGGCAGCACATTCTGCAGAAACTGGCTCTTCTCAGCTACAGTACCCACCAGATAAGCAGATCATGGTCCCAGATTCCATAGGTGACCCCATCCCCTTAACACCTAAAACAGCCTGAGAATGATGGCAGCTTCCCATGATTTCTAATTTCATTAATTATCTCATTCAAGTTTTTTTTATCACCCTGATGGATTCCCTGTATTAGTCTCTGTTTTAATTAAAGCAATTTCTTTTCTCCTGCTTGAAGACAGAAAATGAGGCCTTAGTGGTGTGAGCGAGCAGTATATTGCCTGTTGTTGCTTGTTAAAATCATTTTTTTAAGCAATCAACTGGGCTTCTGAGTTGCTAAACTTGCCTAATAAGGAAATAACAATGACTACAAAGAATATGGGGTAGCATATACTGATAACAACAAAGAGCTTATACAGATGGGGGAAAGGTTATTTTTAAAGGCCTTTTAAAAAATAGAGACCATCTATAGGAATCATATATGAACACTGATAATCTTATACTGAATCTATAAAGGACAAGCTAAGATTCAGAATGTCTACAGCATACATATTTCTCTTCTAATTATACTTCTTCATGAAAATGCATATATATAACTATGTTGATTAAACAAAATGGTGGGCATCTAACCGAAGGATGTCTAAACTTGAAGCCAGTCATGTTCTTGAGAAGTGGCCTAGAATATGAGCATTGTCCAAACAGAAAGAATGATTTACAGAACCAAACTTGCTAGATATGGTACAACATGGTAACTATAGTTAATTACACCACACAGTATTCCTGAAAATTGCTGAAATTAGATTTGCGTTCTTGCTACAAAAAGAAGAAATGTGTGTAGCAATACATGTGTCAATCAGCTCAATTTACAAATTCCATAATATATGTATATTTTAAAATAACCTGTAGCCTGTTACAAATGTACATAACTTTGTCAATTTTTTTGTAAATAGGGAGGTAGAGTAAGATAGTGGCTGAGTGAGATCCTCCAGCAGTCTCTCCTGAACTAAGTAAGTGCTGGGCTGCTGAAACACTGGGAAGATCTACTCACAGGCCTACCTGTGGACAGAACTGCTAGAACAAGTCAAGAGCCAGGGGAAAACTTGAGGTCCCAGTATGTTGGACTTCTATTCCAGCTAGCATTACCTATGGCAGGTTGCATCAGTATTGGGCCATTAGAGCACCTCACTAACAGGCAGTCCATAGTAGTGTGGGCCTAAACCAGTGTTGTGCTGGTCTCGCTGGGCTGTGAACTCAGGGTGTGACACAGTTTAGAGGCATTAGTGGTCACAAGTGTGACAGAAATCTGGGACTGACTCATCCACAGTGATTTTGCCCAGAACTGGGAAGAATCCTGAAGTATCTAACCATAGATGGGTAACTATGAATAAGACATCCAGGTCTCCCCTAACCCCAAGAAGAAGACTATGGAGACAGACTAGTCTTTCTAGGTACTCTCCTGTTTCTTTATCTCTTTTTTATTTTAAGAAATATGAAGCTTCTGAACAATACACTAAGAGCATATTTAGGACAAATCTGTGCTTGGATTGTATTCTAGTACTGAAACAGAGAAACACACTGACTGTAGACTCCAGGCAAACTGGATGCAGGCACTATCTCCTGCTGAAATAGTGGAAGTGAATACGGTATCAGAGACAATAAGCAGCCTTCTTAGATATTCTGGAAAGTCAAGCACCAACAAATCCAGTTTAAGAAGACATGAATACGTACCTAATTCTTTAATGCCCAGACAATATTGCACAACAACAAAAATCAGGAACTTTCAGGAAATCATGACCTTACCTAGTAGTAAAAATAAGGTGCTAGAAACTGATCAGGCAGTGATCAATATGGGAAAATTTTCAAAGAATTTAAAACAGTTGTTTTAAAGAAACTGAATGAGGTTGAAAAAACAGAGAAATGTTTCAATACTCTTGAGAAATGTAAAGAGAAAAAATCAATTAAAAACTCAAATTCTCGAGCTGAAAAAAATACACTCAGTGAAATTAAAAACACTATAGAAGATTTTAATAGCAGGATGAATCGAACAGAAGAAAAAGTTAGTGAGCTCAAAGATAGGCTATTTGAAAATGTACAGTCAGAGGAGAATAAGCAAATAGAGGAAATGAAGAAAGCTATGGAATCTTTGAGACATAGTAAAAGAGCAAATATTCAGGCTACTGAGGTTTGAGATGGATTTAAGAACATCAAAGCAATAGAAAGTTTATTCAAAGAAATAATGGCAGAAAACTTCCCAAACCTATAGAATGATACAAAAATCCAGGTACAGGAAAGTTAAAGGTCACCTTTCAAACTTAACTTGACCATGTCTGCCCTTAGACATCTTAAAATCAAGCTCTCACAAATCAAAGGTAAAGAAATGATTCTTAAGGCTACAAGAGAAAAGAAACAAATAACAAGCAGGGGTGCCCAAGCAGCTGACTGCAAACTTTTCAGCAGAAGCCTTAAAGTCCAGAAGATAGTGGCAGGAGATTTCCACCGTACTGATGAAAAAACAACCTTCAACCACGAATACTGTATCCAGTAAAAATACCTTTTAGAAATAAAGCTAAAAATATAAACATCTCAGACAAAGAAAAGCTGAGAGAATGTATCTCCACCGAACTGTTCTATAAGAAATGCTACAGAAAGTACTTCAAAATAAGAGACTTTAATAAGAAAAAAATATGGAAAGGTATAAAATTCCCTAGTAAGAATAATCATACAAAAATTTCAGAATGACCTAATGTAAGTGTGGTGCATAAGTCATTTGCATAGTATGAAAACTAAAAACTAATTCAAATAATAGTAAATACATTCATATGGTAAGTGGTAGGCAAAGTAGTTGAAGGATGGAATGCAACAGGAGGGTTTTCTGATTAGTGTATTTTCTCTTGTTCTTTTATTCATCTTCTTATCTTAATTGATATGTTATCAATCTTAAAATATCTTTTTTTTCTTAAAATATCTTGTTATCAAAAGATGTGCTTGCGAGTCTCATGATAACCACAAAGCAAAAATATATAATAGACAAATCAAAAATAATAAGCAAGTGATCAAACACATTACTAGAGTAATTTGTTTAGCCACCAAAGAAGTCTTAAGAGAAAGAGAAAAAAAAAGGATTACAATAAAACTAGAAAATAAGTTAAATAACAGCCGTGATAAGATTTATCTGTTCATAATTACCTTGAAAGTAAATGGATTAAATTTTTAATTATAATATACAGAGTGACTGAATGGATAAAAACAAGATCCAAAGATATGTTACTTACATATCACCTCTAAAGACACACAGAGACTGAAAGTGAAGGGATAAAATCTATGCAAATGGAATACAAAAGAAAGCAAAAAAAATACATATCCATACTAATATAAGATAAAATTGACTAAATCAAAGGCAATAAAAAGAGACGAGGAAGGTCATCCTATAATGACAAATGGGTTAATTCAGCAAGAGGAAATAACAATTCTAAATATACATGTCCCAATATTGGAGAATCCATGTATATAAAGTAAATATTAATAGACCTAAAAGAAGAGATAGACTCTTAATATAAAAATATTTTGAAACATTAATGCTCTACTTTCAGCAATGGACACATCATCCAGACGGGCAATCAGCAAAGAAACAGCAAAGTTAATTTCCACCCTAGACCTAATGGATCTAACAGACATCTACAGAGCAATCACCCAACAGCTACTGAATGCACATTTTTTCTCATCAGCACATGGAACATTCTCCAGCGGAGATCATATGATTGAAAAACAAAACAAAACAAGTCTCAACAAATTTTAAAATTTGAAATCATATCAAATAAAATATTTTTTTCTGATCACAACGTAATTAAGCAGGACAGTAATAACAAAAATAACTTTGCAAACTACAAATACATGGGAATAAAACAACTTACTTTTAAATAATCAGTGAATCAAAGAAGAAAATTTTAAAATGTCTTGAAACAAATGAAACTGGAGACAAAACATACCAAAACTTATGGGATAGAGCAAACGCAGCACTAAGATGAAATTTTATAGCAATCAATGCCCACATTAAAAGCAGGAAAATTTTCAATAAATAACCTAGCACTGCATCTCAAGGAATGAGAAAAACAACTGGGCATGGTGGTGCACACCTATTTTGCAAGTTTAAGGCCAACCTCAGCAACTTAGTGAGATCCTGTCTCAACTTCAAATTTTAAAAAATGGTCTGTGAATGTAGCTCAGTGGTAAAGTGCCCCTGGGTTAAATCCTCAGTATGAAAAATGAAACAAACAACAGCAGCAAAAACCCTGGACCAAAAACATACCCATTTATTAAAGAAGAACCCAGAACCAGGGGCTTCAGTGTTGAATTCTACCAAATATTAAAAAAACTAACACCAATTCTCCTAAAGTTATTCCAGAAAGCAGAAGAGAAGGAAATTTTTCATAATACTTCCATGAGGCCTGCATTATCCTGACATCAAAGCCAGATAAAGACACAACAAAAACAAGAACTACAGGTCAATATCCTTAATGAATACAGATGCAAACATCCTCAATAAAATAATAGTTAAACAAATTCAACAGCACATTATAAAGATTATTCACCATAATCAAGTGGGATATTCATTCTAGTG
The DNA here is from genome assembly GCA_020662805.1 of Glaucomys volans. Taxonomy (NCBI): domain Eukaryota; kingdom Metazoa; phylum Chordata; class Mammalia; order Rodentia; family Sciuridae; genus Glaucomys; species Glaucomys volans. The sequence continues at coordinate 2,936,562 of JAJEJO010050702.1, read as the reverse complement.
AAGCAAGGAGGTTCAATTTGTGCAAATCAGTAAATGCAGTATACCACATCAACAAAACAAAGGACAAAAACCATATGGTTACCTCCATTGACACAGAAAAGGCATTCAGTAAAACTGAATATCCCTTCATGATAAAAAAATACTGAAGAAATTAGGCATACAAGGAACATACCTCAACATAAAAAAAGCCATTTGTACAAAGTCAACAGCTAGCATTACACAGAATGGGAAAGGTGAAAGCTTTATCTAATATCTTGTCCAAAATAAGAATGTCCATGTTCAGCACTTTTTATTCTAGCACTCCTAGTGCTAGAAGTCCTAACCAGAGCAATTGGACAAGAGAAAAAAATAAAGTGCATCCAAATTGGAAAAATATTATAAAATTGTCATTGTTGGCAGATGATATGATCTTATATATAGAAAACTCAAGAAACTCCACCAAAAACCATTAGCACTAATAAATGAATTCAGTAAACTTGCAGAATGCAAAATCAACTTATGAAAATCAGTAGCATTGCTATAGGCACATAGCAAATTATCTGAAATAGAAGCAGTCCCATTTACAATAGCTACAAAAAAATAAAACCTAGGAATCAATTTAACCAGAGAGGTGAAAAACCTCTACAATCAAAATTATAAAACATTAATAAAAGAAATTGAAGAGAACACAAAAAAGTGGAAGGGCATTCTATGTTCATGGATTGGAAGAATCAATATTGTTAAAGTGCTCATAATATCCAGAGCAATATATACATTCAATGCAATCCCTATTAAAATACCAATGACTTCTCACAGAATTGAAAAGCACAATTCTAAAATTTATGTGAAACAACACACACACACACACACACACACACAAATCCAGAATAGTCGAAGTCATCTTAAGCAAAAAGAACAAAAAAGGTAGTATACTCCCTAACATCAAAACATATTACAAAGCTGTAGTAGTCAAAGTAACATGGTATTGGCATTAAATCAGACACATAGACCAACAGGACAGAATAGGGAACCTAGAAATTAAACCACACATCTATAGCCAAATGAGTTCCAACAAAGTTGCTAAGAAAACATATTGGAGAAAAAATCATCTTTTCAATAATGTTGGGAAAACTTGATGCCCATATGCAAAGAATGAAGATGCACCCCTCTCACACCAGTTACAAAGATCAAAGAAGTTTTTATTTGGATTTCCATGAGGGCTAGCTGTGTGATTGAGATTCCTATATTCTTATCTTGAAGTGTACTCTTATGATGGGCCACCATTCTTATAATAACTCGAGGAAGTCTCCATTAACTGCAACCAGAAGAACCCACATAAAAAAATCCTTTTAACCCTCTTTGTCTGTGTACTTATTATTACAAATTCAATTATATGACATAAACCATATCCTGATAGTTTAGTAATACATTTAAAATATTTTTCTGTAAAAGAAAATGTGCTTATGAAGAATTATTTTAAGTGTTTGGAATATTCATTACACAGGTGCATGGCTTATCTAACAATTTCCTTTCCCCCTTCCTCTACGCTGCTGTTGGCATAATAAATAACAATGCAATAAATACACTTGTTGATATATCCATCTGTGCTAATTTGAGTGTTCCCTTTGGATAAAGAAGACTGCTAGATGAAAGAATATGATCATTTATAAGACTTCTTAGTTATATTGGTAAAATACCCTCCAGAAAGTTATTAAGAATTGCATTCTCAACAACATATGAGAATGGGATTTCTATAAGAAAAAAATTTTTTTTTGCTGTTTTATTTTTTAAACGTAAGGTCTCATTTCCTCTGGGAAATTCCCTAGTTGTAGCAGCAACTTAAATGCACCAAGAGAGGCCTATTGTTGGGGGAAAATTGTTGAAATGAGCTTATTGAATATGAACATGTTAAGTAGGTAGAAAATTTTTCAGTAGTTTGATAGATAAAAACTGCTTTGTATACTATTTATAGGAAAAATAGTATACATTTCTTGGAAAGGTACCAAGAATTTCTTTATATATGGGTTTTGCTTCACTATGTCATTTGAGAGTTCTAGAAAATATTTACTTAAAGTTCAAGATATATTTCTAAATATTGTAAGTCAAATTAAGAAAAAAATAATATAAGGATACTTTAATATGTATACTCTATGCATATGGACACAACTTACAAACTTGTATAAACAGTATATAAGAGAAAGAGTACAATCAGTGTAGGTCAGAAGCAGCATGTTGTAGAAACAATGCTGAAATGGTAACTGATGTACTAGACCCAGCTCTCCACTAACTTTGTGAACTTGCACAAATTGCTTCACCTTTGTGAGTCAGTAAAATAAAGCATCTAAGAAATAGGACACTTCCTGACTCTTAAATAAGAAATGAACCAGACAGTGCATGTTAGAAGGCAATTAGAGCTATGAATTTGACAGCACTCAAAAAGTTTCAACTATTGATCTGTGATCTATGAAAATTATGTCTTAAGATTTTGTCAATCCTAGATGACCTGACACAGGCCATGTGTGATGACTGACAATAACAAGAAAATTGGGTTCAGCTCTGTGGTCCCACAATACTGACTTTACCCAGGCATGGCTGAATATCCTGGCCTTGGTGGGAATCCTGCTGGGAAGACTGGATGAGTTCTTGAATATCCTGTTTGAATTAAATCCTGAAAATACTAAGAAGTTCATAAGGAGGAGACCCAGTCATCTTCCTAAATGAGGAGTCTTCTACTGTGAATTAAATTTTTATGCTAGAAGACAAAAAGGTTGACACTGTAATTATGATGCCGGGACCTTCTTGGCAGAAACTATGGGAAAAAAATTGAAGTAGGAAGTTGAGCAGTCAACAAGCTCATGAAATTCACTGGAGATCAAAACAGTCCCTTTTGGCACTTTAAAGGCTTTCTTCTTAGTTTCTCTGATTATTTAACCCTGCTGCCAATCTTAACCATGAATAAATATTTTGTGACTTTGAAATCACCATCTTAATGGCATATAGAAGCTATAGAATGAGAAATATGAAATGTATAAATATTCATGTCAGTCAACATGCTGTCACTACTCAGACAGGATGGGTTCTCCCAAATTAAAATATAAAAGGATATTCCAATTTCCCTCCCATTTTGTCTTTGGCTTTGTGCTTAAATAAATGGTGAGGATAAAGAAGTGGACTCTGAAAATCATATCAAGGTTCAGGTGTAAGAAATTAAAACTGAAGACCAGTTCAACCCCGACAGTTTAATTTACTTCTCTTAAGATCTTTAATACTAAACTTATCAGCTCTCTCTGTTAGGCATTAACTTGTTAAATGAGTCTTAATTATACATAAGCAGATGGAGATTTGAATTAAAATTACCTTACACTCGAGTGGCTTTAGTTCATTATAACATATCTTCCTCTTAATCATTTAGGCAGTCTCATCATCTTTCATATAGAAAGTTATTAAAATATTCCAATTTCCATATTTCTTCAGATACAGCCACTATTAAATGGCAAGTAATGCACATTAGTAGGTGACTTATACCATCCGAGAGTTGGTGAATTATTCATGTCAGGAACAATTTTTGTACTTTTCTGTCATCTGTAGCATTTTCTTTTAAATACTTTATATTTACTTGATACGTGGAACCTCACCTCATTTAATTTTAAGTACCAATTTTAATTCCATTCCATTTCCAGAGGGATGGAAACAGAACATTATCAACTTCATTCTGTACTTGGGTTCATCAGAGTCTAGAAAGCAGAGGTGTAGAAACTTTCAATTATGAAAGTGAAGTACTTCTTAATCACATCAGCCTTCAAAGAGACTGCTCCATTCCAAGACAAAGTGCCTATGAAAAGTACAGAATGCTCAAACTCAGCTACTATATTGTTAAGTCTTGAGAAATAACTCAATAGCAATTTTACCTTGGCAACTAATATTTCTTGACATAACAACTGATTCCAAGATTTGTTCTTCTCCAAAGTCACTAAGAATACTGAAGCAGGGTTATACCTGGATAGTGTTCTAAGGTCATTGAATAACTCCAGGGTGTAATAGGTAATCTTAAGCCAAGTAGTGACATTTTCATATTCCTGAAAATAAGAAATTTATAGCTATTCTCATAGGAACCCCCTTGAGAAAATTTCAAAACCTGATACCTCCATATCTTCCTTTAGAAGCAGATTCCCCTTGGGCTATTATTTCACCCAAGTAGTCAATCAGTATCCAATAATGTTCTGTTCCAGGGGCATTGCTGGATTTACAGGCAGCAATGACAGTGGCAGCAGAATCAAACTAGACAGCTGACGAGAACGGAGGGTCCTGAGTCTTGGCTGAGTCATCGAGACAAAAGTTCAGTCAGCCTTGTCAAGCATTGTCATATTTTATTTATAAAATGAAGAATTTCATCCTTTATGTTTGACAAAACTCAATATTCAGCACAACTCTTTCTGCACTGCTTCACCTGTGTGAGTGAAGACAAATGAATCCCAAACCCACATGCAATTTGAAAACTAGAGTAAAGGGGGCCTAAGTCACAAAGTGAGCTGTAGGTGGGACCAGCATACTGAATCAGAGTGGTGACTCCGAGACATTGTCTTTTAAGGCAGGGAACTTCACTTCCACCATCAGGCAAGAGTTATGATAATTTTTAATTGCAGTGTGTTAGCCGTTTGGCATCATACCTTAATAATGCATATAAAAACTTATAATGATTCACCCATTGAAAACAAAATTGAAAATGCAAGATGTGACAGAGACATTAATGCCATTCCATTCCATTTTGTTGATTTCTTGAACAGAGAGCATTCACACATTTACATATCTGTGTGTGTCTGTGTGTGTGTTTCTTCTGCCAATCCTCAGGGAACTAGAGAGGCCTTTTTGTTTCTGTTTGTATTTGTTTATTTCACCTACTGTCACACACTACTGAGTTACTTGACAAATGAACATATAAGTGTAATGTGCTCTCAAAAGCAATTTGAAGTGATTAATAATCTTTGAAGGTTTTGAAAACCTCCCAACCAGCCTCCCTGCCAAGGCCGGTGGATTTAAACATGGTCACTTCTCTGCTGAAAGCTCATAGACTGGGAATCCTCCAGCCAGCTCATGCTCTGGACTCCAACTAATTAAGTTTTCTGCTTGCTGCCATTGAAAGCTTCAGTCAGGTATAATTAAAACTGAGCCAATGACAGCAGTGGCATTTGTCAGAATCATCTGGTGGTTCAAATACCAGTTCTGACAGAAATGTCAAACTGATAGCACTCCCATCTTCCCAGTGCATGCTAAAGGAAAGTGGGGAGGGCTTTTATTATAAATGCTTAGCTGATAACCTTTTTGAATCCCAGAACACCAAATGCCTCACATGAAATTTCATTATCCTGGAAAAGAACAGCTCAGAGATACTCCTTCCCATGAAGTAAAGCTCAACCTAGCTCAATAGCCTTTCTTCTGGTAGGACTTCCAGGGGATTTGGAAATAAACAAACAGAAAATAGCAGTCATGTGGGAAGAAATATTTTAGTTGTAAAAGCATCAAACTCCTAAAGGAAATTTTTCACAGAGTCAAAACTTACCAATCAAATTTCTAGATTCATTGTTAGATTGAGCTTTGTCCTTTGTTTCAGTGACAAAAGACTATGAAAAACTAGTAAAGGTACCATTGCAAAAGGGGAGAAGTTCAGATTCTAACCACCACTAATTAATGCAGTCATGTGTTCCTAGCATAGCCACTAGTGGGACTAAGACTATTACTCAGCATATGTTCACTTTGTTAAATGGTCAATCAATGAATATCACACAGATTTTTAAGGATTCTAATTTTAGAGTGAGAACCTAACTTCGTGAGTATTTCAAGGTGAGGAAGATGAGAAATGAAAAGGAGTTATTTGTCCCTGTTTATCTACATCAGTATGTGTTAGTGAAGCTTGGATAAAGCATTTTCATCAATCTTATGGCTGCAAAAAATTAAAATGTGCATGAGCCAATGATAGAAGATATGAAATGGTTAGATTCAAACACACTTGAACTGTTGACTCATGAAAATTTAGTGTTCTGTCTAGGAAGTGTTATGACTGTATGTTTTGTCCATTTTTAATCATATTTTCTGGTTATCTTCCAAAAGAAAATGTGTCCCATGAAAATATTTTAAATACCTACCTTTGCATGTAAAACATACCTTCTAAGGTGGAAAAACAATTAGAAAAAGTTATAATGACACAGTACTATGGCCCAGATAAATATATACTAATATGCCTGATACATGGGAGATAAATAAATACTTTATATGAGAAAGAAAAATGAAAACAGAATAGAAGGTGAGGTCCTAGATCACAGATGGGAAAACACAAGTATGATTAAATCATTCTCCTTAGAATAAAAACAGAAAATGTGGAATGGAGAAATGGAGAAGTTCTGAAAGGAAGAGGAAGAGAATGGCCAGAACCACATGTAGGAAGTAGGCACCTATGGTAGATGGTGGCCTGGCAGAAAATTCTAAGTGACAAAGGGCTTGAATGACTTGATAACAAAGGTATCTAATAAATGATTTGAAGATGTTTTGCATTTCTATGCTTTAAAATCCTCAGGCAAACCAGCCATCAGTAAGTTCTACCACATACAACAATAAGAGACACAAAAGAGTAGGCTACCTCTAGTTCCACATAAAATAGAGGAATACCCTTGGGAGATGAATATGTATAGGATCAAGAGTCCAGTGGAATGCAGGAAAGGGAGGGGGGATAGGAGTAGGAAAGACAGTGGAATGGATCTGACATATTTTCCTATGTACATATATGAATACACCACAGTGAATCTTAGCATCAGGTACATCCACAAGACTAGGATCCTAATTAGAATAAGATATATTCCATGCTTGTATAAATATATCATTATATGTCAAGAATAACTAAAATGAACAACGTGTTTCTAATTTTTTAAAGTTCAGTGGAAGCAGGAACCCAGACCTGGAAATATGCATGAGAATGTAAACCCCTGGGAACTTAAATTCTAGGACACCTGTTAGGTTTCTTAAAAACCTAAATAGAAGAGTATTATTGAGTCAATTGTACATAACCAAGGATTGGATGATTTCAACTAATACCTAAGTTTTGCTCTCAATAGTCTAATGAATTGGGTCACTATGTAATTATGCATTTTTCATATAGTCTTTCACATCCAGAAATTGTTATAATAGTCCCATATCCAGAATTGTTATACACGAACATTTTTCAAAATATATTACAAGAATATCAGTCTTTTAAGGTATCAGATATGCTTTAAAACACACACACACATACACACACAGAGTTGGAGAAAGAAGATTTTTATTCCTTCATCAAATTAGTTGTGGAGGCTAAAATAACTAAAATAATACAAGATTCATCACAGTTGAGGTTCCACAAAAGCCTTAAGTATACTAATCTCCAAATAAAGGGTTATATTTAATACTGTTGTATGGAGCATCTTTAAAAACTCTTTAGTATTTTTTAAAAAACACTGGCCAGCGTTCATTGAACAACCCATGAAAAAGAAGTTTAGCTCATTCAAATCCATGAATACCTGTGAAAATACCTTGAAAACTTTAATCCTGCCCCAAAAGAAGCACCACATGTATACCCAAACATGTATATACATACAACTTTGAAGCAAGTATAGGGAATAAGAGACCTTGAAATTCGGAGGGTTTTCAGATGTTTAGAAAATATTAGGTTTATTATATGAATATGGAGTCATCCTCTCATCTGATGAACATTTTGGTTGTTTCTAGTTTTTAACAATGCTGCTATGAACATACTTGCACACATCTTTTGGTGCACAGATACACACAATTCTATTGCAAAAACGATAAAATTACTGGGTGATGAAGTATGTTCAACTGTAGTAGCTACTGTCAATTTTCAAAGTTGTTTAACAAAATGCACTCCCACTAGCTGTGAAAAATGTTTTATTTTACCCTGCTTGACAATATCTTAGCAACACTCCACATCCTAATGGAGATATGATTCACATGCCACATAATTGACTCACTTAAAGTATACAATTCTCTGGTTTTGAATGTAGTCACAGAGGTGTGCAACCATCACCACAATCAATCTTAGAACATTTCCATCTGTGCTGAAAGTAAAATCATTCCCTATTTCCCCTTAATCCTCTCAACTCTAAGCAACAACTATCTGCTTCCCATCTCCATGGATTTGCCTATTTTGGACATTTCATGTAAGTGGAATCATATGATATGTGGTCTTTTAGGTCAAGCTTCTTTCACTTAGCAGAAATTTCTTTAATCTATCTATATTGTAGCATGTAACAGTATTTAATTCATATTAATGGCCAAATAATAATAATGCATGGATATACCACATTTATTTATCCATTCATTAGTTGATAAGCATTTGAATTTTTTCAGTTTTTTACTATTATAAATAATGCTACTATAAGCCATCCCATGCAAGTTCTTTTTTTTTTTTTACTTTTTTTTTTTTTTATTTAATTTTTTGATTCATTGAACACAAATGGAGTACAGCTATTGTTTCTCTGGTTGTACACAAAGTAGAGTCACACCATCTGTGCATTCATACATGTACACAGGGCAATGTCTGTCACACATACTGTTATTATTCTTATCCCCCAACCTCAACTCCACTCCTCCCTTCCCTCTATGCTCTCTATCCTTTCTCCATTCTTGCCATCATTCCACCCCACATTATGCATCATCATTCACTTATCAGAGAGACCATTCAGCCTTTGGATTTTTGGGATTAGCTAATCTCACTTAGCATAAGAGTCTCCAACATCATCCATTTACCTACAAATGCCATAATTTTATTCTTCTTTATGGCTGAGTAATATTCCATTGTGTATATATACCACAGTTTCTTTATCCATTCATCTATTGAAGGACATCTAGGTTGGTTCCACAATTTAGCTATTGTAAATTCAGCAGCTATGAACATTGATGTGGCTGCATCACTGTAGTAATCTGATTTTAAGTCCTTTGGGTATAGGCCAAGGAGTGGGATAACTGGGTCAAATGGTGGATCCATTCCAAGTTTTCTAAGGAACCTCCACACTGCTTTCCAGAGTGGCTGCACCAACTTACATGCAAGTTCTTATATCGACTGTTTTCATTTCTCTTGAGTACATACATAGGAGTGGAACTGAGTAAATGCAAATCATTTTTCTAAAGTGGTTACATCATTTTAGGTTCACATAAGCAGTATACAAATTTTACAATTTCTCTACAGTCCTGGTAACACGTGTTTTCATCTATCTTATTAACTATATCCATCCTTAAAGGCATGAACTGTTACCTCATTATAGTTTAGATTGCAATTTCCCTGATGGCTAGTGATGGATGGTAAGCAACCTTTCCTGTACTTACCGGTCATGCAGTTTAATACTTTTAGCTCTTACATTAGATCTTTGATCCATCATGAGTTAATTTTTGTATATGATGTGACACGCGGGGATCTATATTATTCTTCTATAAGTAAGTGTACAGTTGTCCCTGCACTTTTGTTGAAAAGACTACTATTTTTACCATTGTGCTATCTTGGCACCCTTGCTGAAAAATCAATTGAATATAAAAATGAGTCTTTATTTCCGAACTTCCAATTCTATTCCATTGATCTGTGTTAGTCCTAATGCCAATACCATGCTGTCTTGATTATTAAAGCTTTGTATAAAAGCTATAATCCTGAAAGTTAGGATATGTGAATCTTTTGACTTAGTTCTTAGTATATTGCTTAATTTCTACACATTTGTGGATTACTCAAATTTCTTAATATTAATAGTTTCTAATTATGATCTTTAATAAAAGCACATGCATTGTTTAATTTCAATTCCTTTAAACTTAATGTGGCTTGCTTTGTAAGAATGTGTATTCTTCTATTGTTGGTGTAGCATTCTGTAGGTGTCAATAGAAGTGGGTGATTTATAGTGGTGTTCAAGTCTTCTGCTTCCCTGTTAATACGTTGGTTGTCTATTTCATTAATTTTTGCTATTTTCTACTATTATTTCTGTCCTGTCTTTGTGTTTAATTTGCTTTTCCTTTTGAAATTTCTTAATATGCATACTTAGAAAAGTGTTTCTCAAGTAATTTTCATTATTTCCCCCTAAGGATCCCTTTAGACATGCTTTTCCTAATTGACTCCCTTGTGACATATAAATAGCACAGATATCGTGTACATTTATGTACTGCAAGCATCTGCCCATGCTTCATACCTGGAGAGAGCACATCTTTTTGCCACACTGTGCTGGATGAAAATGCAGGTGTTGTGGGCATTTGTTTTAAACCTTACTATTTTATGTGAATTCGTGTATGAATTCCTTTCTAAACATGGTTGTAGCTGCATGTCAAAATTAGTAAAACACATTATTTTGTCCTTATTTTGCCAAAAAATTCCAATTTCTACTATGATTTATCAATTCAAAAGTACATTGCTTAATTGCATATATACAGGGACTTTATGTTTTTCTTTATATTATTGATTTTTAACCTAATTACACGCTTCAGAAAACATACTCTATATAATTTCAATCTTTTGAAATTTTTGAAACTTGTTTTGTGGTCCAACATGTGATCAGTTTTAGTTATTTCCCAAATTTATGTTCATTGAAAAACAATTTTGGGGGTGCAATTTTCTACAAATGTCAATGAGGTCACATTTATTAAATATATGCCTAGGATTTATTATGTATTTGTTACTCATTTTTTCTGCTTATTCTATCAATTATTAAAATAAGTGTGCTAAAGTGTTCTCTACATTGTTTGTGACTTCAACTTTTACTTCTGTCATTTTTTGTATCATAAAACTTGAAGCTGTATTATTAGATCCACATAGATTACACTAAACAACATGTAGCTACATTTTGTTGCCTTATCCAGTCTATTAATCCAGTTTTACCTTTGATTTCTAATTTAATTGTTCTGTAGATTATTGATTTTTCTTGTTTTAAGCTGTCATGTTATTACTTACTACTTGTTTGTTCCACTTGTTCTATGTCCCATTTCTTCTCCTTTTTTGCCTTCATTGCAATATTTTACAACTATCATTGTTATTATTTTCTCATCTTTTAATTATTATATTTACCAATTTATTCCTTATTATTGTAGAGATTACAATGTGCTTGATTAACGTCTATATATAGGTGGGGCTCCTTGGTGCATGCCTGTAATCCCAGTGGCTTGGGAGGCTGAGGCAGGAGGATCCTGAGTTCAAAGCCAGCCTCAGCAAAAGTGAGGCCCTAAGCAACTCAGTGAGACCCTGTCTCTAAATAAAATACAAAATAGGGCTGGGGATGTGGCTCAGTGGTCAAGTGCCCTGATTCAATCCCTGGTAACAACAACAACAACAACAAAAACAACATATATGTGATATATATATATATTTATAATTCCCCAAACAATTTAGTTATTTTAAATCCTTTTACTCATGTCCCAATTTTGCCATTATTTTGTTTTAATGAATCATTATTTATTTAGATTTATCTACATTTATCTTTTTCATTGTTCTTTTTTTAAGTTTTTTTATTTATTCTTTTTAGATATACATGATAGTAGAGTATATTTTGACATATTATACACACATTGGGTATAACTTATTCTAATAAGGATCCCATTCTTGTGGTTGTACATGATGTGGAGTTGCACTGGTCATTCATATTCATATATCAACATAGTAAAGTTATGTCTAATTCATTCTACTATCTACACTATTCCCACCCCTCCCCTTCCCTTCATTACATTTTGTCTCATCCAATGAAATTCTATTCTCCACCCACTCTTTTCTTCTTTTTTAAAATTTAGTTTATTTTTTATCAATTTTTTATTTGCTCTAATTAGTTATACATGACAGTAGAATGCATTTATGCATTTTGATAAGTCATACATAAATGGGGTATAATTTCTCATTTTTCTGATTGCACAATATTGCAGATCACATCAGTCATGCAGTCATATATGTACATGAGGCAATAATGTCTGTTTCACTATCCTTCTCTGCCCACTCTTATTGTGTTCATATCAGAGAGAACATTCCACCTTTGGTTTTGGGGGGATTGACTTACTTCACTTAGCATGACAGTCTCCAGTTCCAACCATTTACCAGCAAATGCTATAATTTCATTCTTCTTTATGTCTGAGTGATATTCCATTGTGTATATACCACATTTTATTTATCTAGTCATGTGATATTGAAGGGAACTTTGGTTGGTTCCATAGCTTAGCTAAAATGAATTAAGCTGCTATAAATATTGACATGGCAGTGTCACTGCAGTATGCTGATTTTAAGTCCTTTGGGTATGTATATACTGAGAAGTGTATCTCTCTAACCCATCTGGAATAATTCTCCTTTTCCTTTGTATCGTCCTTAGTTTGTGCATACCAGTTAATAATTCTCTCATTATTATTTTTCAATGTCCATATGTTGACTTTCTCTTATAATGGCTTGAAATATACTGACAAAAAGCTGAAGACATTCTATTTATACTATGCAATTGGCAAACTTCGCTGTTTTGTTGCTGGTGCTGGTTGTTTTTTGGTACTGGGAATAGAACCCAGAGCCTTGTACATGCTAAGTATGTGCTGTGCCACTAAGCAGCACCCCAGACCCCAATGGTAAGTTCTGACTTACATAATACATTCATGAAATCACACTACAATCAAGAAAATGAACATATCCAATCCCAAAGTTTTCTTATGCCTCTTTGTAATCATTCCCTCTTGCCTCTAACTATCCTCCCATCCTAAATAACCACAAATCTCCTCTGTCACATTCATTTGCATTTTCTGAAGATCATACCCTTGGAAACATACTGTACTATTTGTACTCTTTGCAGACCTGGTCTCTCACTTAACTTAATTATGTTTATATCATCTATTTTGAATTGCTGAGTAGTATTCTTTTGTCAGGTTATAGCACAAGGTATCCAGTTAAACTTTTGACAGATGTATGAGATGCTTCCAATTTGGGGTTAATGCAAATAAAATTGCTCCAAGTATTTGTACTCAGATCTCCATATTAGCACATGCTCTGACTCTTCTGGAATGCAATGGTCCACATAGTAGGTATGTGAAAGAAAACTCATACTTTTCTAAAGTACTTTGTCAATTCTTCCAAGAACTTGTCAACACTTGATTTGATCAGTTGGCTTGATTTCATCCATTCTAAATATTAGAATGTAGTAAGGTATAATTGTGACTTTAATGGTGACACGTCTCATGATTAATGATGTTGAGCATCCTTTTATGTTCTTATTTGAAGTTAAATTATTCCTTGGTGAAGGGTTTGTTCAAATAATTTTCCATCCTTTATTAGGTAATTTGTTTTCTTATCATTAAGCATTGAGGGTTTCCCATCCTGCACTTTGGACTAGAAAGTTTCTCAAGGTGCTAAGCTGGGATAATTGTAGCGCTTGCCTCTTTGTTCTGCATCTCTCAGGGATTTTTTTTTATAATTTTAATGTCCGGTGTTCTCAACACTTTTTATTTTGTCTAGTTTTTCTTTCTGGAGGGTAAATCTGGTGCCTGTTTCTTCATATTATCTGGAATCATTAGTCCTTATCTGTTTTGCTTTTTTTAATGCTATTTTTCCTAATTGTAGAAACCATCAGAATTCTGGAGGTAATTTTCATTGTTTTCTGGCTTGCTTTGTTTCTATTTATGAGGCTTTATTGTTCCCTTGAAGGTATTATAACATTTTCCTCTTGCTTATTTTAACATTTTTATTATTCTTAATATTTTTCTGTCTTTGTATTTGGCAGCATTATTATATGCTTCTGTGTAGTTCTCTGTATAATTTTGCTTTGGGAATGTAGTACCTTTTGAATCTATTGCTTGAATCCTGCATTCATTTGTAAAATTTTTGTGACATTATTCCTTCAAACATAAAATATTTGTTTCATCCCATTCTCATTTAAACTCATTCTCACCTCCCGTAATTGCAATTACACATTAGACTTTTTCTTGGCATCCCATCACATCAAATGCTTGTTCTTCATTGAAATTTCTAATTTATTGTCCTCCTGTGCTTTAAACAGGATATTTTTTGCTGAACTACATTTCCATTGATAATTCTTCCTTTAGTTTAGTGTTATGTGCATTTAAACACACTCAATGATCTATTATGTTTTGGTATTTGTCAGTTCTAAAATTTCTATGTGATTCGGCATTTCTAATCTGCTGGAAATTTATCAGCTTGTTATGTAGTTTCTGGAATGACTTTAAGTCCTACTCATCCCGTATCTGTCTTTACACTTGAACTCTAACTCATCCTGTATCTGTCTTTACTACAAACCTGTTTGCTTTGTGTTGTTTTCCTCTTTATTTTCAATCATTTTTTTCAATTTCGTTACTTGATTATTTTTTTATTTTGTGTAATACACTTTTTGAGAAAGACTTTTGGAAAAACTTGAGGCCCTGGATGACTTTCTAATGCTCCCTAGAGCACTCACTTTTGTTTCTCAAAGATAATTAATTTTGGGAAACATCACTTTAATATAATCCTGGATTGAACTGATTTGAACTGTATTCCTTCCCCTTTTTTCCTCCCATCTCATACACTACCACCAGAAATATTTTTTGGTTTTTCTTAATAAATTCAGTGGACTCCCAAATGTAACAAGGTAGTTCAAATGGTGAACTGCTAAAAGAACAACAAATGCCCCCCCCCCCACTTTATCACCTAAAACACAACTCTAGGAAAGGATTGATTATACCAAGTCATACATATATGTCCACTCAAACTTCTAGGAAACTAATTTTATCTGTGTAGAAATAACTTAAAAATGATCATCCTGATGACCTGGCACATTTATCAAATGGGTAATTCTAGATTTCATACTATAGATATAATTAATGATCTCCCTCTTATTTTGTTTCCCTAACTGAACCTCAAGAGATACAAATGAAACAGAGAAAATGCATACTTTTTGTTCTAGAGCATAAATAAAGACTACCAGTTGGATCAGAGCAGTAGGTAGTACTAATCTTGTGGAAGAGACGTGAACTCTTTTGGAAAATGAAAACCATGGACTCTCTCCCTTCCAAAGCAAAGTCTGCAATGCATACTTACGTACACGTACAACTATAGACTACTGAAGGTTGACTGAAACTCATGAGCATACCAACTGTTAAGGGTTTCTACTCCAGAATAATGAACATTTGTTCTTTAGGAACAAAAATACATTGGTATTTCATGAACTACTTTCTTATTCAACAAGCTAAGAGGATTTTTTTTTAATTTCAGAAATAATACAGGGCATATTAATATGTCTATGTAAAAAAATACTGAGCTATTTCAGATACACCAGTAGGACAGTAATACAGTTAATAGGTACAGGACAGGAACCAATACACTAGGAGACACACCTGTATACAAAACAAAATTAAGGATAAATGATTATCCAGTTACTCTTAAGGGGAAAACCCAACCAATGAAAACCTGTAAAGCTTTGTTTAAAAAAAAAAAACTTACATGTGCAGAATGAGTTTAGACCTTATAAAACCAGGTAGAAAAAGCAAATAAATGAAGAAAAGTGTTTAAGTCTCACTATAGCAAATATATTGGCATTTTAGCAAAATAAAGCATTGAACTGTGCTTGATGGACACATTCATTGCATTTATTGTAGTAACTACTTCATCATAGGATTGACTTGAATTTATTTGAACAAAGGATGATCTGAAAGTAAGTTAAAGAAAACAAACATCCCATTTTTAATTTTTATTAGATAATTATAATTACCATACTATTTGGGTTCATTTTAACGAAATTATTCATGCAAGGAATTTGATTTGAATTCCCATTCCCCTCCTCTTTGCTCCTCTTCTCCCTCCCCCTTTTCTCCCTCTTCTACTCCTCTGATCTTTCTTTCACTCCTTCATTTATTTGATTGGAACTTTCTACATATACATGAAGGAGCTTTTCCCTTTGGTACATTTATATATGTATATAACATGATTCTGTTAGATTCATTTCATACTTCTTTCCCTTTCCTGTCCTCTCTCTTGTACTCCACTGATCTTCTCTATATCTTTGTGATATCCAATACCCTCCTCTACTGCCTTCTTTGCCTTATTTTGCTATAGCTTCCACACATTCAACCCTTGACTTTCTGAGTCTGGCTTATTTTGCTTCTCTTGGTTTTCTCCATTTCCATCCATTTACTGGCAAATGCCAGTACTTCATTCTTCTTTATGAATGAGTAAAGCTCCACTGTGTATATGTACCACATTTTCTGGATCCATTCATCTATGGATGGGCTGATTCCATCAGTTGGCTATTGTGAATCGTGCTGCTATAAACATTGCATTGGCTATATCACAGTAGTATGCCAATTTTAGTTCTTTTGGTTAAACACTGAGGAATGGAATAGCTGAGTCGTATGGTGGTTTTATTTTTAGTTTTTAGAGGAATCTCCACATTGCTTTCCAAAGTGGTTGTACTAATTCGAAGTCCCACCAACAATATATGAGAGTACCTTTTTCTATTATGGCATCTGCTACTCCAGCTCCACAGCAGGGGAACAGGGAATCTCTGCTTATGGGGACAAGTGTGAAAGAGAGAAACCCAGCAAATTCTATCTCCACAGGCACTGGCAATCCTACTGGCAATCCTTGGAAAGTTTCACAACCATCACAAGATCGTATAAGTAACCTAAAATCCATATAGTAGCCTCGCGTTGGAAAAAAAATTCGCATCATCTCCCAAAGACCTCACTGGGAGGATGTTGTAACCAGGAGCCATCTTAAGAAGACACATATTGTCTGAATTTGGACTGCTATAGGGGTTAGAAACTCTGGAATATTCCATTTCTGGGAGCCCACAGACTTCCACTGGCTCAGTAGGGAGCAAACATGGCTCGGTAGAATGAATCGCACTCCAACTCACAGGGTGCCCTGCACTGTAGGGTACAGGTATTGTAACATGAAAGGAGACAGAGGGAACTTCCCCCAAACTGGGGAATTGGGAGCTTGCTCTCTGAAACCAGGGAAGTTGCCAGTTATATGTGGACTCACACTGGTTCCAGAATAAAGGCAATCACCCACATGGTTCCTGCTACTTCTTTGTTACGCCATGAAGGGCCACCTGTCACTAATAGAACAGGGAAAGAACTCCATGGTTCTACTGCTGCCCTGCCCACAGGGGCATGCTGGGTCAAGTCTTGAGCAAAGCCAGGACTCACATTGTCACCCTGCTCCTGGGGCATAATACCTAAAGGGGTCCAGACAGAACCTTTGCCTGGTGATGGCTATATTCCACTCTCACTTCTCCCACAGGTCCCTGAGCTAAAGGAGTCAGAAGGAGCAATGCCCCAGGCACAAACTGCCAAGGGAGGTCCCAAGAGGAATTTTGACCAGGTCCAGCTGCTGCCCATTCCTGTTCACTCGCTAGAGACAGTACAGTTGAAACAGGGTGAGAAAAGCCCTGAACTTTGCCCCATACCAGGTGCACATAGCTGGGAGACCTGAGGTCACATTTCTGGATATGCATGCATATACTAGCAGCAGACAGGAATACCCCAACTCGATCTACCACCATATCTATGCAGTTCTCACCATTTCTGGACTCTGAACCACCTCTGATCCTGGGATGCTGCCAGGAATGGACATGAGTTTAAAAGAGGGGTGAGGAGGTTGCTGTGGGTCTTGCCACCACTTCTCCCTGTGAAGCACCTGGGCCCACACCACTGCTTAGTCAGAGAACAAGTGCTCAGACCCTCCACAAATGTCGGTGCTGTCAGTGCCAAAGATTCTTACAAGTAACAGAACCAGTAACAATAGTGTATGAATACACCCCCACCACATAAATACAGTCATTCCCATCATAGAAGCAGCCACAGTGTGCACCCCCACACACACACTTTGATGTCTATACCACCTGCCAAAACTGCAAGAATGGCCCCACTTGTGTGAGCAACAGAGTCAGAGGATCTCCTCAACTCCAACAGTGTACGTACATACTCAAAATTGCTAATCACAGCCAAAGAAGCTACAGGCAAACGACATTGTGGTACACATCTAGAAATAAAGCCACTGTTAGATAACACCAATAACACAAATAAAAGATTCAGTTGAAAGCCTCAACAACAGCCTTGATCAAAGCAGAAGAAAGAAATCTGAACTTGAAGATATATCATTTTAAATTTGCAATTACAACAGAAAAAAGAAAGAATGAAGAAAACATTCAAGATTTTTCTAACACCACTAAAGTATCAATCATCTGCCACACTGGAACATCTGAAAGTGGGGAAATAAAGGTTAAGGGCATAGAAACCTATTCAATGAATTAATATCCCTAATCTTGGGAAAGCCATGGACATCCATATACAAGAGGCTTGCAGAACTCCAGAAAAGCACAACAAGAAAAGATCTTCATCATGACATGGTTTAGTCTGTCAAGGTACAGAACAAAGAGAAAATTTTAAAATCTGCAAGGGAAAAATGCCACATCAATATAAGCATAATCCCATTACACTACCAGCATATTTCTCAGAAGAAACTCTCCATGCCAAAAGTATATCCTTTAGAAACAAAGGAGAAAGGAATACCTTTCAAGATAAGCAAAAATTGAGGGAATCCAGTTCCTTCAGTTCTCATAAAGTCTTATGAAAATTGATCAAGGGAGTCATATATCCAAAGAAAAGAAAGATAACTATCATCATGAAAGTATTTGAAAATATAAAACCCTCTAGAAAAGTGTATACATAAAAGAGAATTAGAAATGAATAAAACTTTCTTTACATATACATTTTTTTATTAGAGCTTTATAATTATACTTGGCAGTTGGGTTCCTCCCAAAAAACTCATACACAGATGGAATTTAATTTCAGTTAAATGATCCCTCTCCCTTTTCCTCCCCTTTTCCCTTCCAGCCTCTCTTCCCTCTCTCATTCTTCTTCCTCTACAAAGAAACTTCCTTTCACTGGTTTGTTTAGTTATATTGGATTTTTCTACCTATGCATAAAGGTGAAGTTCCCTGATACACACCTATATATATATAATCAAGGCAGCAAAAAAAATTTCCTTTCAAATATTTAGTATTGTATGGGAAGTAGTTTAGTAAGTTTTTTTTAAATAATTTTAATTTTTTTCTGAATAGCCTGTTTTATAATTATTCACAATACCAAATTGTTTTTAAGTAAGAAAAAAACTTCACAAAATATTATTTATAGATCCAGAAAATAAGAATATTGACTGGATTTTTAATGATACATTATTATTATAGTAAACCATTAGATCATATGACGAACAAGGGAGGAAGAAAAAGGAATATACAAAACAACTAGAGAAAACCAACTAAATGACAGGCATAATTTCATACCTTTCAATAGTAACCTTGAAGGTAAAATGGACTAAGCTCTCCAGTTAAAAGAAGCTGACTGGCTGAACAGATTTTTAAAAAACAACAACAGTATGCTGTCCTATAAGAAATTCATTTTGCCGGTAAAAACACCATGGACTAAAATCAAAAGAATGGAAAATGTTAAAAAATTATATTTTGAGCAAATGGAATCCTACAACAAGCAAAAGTAGCTATACCCAACAAAATAGATTTTAAGAGAAAAAATGTTAAGAAATCACAAAAACGTTCACTAGAGAGTTATCAAGGGATCAATTCATCAAGAATACACAATAAAAGTAATTCTATGTACACTTAATGTTGGACCCCCCAATTTTATACAAGTTCCATTAGACTGAAAGGAAAAGATAGACTTGGGAGTCTATCTTTCTAGATAGACTAATGGGAGATTTCAACAGAAGAAATAAGTCAGCCCATTTCTTCCTGGCATGTAAGTTTTTTGCTGAGAAAAATTCTCATTAATAATTAGAGCATCAAAACAATAAAATCAACAAAGAAACAAAGTTAAACTATACTATAGATCAGACAGACTTAACAGACATTTATAGAACCTTCCATTCAAAAGGCGCAGAATACACATTCTTTTCATCAGTGCATGTAACTTTCTTTACAATAAACCATATATTAGACCACAGAAAAAGTCTTAAGTTCATAAAAGTTGAAATTATATCCTGTATCTTGTTTTATCACAGTGAAATGACTCTAGTAGTCAACAATAAGGAAAACTTCAGAAATTATACAACACACTTCCGAAAAAACAGCAGGTCATTGATTAAGTCAGAAAAGGAATTCAAAAATATTTTTAAACTAATGAAAATGAAAAGTGACCTACCAAATACATAGGTTGCAGCAATGTAAGCACCGGGAGAAAAGCTTTCAGCAATGAGTGCCTACATTTTTTTAAAAATGAAGAATTCAGATAAACTACCTAATGATGCACCTTAAAGACAAAAAAGAAAAAACCAAATGCAAAATTATTAGAGGAAAGAAATAATAAAAAATCAGAACAGAAATGAAAATGTGTCTTTGTGAAATGAAGTAGTCTAAATGAAATAGTCTTTAAAAGTACAGAAAATAAATGAATTAAAGAATTGTTTTTTTGAAAATACAGAGAAAATTGATACACCTTTGGCTAGGCAATACTACACACACAAAAAAAAAAAACACAGAAGATTCAAATAAGTAGAATTAGAGACAAAAAAGGAGATATTACAACTGACATCACAGAAATGCAAAGGATTAGGAATAATTTTAGAAAACTGCATATTACACTGGAAAATATAGACAATATGGACAGATTTCTGTTCTTATGTGAACATATGTACCAAAATTCAATCCAGAGGATATAAATATCTTGAGAGACCAATAACAATGAGATTGAATCAGTCATAAAGTCTCTCAAGAAAGAAGTACCTAGGACCAATGACTTCATTGCTGAATTTTACCAAACATATAAACAACCAACACCAATCCTTCTTAAACCACTCCATAGAACTGAAAGGGAGGGAACCCTTCCAACTCAGGCTAGGAGACCATCCGATTTTGTAATCTATACAGAGCAAAACCTAAAGACTCACCAAAAGACTGTTAGAACTGATAAATTCAGTAAAGTAGCAATATACAAAATCAACATAGAAAAATCAGTACTTTTTCTATACAATTACATATTTTCTGCAAAAGAAATCATGAAAATAATCCCATTCACAATAGCCACCAAAAAAATAAAAAATAATCTAGGAACAAACTTTACAGAGGAAGTGAAAGACCCCATTATTATAAGTTCAAAATATTGGTGACAAAAACTGAAGAAGACACTAAAAGACAGGAAGTCCTCCCATGCTCATGGATTGGAAAAATTAATATTGTTAAAGTCCTTACTGTCCAAAGGCATCTAAAGACCCATTGCAATTTTCCTCAAAATACCAGTGACTTTCATCACAGAATTACAAAATACAATCCTAAAATATATATGGAAGCTTTTATATATAAAAGACCCAGATAACCAAAGTCATCTTGAGCATAAAGAGCAAGCTGAAGATCTTGAAATATCTGATTTTAAGATATAGTCAGAGTAACCTAAGCAGCACAGTATTGGCATATAAAGTCACATAGACCGATGGGGCAGTATAGAGAACCCAGAAACATACCCACCCATGTTCTGCCAACTGATTCTCAACAAAGGCACAAAACATGCACCTTGGAGAAAGCACAGCCTCTTCAACAAATGGTGCTGGGGAAACTGGATTACATGCTGGAAGATGAAAACCTCAATCATCTTTCACTTACCTCTCACTCTACCCCTCACTCTGGAGAGAAGTCAACTCAAAACTGACCAAAATGTTAATGTAAGACCTGAAACTCTGAAAGTACTAGAAGAAAATGTACAAAAAATACTTCAAGATATCAGAACAGGCAATGAGGTTCTGGATAGGACTCCAAGAGCACAGAAAACAGACACAAAAATTGACCAATGGGATTTCATCAAACTAAAAATCTTCTGCACAGCAAAGAAAACAGTCAAAAGAGTGAAGAGACAACATACAGAATGGAAAAAAAATTGCCAGCTATTTGTCTGACAGAGTTGATTTACAGAATATAGAATGAAGCCAAAAACTTTACCAAAAAAGTGACCAATCCAATTAAAAAATGGGCAAATGATCTGCATAGATACATTTCAAAAGAAATACAAATGGACAACAAATACATGAAAAAATTCTCAATATCATTAGTTATCAGGGAAATGCAAATCAAAACCAGAGAGGGATACCATCTCACCTCAGCAAGTGTTGCTTTTATCAAAATAAAAATAATAACAACAACAACAAATGCTGGTGAAGATGTGGAGAATAAGAAACTCTTACACAATGTTGGTGGGAATGTAAATTAGTACAGCTACTATGTAAAGTAGTTTGGACATTCCTTTAAAAACTAAAAATAGAATTACCACAGGATCCAGCTATCCACTCCTGGATTTTTATCCAAAGGAAATAAACACAGCATACAAAAGAGACATCTGCATGCCCATACCTATTGTGGCACTATCCATAATAGTTAAGATGTACAGTGCACCAAGGTGCCCATCAATAGATGAATGGATAAAGAAAATATGGCATATGTACACAATGGAATATTATTCAACCATAAAAAATGAAATTCTGTCATTTGTGGAAAAATAGATGGAATTCAAAGACATCATGTTAAATGCACATATGTGGGACTTAAAAAAAAATAAAAATAAAAAAACACCTGAAAGTAGAACAGTAATTACCAGGGACTGTGGGATAGGGTAAGAGGATGAGTATGAAAGAAGGATGGATAGGGATGTGATCAATGCGCATGATAAGCATGTATGAAAATATTACACTGAATCTCATTAAAATGCTCAATTAATATATGTTAATATAAATTTATGCAATGTATACATATATTCAAACATAAAGTGCCCCATTGATATATATAATTTTTATATTTTTGTTATCAGTTTTAAAAAGATTGAACGAGGAAAGTATTTAATGATAAAAAAGAGAAAGTAAACAACATGATATATTAAAACGTACTTTGTTTTAAAGTTTCAAATTTCACATAAATATTCTACAACAAATTTAAAAGTATTTACGAAAATATAATATTAATAAAAACCAATTCTGTAGACACACTGAAAGAGGATGCCTATCTATCAACAAGCAGATATCAGGGAGGAACAGGCAGGCCCTGCAAATTCCCCAGGAGCACAGTGACAAATGCTAGGCAGAAGGCCAGGTCTTGCTCATAGACAGGTTTCGTTAGGTCCACACAGTAATTCAAACATTTACATTAGTTGTGCACACTGAGAAACTGAGAGATTTCACATTGAAATATTTGTTGCTGTGTCCTCTTTGAAAGTCAAACACGTTGGCTCATATCTCTGTGTGGTGGCTGAGCAGCCATTACCTGTTGTCTCAGCTCAGCATAGTTAGAAGCACTGACTTCCCGGCTTCACTTGCTTCTGGCACACAGCTGGAATTTACAATCCATGGTGGTCAGCCCTGGAGCAAATGAATGTCAACCCAGTGTCACAGAACATTGTTGGGAAGGCCTGCTTTCCTGTTTCCTTCTGTCCTTGAACACTGCCTAGTTCCTTGATGGGAGATTCCAAATTCATCCCATTCTCTCTGCATTCATCACTCAATTTTTTCCAGATAACTTCCAGTTGACCTCCCACCACACTCTTCTAAGGAACAAAGCCTCCTGAAAGAATGAAGGAGAAATGACCAGGCCTGGAACAGTAGCCTCCCAGCTAAGGACCTCTGTAGTGTTCCCATTTCCCCACACCACTTTTTCTTTCTTTGGGGGAGTTTTTTGCTTTTTAATTTTGAGCTTCATTAGAAAGGTCATCAGGTTACTTAGTGCTGAAAGCTATGTCTGAAATGATTATATTTCTTAGTGCAAATGTCTAGAGATCATGGTGAGTATTTGTGGCAGAGCTGGGTCAAAATTAACATATTGCAACAGCTGTGTCAGCCTAGGTTACAGACTTTCTACGAGAAAGGGTAGGCTGAAAGGTCACACTCATCAGCTTATACCACAGAGAGCTGCAGAATCCTAAAGCATAATTTCTTCTCTTTATAAAGTCACTGATTTCCTATTGCTCTTAGCCAATACCACCTCCCACCCATACACAAGACTTCCACACGTCACTCACCCACACTCCTGTCCACTTCTGAGACCTGGCTTTCCTCAAATCAGTTCCTAGTCTGATCACATGAGTGTTGAGTCCTTGCATTCTTTTGTTTAGTTGCTCTTATGGAAATGTGCATTTAAGTTATTAACAAGCCACAAGCTCAGATTTCAACCGTAACTGCAGTAAATAACACAAGAGTTCTTTGCAACCCATTTTGTGTGATCTGTGCCTATAGCATGGTCTCCTAGTCGTGAAAACTTCTGCAACATCTCACTCCATTATGCCAGTAAAACAGAAAAAGTGCTTCCCAGCTTCAGCCTCAGTAGTGCAGGCTCTAGTCCCACATTGTACATCCAGCCCAAGGGTGGGATACAGAGTGTGGTGGGCACTGATTGCTACAGAAATAGATGCTCAGTGGATTGTATATCAACTGGAAGAATAAGCCTGGCTTGATCACTCATCCAGCATAATGTCAAAAAGACAGGTTATTCCCCTTTGTCTTCTACTATTGGCTTTAGTAAGGCTCAAGTAGGTGAATGAGAGATGCCCACACTCTACCATGAAGCTGATTGCACTAATCTTTCTAGGTGAGAGTTCAGACTCTGAAAGTCAATCTATATCCTCAGAGAACAAAAGATGAGGAAAACTTCAAGCACCCGAGCAAGTTCCTGGGTGTTCATTTCCTTTCCTCTGCAGATTCAGCATTACCACCAGAAAGAACGTCAGCATCTTCCTCTGGAAGGTGAAGACAGCTAACTCTGAAAGGTGCAGCAGCTAGACAACACTTCAAACTACAGGAATCTCAGAGCATTTTATAGCTTCATGTCACCAGAGAGAGTATTTGCTTAGGCCACACAAGAAGAGCCACTTGATTTTGCAAGAGGCTATCTTCTTCAGTGGGGTCCTGTCCATACCCTTTGTCCCAAACCACCAGCAACTCATATATGACGTACTGTTACCCTCCCTCCCTCTCTGTCTTTCTCCTTCTATACAAAGCATGCTGTCTTTCAATTAACATAGTGATGACCTATTGTCACCCGTTACCATGCTAATCCTGAGCTGGTGTGAAATTACTTTATAATAAACACTATGGAGTTCTGACTTTCAATTAATTTTTCACATGCTGTGCTAAATCAGATTAACGTTCCCACCACCACCACCCTTTGACCACAGACGTAATTCCTTCCTTATAATGAAATGGAGGATTAATTTATATGAAGCATATCTGTACACATTTGCAAATAAATGTAAAGATAGGCTTTGTGCCGTATTTGCATTGTGCACAGTGTCAGGTTTAATACAGCCTCTCTGAGATGATTAATTTTTTGTGTTCACTGGGGTGGGGAAAGATACTTCCAGTTGTTGTTGTTTTTCTGCTAAGTTCTAACTAAATGCCTTCATGAAGAATAAGCAAAGAAATGCTCACATATGCCACGATGCTGAGAAAGTGGCAACTTTTTCTGTAAATCCTCCACCATCCCATTAGCAGAGGCTGGAGGAAAACAAACACTCTGGAATGGAAACAATGAGCATCAGCTGACCAATTGATTGGTGCTCTCGCTGGATGTGCACATTCACCTCCCTCTGAATGAATGGAGGGTGGGGGAGGGTAGATTTTAAATGACCATTAAATTGAAGGAATTTGATGGTGATTTTAAGTAAATGATGGTGCATGGTTTTTTGTTTTTTTTTTTTATACTAACATAGGTCTTGCACTAAATTATATTCTTGGTGAAATAATTATTTTCATCTTGGAAACTCATTATTAGCATGGAATGATGGAAGATGAATGTGGGCACACACTCAATGAACAAATTTGTGTTTAAAAAAATTAATCATACTACCCAGACGCTAGGCTGTATTTTTTCTTCTGTCAGTCCCCAGTGTATTTCATTCAGCCTCCTTGATTACTACAAAATATTGATAGAAAAATTTCCCCAAGACATATTTTCTTTTTGACACCAAATGAGAAAAACTGCCAGAAGAACTAAAGGTATGACACATATAAAAGATAAATGTGCACTTATCAAATCCTTTTAAACCAGCCTTTTAATAACAATAGCAGAAATAAAATCTTGTTCACGGTTGCAATAATGAAAACAGTTTGCCATTGAGTTACTTTAAGGCACACTAAGCAAATTATCCTTGGTGAACACCGGATATTTATTCATTCATTCTATCAACAGATATTTATTTAATGCCTTCTATGTGCTAAACACTCCTCTAAATACAACACTGATAAAACTGAACAACACAGACAAACTCCCTTGTCCTCACACAGAGTCCCACTTAAGGGGATGCAAATTTGAAACTAAAAATCAATACATCACCACCCTCAAGATAATTAATTGGTCTCATATTGTATGGTCATCACTATATGAAAAGGGTTCCATGTATTATGTATTTCAATCCTCAGGTTTAATACCTTCCTTCTAGATTATTATCAAGCACAATTAAAAGATAAATAACTGAAGCTGAGAAGCTCAATAATTTGTCCAAGTCCTCAGAAATAGAAAGTGGCAGAGCTAGAGTTCAAAGTTTAGGTTTGTGGACTAAGAATCTGTTCACTATACTACATTGCCTCTGTTATACATTCTTTCAAAAACAAGTATCATCATCTTCTATTTGTCCAAATTTTAGTTTTTTACAATGGTGAATAAAATAGGAGCAGAAGGTATAATCCTGGACCTAAGGAGATTTCCAGATAATTGAGAGAAAATTAGATTTTTATACAACTATTTTTAAAATTTCTTTTGCACAGGTGACTTCATAGGCCAAAGCATGAAGTATGCATGTCACATGGCATGGGGAGGGGACAGGATTGTATGCTGATATTTGCCTTTGAATAGCATATTCAACCTCTACTGACATTACTCATTATAAAGGACACTATGTTATTTCTCAGTGCTAGCATTCTAATTGCTTTGCCAAGGTATATGTTCCTTCCTTTGAGAATTTCTTGATTTGAATTATAATTGATAATTTCTCCTTTTTAAACACTGTGAATTTTCCTCCCAGTACAGGTTGGCTGTACCTAATGACTATTTTCCTAGATATTCTTTATTTAAGCATTTTAGAGTTTCTCCTTACCCAAGAATTTTTTAGAATAATGTTTTCCAAATGATTCAAGATTTCTATTTATACTTTCAGGATCAAATGCCATTTTAATACAAAGCATTGAAGAATATTGTCTAGTATTTGGCTGAGTAGATATTTACGATAAAATGCATCTACCATTTGTACAGGATAAAGTTTGATAAATATCAATTACAACAAAGTTATCACTCATATCATACATGTCCCAGTTATTCCTATTTCATTTGAAAGTAACAAAATCATGTAAGTTCTAATATCATAATTTCTGCTCATTCTTTTTGTTATAATCATACTAGTTTTGGCTCTAAATTTTCAATGGTAGGCTATTCAGAACATGTTTATGGTAGTTGTATCATCACTAGTAAAACTGATCATCTCCTCATTTAATAAACAAATGTACTGAAATATATAACATGATACTATTTGTAACAGGAAAAGATTTGAGACAATTTCAAAATTCATTAAAGTATTTATATACACACACAGGCATATACACACATACATATATTCAACAAGCATTTTGACTCTGAAAATGAAAAAAATCCAATACGTAATAATCTCAAAGATCTTTTTCTAAGTCAATAGGGGTCCAGAATCACCTGTAGAGTATGCTATCACATGGTATTGGTTCCTCAGAAGGCAATGTGCCATACTGTAGTCAAAATCCAGGTAGAGTGAGTCTGTGTGAGTGAATCCTACCTGCTGACTAGCTGGTGGACTTGAACAGTTCCCCCGCACCCGGCATCCCCACTTGTAAAATGGAAAGAAAAACTCATACCCAGCAAGGATTTGGGGAGGTATTAAATGAATTAGTACTAGAAGAGTCCCTAAAATATTGTCTTGCATCAGGTGGTCAATAAATGTTACTTTATTAATAAAGGGGAAAAAAAAGAAAATCCACACATATGGATATATATACCTCAAAAATTCATAGATGATAGATGCATAGACAGATATCAAAATATTCTAAAATTTTGAAGGTATAGTGGATTAATGATAAGAGTATCCCTGACCTTGTGACCCTCCCTATGATACCACTATAACCAGCAACGAGTCCTGCTTCCTTGGGTGTTGAAGTATAACACCAGAGGAGCACGCTGGGGTGAGTATAGAGTAGAAAGTAAGAAGCTTTATTGAAGAAAAGTAAAAGCAGACTTCTCCCAGGTGGATGGGGGGACCCGAAGGCAGAATCCGTGGGATGAGTAAATCCTGTCCCTTTTATAAGCTTTATTCTCCTGTTCCCTCCCCCTCATTTCCTCCCTTCCTGCCTAGTGACCAGGCCCAGTTTTGCAGGTGAGATGCATAAGCTGGGAAGCAGATGGGCAGGGGGAGGGCAGGTAATGTCCCAGGAGGTACTAATTAGCAACTCTTTGCCTATAGTCCTCAATAAGGACAGGTAAATTAAGTAATCAATGGGCTCCGGAGATCTCTGACATTCCTTTCTCCCAAGGGCAGTTTCCCACTTCCAGGTACAGATAGCTTTCATGTCCTCCTCGATTTGACCCGATTTCTTATTTCTACACTAACTAATGTTGTATCCAGATCGCGAATCCCCAAAGACCACCAGCGAACCCTCTCCAATGCAAAAGCAAGAGGGCCTTTATTGCAAGCTCAAGCTTGGACTCTCAGCATTCCCTGACACAGAAGGTACTGGCTGAGAGCCCCAAGTCTCAATTCAGTGGGATTTTTATGAGTTCCACAGTAGAGCAGGAAATTTGAACAAAGCAAGGTACACCATTGGCTGATCTTTCAACATACATGGTTTGGCATGCTTCCATCGGCTCAGGGTACCCAGGTCTTAACATATTGACATATGGTTTGGAATGTTGGACATTGGCTTGTCAGCTCCCGATTGGTTGTTTGCCGAAGGCCAGTCCTAATCTTGATCTATGTGGTATGCTCTTGTTCTAGTGCCCTTCCTGGAATTGGCTATCTGATCTCCAGGAAATAGAAATCTGGGCCTGGAATCATTTATGCTCTAAATGCAGCCTGTCATGGCCGTGGTTCAGCTCCCTTTTCATTTCCCCTTTTCTCTTGTACCTAGGGGAGCCAATCGTGGATCCTGGGTTGAAAATTCAGTTTCTGTCTCCTATATTGACCTATATTGAGTTCTAAGAACCATAAGTTGAATTGTGTTTAAGCAGTCCTTCATGAAATTGACCAATCTATTAAGGATACAGGGACCGAAGGTAAGCAACATTTGTAAAATAATTAAGGGGCCCAGGGGCGTTTCCAACTTCCCAGACTCTTATGGTCTCCATTCCTCGATTTGACCAGATTCCATATTTCTACACTAACTGCCTGTCTCCAATTCTGGCTTTATTTCCCCCTTTTGTTTGGGAACTCCTTTATTGCTGTAAGGAAAGGGGGGCAACGACCGCTCTGGCTGCTTTGAGCTGGAAGGGGGCGGAGTGGGGCAAGCAGTTTGGAGTTCCTTTTTAGAAATCTGGTCAATCAAGGGGTCCAGGTCTGCTTGGGGAAGAGCTCATCTGGGGGTGGGTGCTTCTATGAATGAGAAACAAAAAGACATAAGTGCCAAAATGAGTTAAATACAGAATAAATGTTGCAGCATCTGGAACATGTCAATGAATATCATGAAGATGACAGAAGTTAATCTCTCACCAGGTGGAAGAACTTAGAAGTTGTTCCTATAATAAGGCCTAACAAGGGCAGGAGAGGTCAAGGCCTTTATTTGGGAACTTTAACATTGGCAGAATTATCAGGAATGTAAACACAACATTTAATTTTTAAAGTTATTGATGACCCCAGAAAATATAGTTAAGCTACTTAATGTCATCTGATTTTTGTAAAACATCCTTTTATTGGTATAACCTGTGTTTAGTAGAGATCTCTATATTTCTGTTATTTAGGGCTAGATAATCATACTAGCAAACATAGATCAAGTCCACCTGTGTAGCTTAGGAAGATCTTAAGTTACATTAAACTATTGTTTTCTTTTTTAAAAAAAGCCTAGAATGGCTATGTTTTGGTTTTTAACTGTTTTGCTAGGTCTTTAAGATCAAGCTGGTCAAATTGACATGTTCCTGTCTCTTAAGAGTCAGCTGAGGGAAACTTGAGAGTAGCATCTAGTTCCTTTAGTGCTTGCCATTCACTAGATAGGGTCTCCTTGATGAGGTGGCTTCCCTTGGAAGCATTAGGGATGTCTCTCCCTTTTCAATGACCCTCCTCTGTAGCAGGTGCACTGATTGGCTTTTTATCCTCTAGTGGTCTCATCAATCTCCCTGATCGGGAGATTGTGTGGCCCAGAGTTGCAAAGTTATTTAGAGAAGCTCTTTTTCCCTGGATTCAGGCTGACTCTGAGGGCAAGAGACAAATACTGGTTTTTCTTGGCCCTCTCGTGTTAATCTTGATCTCTAAGTTTGATCTTAAACATCCAGCAAGCCAATCTCACCAGTCATAAAGTAAGAATACTGGGCTTTGACTTTAATGTCCATAATTTTATAGTTATTTACCCCCTTTTATTTAACTGGGGTCTACATTATCAGTTCTATAGGTGATGTCTTAGTATCTCAAATCAATTTAGGTTGTTCTTGAAGCAGTTACTTCTTCAAAACATTAATCAGGAAACAGTTACAGAATTTACAAGGAAAATACAAAAATGGAATTAACAACAGTAAAAACATATCTAGTTTGTGTAATAGCCATCTTAAAATTTGCCTGAGCTATATATTATATACCCTATTTAATATCACAGTAATTTTACAACAAAAAACAATCTTTTGAATATAACTTTAAATGAGCTGAAGTCTGGCTTATTTTGGAGCTATTTGACATGCAGCAGGGTGGGAGGCAGAGCCTTACCTCAGGTAAGGTAGGGCTTTTCACAAATCTCAAAGCATTCTAGTTCTGAAGTTGATCTTTGCCTCCTCTTTGAATATCATTTTACAAAGTTTACATGTATTGTTTCCTGAGTCTATGTGAATAGTAGTTAATACAATATATTACATCTGAAACAAATCAAGGAAAAGCCAAGAGTTTTTAACTTTCCTTTTGTGTGGCAAAGTGGCAAAATGCTTTAAAGTTTCACGATATTAACCTTTGAACAAATCAGTCTTTCACTAACTTTTAGAAATATATTTACTTTCAAATTTTGATCTCAGTGTAAAAAGTAACAAATTTACACATACCCTATTGATAACAGGTCCTGTTATAGAACATTAAATAATAAAATAAGTCCCCAATAAAATTTGCTATTCTTATAAGTTTAAAATTACCATTACAGGCAAGTTTAGTTTGGAGAACAGCAGCTTGATAAATTTTCTGCTCTAAAGACTTGTGTACCTGGAAGATATGTATACATTAATATACAAAGAGTAATAGCACAATTATCTTGATGTTAACCAAATTTAGTTTTTGAAGAAAAATTTAGACTCTATAACGTAGTACAATACTTTAACAGTTGTTTAACCATAATTGTATAAACTTCAATTTTTAAGATTAATTGCTCTAAAGAATAAAACTTAACAGACACAATGTTAAGAGTAAATTAGTATTTCTAAAGAAACCCTTGTCAATTTAACATATAGATTTCACTTTGGTTTATATCAGCCCATTAATATTTGACCTTGTGGAAAAACCTTAAATAGCTTTTAATTGATCATCTCACATACATATAACCAACTTAGTTACACACAAACTTGTTGAAATTTGTCCTTTACTTACAAACAGACTTTCTTAGCACTTACTTAGACTGTCATATATTTCATCACAGAAAGACTTTCTTACCCAGAAACATTCTTTTTTTCCTTCTACTGAATATATTTCCATACCTAGAACCTTCTATTTTCCCTTTCCTATCTGTTGATTCCTTTTTGTTCACATTCTGAAGCAACTCCTATGACATTTCTGAATTTTAGATAAATTATTCCATTTTGATAAGATAAAATATTTTGTTATTTATAGTACTCTAACACAGTTGAAACTTTTGAATCCCTATGTATATAGGATTGTACCTGTTAAGACTTAATTCTTAGAAACCTTGTTGTTAGTGATGACACAAAGCAATTTTATTTACCCATCTATGAAAACACCAATAATGTTTAAGTATGTTACCCCATGGAATTTAAGCATTAAGAGCAACTCGATGTTATTTAACACTTAGCATTTTAACTTTTTAAATTAATCAGATGTTTCTAACACATTTGAGTAATCCCATACCTGTCAAATCTACTTATTTTACTGTAAAAACCAAGATCAGACAAGTATATTGAATAGTATCTGCCATCTCTTTCCTGTTGAAGAAAAGTCCTAGAAACAATTGATTAATATCAATTAACATTTTACAGACAACATTTTTATTAGTTTGACCACCTAGAGACTTGTGAATTAAGTGATTTTGAAGATGTTTTACCTTTATTTGTTTACCCAATTTAAATTGAACCTTTTTAAATCACGTGAAATAAAGTTATCTGGATCTTTTTTTTTAGCACTCTTTATGTCAATTTAATATCATGTACATGATTTTTGGACACACCAGACAAGACAACACAATATACACAACACACACACACAAAACCTTGTAATTTTTTGTATGTGAATCTCCATTGCAATGTTATAGATCAAAAATAACTCTATAGTTGAAAAAAAGAACTGATCAAAAAGCATTAATCTAGTTATGTGCGATCAAAATTGTGAGCTCAAAAAATATAACATTTAAGAAAAACAAAACAAGAGTCGTAGGAGAAAAAATGATAATGGCCATTAATTATTTTAGTAAAGCACCAGATAATTTACTTTTGCTGAAGTTCAAGTAAGAGTCTTTTTTTGCTTTTTTTTTTAAGGGTTTGAGAGTGGTCTCCTACTGGGCCTTTGGCTTCCTCTTTCATTTCAATGTAAGCTTGATTTGAGATCTGGTTCCAGCAGAAACTTGATGCCTAGGGCATTGTAACCATTTTTCTCAGGACAGGTTTCAATATTGAAGAAAATTATGAGATCCTATTTTCCATTACTTTTGAGAATTAAGTTACTATGCTAAGTTTCTTACTGATATGCCATTGGTTATTGACCTGGTTTGTCCATGGCTGCCTACCCAGTATTTGGGGGTGAATATTTTTAGGATTATTTTTCTCTCAGTGATAAACAGGTTAAATCTTGCTCCAGAGGTAAGCTGAGGACAAAGCCTGTTAGTAAGTTCCCTTTTTGATATTCCTGGGGCAGAGGATATTGCCCTTTGGTGGTTATTTTCCTGTCCTACCTTGTGGGTTCCTTGAGACAGTTGCAATCCTAAGTATTAAACCTGTTGATTGTAATTAAGCTTTATTTTTTGAGATTGTATAATTCCTATCAGCAAAGAAGTTTACAAGCTCTGTAATGGGCTTTTGTTATTCCTCCTGGGTGGAGGCACATAAAGGATGTCATTTACATATTGCAAAATATTTGCAGGTGTTTTATCTCTGAATTTTGTTAAGTCCTTAGCTAGGGTTTGTCCGGAACAGGTGAGGGCTCTTTTTAAATCTTTGAGGCAACACTGTCTAGGTTAGTTGAGATTCACTATCTGTTTCTTCAAAGGCAAATAGATATTGCAATTGAGAGTCTGGAGGTATGTAAAAAGCATCTTTTAAGTCTAACACAGTAAACCAAGCAACAGCTGGAATCCAAGATAACAAAATACATGGATTAAGAACTACAGGGTGGAGGGAAATTACTGCTTCATTAATTATTCTAAGGTTCTGGACTAGGCATTATTTCCCATTTAGCTTTTGAACTCTAAAATGGGTGTATTGCATGAGCTATTGTGAGGCATTGAAAGTTTCTGTCCTGAGGTTTTGAATAATCTTTAATGGCCCTTTTTGCCTTTAAGTTCTCTTTCTTTTTCTTTTGATCTCCATTATAAAAATGGAAGATGCAAGCAGGAGAAGATCATCTAAGGATTGATCAGGGCCACGTGCCAATTTTTTGTAATTTCTTTTAAATGTTTGAGGCTAACTGGTAAATATATCTTTTAAAATTAGGTGGCCCTCTATGGATTTAGGATTCAGGGTGGTATGTTTCCTTATTGCCTTCCTGAGTCTCCATGAAAATAGCAGGACTTTCCTGAAAGCCTCATATAATAGTTTTCCAGGCATCCTATTCATCATTTGAATTCCATTTAGGATGGTTTCTGGGATTTACCTGTGCTCTAGATAGTTAAGTAATAGCATAATTCTTCCAGGTGAAGTCAAATACCTGGCATAAGTTTTGAAACATCCTAATATATTTATTTGGATTCTCCAAAAACCTTCCTAAATTTATTTAATCTGTCTTACGGTGGGGGGGTCCCCTTGATTTTTCTCCCTTAGTAGGTGATTCCTTAAGGCTTACTAAAGGAATCTCTGGAAGGGGAGGGGACATCTATTGGTTGTTAGGCATATGATGCCTTTTTCTTGGAGAGTCTCATGGGAAGGGTTGATTTTAAATGCCTCCCTCTTGCAGATTAAAGAGAATAAGTGAGCACATTTAAGCACAGGAACAGTAATGGGGAGATTCTAGATGGACTAGTGAAGGCTAACTGTGCGAACAAAGGGAACTTGGGCATTTTCTTACTAATCATCCCAGGTCTTTCTTTTAATCTTACAATTTGAATTCCTAATGTTTGATCAGCGAGCGAAGGAAAACATCCAGGAGGGAGTGGATGTGGAGGGTGCTGTATGGCCCATATGGAGGAAAATGTAATTGGCACATTCCCTCAGTGCCATTTGTCAACCGATCACCCTAGATACCCCTTAGGGCAGTTGGGAGGGGAGTCCAGAGAAGGAACCATTGGGATCCTGCCCAAGAGTTGCCCAGGCCAGAGAACCCACAGTTGTTCCAACTCTTCCTCTGCCTCCACGCATCCAAGGTGGATCAGAACTAGGGACACTGTGTACTGACAACAATTGTACTTCAGGCCTGGACAGAAAAGTACGAAATGGTTTCAGCAGAGTCCAATATGCCTGCTCTGCATAGAGCAGGTGATTAGGAACTGCCTGGGCTGAGAAATCTTTCACCTGAGTCTTGAAGGATGGTGGCTGCACTAGCTGCATTTAAGTAATCAACGGGTGCCCATTTTGCCCTCCAGAAATAAAGAGATAGAAAGATGCACCTCAAACAGATGTGGTATGCATGAAGAAAGAAGCTTACCTTGGTGTAGATCTCGGTGGGACCTCCAGTTATAGAGATCACTGATGGCAAAGGGCCAGTAAGAGTACTGAAGAGTACTTCCCTCCTCATCAGGAGGCCCCATGGCCCTGAGGGGGAAGGACCATAGAATCTGCTGGTCCTTGAGCAGCGGGGAACTTGCCCAGTGGCTCCTTGCTCGGGTACTGGCTGTAGGTCCTGCAACCGATTGGGTGGCCACAGCTATACCAGTCAAGTGGGGCTGGTGTCAGGGGGTGCCGGAAACCTGGGTCTGCAAAGAATCATTATTTTTTCTTTCTTTATGTCCACACTTAGGTTATGAGTGTGAGTACGCACATCCTTAAAACGATCAGTCACCAGAGTCAAGGGAATCAACTGAGTTTGTCCCATGTCATCAGTCACAAAAGTAGTCACAAACATAAGATTTAAGAAAACAGACAGACAAAAGGAGAACAGAAAAATGCCATAGGTCGACCTAACAGAACCTATAGTAAACCCACGGCCTTACGCTGTAACTCGGGAGTGACCCACACCCGGTTTCAAATCCTGCAGCAACTTTACTAATTTCAAGTTCCTCAGGGAAACTCACATTTCTCCAAGGAGGGACAGAACATCTTCCAAGACCCTCGGTCAGCGACCCTTCAGCGTGTCCGCCTAGGTCCTTTGCCAACTCTAATACAAAAGGCCTCTTCAGGAACTTGACGAATTTCAAGTTCTTCAGGGAAAATGGCACCAGACAGAGACATACACACATATACCGGCCGGTGATTGACCCTTCGGCTCGGGGGTCCTGGGGGTCTTGGGGATCTTGGATGAGCCCCCAAATGTTGTACCCAGATCCCAAATCCCCAAAGATCACCAGGGAGCCTTCTCCAATGCAAAAGCAAGAGAGCCTTTATTACAGGCTCGAGCTTGGACTCAGCATTCCCTGACGCAGCAGGTTCTGGCTGAGAGCCCTGAGCCTTGATTCAGCAGGACTTTTATGAGCTCCACAGTAGAGCAGGAAATTTGAACAAAGCAAGGTACACCATTGGCTGATTTTTCAACATACATGGTTTGGCATGCTTCCATTGGCTCAGGGTACCCAGGTCTTAACATATTGACACATATGGTTTAGAATGTTGGACATTGACTTGTCTGCTCCCAATTGGTTGTTTGCCAAAGGCCAGTCCTAATCTTGATCTATGTGGTATGCTCTTGTTCTAGTGCCCTTCCTGGAACTGGCTATCTGAGCTCCAGGAAAAGGAAATCTAGGCCTGGAATCTTTTATGCCCTAAATGCAGCCTGTCATGGCCATGGTTCAGCTCCCTTTTCACTACCTGTCCCCAATTCTGATTTCACCTATGTGTGCCCTTTGCAAAACGATTTTGTAGCTCCTTCCACTGAGAGGTAGACTCATTTCCTCCATCTTGAATCTGGACTGATCTTAGCTGTTAGAATGTACCAGAAGTGGTAGTGGGCCAGTTTAGAATCCATGCCCCATGAGGTTTTTTTGTGCTTCTGCTCTCTCTTTCTCAGACCTCAAGCCTTGTCACAATGAGAACAAGCCTGGTTTAGCCTATTGGAAAAGGAGAATCCACATTGGAGGTCCTGGTCATGTTAAGTGTCATAGCCTAGGTCACCATTGACCAGCTATGATCCATCCAACCCCCTTAAACACACATACATGATGAAGCCCAAATGAAACTGGAAAACTGCCCAGCTGGCTCATAAAGCTGTAAATACTTCCTATTTTAAGTGGCTGAGTTTGGGATGGCTTCATATAGCAATAGCTAACTGATAAGCAATAATACTTGATAACTGACAGCAAAGATCATCTTGGAATATCAGTTTTTGGTTGCTGGAAGTCAAAGTGGACTGAGAAATGCATTTCACCATAGAATCTCCTAGCTTACACTTCTTTCATGTTGTTCAGGTATCACTGATTTTTAAAGAATCAATACATTTAAGAAAATGAATGAATGATGCACTTACTAATCCTCAACCAGAGCTAAACCAGATATCTGTTATAGTTATGAACCAGAAAAGATAATGTAGACTAGGCTTCATGTGAAATTTTGAGACAATCCTGCAGTGATCAAAGTGTGTTTCTTGGGGAAAGAATCATCTTCTGGTTTTCTGTTCCCACCACAACCATACAAAGGGATAAAGACACCATGAAAAGGCACAGATTAATACTGTCTATGACTCCTTTGATGTGATTCCAAGTGCAACAAAAAATAAAGGAACACACATGAGTTTTAATTTATTAGTTTGATATAATTTTTCAAATTTCCCAAAACCTTACTTTAAATGTATTAACAAATCTAACTTGATTATTTTTCAACTACTTAGTGATTGCTCCATTGCAGAGTAAGGTACATACTCTGAATTTCTTATAGTATAAAATGAAGTCTTAATCTTCAAGAAACAATGGTAGTTAATGGAATAGATAACCATTAAAACAACATCTTAAAGTCTTTTTATTACAGTTTATTGGATGTTGTGTTTAATGCATAGTTGTAAGTTCTTTTAATATTATCTTAAATAAGCCAAATCATGCAAGCAAAATACAATTTAACTGACAACTTATGAATAATTTAAAAATTCAGATACTAGAGTTAGTGTTAGATATCACACTTTAAAAAGTAATGTGTCCACCATCGATAAATTTTGATTAAACACCCTCTAAATGTAATGAGCTTTATTTCAAAAGTATGTGACATGATCTTTCCCCTTCAAGAAATTAGAATATTTATACTGAAAAACAATGACCTTTTTAGCATTTTGCATGTGCAAGATGAATGGTGTACAAAATAACAAGTCTAAAATTTAAGGAGAAAGAGCTTTTGCTCATTTGAAAGGAAAATAAAAGTTGAATGCACAAAAGTGGAGTAGGATTAGGCTAGCAACCAAGGAGAGTAGTGGTACTGCAGGCTGTAGAGACAATGGGAACCAAAGGCTTTCTGGGAAGAACGTTTATATATATGTGTCTGGGCATGTTACTTAAATACATATATGCACATGCATATCCATGCTGCTTAAATGCATACATGTGGATAAGATATATGCCTCCTTTTATGGTGAGTCATTTAATTCATCCAACAATCCAATAGACTCACTTCTTTGATGCTTGAAATCCCATACTTGACAGCAACTAGCATGATGCCTGATACATATTAGGCACTCAATAAATATTTGTTGAACAAATTAACGAATGGACATTGTACAATAGATATTGTACAATAGATATTAAAAGCCTAACACTTAAGATGTGACTTTCCCAAGATCATGGAATTAGTAAAATATATTTGTGACTATGTGACCATATTTTCTCCTCTATTTCCTCTTTACTCAAAATTATCCACAAACCAAAAAACATAGCATCTCATGGGAGTTTAGTAGAGATGCAGAATCCCAGGCTCCACCTGACACCTACTCCTTCAGAATCTGCTTTTAACCAGATCCCTGGTGATTTGCATATACAAGAAGGTAGGGAGGCATTCACTGTAGCGCTGTACATCCAGGGAAAATTAAAGTACATCCTGGATAAGTTGAAGCATTCTTCAGGCTTATGAAAAAGAGAAACAAAGAATAAATATGGAGACATGGTTAGGAAGCAGTTCAGAGAAGGTCATGAATGCAAGGCTAAAAAAAAATTTGTTTTATAAACCAGGTTTCCTAAGGATTGTGCCATGAGCCTAAGGGGAAATTAACAAGCAAACAAGGATGTGCAAAGAAAATTTTAGAGGTCATTAATATTTAATTTTTATCCAAAACAAGAAAGGGGATTGATTTTACTAATATTTAATATTCAGATAGACTACTCACCCACACCTACTTTGCTTGTCAAGTACAATTCAGAGGCATAGCTCTGGAAACTGGTATTCTAGTGGCTAACAGTACAGTCCCTCTCCCCCACCTTAGTTCTACCACCCCTATGGAAATATAGGTAAACTTACTTAAGAAAATTTAAATACTAAGTATGTTGTTTCCATTAAAATAAATTTTTCCAAATGAAAAGTGGCTGGAAATGATTTCTAAGTGAGCAAGGGCACTTAGGCATGCATATGCACATGCACACACACACACACACACACACACACGCGCACACACACTGTATACTGCACACAAGCACAGGTGAACAAGAATATGGCAGAGCCAATCCTTCCTTTATGTCTGATAAAAACTGTTAACCAGGGCTGGGGTTGTGGCTCTGTGGTAGAGCACTTGCCTAACATCTGTGAAGCACTGGATTTGATTCTCAGCACTACCTATTAATGAATGAATAAAATAAAGGTCCCTAGACATCTAAAAAAATATTTTAAAAAAACTGTTAAACACATTATTAAGGGAGAGACAATAACAATCTCTCCAAAGCTGACGAGGTGCAGTCAAGGAGAAAAATGTAACTGCTTTTCAGAAGAGACTTAGGAGGTCAGCATGTCCATAATGGATGCTCAGAAATATTTCCATTGTTTTATTAACAATAACAATGAAAGTACCTATTCTATTTTTAAAAATTTGTATATCTGCATGTTTAAAACTGTTGGCAACAAAGTCAACACCTTCTGTTTACAGAAACAACATACTGACATAAAGGAAGATGATCTGGCTTTAAGCAAAATCCATGTCTCACTGCTGATTGGGGCTGAATGTGAGTATCATATCTTAGCAAATGTAGCTACTTTTGAACTTGGTCAGTTTAGATATATGTAACTTAAAGGCATCTTTCTAAAATATGATATGTATCTGTACCAAGTGCTTAAAAAACTAAATGTAGAAATGACAACTCACAAATAAACCCAAAATACTGAAACATATTCAAATACATTGTTCTTTCCAAATGTGTTATGAGAGCTAACAAGTTTTATATAATTAATCTATTTTAAATTAACATATTTAAATATTTACATTCTCTACATCAGAATGTCTTCATTTCTTTGGTGTGCTTATTTGGTAATGTTTGGTATTATAACTCATGAAGTGTCACTGTAGTTCATTAAATATAAGTTGCCACCAATTAAAACAAGTAACATAATTACATGTTTCACTAAGAAAGATAAGAGCATTGTAATTTTAATTCTGCAAGACACCATTAATTGTTTAGAAGCATCCAAATTCCAGGGATATTAAAGTCTGTTGGAGGTGGGTAAGCACATTTAGAGTAATTATGATTAAGTTTGACTGCTAGCAACACCAAGAAAAGAAAAACAAGCAGTGGCCTTAACAATATAGGAGTCTTTCCCTTCCATATAAAATTGTGGAGATATGCAGTCTGGGCCTCGTAGACCACCCTGCTTTGCACAGACATCAGTGAACCAAGTCCTTCCGTCTCTCTGCTGTCCTTGGACGGAAATGAAATGAAAAGAGTGAAAGATAAATTTTAGCCCTGCCTTTTTCTCTAGGTAGTTGTGACCCCATCAATACTAGTTCTTGATGTGACCTGGAGAAAAATATATGAGAAGACAAACAAAAGTCTATCCATAGTATTCAATATACTAGTACAGAAATGTAGAAATGCATGCATCTAGCTTGCAGATAAATAAAAACACTGAGGGTGCTTGCTTATTTTTTATTTTGCAGCTATAGATTTGGAGATGACGACTACAGAAAATCATTTTTGATGGCAGTCGATACCTTAGTTTGAATTCCCTAGAAGCACACACTGAGTAACTTTTGTTGAAGGGATTTATCAAAAGAGAGAGAGAAACAAACTCTTTCAGAGGGAAGTACAAGAAGCAGGATGGAGAACGGAGAAAAAAAAAAAAGTTAAGCAAGGATGTGGATCTGTGGGAGGCTGGTAACAATCTGATCCCACAAAGCACTAGAAAGAGATGCCACAACAGAGTTAGCCCCACCTTGATGCAAGAGGCAGGCTTCTGTATCCCCTTTAGGTCAGTGACTAGATAAAGAATAGGTGGGTAGCATCTGAAGCCTGATACTGAACACTGAAGCTCTTCTTTGAAGAGAGGCAGTGTGAAGGATCCACAGCCAACACCTGGCAGCTGGAGGATGCCCCGCTGGATTCGCTGGTCTTCCATGAGTGCATCAGCTGATGATTTCCTTTTAATCAAAAACATAATATTGTGTATTGCCTTCCTTATTCATTTGCTTTGCTTATTAATTTTTTCATTCACTCATTCATTAAGCATGTATTAAATGTCTTCTGTGAGCAAGGTGCTCAGAATATAGATAAGAAGAATCAAACCAGCTAAGCATCATTCACAACACCCTCCCTCACAGGGACAAGGTGGCAGGTGCCCTACCAAATGAGCCTGGCATAGAGTATCAACCTTCCAGGGGATCTTTTGCATCTTAAGGGACCTACTCACTATCTTGAAGTTGTTGTTCCAAATCTTTGTTGTTACCTTTTGGCCAAGAAGCCAAGAGTGAGTAATATCCCAAGCTGGCTGGCTCCTGTGCCTATTTCAAAGCCTGATGGGTCTGCATTTGAATCATGGCTTTGTGATTCAGTTTCATTAGTAAAATGACATTAATAAAACAAAGGTTACTGAGTACTGAATTAAGTGATATACCTAAATTGTTCAGCACTACATAAAAATAGCACTTATGGAATGCTTAAGAAGTACATTACAAATCTGACCTCTTAAAAGATTTCTCAAATCCATCCACTTCTCTTCCACTACAAGTCAAACTACTACCCGTCCTTGGCTTGTCCACTGTAATAGGTCCTGATTCCCTCCTTTAATCCATTTTTACACACAAAAAGGTTAGTCCACTGCATGCTTGAAATCCTTCTGTGGCCCCTTGCATGGAAGAGAAGAGCCAACACTGTCACTTGGTCTACAGATGCCTAGGTCTCTATCTCCTTCCTACCCTCATTATGCTTCTGCTATACTAGCCCCTTCCTGCTTCTCTTTGAAGGCACCAACCTACTTATTGCTTTGGCACTTCCACTCATGCATGCTCATATATTTTGTCTTTTTTTTTTTCCTTTATAAAGTCAAGGTAACACTTGGTTCAAATCTAAATACAATTAGAAAATTATAGTATATTTTGTTTATACTGTATAGCAAAATGATTCAAAATTGTTTTATTATAAAAGTGCAATTTTTAAAATTAGATATATTGTTCTATATTTAATAATAATATATAAAATTAGAGCAATATTTAGTTTCCTTTTTTTTCTAGGACATAAAGTCACAACCTGGAGAATTATGTTGCCCTAAGTTTAATGAAAATTTTCTTTTTCTAAATATTTGTTCTTTTTAGATATACATGACAGTAGAGTGTAAAGGAACTGAACAGGTACTATACAGAAGAAGAAATATGAATGATCAAGTGTTCAACACCTCTAGCAATTAGAGAAATGCAAATTAAAACTACACTGAGATTCCATCTCACCCCAGTCAGAATGGCAACAATCAAGAATGCAAGCAATGACAATTGTTGGCAAGGATGTGGGGGAAAAGGTACACCTATACCTTTTTTCTATGGAATGCTGCCCTCACTGACTCTGGGATAATTTATTCTCAACACCTGGGTACCAGTTTAAATATTACTCCTTAACAATGCTTTCTCTGACTCTAAATCCGATTTAGATTGAACTCGCTGTTACCTCCTCTGCTGTTTTCCTTCCTGTCACTCATCCCAGTGTGTCACTCTACTTAGGCATGTCTGTTGGTGTGATGTCTCTGTCCCGAGCTCCCCTCCAAGGCAGGGATGGCATGTGTTGGTTTCACTCTCAGGTACTCATTGTCCACCACTGGGCCTGGAAGAAAGCACCTGCCCACTGGATAGCTGCCAAATGGCAATAGGACTGACAATACTTTGACCTCTTACTCAATTCCAGAAACCATCTAAGTTTTGCATTTTTATTTCATGCTTAAACTCCACTAGATAGTTACCAAGCTTTATTTTACAGATAAGGAAACTGAGAAAAAGTGGTTAAGTTCACAATTCATTCATAAAATATTTATTCACATGTATCAAAGACATACCATTCCAGGCATTTAGATTACATCAGGGAACATAACCAACAAAATCCCTGCCCTCAGAAATCTGATCATCTTGGAGATAGTAAATGGTAAAGCTTGGACTTGGAGCCTGCAGTGTGACTCCAGAGCCAGGGTCTCCATCCCTAACTCCATAGCCCTCCTCATCACAGACAGAATGATGTGATGTGCACAGACCACTTTGAAAACCACACTTCAGGTTGTCCATTCACACCACTTTTAATTTGTTTGTTTCCTCCCA
Organism: Glaucomys volans; assembly: GCA_020662805.1. Taxonomy (NCBI): domain Eukaryota; kingdom Metazoa; phylum Chordata; class Mammalia; order Rodentia; family Sciuridae; genus Glaucomys; species Glaucomys volans. Next base: position 2,893,170 of record JAJEJO010050702.1, on the reverse strand, counting down.
ATTTCCCAAAGAAAAATGAAACATAGATCATAACTTCCCGTAGAACTTTATTCTTCTTTATATATCCAGCACATCATAACTGCCACGTGTATAATGTCACCACATACGCATTTATTTTGAATGAGAGTGAATGAATGAGGACCATTTAATTGATCTCTACTGTGTGCATTACCCCTTGACTGTTAGTGTGAAAGCTTCTCTTATTTGCTTTGAAATTTTAGGCCATGGACTCAGCACTTAGCTTCCTAAGACAATATGTCATCAAGTCCATGAATGTTGGGGTGGTCCGGACACTCCCTATGGTCTCTTAAGATGGCGCCTGGCAGTATGCCAGTTTTGCTGCTGCCACGGAGTAAACAAGTGTATCTTTGCGAAAGTTAGTCCTATTGGTTGATTGTAAACTGGCCACACGTGTGTCCGGCTCGTGCTTTAAGCCTTTGTCTATGCTTGCCCATGCTTGCTTCACGTGAAAGTTCTGTGATTGGTCAACTGAGGGTATTAGAGACAGAGACAGACAGAGACACAAACAGACGTGGAGACGGAGACGGAGATACTGAGGGATTGAGAGGGGAGAGGGAGGAAACGGGAGAGAAAAAGAGAAAGAAATGGGCGCGCAAGATAAAGAGCTGCATACACATTCCTGGGATCGCGTCTTTGTTGCGGGCGACAAAGACAATGATACATGAATCTTTAGAGTGATGATTAGTACAGTTTTCACCCCTGTGAGGAAGGCAAGAGGACTGTGAGAAGGCCCAGGGGAGCACCCACATCCATGGGCATCTGTTTTTTACAAGAGAAAGGAGGAAGGCAATGGGAAGTGGGAGAAATCAAAACGCAAGAGAGGAAAGGATCAGGAAAAGGGGTTAGAGAGAGTAAAGGCACCAGCAGAGTGAATACTTTCAGCACTACATAATATTTTTATTAATGAAAAGTTACAGAATAATTTTTGCTCTACCTCCTTTCCTTGATTTTTAAAAATAATAGACTTAATTATTTATATTTAATTTCTTACCAGTTTGATGTTTAATTCCTATGCCTCATGAAGTACTATCATTTGAATAAATATCTAATGTTTACTAACAAGAATTCAAAAGGCACAAGCCATTCACTTACTTGATACAGTACTTTTTTTCATAACATGAAAAAATCATTACCTAAAAGAGGTTTCACACATTGGCCGTATTTATGTCCTACTCAATATACCTGATTGTCGCTTTATTCTAAAACACATCCTGGAAAATTTGTCAGGCAATTTGGAAGGGAGGGTAGTGGGGAGGTAAGAAGTGATCTTGCATCTCAGGAATTCCTCCAAGTCAGTTTCATGAATCTCACACCCAGGGGGGATCTATTCTGCATGGTGGAGTCGTATAAAACATTGTAAGTGATACAAATCCAGCTGTTTCACTCTCATCTCCCTCCAGATACTTCCTCAATGGTGTTAACTGTGAAATGGGCTAATCTGTTATCCCATCCTGGGAAAATGAAAGAAAAGTGTGCACTCATAAGACATAATTCCTATTTTACTTCCTGAACTAAAACATTGACTTGATTGGTACATAGCATGTATGCTATAAAACCATTAGTAACTGCAGGTGAGAAACAAGGTTCTGGAATTCTATATTTATTTGCAAATTCTATAATAGGGTTTTGGGACACTGCTTTAGTGAACCCTCCACCCTTGGTCACACATTCAGATAGTACATTGCTATCCTTAGACACTAAAAATAAATTGTAGCACCAAGGTTCAAACAGGACTATGTATGTTAGAAAATGAATAAATAAAAGGTTGAGACTCACTGATTCTACACACCGTTCCCTGTCCATAAGGGAACAGCAGAAAATCAGGGAAAGAAAGAAGTGAAGGGAATCTTCCATCATGACAATAGCAATATTTAGCAACTCTCAGAACCTACAAATATAATTTTTCTTAAAAACAGAAACACCCCCGTCCCCAAAAAAAGCCAGGGTAATTCTGTCTTTTTCCATATTGACATATGGTCCTAAAAGCCACTACAGAATGCGTGTAGCTTTAATAAGATAGCAATAAATGCATGTAACAAACTTCTTCAAGGGAATGTCAAGTCCTTTTTCTTGAACAAGTGGTTTTCAAAAATAGGAAGAAAGTTGCAGGCTTAAATATTTCAGAATGAAGCCTGCAACCTTCATAGGGACTTCTATTCCAGCTGTGTTCACATTCATTATAATGACTGGAGAACATCACTGACTCGTTTTAGATGATGACTACATAGCTATTCATTTATACTTAATGAGTTTATTCCACCAGGTATATGAGGAACTCTAAACAAATAGTGTCATTGAATCACACATGTCAATAAATTTGAGTACTAAACTGATTCCACCTAGCAAAGGTAATGATGAAGTAGGAGGAAAGAGAGCTGTGTCTAATTAATGAAAATGCCCTTTGTATTTTCTAATGGTTGCAACATTAACTAGAAAATGGCTTTCCCTGCAATAATTTACAGACAAGCACTCTTTAATGAGAAAACAATTTAAATTTATGTGTACTTGAACTACAATTATTTGATTAACTTTATTAAATTCTTGTTGATTCTACATTCTGGATGAAGCATGTCATTTTTTATAAGTTTCATATGTTGCACTTTTAAGTTTTTCTGCCTCAGGATTCAATTGATCTGGAAAACATCCTTAGAAACCTCCTTTTGTGTCTAGTAGGTAGAACTTTGGTGGCTGAGGTTCACTTGTTTCTTTCCAAAATGATAATATTTTCATGTTCAAGGAGCACTTGAATAAATTTAATGGAATTCAAATGATTCTCTGATTTGTGTGAAATGGAAACTGGAAATAACTTGAGTGAAAGAAGCTCCATTCAGTGAAATGAAATCCACATCTATATGTTTGGGTTTAATTAGGTAGTACTGCAACTCAAAGCATTCTCATATAACATGAAAGGTTTACAGAAAGAGAGAAAGAGGCCCCAAATTAGTAGTCTAAACTTACATATTAAGAAACAAGAAAGACGGGCGCAGTGACGCACACCTGTAATCCCAGCACTTGGGAGGCTGAGGCAGGAGGATCATGAGTTCAAAGCCAGCCTCAGCAACTTAGCAAGGACTTAAGCAACTCAGTGAGACCCTGTCTCTAAATAAAATGCAAAACAGGGCTGGGGATGTGACTCAGTGGTGAAGTGCCCCTGGGTTCAATCCCCAGTACCCAAAAAAATAAAAAAATAAAAAAATAAATGAAACCAAAAGTTGGTTATTTGAAAAAGTCAACAAAATTTATGAATTTCTATCTGGAGTGGTCATGAAAAAAAGACAACATGAAATTACCAAAACCAGGAACTGATTGAATAGTTTATTACTTTACAGATACTATATTTTTAAAAGGATAAGTGACTATTATGACTACTTCATGCCCATAAGTTCAACAACTCAGATAACATGGATGAGTCTTTCAACAACACAAACTATCAAAACTCATTCAAGAAGAAATAGATAACTTGAATCATCCTAAATCTATTGAAGAAATTTAATTAGTAGTTGAAAACCTTCCAATGACAACAACAAAATTGAAGAGAAACATATATTTCACAATTTGTGCAGAAAATAGAACAGAAAGCAATATTTCCCAATCCATCTTATGAGGACAGAATTACCTTGATACCAAAAACAAACACATTAAAAAGAAAAAAAATAAAAACTACATTCCAATAACTACATTCCAAAAAGAAAAAAATAAAAACTACATTCCAATAACTTATGAAAATAGGTGCAAAGATATTTGACAAAATATTAGGAAAGTTAAATATGCCAATACACCACTATAAAAGAGAGAAAATACATTATGACATTATGGCAAAGTCGCTCTGTTTCAATATTTTAAAAACAACATAGTACAGAGTAGTAATAAAGAAAAATAGGCAAACAATTTTCTCAATATGTGCAATAAAAAGCAGGCAAAATAAGCTGGGAACAGTGGTGCATACACGTAATCCCAGCAACTCGAAAGACTGAAACAGGATCACAAGTTTGAGGCCAGCCTCAGCAACTTGGTGAGAACCTGTCTGAAAATAAAAAATAAAGAGTTGGGAATGTAGCTCAGTGGTAACACCTGGATTTAATCCCCAGTACCAAAAAAAAAGTTGACAAAATGCAATATTCATTCATGATTTCAAAATAATAACATTCAGTAAACTCAGAATAGCAGGAATCTTCCATAGCCTAATAAAAAACATCTACATACAATTTATATCTAACATTATACTTATTGGTGAAAGTCTAAATGCACTCTAGGATTGTGACGAAGCAAGAATGTCCCTCTTTATAACTCCATCTCCATCCTGGAAGTGCTGACCAGCACAATGATGCAACATGAAGAAATTAAAAGCACATGTACCTGAAAGAAAAAATAAAACTGTCAGATGCAAATGATATGACTACCTCAGTAGAAAATCCCAAAGAATCTACAAGAAGTCTTCTACAACAATTGACTTGAGGAAAGTTACAGGACAAAAGGTGCATATTAAAAATCCAAGTATATTTCTATATACTACAATGTCACAATGAACAATTGAAAGAAGAAATTTGAAAAGTGCTCTTTAGACTAGCCCCCCAAAATTAAATTCATAGGTATGAATCTAAGAAAATATACTAAGGATCTGTCTACTAAAAACTGCAAAATGTTGATGAAATAAGTGGAGATATACACTATGTCTATGGATTAGAAGACAATATATTTAAGATGTCATCTCTCCCCAAATTGTCCTATAAATTCAATACGATCCCATTCAAACTCCCAGAATTTTTTGTAGTTACTGCAAGCTATTTCTAAAGTTTTTTAGTCAAAATGCAAGAAACTAGACAAAAATTTTTTGAAAGTGGGAAGACTCACCTTACAATTTAAAGACTTACTATAGGCTTCAGTGGTCAAGTGTGTTACTGATTAAAACATATGCACATAGATCAATGCAAAAGAAGAGAGTTCAGAAATAGATCCATATTAATATGATTTTTTGACAACTATGCATAAGGCAACTCACTGGATAAAAGAATTCAAATGAGTGATATGAGAATAATGATGTAACATATGCAGAAAAGTAACTTCAACTTAAACTTCACACAGCATATAAAAATCAATTCCAAGTAGATCACAGAACTAAGTGTGAAATGCAAAATTTCAAAACTTTTAAAAGAAAATTTAGGTGGAAATCTTTATTATCAAGTATCGGGCAAAGAATTTTTATGCATGACTCCAAAATCATGAACTATAAAAAATTAACTTGATCATAAAAATGTAAAATGAGCGCTCTAAGTCCATTGAGACTACTATAACAAAACACCCTAAGTTGGGTAGCTTTTAAACAACCGAAGTATATTTCTCACAGTTCTGGAGGCTGTGTCCTCCCATGCTAGCAGGGACAAGGTTGGTGCCTAGAGACTCTTTTAAGATCCCTATTCCTATTCATGTGGGCTCTGTCTTCATGATCTGGTCACCTCCCGTTTTGGTTTAGATGTGAGGTATTCACCAAAAGCTCACGTGTGAGACAATTCAAGAAGGTTCAGAGGAGAAATGATTGGGTTTTGAAAATCTTAACCCAATCAGTGATTGATCCCCTGATAGGGATTAACTGAGTGGTGTTGGGGTATTCCGGTACCCCCGGCTCTATGTTAAGATGGCACCTGGCGGTATGCCAGTTTTGCTGTTGCCTTGGAGTAAATAGGTGTATCTTTGCGAAAGTTATTCCTATCGGTTGGTTGTAAACTGGCCACACGTGTCCGGTTCGTGCTTTAAGCCTTTGTCTCTGCTTGCCCGTGCATGCTTCATGTGGAAGTTCTGTGATTGGTCAACTGAGGGAATAAGAGAGAGACAGACACAGACAGACAGACAGACAGACGGAGACACTGAGGGACTGAGGGGGGGAAAGGAAACGGGAGAGGGAGGAAACGGGAGAGAAAAAGAGAAAGAAATGGGCGCGCAAGATAAAGAGCTGCATACACATTCCTGGGATGGAGCCTTTGTTGCGGGCGACAAAGACGATGATAGAGTGGTAACTGAAGTGGTAGGGTGTGGTTGGAGGAAGTGGTAATTGGGGGCATGGCTTGGGGTATACATTGTATCTGGCGAGTGCAGATGAACCTCTCTGCTTCCTGATCATCACGTGAGCTGCTTCCCTCTGCCACACTCTTCCGCCATAATGTCCTGCCTCACCTCCATATTCCCAGGAATGGAGCCTTCTGTCTATGGATTAAGACTTCTGAAGCCATGAGCCGGAAAATAAACTTTTCCTCCTCTACAATGTTCTGATCAGGTTTTTAAGTCACAGCAGTGAAAAAGCAGAGTAAAACACCTCCCAAAGGCCCCACCTAACACCACAGCACTGGTAACATTGATGACTGGGTTTCAACATGTCAAATTGGAGGTGGAAGGTCAGACACAAACATCCAGACACATAGCAGGCACCTGGGCACTTGCAGGAATGAAAGGACAAGCCACAGACTGAAAGAAGGTATCTGCAATTCATACATCTGACAAAAGATTTATTAGTAGAATATATAAAGAACTCTCAAAACTGAACAGTAAAAGCTAAACAATTTTAAAAACGGAAATTATTAAAGGGACATTTTACCAAAGATGACATGGGAGTGACAATTAAGCATTTGAAAAGATGATCAACAGAATTTGTCAATAGAGAAATGCAAATTAAAACCACAATGAAGAAAATGACTACACATCTATTTGAATGGTTAATAGGAACTAAACAGACAATTCCAAACGCTAACAAGAATACAAAGCAACTGGAATTCTCATTCAGTGCTGGTGGAAATGCAAAATGATATAGACATTTTGCTGTTTGACAGCATCTTATAAACTTAAACATACACTACCCCATGACCCAGATATTCCACTCTTAGATCTTTATCCCAGACTATGTTCTGAGGTAAACTATATTCACACTAAAACCTGTATACAAATGTTTTTAACAGCCTTATTTACAATCATTTAAAGCTGAAAGCAAACCAGAAATCCTTTAACTGGTGAACAGATAAGCAAATTATCCAGCAATACTGAAGACTGAAATACACACAGCATGGATGAGTCTCAAATGCCTTATGCACAATGAGCAAAGTCAACCTCAAATGCCACCAACAACAGGTTTCATTTTGAGAAGGCAAAACATGGATAGAAACCCCAACCATGTTGCCAGGAGTTAGGAGTTGTGGGAGATGTTTGTTACTATCTAGGGGTGCTGGGTTCATTGTCTCCATTCAGCAAAGAATTGAACACAACACAGAGATAGTAAGCAGCAGATATATTGCAAAAGCAACAGAGATAGACTTCTCTGAAGAGAAGGAGTCCAAGAGCTGGGAATCGGGTAGGGAAGTTTTGGCCTGTTCTTTTTTAGGTCTCTGGAATTTCCTCCTATCCTTATCTCCTCCCCTTTCCATTGATTGTGCCCCTCTGTCCAGAATCTGTTTTAGTTCTTCTATTGGATTCCCCACTTAGGAGCACCAGTACAGAAGTAGAAATGTCCTGTCTGTTTGGGTCCCTGCTTGTGTCCAAGAGCACTTTCATCAACTAGGAAGTCGATCTCATCAGAAAACCTTCTCCATGCTCCTTTGTTCTGGCCCTGCCCGCAACCTTCCCACTGGCCATCTTGTGTGGCCTCCTAAGCCCCTCTACATCTCTCTCATGTTGATTGCACAGGGGCAGCATGAGGAAATTGCAGGGAGTGGGATTGGATAGTGGGTACATGACTCTATGTATTTGTCAGATTTCACAGACTAACACACCAAAAAGTGAATTTTGCTGGATGTAAACTAAAAGAAAGAAAAAACAAAAACCCATAGAGATTGATTGGCTGAATTCACCTTCACCTTACACTTCCATTTGCCTATTTTTGCCCCCAAATGAAAACTGCTGACTAGTTCCTATCAGTGGCACTACCTTGCTTCCAGTCCTTGATTACCATTATGTCCCTGCCCTTGGTTTATTACATTCTCCATTATCACCCAGTTTCTCATCTTTCACTGCTTTCTGCCACTTCTTCCTACATAGTATCTTTCATATTCACCTCTTTCTTATTTCTTTAGTTATTATGCTTTCTCCTTTTACCAATCTATCACTGTATTTCGCTGGCAACTTTGTTAAGGAAAACTTTTTCTAACAACTTGTTTAAATATTTTCTTTCCTCTGATCAGAAATCTGCAGTGATTTCTCATTCTCTAATGTGTCTGTCCCCAGTGCTTCAAAATATTGACTATCCAACATAACCTTTTCCATCTTCATGCCTTAAAAGTCTCCATTTCAGGTAAACTAATAATACTACCAAAAATATCTACGATTTATCAACAGTTTATTATTTTTTATTCTAGGCACTGTGCTAAGTTATCTTGTATTATTCGTATCTAATCCTGACAAGCAATCCTATCAGGCAAATTTATACCCAAAAAGTAATTTCAGAAGACATCAAAAACACAGCTAAACTGGAATTCAAACCAATTCTGACTCCAGATCCTGAACTATTGACTTTGAGACTCTTTTAAGTCTTTAAATTTACTTCATTTGACTTTTTACAACATTCTTTCTGAATTTTTTTTTTAGATTATCTTCCCAGCTAATCTTTGCCCAATTCTTCAAGGAGCCTTCCCTCTATTACACACCACTATTTAATTGTCCTAAGCAGATGTTTTAAGAATGTTTTCTTACCACTAATCACAGGTGCTCCGTAATTTTTCTAAGATGTTTCATCTGTATATACTTTATCTCCCCCAATACAATTTTATTCATTCATTTACAGAAGAAACTCAGATTTAATGAACACCAACTATATATCTGGCAATAGGCAAAATAGGTCACTGCTTTGAGAAGCAGAAAATTGCATGAGAACAGACATGTCCTCTTTTCCCTTTTGTTTTCACCAGGTTCTCTGCTCTCCCCAAGCACCTGTCCTTCTGCATGGCACCTGCACCGAGGATAAGTGAGTTCACGTGCTCGTTTGCCGCAGTCAAAGACCCAGCATCTGAGGGTCAGGAAGGGCTAGCAAAGGTCTTATGTTGAAAAGCTGCTAATGATGCCATCAAGCCCCATGTCCTTCAGGGGAGAAAACAAGCGCTTAAAGCAAACATGTAGAAGCTGCAAACCATTTGTAATCAGACAGTGAAGTACGCAACAAGGGAAGCTTGCCAAGCTCAAGGACTCAGTGGTTTTAATAAAGGGATGATATTACCAGTGGAAATCAAACTTGCCTACCAGCTGGATGATCTCATCTTCACAATGAGCTTTGCTGGCTGATAACCACAGGGTCCCGAGAAATTAAGCAGACCCACAAATTACCTACATAACATTCTGGCTAGATGTTGGAAAGTTGAATTAATTGCCTGAAAATAAATGAACAGGGTAGGGCCAAGAATTGTCTCATTAGTATTCAGCAACACTGCTGTCTTTTGAAGAAAAGGAGAGAAGGGGAGGGGAGGAAGGAAAAACAATGGGCAGTAGGGAGGGGAGGGGAACTAAGAATAATGAGAGAAATCATTATTTTATGAGTGCACCATGGGCACCCTGTATATAGAACTAGTTACAGAATTTCCAGGTCTAGCAAAATTCAGTGTTTAGGTAGGTTGCACTCTTGCTTTCTGAAATAGCAGTCACACTTGGAAGACTAGCAATTGACACATGTGCAAACTACAAATTGATTAACCACATGGACACTTTCCCTTTATTTCCCAAATGAGAGTTAGCAGCATTCAGGTGTTTTTCTCTGGCAATAAAGGGTGAAATAGAAATAGTGCCCAACAGGTGCAATGCTCAAACATGTTCATCAGTGGCTTTATTCCAACAAGCACTACAGCTAAAACCCGAATCCGCCTGGCATGATTACACTTTCTTTTACAGAATGTTTAGTTTTCAGTGAATAGTTCTGTTAAGTCTTAAAAGCCACAGTTACAAAGCCATGTCATGTGATACTTACACGAACAGTTTCTTGAACACCTACATAGGCAGCGTCATGAAAAAAACATGCAAAGGAAGGGACTGTTTGAAGACAAGGTAGCCAGGCAGGGTGTTATAGGCAGAATGTTTGTGGCTCCACATTCATATGTTGGGATCCTCACCCCCAGCGGATTGTTCCAGGTGTTGGGGGATTTCAGGGGTGTTAGGTCATGATGGTGAAGCCCATGTGAAGGGAATTAGTACCCTATGAGACAAGGAGAGAGCTCTGCCAACACTTTGATTATCTTCTAGCCTCCAGAAATGTGAAGAATAAATGCTTGTTGATTAAGCCACCTACTCTATGATAATTTGTCACAGCAGCCCAAATCAACCTACATACATATATATTTTTTTATATCAGCATATGGATTGTCTTACATGATCTAAAGCCAAATGGTCCCTCAGTAGCCAGCTGCAAGCTGGAGAGCTGGGAAATCTAGTAGCAGCTCTAAGAAGCTGGAGCCTCAGGACAACAGGGACCAATGATGCAGCCCCTATTCCAGGGCTGAAGTCCTGGAAGCCTCCTGGAGAGTCACCAGTACAAGTCTGTGTTCAAAGTCTAAAGAACCTGGAGTATGACGTCCTTGCGCAAAGAACACAGCAAAAAAAAAAAAAAAAAAAAAAAAAATACCACTTATGAAAGATCAAGCTGGACAAGAATGTGGGCTGCCCTCTTCCACATTTTATTCCATCTGGGTCTTGAGCCCTCACATTCAGGGCAAGTCTACCCTCATCAATTTGCTGACACACATGCCAATCTTCTCTGGAAGCACCTGCAAAGACATAGGCAAAAGTGTGCTTTACCAGTCATCTAGGCTTCTCTGCATCTAGTCAAGTTGACAACCAAGGTTAACCATCATAAGCTCCCAGGAAGAGTCACCAATAACTAACTGGTTGACTATTCTTTCTGAAACCCTGAGGGACCTTCTGTTTGCTCTTTGCATTCCAGTCACTCCCTAAAGTCAGTGGCTCTTTTCAGGATTGCTACATCCTTTCAACTTTTCAAAGCCTTTCTGCACTGATTTTATTTAAACCCTTCAAGATGTACCCCAAGGCTAAAGACAAAACTGGTACAATTTGGCTTCATTCATGTGCAGACCGCTTTCTTTGCTGTGCTTCTGGCAGGGTCATCACGGACAGTATCTTTTTATGACCTGTGCGTTTTGAGTAACTTCCAACAAAAAGGCTTTTCTTCATTCTGAGTCCTGAGAATATGCCTGGCCAGGAGATCTGAATTTATACAACTGAATTACCTTTTGATTTCAAGAACGATTACACCTCATTATCTTCACTGAAGCTTTTGTTACCTAATAGGACCATATAAGGCCTTGAGACTAGGTTTAAAATTTTCCCATCATTTTTATATTCTCTCATATTTCCTTTGTCTTTCAAATATCAAACTGCCTCTCACTCTGCTCACCTTTCAGATCCCCAAAATGCAGCTGTATGCTGGAAGTCTCATAAAACAAAATTTTCTATCTGACCCATGATTTTATCTTGGATGAAGATATCTGTTCTACTTTATTTATATCTAGTAGCATAAAAATAAATGTCTTTTTACCATATACAGCAAAAATGATTTCAGCTTTACTTCAAAAACAAAAACAAAGACTTTGACATGTAGAAATTAATTAATAAATTTACATTGAAAATCTATTTGGGGCACTGATCTGCACTATGGGGTATGTAAGGACATGAAAGAATTGGGACCCCCTACTCTTGTCATGGATATTTTCCTCTTTTTAAAATAAGTTAGGCCCAATATTTATGCCAGTGATTCAGAAGTTAACACTTTTTTTTAAGTAGCAATCTGTTCTGACTCTATTCGTATGGTAGTTGTCTTGAGTTCAACCTAAAAACTCATTTTAGGAAGAGTGAGTCAGTCCCAGTAGATAAGCCTGGATTTTCTTATTATTTTACTTTCTGAACTCCTTTATCAGTTGAAGTGCTTTGGGTTATCTATAAGAACATCCATCCCAAAGCAGATTAAACAATGGGTTATGGATCAACTTGTGTCCCCTCTCAAGTCCACATTGAAATCCTAACCCCCAGGATCTCAAATCATGACTGCATCTGGACATAAGATTCTTAGACATAAAAAGTTAAAATGAGGTCACTGGGCTGAGCCCTAATTAAGTATGACCGGAGTCCTGGTTAAGAAGGGAAAGTTGAAGACATACATGCCCACAGGGAGGATGCTGTCTGAAGATGGAGGCAAAGATTGGATGATGCCTCTGTAAGCCAAGGAACACCAAAGACCTCCAGCAAACCACCAGAAGCCTGCAGACATAGATGGAGTAGAGTCTTTGCCCAAGCTCACAAGGAACCCATCTTACTAACACCTGCTAACCTCCAAAACTATGAGACAGTAAGTAACTATTGTTTAAGTCACTCAGTTTTTGGTGATTTATCATAGCAGCCTTAGCAAACCAACATAGATGGGAGGATAGTTTAATGTCTACCACCTTGTAAATTTCCTTCTCTGGAAACTGATCTAAAAAACCAGCCACTACCATGATAGAAAAGAGTGCATCTCAGGTGGAATGCAGCTGGGGATAAAGCAACATAGAGGCAAGTAAAGAACATTCCTTCAGAATAAAGTCAACTATTCTGGGAAGATTCCCTGCCCAGTAGTTCCCTCCATTTGCTTTGTCCTTAGCTTTGGCGCTTGGCTTGATTTCTTCACTATCTTTATCTGCACTAAATCCACTAATCAGAGATTCATGTGTATTTTAAAAGCATTTATTATTAATAAATAGAAAATGGTTTCTGTGAATTGCTGATCACACTGTTAACATGGAAATAGATTTGCGGTTTGGGAGTGGGAAGGATTTGAAGTCCAATAACAAAATATTATTTCTCTATTGCAGACTCAGGAACAATCAAAAACACCAAGCTCTTCATGTTGCCTGTGGTCCTGACATTTATTCAATCACGCATTCAACACATGCTTATGGCTTTCCTCTGGCTATACTAAATGCTAAGAATGCAAGAAAAAAACAAAAAAGACATGGTGTCTGTCCTCCTAGAGCTTAGACAGTGCAGAGAAGGATACAAAAATAAACAGAAAACTATAGTGTAGCAAGTGCTAGGATAAAGGACCTTTAGGATTTATGGGAACATGTAAGAGCACAAAACCTGGTGAAAGTGGGGCAGGGGCAATTTCCTGGAATAAGCTTTATCTAAGCTCACACTTCACAAATGGGAAATATTCAGGCCAAAATGAGTATCGATGGAGAATAGGAGAGTCCATGGCCAATGACAAACAATTTGTCGACCATCTCAATTGTTGACCATCTCAATTGTTGACCATCTCAACAATTATAGTCTTGATCCTGAAGAAAATGAAGAAGCATGAAAAATAATATTGTAAGACATGTAATTAAGAAAGATGACTCTAAATATATCTAAAGCTTCACCCACCTAAAATAGTCAAGCTGCCAGTTATTCAAGGCAAGCCAAAGTAGCCATAGTAATGTAGGAAATTATTGAAAAGAAGCTTCCTTTGTGAATGAGAGCATCGTGACAAGACCTCTGGGGAATACAACATAACCTTGTCAAGGATGATCATTTTTAAAAATACAATTATTTAAAACATGATTTTAGGAACAGAGCACTACATATAGAAGATGTAGGCACAGTGTTTCATAAATTTACAAAGATAGTCAGTTGCCTTAGTGGCCCCAGTGAACCACACCTTCCATATTCACACCTGTGCTGGACAGTTCTGGGCCTGTGCCTGAAGAGGGCCCGACACAGTCTGCTGTTGCAGTCCTGATGGCCACGAACCACCCTGTAAGAAGTCCGATTACTCTCCTTTGGAGATCACAAGGCTGGTCCATGTGGAGAGGCCACTGATGTTACTTCTTACACAGGATTCCAGAAAGAGAGAATCCAATCATGCTAGGAGTCCTCACTAAGCCTGGCTCCAGAAGGCCCATAACAAAAGACAGTCGCAGGTAATCGCTGGAAGGATTAGCTGAGAACAATTCAACAGAGACCAGAGAGATCGCAAACTTGTCACAAATAAATGGTTGTTCAAAGCCACAAAGTTTTGAGGTGGCTTGTTAGCAGCCATATGTAACAAAAGCACCACTATTCTTTAGAAACAGAAATACTGTCTAACTGCTTCATGTCAGAGAAGAAACTGAGAAACAGAAAAGTGACTTGCTCAGCTCGCTACAGCACCTTCCCCTTCAACATGTGACCTCTTACAAAACACCAAGGTCAACTTTTCTGTGTAAAATGGGGACAAGGGGAAAGGAATGAAAGAGGAAAATGGAAAAGATCTGGATTAAGAAAGACCATCACCAATCTAACAATCTAAGGACCCTGGTCAGAAAGTTGGGCATCAGGTAAACAGAGCACTCTCCCCTTCCGTAGCATTGTGTCTTATGTGTGTACTCTCAGGACCAAGAAACCTAGGAAATCTTTAGTATTGTGCATAGGTATTAAGGACTGAAAGTCATTCCTACAGACATGTCTGCATGTCACTCTCATCACCTCCTTTCATGCTGTAAGTTTCGAAGCTATTTTTCAGGTCTTCAAGGAGCTTATGAAGTCGATTGACAGCAATGGGCACCCAGTTGACTACGCATTTGCCTGAACAAAAAGATAACACTTCCAGATTACGGAGGGTATTCATGTTCCCAGGTGAGGCTTTTCTCAAGATGCCTAATAAGGGACTCAGGTTCTTTCATGTTGGCCCAGGAGCTAGTGCCTTCTGAGGCATTTTATAAATAAATCAGTTACCCTATTCTCAAGACTCTAGATGGAAACACTTTAACAAAGCAGACCTAATTTTTCAACCTCACCTTTTGTAACTGGGTTTGAATGAGCTATTCTTCATGTTCTCGTAGCTTGACAGGAACAAGAAAGTGTACCAAATCATTAATTCTCTAATTTGCCCACATAACATAAAACCAGCTGGCTTTTAATATTTAATTAAATTAGTGAGCTCCCCGACTGAGTTCTAATATTCCAATTTCAATTTTCAGCACAAAGCTAATATAAAACCAAAAAGCACTGAGTGATGTGGAAAGGGAACATGTGACCTTGGTAGGATAATGTGAAGGCGTCTATGATTGAAAAGAATTTTTTTTCTTAAGCAATAGAAGATGTCAAAAGTTAACATTCTGACTAAAAATATTAGTCTTTTAAGAAGTAACATGTGGTAAAAGGCACGCACATTTGGAAGGCAACTTCCTTTTTCATTAATTTATTTCTCACTCATGGATTTCCTATGTCTACTGTATGCCACATGCTGTTCTGGGTACTCAGATGTAAGAAATTGCATCGGCCCTACCCTAAAGGGGTTCATTGTCTCCACTCACTAGGGACCTTGTAGCAAAGTGTGTGTGTATGATCCTGGACAAGTTTGACCTTTCTTCAGTCCACTGTCTATGCACCAGTGTATTAACACTTTGTTCAGGGAACACTGTAAGGATTAAATGAGATTGTGTCTCATGAAGGAGCTTAGTGTGTTGTGCAGTGGTAAGCTAATGATAGTAGAAATCGTCAGATATTTGGTGCAGAATTTTTGTTGTTAATACACACATTTGTATATGTGGGAGGCAAGAGGGAAAGGGCCTTGTTAGCATTGGCTGTTTTCTAGTTGGTCACTTCTCACTCACAGGCAGTTAACACATGCTTAAGCCTGGCCTCAGGAAATTCAATCTTGGCCATTTCATTTGTAATTCCTATGAAGTGATTTCTGTTCTGAATGCTGAACCTGGTATGCCGCTTATTTATTTTGATTAAATTTGATTATGTCAAATTTAGACAAAAGATTTTTTCATAGCTTTTCATGGTGATTTTATTCCTGTGGACAAGTGTTTATCATAGCTCTTGGGGAGAAGGTGGATCAACTGACTCAATCTAGAAAGCTATATCTTCATCTATTTAAATATATAAATATCTTTTATATTGAAACCTATGTCTTTATATATCTCTATATGTCATTGAATGTGTGTGTGTGTGTGTGTGTGTGTCTCCAGTTGGTTCTATTCTATTTCTCTGGGGAGCCCTAACTGATATAGGTACATTTTTTTAAATGGCTGTAATTATAATTATGATTTTTGATTTCTTAATTTAACATAGCATCATAACCATTATTTCATCTCATTACATACTCTAAATAAGTGTTTTAATGGACCCATAATAGGTGGGTTCATTAAGAAATGTAAAGCCAGGCCTTCCCTGTCTACTATTTTCTTTGTTCTGGTGTTTAGACTTTGAACTAATTAGTGTAGAGCTTAAACCACTGGAAAGAAGAAAAGGAGGACTACAGGGAAGGAAAAGGAAGGGAGAGGGAAGGGGAGGATAGAAAGGAGAAGAGAGAGCCGCTTACACTGAGGAACTTTATTTTTCTCTCGTAACAGTTCCTAGGCACCTACGGGCCTGAGACGGCAGGATGCTCTGCCTCCCTCAACCTTGCCTCCAGTGGCATGCCCCAGCTGGTTGCCTTAGCTCTCATTATCTCCCAATGGGCAAGAAATGGAGAAAGCACCAGATGAGTGCCCTCATGGTCATCCCAAGGGCAAGACCTGGGAGAGTAACACCTATCACTTCTGCCATGTATCAGTGACCTTAGTCTTATGACCACATCAGTAGCAATGGGGCTGAACTCCATACTTCTCATAGAAATAAAAAAATGTATTCATGTGTGTGGATGGGACTCTTGGAAATTATTCCATTTATTATTCTCTTACTAGATATTATTATCAGCATCATGATCTGGAGGTCACCAAGACTCCAGAGAGGTTAAATTACCTGACCAAGGTCATAGCATCTTTTCTATGCAGTCAGAATCTAAATCCAAGTCTAATTCCCAAACTACAGCTCTTCCTGCTACATTTTATGCTTCTTAATTAACCTAAAAATTTAAAAATTTAAATACAAAGCATTTAACTTCCAAGAATTCTTAAATTGTAGAAGTAATTCTAGTTGAAATAATTTGTTTTGCTTCTAAATATAAGTTTAGTAGACAATATTATGAGGTTGTTATAGAGTAAGTTCTGTCTCTGGACCTGTGATTCTTCCATTTGTTCCCATGTAATATATAAAAGTGATACTGATTTTCAAATATTTCTAGAGCTTACAGAATGGACCTTTTTGTGACAGAACGGAATTGGGAAAAATACTGTGCCCCTGGTACTATTAGCACAACAATGGTGATATTATTGTTCTGCTAGAGGCAAAGTCAAATGGAAGAACGTTACCTTCATACAATGAGCAAATTCATAGAAACAGGACATGATGAGCTCTGTTTTAGGAGAACTACTGAGGTAAACAGCTGCATGGGTTTCTGCTGGGGAAACTGAACATTGGAACGTTTCATTTCACCTTTACTTGCAGGACGGAAGCCTGCATGCTGACACTCAACTTTGCAGGACACAAAGACACCCAAAGAGGAATTTCTTGCTGTGAAGGATAGCAGAGTTTACCCAAAAGTGGTGAGGTCTCCCAACTGGGAGACATGAAAGAGGCCCTGAGAGGTGGGCAGATGGGAAGTTCTGGCTTTGAGAGCCCCAAGCCATAAACAAACCCTTCCCTTAAGCAGTTCAAGAATATGACTAATACAAGTATTATTAGAGTATGACTAAAAATATACAGTATTGCTTTTTTAGAGATGCCAGAGCTTAAGAAATTAACTTTGTACATTTGCATTATAAAGGACTTGGTCTGGGGAAGGCTGTCAGGACAGTAGTTACTCAAAGAAAAGATGGCTTCTGGTCTCGCATTATCTTACTGTGAAGCAAACCAGAACCCCCAACACATTTGTAACATATAAGTTCTTCTTCTTGTCAGAAAGCTTTATGACTTTATACCACCAAAAACTTCCACAAAAACCTCAATGTGGGATAGGATTTCTTATTTCTTGTGAGGACTAAATTGCTCTGTCTTGCAAAAACTAAGTTTGGCTACAGATTTGATGATGTTACTTCTGCTTTTGTGATAAACCTTGTAAAACCTCTGACTAATCTAAAAAAAATAGGACAAAAAACCCTTGGCATGTAAACCTTTAAACCCCTCCTCCCACTGGATATAAAGTTCAAAGAATTTCCAGACTCGATCCAGAGAAATTTTAGGCAATAACCCCTCTGAATCCTGCAGCCAATAAATCTGCTTCCTGAAAATTCCTCGAGTGTCCAGCCTCTTCTTTTCTACATCATCTGAACTGCAGAATCAGGGAGTGGGCAGAGGGAGGCTGGAGATCAATTCTCTAATGCACCTCCACCAGCCATCCCTCACCCTGGTGCCCTTCCACCTCCAGCCATGATAAGCAGGGAGCTTCCTACAGTATAGAAAAGAAAGCTCCCCTTTCACGCCAGGCTACATGCATCTGTAAGCACAACTAATTTAAGCAACAGGCACATGAGCAAAACATCAAGGACTTACAGATCCAGGTGTCTCTTGGGGAGTGTGGCAACAGTTAATTAAATAGAATGCACAATCATTAAATAATATGAGTAATTTTTTTGTAAAATTCAGCATTAGCTTCTAAAAGGCTTCTACTGATTATGTTTTATTACCTGGTTTGTTAGGCCTCTATTGTAAAGTGCTGTTAAATTATAATAAATTAGCTTTCCTTCCTCAGAAGTATCACCTAAATGTACTTAGCTGGCTCATCAGTGCCACAAACATATAATTATTTATTTTATCAAGCAGTTTTGTTGCCTTTTGCTTATTACAAAGTGCTTTTTCATTAGTTTTGCCTTTAAAAAAAAAAAAGATTAAAACTATTGTAAAATGTGGAACTCTTGGCTCTGACTATATTTCCACAAAATTCTAAAGTTCTAAACAGTTTCTGGGCTCTCTGATACAGCTTAGAATTTTACCTTTGATCTTCAGATCAAAGACCACAGTGAGAATCTCATTAAAGCTATAAAACATCCCCCCAAGAAAATGAATGTAAACAGAGAATGTTATATAAAGCTTCAGTGGTTTCATGGATCCCCAGAAAGCTATACTATGGAACCCTGGATCAGAAATTGAGTTAAAGGATTTTGAAAATCTTGATACATTACATAAAACAATGAACTTCCTGATACTCTACACTTGACTTTTTCAGGTATTGGCGCAGTAAAGAAGCAGAAGCAACTGTCCATCATTGTAATGGCAGAGAAAGCGAAGGTCATTTTAGCCTGGACTTTGTTAAAAAATAAATAACACTCTATCCCCTTAATCTTCCTCTATCAACCAAGGATATATTTTCTGGTCCCTTCTCCCAGGTGAATTTTACATGAAAAAAGGAAATTACTTTAGTCATTGCGGCAATGTCAAGTCTTAAAGAATTGAGAAAATATGTCCTGGTCTAAAATGTATTGAGTGCTTGTCCTGCGCTGGACAGTGTACTAAGCACCTTTCATGCATTATTGCATTTAATTCTTACAATGAGCACATGAGAAAGATACTATTTCTATCTTCATCTTATCTATAAGGAAATCGAGAGGAACACTGTAACTTGGCTAAGGTCACACTGTTGGTCAATGATGGGGCTGAGCCTCAATTTTTCTTTTCCAGTTTCACAGCCAGGCAAAACCCATCAGAAACAGGTATCTTTTATTTATCTAAAGTTGTATGAAAGAAGAGCAGTTTTATTTGATTTCAGAAAAACAAATGACCTGAAGCAATTACACCTACCCTTGATTTTTGTGCAAGTTTATTTGTATTGAATTGTGAAGGAAGGACCGATAGCCCTAAATTCAGTGAATTTTAAATAGTCTTAAATCAAGCATGTAACATGCAATTCTGTTTGTCCAGAAAAGAGGCAAAAGAGGCAGAACAGTAAATCTTTTCCACAGCAAAATTATCACAACAGTGTGTGATATCTTCTGATCTCCAGCACTTTTCCCCTTTGAATAGAAACTACAATTCACTGAATTATTATTTGATATGTGTGAGTCCATCAATCTCTTTTGCTCTTCATTTGCCATGGATTGATCTGACTTTGTGATAATGTATCCCTGTGATCATCCTGTGCCATCCTTGATATGGTGTCTCCAGAGAAAGCTACAGAGAAGGAAGGATGATGGCTTAATATTAAAAGGGTCTTGGATGAGGAATGGCAATCTCTGGGAACATCTTCAACACAATAGTGGTACCCAAGAGAACTTTCAAGATGTAAGTCAGCAGTAAAACACAACTGGAAGTGAATGGCAAAACAGATACTGAAAATGAATTCTGTTAGCCATCCCATTTTAGAGCAAAGTTTTGCTCCTAAGGATATAATGCTCAGATGCCTGCTGAGCACATAAATTTGCAGTTAAATGCGCACCACAGTGGTTAATAGAGTTAAAATTCAGAGGTTTTATCCATGAGATACTGAAGTCCAGAATGGTTGAGGTCTCACTGAAAATTGGTGGTGACAGTGAGACGAGGTAAAGGACAGGTAGTCAGCATAGATAATGAGTGATGGGGGCTAATTCAAAGAAAATGAAATGGAATGCTAACTTCTGCATAGCACGTCCCCACTCACCCAGGTGCTACCACCACCGAGGAGGGGAAGGATCCAAGGTTCCAACACAACAATTACCCTGACCTACTCGTTCCTGCCTTTGGGCACATCCACAGGAAAAAAAAAAAGGAGTGGGGGTCTATAAAAAAGCAAGACAGGGCTGGGGATATAGCTCAGTTGGTAGAGTGCTTGCCTTGCATGCACAATGCCCTGAGTTCAATCCCCAGCACGACAAAAAACAAAAACAACAACAACAAAAAAAGCAAGACATCCCCAATCCCATGGGCACCAGCTCTGGGTCCCAGCTTCTCTCCAGAGAAGACTATTTCTGTCTCTTCTTCTCTGTTCTCTCAAATAAAACTTGCTATCTGTGCTTGCCTCGGCGTTTCTCGGGGTGTTTTATCTTCACACCTCCGGAACAAAGACAGATCTTAATTTCCAAGACCATTCTCAATAGGGCTTATTCCATTGTCCACTGTACCTCATTCCTACTGCAGGCTACTCTAGACTGTTGATCAGCAAACTTTTTCCTAAAAGGTCAGAGAGTAAATAGGTTAGCCTCTGTGGGTCACTCTGTCTCTGTAGCAGCTACTGGACACAGTCAGTGTAGCGGCCATGTGGAGGCAGCCACAGACTAAGGGTGAATGGGCATACGCACCAATAACACTTTTATTTGAAAGACAGAGGGCTAGCTAGATTTGGTCAGTTGATGGGAATTTGCCAATCTCTGTCCTAGACTACGCGTTCCAGCTCTGCCATTCATTAATTATACTCTTTGATTTTTGTCATTTTTTTCTCTTTCCACCTTGGTTTTTTCCCCAAATGATAGTGGAAACAGTTTTTTATCAGATAAATTTATTGAAAATGATTTTCTATACAATATTATTTAGAGAAAATCACTCTTCAGATTTCTAAAATCATATATATTTATATATGTGTATAAACTTAAATACATATAATTTATTGGAGAGCTATAATGATCTAGACATGAGAGTAAACACCACATATACTGTCAGATTTGATCCTCAAGGATGTCTTTCACTGACATGTTAGATGGTTCAGAGACATTGGGAAGTTTGCCGGAGCTGCACAGCACACAGTGGTGGGAATGCAATCAGTTGCTCAGAGACGTTTCACTCATACTTACACCATGCATGTAAGAGTCTTGAAGAGTCACAGGGGTGGGGGGCAAAGAGTGTCATGTATGTTGGATACAAATTATTTTTGCAGAAAATAAACTTCTCCTTATGTTCATATATCCAATAGGCTACATCTGACTTGTGGGTGAAGCATCAGTATTCAAGTTTAGTGTTCATGGCTAATGTACTTTCCCAATCTATTCTCATTTCCTTGCTTTCTTTTGACACAAGCAAGAGAACTCTGGTCTTTTTCACCTGTATGGGAAAAGTACAGGTCACCCACTGATCTCTCAAATATTTGAGATGCTTTCCAGATGTAGGGCAACTCAGCTCCAGGGATGGAGGCAAAGTTTTGTTCTCTTGCTGTTTTATTCTTTTTACTCTGGCATAGGGGACAAACTTAAGATTCACTTCATCTTGCAATGCAATGATAAGATCCCATCCCCAAGTTGTAGATGTATAATGGACCTAAGCATATGGAAAAGGAAACAGAAAGCTTCAATTTGGCATTATGCTTAAACTGCATCCTATATTTTTATCTTATTAGTAATATTTTTCCTGATCAAAAAAATCATAAGTGTATATATATTTGGTATACAATGTGATGTTCTGATGTATGTATACAATGTGAAACATTTAAATCAAGCTCATTCACATGCATAATCTTGCAGACTACTTTTTATTGAAAGATAATTGAAATTTACTCTTAGTTATTTTGAAATACACTCTACTATTGACTATAGTCACACTCTATGCACAGATCTTAAAATTCATTCCTCCTGTTTTTCTGAAACTCTGTACACTTTGATCAACAATTCTCCATTTTCTTCCTCCTTACTTCAACCTCTCCAGCAGCTGGGAATCGTCATTCTTCTATCTACTTCTATAGTTCAACTTTTTTAGGATCAACATACAAGTGAGATCATATGGTATATGTCTTTTTGTGCCTGGCTTATTTCACTAAACAATGTTCTCTGGATTCATCCATGGTGTTGCAAATGAGAGAATTTCTCCCCTTTTAAACGCTGAATAGTATTCCATTGTTTATGTATAGCACATTTTATTTATTCAACCATTGATGGATATTTAGATTGTGGGGAAAAAAAGCTGCAATTAACATGAGATTTCAGATACCCCTTGGACATATGGATTTCAGTTCCCGACATTACTGGATCATATGGCAGCTCTATTTTCAGTTTTCTGAGGAATCTCCATATCATTTTCCTTAATTGCTATACTAATTTATGTTTCTCCCAACAATATGTTTCCCTTTCTTTGCATCTTCTCCTTTACTTATCTTTCATCAATTTTATAGAAGACATTCTAGGAGCATTCTGGGAGCATAGTTCAGGGATAGAGCACTTGCCTAGCATGTATGAGGCCCCAGGTTTGATCCCCAGCAACACAACACATACACACATACACACACACATTATAACAGGTAATGTGTTGTCACGGTGTTGATCAAAGCCTTGCATTAAGATACTGAGAAGTTGGCTAGGTTATTAAAGTACTACTTTCTTACCATTTGATCACAATTCCTTGGCAGGGAATGGCAGGGAGGAAGGAAAATAGCAGCCCTAATACTCATAGAGGCATTTTGTGTATAAAATAGGAAAATAATCAAAACTAAAAACCTTCCAACTAATCCTTAGCAAAGATGCCAGAAAAATATGTTGGAAAAGATTGCCTTTTTAACAAATGGTTCAGGGAAAACTGGATATTCATATGTACAAGAATGAAACAAGATCCTTACCTCTCACCCTGCATAAAAATCAACTCAAAATGGATCAAAAGACCTAGGAATTAGACCAGAAACAGTAAAACTGCTGGAAGAAAACATAGGGGCAACATTTCAACAAATTGGTACATGCACTGACTTTCTTAATAAGACTCCTAAAGCTCAAGAAATAAAACCAAGAATCAAAAAGTGAAATGGCATTAAATCAAAAAACTTCTGCACACTAAAAGAAAAAAGAGAATGAAAAGAGACCCTACGGAATAGGAGAAAATCTTTGCCAACAACTCTTCAGACTGGGAATTGATGACCGGAATATAGAGAGAAGTTAGAAAATCTTAACACCAAAAAAACTAATAACCCACTCAATAAATGGGCAAAAGATCTAAATAGACATTTATCAAAAGAAGAAATACAAATGACCAATAAATATGTTTTAAAAATGTTCAGTATCCCTTAGCAATCAAGGAGATGCAACTTAAAACTACACTGAGATTTCATCTCACCCCAGATAGAATGGCAACTACAAAAATACAAATAACAACAATTGCTAGAAAGGATGTGAGGTAAAACGTGCACTTACACATTGTTGGTAGGACTTTCAAATTAGTACAACCACTTTGGAAGCAGTATGGCTATTCCTCAAAAAACTAGAAATGGAACCACCAACTATTCCCCTCCTTGGTGTTGATCCAAAAAAAAAACTAAAATCAACATGCGATAGCAATACATGTATACCAATGCTTATAGCAGCACAATTCACAATAGCCAAGTCATGGAACCAACTTAGGTGCCTGTCAGCAGATGAATGAATAAAGAAATAGATAATAATACACAATGGGCATGATATACAATGGAGTTTTACTGAGCCGTAAAGAAAAACACAATTACAGCATTTGTAATGTAAATGGATAGAACTAGAGAGAACATTATGATAAGAGAAATAAGCCAGACACAGAAAATCAAGGGTCTAATGTTTTCTCTCATATGTGGAAGCTAGAAAGAAAAAAGAAATAAAAAGGGGGAATCTCATGAAAATAGAAGGGAGAACAGCAGAGTAGAAGCAGAGGGCCAAGACAGGTGGCAGCGAAGGGGGAGAACTGGGTAATGAAGTTGACCAAATTATGCTGTGTGCATGTATGAATATAATACAATACATTTCAATTGTATGTATAGCTATAATGAACCAATTAAAATACATACATGCAAACATAAATACATCCATGCAAACATAAAAGAAAGGCCAATAGAGTAGAGGAAGTGGATCATACAAGGGAAGAGGGAAGGGAAGAGGAAACAGTAGGGATTGAAATGGAGCAAACTATGTGATATGCATTCATGAAGATGTGAAAATGAACCCAACTATTATGTATAACTATAATGCATAGTGAAAACATTTCTTTTAAAAAACTTCTCTACCTCCACTCCACATTAAGCAACTTTTATGGATTCTGGTCCCTCCGTGTCCTCTTCATTTTTTTCAATCGCTATATCCACCTCATGCTCCACTGAAATTTATCATTATAAACACAATGGACTCGAAATATTTGAGTCCAATGGTAACTTTGCAGTTCTTAACCCACTTGATCTTTATAGGATGATCCGTCTTTATAGAAACTCTCACCTCCCTTTGAATTACTATAAGCTCTTTCTTTGTTCTCTTATATCACAATTCAAAGTTTGAATGCTTATTGTGGTGGGGTGGGGCAGATAACATCAGGGAGTGAGGTGTGCTCCTTGTTATGGTTTGGTTGTGAAGTGTCCCCCCAAAAGCTCATGTGTGAGACAATGCAAAAAGGTTCAGAGGAGAAATGATGGGATTGTAAGAGTCTTAACTCCATCAGTGAGTTAATCCCCTGACAGAATTAACTGAGTGGTAACTGAAGGCAGGTAGGGTGTGGAGACGGGCCACTGGGGGAGAGGCTTTGGGGTATATATTTTATATCTGGAGAGTGGAGTCTCTCTGCTTCCTGATCATTATGTGAGAGCTGCTTTCCTCAGCCACACTCTTCCACCATGATGTTCTGCCTCAACTCGAGCCCCAAGGAATGAAACTGGCCTTCTATGGAATGAGACCTCTGAAATGGTGAACCCCCAAATAAACTTTTCCACCTCTAAAATTGTTCTTGTAAGGTCTTTTAGTCACACAGCAAAAAATCTGACTAAAACACTCCTACATTATATTTTTTCACAGATACATTTTGTACAATAGCAAGCATGTAAGAGTATTCTTATATCCCACAAACTCACCCATTACTCTTAAAACTTGTGGACCATGTGACTTCTTATTCATTTTACCACTTTTGATGGAAACATGGCACCAGAAATGTTTCCCTTTCCACTTCCATGTACCGCAAGAAACACAGCAGTACACCTCAGTGAAAAATAGCACCGGACCCTTGGGTCACACCAGGGCCATGGGTTATGATGGAGACTGGTGAACTAGAGCCCACACACCCTGTTTAAAGAAGTTTCCATCTAGCTCCCATGTCTTATTTGCAATGAATGTTAGACTCGCAGATTTTAAATAAATCTCTGAACTGTTCAATGTTGGCCAACACTGTGCACATCTATCTCAGCACCCCCAAGTGTAGGATTTAGGTCATTAACTTGGCACCTTTGTCGTCAGAATCAGGTTATCTCTTCACTGACTCCTTTCCTTCCAGTGCGTCTCCTGGATCCTCCTTGAGTTATATTCTCACTCCAATGTTCTTCCTGAGAAAACCCAACTCCTCTGCCACCTTTCACTCCTAAAACACTTTGCTGGTAACAGCAGTCTCACACATTTTATTCTTCTTTGTATAATAGTTACTTTCAAAGTTGTCTTATCTGATTCATGTGCTTATTGTGGGTAGTGACTGACTCTATGAATATATTTCACAAAGAATCTAGATCCTTTGCTTTGCACATAAAACTTTTTTCACGAATATATCTTGCTTAATTAATATTTAGACTTTGCATGTCTGTAAAGAAAATGCTTAAAAAGTGGCTGTTTTGACATATGGTCCTAAGATTATGCAGGTCTCCCACTCTGTAGATTTTGATTTGTATAAAGCTATGGTTGCTTTCCCAATTCCTTCAAAATCCATATGGGACCAAAAGCAGCTTTGTTCCCTGGTACAGTGGTTTTGCTAAAGGCAAAAAGCATTCCAGGAAAAAGGAAAAACATTTTCTAGTGTCAAATAAGTTCAGAAACTTTTGGATTAAGCAGTGCTTAGCAGTCTCTTCACTGCAACACTCTCAGAGCTGACCATCCAAACATCTCTGCCCTGGAACTATTTTGTAAGGGTCATTATGGTGAACTCATGGCACTGGAACACAGATTGACCTAAATGCTCAGAATGTGAAGTTTGCTGTGATCTGTCTCTGTCTCTCTCTCTCTCTCTCTCTGTCTCTCTCTCTCTCTCTCTCGTGTTTTCCTACTGATTTTCTACTAAATGATTTTCCATTTTAAACTCATGTTTCCCAAACATGTATTCCTGTTACAGAATGTCTTCTCTCAGAAGCTCAATATCCTAAAACATCACTCAACCTTTGTTAAATCTAGGTGAGCTATCTATCTTCCAAAGCTCAGTTAAATACAAACTTACCTAAAAACTCATCAGAAACCACTCCTGCCCATGTTGCTCTCTCTTTTTCCTCTGAGCTGAAGCTACACAGGCTTTTGATATCTTATCTAACATAGTCCACACTAACTTTATTTTTTATATTTATCAGTCTATTTCTGCTCTACCCCCTTAACTAATTATCTTCTTAAAAGCACATTCTACTTAGGCCCTTCTTCATAGAAGAAACTCAGTCTGTGGTTCTCATAATTAAATAAATAAAGTAAAAAAACTTGGCGACCTAAAAAGCATCTGACTAAAGATTTTCAAGTGAAGGATAGGGAGTGACTGCTGGTGCAATGGAAGTCTGTATGCACTGTGATTTGCGAAACATGAGAACCATTCACACATATTACACAACCTTTCTAGCAGCCATGTGTACAAAAGAGCTTTTTATCTCTCCATTAGAACGAGTAGGGACCCAAACCTTCAAATAACAAAGATAGCAGAAGAACCTCCTAGAAGGAAAAAGAAAATACCCTCCCTAGAGGCACGAAGCACCCTCTTTGGGAAAAAATATGTGTCCTAACATCGTATTTGCAGCTTTGGTATTATTGAGGAAGCAAAGACCATAACACAGGAGAGAGTCACAAAATTACCTCTTGCAGTAGTTTCATCAGCTTCTTGGAGGTCTTTCATAACAACCTCTTTCCCTCTACTATAAGATGTGGGGGTCTCAACAGAACATAAACACCTGGAGGCTTTGACTGAGGAATAGGAATGGAAGAGGCAAATGGGTGTGTCTTTAAGACCCTCTACAAGGGAATAGCCAGGGAAGAAGCATGGACAGGAATGGGAGAGGGCTCCAGGACAGCTGGTACCCTAGGAACAAACTGAGGAGCGAGAGACAAGCATTGCATGTGAAACCTTATTGCTCTTCTCATGGTCACATTATCGTGAGAAGGAGGGTGATACTAGCACGCTGCTCTTTACTTCCCAATGAAGTAAATGCAGCAGAGTCCAGAAATTTATTTTGCTTACAGATTGATTTCCTGGCCTGTTAATTTCTCAGGAAGAAGAAAAGAAATTTCAAAGTGAGAAATATTTACTTATGTGGAAATAAATATGCATGAAAATGCTAAACAAAAGTGCTAAAACATTATGCCCATTTGCATGAATTTTAAAGCAATATGAATCAAGAAAGCTCTAACATTATCATTCTAACTTTATATAATGGGACAGAGAATATAGTTATGTATACATTTAAAATGTATTCTATGTATGAATAGATGCACATTATGTGGATGAGATTCTTAGTGAAATAATTGACTTTTTTCCTATAAACCTAATAAAAACAGTTGGAGATCATCAGAATTAAGAGATCAAGCTAGTATATAACAAAGTGAAACATTCTAATCTGTGTATGTAAATGAGGTAACAGCAACACATTCAACATCTGTTAAATTCACAATATATAATATTCACTTTATAAGGTTTAAAATACAGGCATGAACACTATGAAGGGGAATATAACTGCACTGAGAGAATTCTGTGACATTTTTTCATTTCATATTTACACTCAGCTATATGTGTAAATAAACAGGTAGTTTAATATCTGTATCAAATGAAAAAAATATATTGCACTAGTTTGAGGTTTTATGCACATGGTGTATATGTGTGGTTTAATTTCAAAAAAGAAAATGATGGAGAGCCTAGAGATTATCAAAGTTATACCTAGAGAAATGAGAAATTATCACCTTAGCCACCTTCCTTTTTGAATAGAAGCCTGTCTGGAAATACACCATTTTATATCTGCAGAAAGCACACTATTGCCTGGGAAATCGTTGCATCTCATAAAATGTAGATTATCTCTCATTAACAAAAAAGAAAGATATTGCCTTTCCAAGTCTTGGAGTATTATCTTGTGATTTTGTCACAACTGATCTTTATTTAATTGTTCCATTTTAAGGATTATTTATCTTGTTTTCTCCTCTTTGATTGCTTCTTTCTAGTGCCTTGGAAATTGGAACCACTATTAGCAACATCACTAATTTCCCCTAAAGATCATCTGAGCTTTCAAGCTGAAACATTGCACTCAGTTTTATTTTTCATAAAATTGAAATGGTTTTAGATGGCTAATTTTTATCATCTTTAATAAAAGCCTCAAAGGTAACCATTTTTTTTTCTAAATAAGTAATTGCTTGGACTGAAAGATTTAACTACAATATTTCAAAGGGAAGGTAATACTAAAATGGTGTTGGTTATAATAATTAAGCCCTTTGTTCCATCAAAAATAGACTCTTAGCTAGAGGCCACTAAGCTTCACAAGGTATATAACAAATCATATTTCAATTTATTGAACACAGATTTTTTTCTTCCCTGTGTTTAGTATTTGTCATTTGGATACATAAATAGAGAATTAGATTCAGAATAAATTAAGCATAGTGATAATTTGTGGCAGCGCTGATAAATCATGTCTATATGCACTGTGATTACGTGAAATGAGAGGGCTATCCACACATAAGGCTGATAAATTGCTCCAAGTCCAGAAAGGATTTGATCTGCAGACTGGCTCCCTTTCCTTTTTTACCCAGGCAAAAACACATTAACTAGAAAACCTTTACCTAATATTTCAAATGCAATTTAAAATATTACCAGTGCTAGATGATGTTCAATTGTTAGGATTAAACAGAGCAAGATAATAAATAATATTTAAAAGACAGAACTGAATACTAAAGGTGTGTGACACAGTTCATCGATAGGGAGGAGATTTTCTTGGCTAAAGTGAAGGGAAATGGTAAGGTGCAGAGGATGATTAAATTGGAACAGAAAACTATAGCTACCTGGTGGAGGGCTTAGGGTGGGGTATTTAATCCGTTGACAGTGGGAGCCACAGTGGATTTTGCACAGGGACTTTAAAACTCATCTTTTTTTTAATTGTTGGTGTTTGTGTTTTTCACTGGTAAGGTTTGAGTATGGTTTGTGTCCTCCAAGGGACCATTGTAGTTAAACCTTTGGTCCCCTGGGTGGCACTATTGGGAGGTGGTAAGGACCTTTAAGAGGTGGGGCTTAGTGAGAAGTCCTTATGTCATTATGGGCATGCCTTCAGAAAAGACTGTGAGACCCTAGGCTCTTTCTCTGACTTGCTGTTTAGCCATCTAAGCTCTTTTACACACATACACTCCCACCATGATGTACTACTCTCATTAAAAAGAAAACCAACATCCTTTCCCCCCTTCAATCATGAACTTTGAGCATTCAAAATTATGAACTAAATAAACTTGATTTCTTTACAAGTAGCCTGTGTCAGGTATTTTATTACAGTAACAAAAGCCAACTTATACACCCACTCACACTACTTGTCCATGGTGGTCAGCTGGTCTCTACACCTCACTATTGGCCATCCTCAGGAACATGGAGCATTGCCAGTAACTGTTACAGAAGGAAAAGAGAAGGGGAAACACCCACTGAGTCGTACAACTCCTACATGGAAGAGACATATGGGATTTTCTGCCACTTTTCATAACTCAAAGCAAGTCACACAAATCTGCCTGGCTTCAAGGAGATGGTTACTAGTGATGTACAGTCTACTACTTTCTCCTTTTGCAACAGGTCAGGTATTTGATGTATGAGAAATTTTTAGGTGATGTTGCATAAAACATGAAAAGCAAAAGTATTGTCTTCTCTCTTAGTGACAAATAAGTTAATACACCTGAATCGGTGTGAGAAGAAATAGAAATGTACGTAAACTTTGAAAGAATGTCCCCAGAAGTGTGCATCCATTCTGTAAGTATCTACTCTTCAAAATATTTGGTTTGTCATTCAATAGAACTTTCTGTAAGTTTCTCATTGCTGTTGTAATAAATAACCACGAACTTGGTGGATTAGAACAACACACATTTATTCTTACAGTCTGGAGGTCAGAAAATCAAAATCAGTTTTACTGTGCCAACATCAAAGTAACAGAAGGGCCATACTCCTTTGGAGGCTCTATGGGAGAATTGTTCCTTTCCTCCACTAGGTTTTGGTGGCTGTTGGCATTCTTTGGCTTTTGATTGGCTATATCACTCCAATTTCTGCCTCTGTGTTCACACTGCTTTTTCCTTGGTGGGAATTCTCCTCTACCTCTCTCTTCTAAGGCCTCTTGCTATTGCATTTGGGTAATTCAGGATATTTGCATTTGGGTAATTCAGGTAATTCAGGTAATTCAGGATAATCTCCCCTTCTCAAGGTCCTTCATGTAATGATATCTGGAAAAATATCACATAGTATTGATAGGTTCTCAGGATCAGTACCTTGATTTTACTAGGGCCACTATTAAACACATCAGACTCATCATGGAATAATATATTACTTCATGTGGCTCCCATTGTGTTTAGATATGCACACAGAAGAAACTCAACCAAGGCGCTGAAGCAATGTGCTCACTTGGAGAAAGGCAGGTACAATTTCGTTCAAGGTTTTAGGCAGAAGGATCAACTAATGTTCATCTACTTTGTGGATATTTGGTCAGGATGGTTCTTTGAAAGAAGATTACTCCTATAGATCAGCTGCCAGTCTTTACACAATATGAGGAAGAACAGTTCAGGGCTAAGATCATGTGCAAGACCAGCCTGAAAGTAGGGAACAGGTGCAGGTAAAGAGGACAGGTAGGAAAACAGCATAATGAAAAGTTCTCAGGTATTCATTGTCTCTTGCAGAGAATAAAGCTTATTTGTTTATAGACTTCCATTTGAAGAATAGCTATTGTCCAAGGAATGGAAGGACTTTTCTGCTGTCCTAAAATTTCTATGTAAGCCTCACTCTTTGCTCTCAAACCTTTTGTCCTATTGAGCCGAGCAGAAGAGAAATAAGTCCAGGAAAACCAGACACGTAGAAAAAGCAATGAGCTTCCTGCACATGAAAAAAAAAAATCCAAGTGGACAGAAACTGAAGGAAAAATATAAAGGTTGGGGAGGCTGAAAAACAAATGGTAGAAATGGCGAACAATAATTTAATCCATTTTTCCTGCTGCTAGGAATGTAATTTTGATTTATACCTTTTCTAAAGACTCCAGGAAATATATAGATACTGAAGATTAAATAAAAATTCTCTACAGAGAAACTTCCCACTAAATATTTGGTCTTATTCATTAAAATCAGTGAAATAATGTGTTAACTTCCAAATCCCAGCTACTTTTTTCCTGCATATTTTATGTAGTA
This sequence comes from Glaucomys volans, assembly GCA_020662805.1. NCBI lineage: Eukaryota > Metazoa > Chordata > Mammalia > Rodentia > Sciuridae > Glaucomys > Glaucomys volans. The sequence goes on along the minus strand of JAJEJO010050702.1, from coordinate 2,861,119 downwards.
TATTTTCATGTACTATTTTGGAGGCTATAGAATTCTTCTTTTAGACAAGTGGTTTCAAATTATAATCTTATCTTAGATTTTCTTTATATTTAAAACCACTTCAATTGATGTTTTTTTTGTAAAAAAAAAAAAATTGGGGGCAGTTAGATATATCTGAATGAAGATGTCAGAACAACCAACCATGGATCATGTTGATTGCTCAGTAAGTAACCATAATTAGAGTCAAAAAGAAGTGAAGCAAAAGATAAAATGATCAATTGATTAATGTATACCTTAAGATTTCATTTGTTCTTAAAAATTCTATCAGTCCTGAATCAAAGCATGTTAGCAAATATTATGTGCTAATCATATTTTGAACAGTTTCTTACATTCTGCCTAAATCATCACATAAATTATGTGTGTGGAGTGATAACTATCTGGTCCCCACCTCAGCTTAATGGTAAAGTCCCCACTGGGAGGTACCTGAATCAATAGGGTCTTCAATTATAAATTATAATATATATCCTTTTGAATCTAGAGATTTGTTCCTAACCCTCATTATTCATGATCTTATAACAAGCTCACAAAATACCCAGAGGTTAATCAGAGTAGCCCTTACATCCTGCTTGGTGCAGAAATAGTACTCAGGAAAGTGAAGCAATTTTTGCTTATTGAAGAGTAGATTCTAGAACACAGGTGTTCTACTTCTCCCACACACTCTTGTAAGAAACTCTAAAATACAGACACTGTCTTTTCTGACTGATAAATAGTTGATCTTACAAGTCCCAAGGGCATATATCACTTTCACAATACTTACAAAATGAAAAATTCAACTGAAAACTGGTCACTGAATATAAACAGGGTGTTGGTCAGAAGATGATTCCAGGATTGTAGGCTATAAAATTCTAGTCTCATTTCTTGTACAGAGGACCCCTGTGCTATCTGGTCTGATTTTCCATGCAACCCAAGTGCACATTGTCACCACTCAGTTCTAGGACCAAGTGAAACTCAAGAAAAATGTTCATCAGCAGCCTTTCCCAGTGGGTATTTATAAACATCCTCTTCGTATGTCACTGCAGCCCTTCAGCAGACTATACTAGCTTCATTAAATATTTTTTAAGAAAATGGTTATTACACACACACACAAAGTATTTAATAACACTTTGCACTTTAAGCATTACATTACATTTTCAAGAACATTTTTGGGAGGAATCATTGTTCACGTTAAAGTCTTGAAATTTTCTAATTAAACTGTGAATGTGAAAATAATTCTGTAACTATGTAAACAGCAAATACCTGGAGGTGGGTGAAAGCTTTAAGTGGTCATTCAAAATCACTTATTGACTACCTACTTACACACACACACACACACACACACACACACACACACACACTACAGACATAATCTCTGCCTCATTCCCTGCTCTATTTATTGTGCAATACATTTTATGCATCAATTATTATGTACTAATGGGCTATGTAATATCCCTCCCTTCCAGATTTCATTGTAGGTATTTTATAAAAATGAATAGATTCAACTACAGAAAAAAACTTAAATCTTTGCCTACCGCTATTCATTTTAACTGTAAGTAGTTAAGAATTCATATTTTACACTCTTTGGTCTGGATCCAACCTACATATGAAATCTGATTCCCATCGCTAACTCTTTGTGTATAACCTTTGCATTACAGGTAGGCCAGGATGTGAATTTCTGAGGTTTGTTTTACACATTCCATTCTTGATATATTTATAAGCATTTCCCATCTTCAAAGTTAGCAGTTAGAGAAAGGTAGTTTCAGTCATTCATTCTACAAACATCTACTGATTGTCTTCCACATACCAGATACTGTTTTAGGCACTGATGACAGATCAGTGGGGAAAAGAAAAGAGATACATATTCCCACTAGGATGAAGCATTCATCCTAATCACTGGAAACAAACAATAAACAATAAATATATTTAATATGTTAGTAGGTAATACAACTATTAGGAAGAAGAAATTAAGGCACAGAAAGCACTGGGAGGTACAAGGGTGGGTAAACTTTTCAATTTTATACAAGTTGGTGACCATTCTGAAAAGACCTGAGAAAGATGGAGAAATAAGCCATACACATAACTTACAAACATAAAGAAAACAAAAAGTGCAAAGCCCTGAAGCAGAAATGTGTGTAGTGTCCTAAGATTAGCCCAAAAGGAGGTCTGCCAGAAATAGAGTGAGCCAGGGGGAGAGGAATAGCAGATGGGCCAGAACTAGATGGTGAAAATTGTGCTGGGACTTTGATTTTTACTCTGAGGTGGACAGGAAGATATGATATGACTTAAATTCTTTCTGAATCTGAAGAATACATCTAAATATGTATGAATACATCTTAAATTCTTTCTGAATATATCTGGTGATGCTCTAGGCAGTTGTCCTCTACCTGGTGAGCTAGTAATCCAGGCTGCTTTTATCTGTGGCTCTCGTGTTCTAACACTCAATGAACATGCATTGAGAAGGAAAAAGTCAACTGGAGGTACACATAAGACTTTTGCTTCTACTCACACCCCATGGACAAGAGCTAGTCAGAAACCTCAGAAACACATTCCTACCAGAAGGAAAGGAAAACCAGATTTCAATGAGCACTAGTCACATCTACCATTGAGGACAAATGTAGAAGCAGCCAGGCAAGGTAAGAGAATGTTGCAATTAGCTAGAAAAGAAGATGACAATTGATTGAACTATGTTGGCAGCAGAAGTCAGAGTATGGACTATATGTGTTTTAAAGGTAGGAGTTGTAAGATTTACTGATGAATTGACTATATAGAGAGAAGGTTAAAGTGGAAGGATAGAGCTCCATATTTACTGATTAGGAAAGACCAAAAGAAATGGATTCAAGGGGAATATCAAGAGCTTGGTTTTGAAAAACTGAATCTAAAATTTTTATGGGATACTCAAATTAAGATGTTGAGTAGACAAATAGAAACCTGAGTCTGGATTTTAAAAGAAGAGAGGTATTTTGACATCAACAACATAATGATAGCATTTACAACCATGTGACAAGGAAAATACCTCCGAAGCACATGTGTAAAGAGAAAATGTCCATGGACTGAGCTCTGAGGCACTCCAATGTTTATAATTGTGATAAATGAGTAGGATACACAAAGGATCTCAAGAAAGAGCAGCTAGAAACTGGCCACATCTGCTCATGCCTGTAATCCCAGTGACTCAGGAAGCTGAGGCAGGAGGATCCCAATTTCAAGGTCACTCTGGGCAACTTAATGACACCTTATCTCAAAATTAAAAATAAAAAAGGCTGGGGGGGTGACTAGCGGTAGAGAACCCCTGGGTTCAATCCCCAGCACTGCAAAAGAAAGAAAAAGAAAAAAAAAGAACTATGAGTTCAGAGAAAAACCATCAGCGTATCAGTGTATGGTGTTGCAGAAACCAAGTACAAATGATGTTTAAAGGAAAGAGAAATCAACACTGACACATCCTGCTAACTGATCAAGTTAGGTGAGGACTGATAACAGGTCATTGGATTTAGCAACATGGAAACCAGAGCTAATCTTGACAGGAGCCATTTTGCAGAGTGGTGGAAATGAAAGTCAATTGGAGTGCAGAACAGAAACACGGGGTTATAGTCAGAGTGGGGTGTGGAGAAAATTTAGCATGTCTGCATACCTGTAATACTGATCCAATTGAGCAAGAATAGAGGAATACACAGGAGAGGCAGGGGAAATTCCTGGGGTGATGCATAGGTGAGAAGAAATGGGTGCCAATGCCCTGGAGAGGGGTGTCCTCTCTGAGAGGAGTAGATTCATCCACTGATATGGAGGATGTATACAGGCAAAATGCAGGTAGGTGGAAGGTGTGATGGTGGGAACACGTGGGATATCCTTTTGCTGGCTTCTGTTTTCTCCGTGAAAAAGAAATCAGTCATCAGCTAGAACTGGGATGAAGGAGATTTGAAGGGCAGAGGTGAATTTATTATCTCGAGTATAGGACCCTGACTGACTAAGGGATAGAAGATGATTTGCAAACTGCTCTGCAGGACACAGGTTGCTAGGGGTGTAAACTTGGAGTTAGTCTAATCAGCATCATTCAACTAAATGCATACAAGGACAGTTATGAAATAGGAAGAATGCTGGGTTTAAAGAAGTCTCATTTTCATTGATCATAATTTCGTCACTAGTATTCCTAAATATTTTAGTTGTCTCTTTTCCCACTTATGGCCCTGAGATTGTGAATCAGGACTGATCTCTATAGATCTGCCTTCTATGCTCCCATCTAAACCCACTTGCTCTCACGACTTGAGTTCCATAGCCAGAATCTACCCATAAATTCCCCTTAGTATCCACCCTCTCACCAGGACTTTTTATCTTACTACCACATGACTCTGACAGATATGGTTCTAATTTTCCTCAAGTGCAAGGTCAGCAGCCTCTGGTCCGGTTTCCCACCACTCACCTCTCTCCGCCCCGTCATGTGAAAACCTATCAGCAGCTCCAAGCCTGGATCAACATCCTGGCTTAGTTCAGAATACAGATGTGAGCAGAGTCCTATCACAAAGAACTCTGATGAAAGAAGAATAAACTGAGCATCACTGAGGGAAGAAGCAAGAGGTTTAGGGACCCCATCTGCCTTTCTGCTTCATCCATCCAAGAGCCAATGCAAAGACAGTTGGGATGGTGAGTGACATGGGGTGACAGATTGCATCGCAGAGCCTGTGCTTCTTACCTCAAATTGGACCAATTCTTTCACAGTCCAGATGGTTAATGCTGCTGCAAAGACCTAGTTAACATGTTGAGCTTACCATGGCAAATAACTTGCTCCTGGGGAAATTTGAGAAATTGTTATCTAAACAAATGGGAGGTCAGCTTATGTAGTTGGAGGTGGGGGAGTCTCTACAGAAACATTTGGGCAGGTTTCAGTTTAAGCAAAAAGCATTTCATTCATTTCATTTTAATGGTCTCTGTTGAATAAGCATGAAAAATGTTTTTCATTAGTCCTTCTTCCATATTATACCTGACAAGCAGGGGGAAAACATGAATTTTTTCTGTACTTAACAAATATTCTGTAGTGATATGGAGCAGCAGGAGAGATGCAAAAGGAATGGTAATTTTGCAAAATGAAAAGGCTTGGGCCAAAACAGCTCATTTATTCCCAGGAAGAAGCAAGAATATGCTAGCACATGATAAAAATAAACTGATGAAATTTCTAATACTGGAGATTATGATTAAAGACAATTTATAATCGGTCTGAAAATGAGGCGGGGAGAAATGCTTCATTTTCATTATTTGCTTCAACCTAATTTATTTTCTCACACCCCATTCATTCAACAGGGGACCCCCAATGGTCTCGCCATAGGTGGAACTTTTTGTCTCATGCCCCGACTAATGCTTGTTACTACACAAATAGCTTATTTCAGAAACTACTCTCCATGCTGGGTCTAGGATTTTAACACTAATGTGATTCTCCTTTATTTTTAATGCACTGAGCTTAATAGTACATGTGGAATATCTAGTTTTGAAATGTAAATGCCTTTGACATTTTACTTTAATTCCAATTTGAATGGTAATTTAAGGGTTTAATTAACAATAAAGATGAATCAACCTATAAAATGAATACATAAACAGGGAGCAGCAATTTACAAAAAAGAAAGAAAATTTTTCTAATGCATTCTCAACATATTCTCACTGAAGTGGGAGAATAGTATGTGTTCAATGCATTAAAAATAGGAAAGATGCAGCTCAGAATGTTGCAACATTTTAGGTTAGTTAGTACTTGTGAATATTGGCAATAACAAATAGTAAAAAGCAGTGGTTATTTTGAAGAAAGAACAAGCTCAGGAAATAAGCAATTAAAATCTGAAGAGAATAACTTCCTTAGATTTGCATAAGCAAAAATGAGTAACTTGTTAAAGTGGAACATAGAATTTTTATTGCATTCTGATGATGAGCCAGGAATGTACTAAGTACTTTACTACTTTAGTAAAGTATTACTACTTTAGTATTTACTAAAGTATTTACTAAAGTATTACTACTTTACTAAATACTAAAGCCTGTATTTTCTCATTTATCTTCATAAAACTCTATGAGAAATTATGTATTATTCCTTCTTTCACAGATGAAGAGACTGCAGTTCAGAGAAATAAAGGAACTTTTACAACATCACATAGCCCGTAAAAGGCATGGGCAGGATTTACACTCAAGTCATTCTAAATCCAGTCTTATTTAATACAAAGATAACTTCTTAAAATTTATTTTTCTTCATAAAAAATTTCTTAAAATGTATAGAGAAAACTTCTAAAAATGTATAGAATATCTTAAATATATAATCTTCTTAACATGTTTACATAGCAAAAACTCTGAGTTCATACCCATTGAAAATTAGATATAAATTGGCATCTAATGTAAAAATATTTTTCTTTCATAATATATACAAAAATAACTCTTATTTTTCCCTATGAATTTTGTACTATATCATGATAAACTCTGAGGAATCTTCCTGCGTTTACTGATAGTGTTTTCCTTAGGAAAATAAGATATATAAATGTATTTTTTAAAGAAATTTGGAACATAAATGGGAAAAATAGAGTAGACAATAAGTTATAAAGTATTCATAAGCTTTTGACAGTATATACAATGCTTTCAAATAAAGTTTCATTTACTGGGCAGGGCAGATATTATCACACTCATTTAACACAAGCATAATGGAAGCTCAAGAGGGTCACGCTGCTTGTCCAAAGCTACATGGATTTTAAATAATAATAGTGGGCTCCAGCACAGGCCTTTTGACTCTGTCAAAATCTAGTATTGATAAAATATGTATTATCTGAAGGCTGTTTCTGAACACAATGCTTCTTGCTGCATGACCGCACGTGCCACAGCACCTCTCAGCACCTAATTCCAATTGTATGACATCATCACCATCACCACTTCCCCAGGACCCCAGGTACCATAAGTGCCTATGATGTGTTGCTCTATAGCGGACATTCCTTATCAGACATTGAGTTTTTTCAGCCATCGCAAAAACTCTAATGAGGTCCACATCATTGGTCCCTTTTCTACAGAGGCTGGGACAGGAAGTAACTCTCCCAGCAGTGCTATCGCATAGCTGCATCGGTCAGACTACGTTGTGGTTAATGACAAAAAACAAAATCACACAAAGACGATAGGGTGTTATAACCCCTGGTACTTGGCTACAGGTCTCCCTCCGGTGGCTCTGCTCCCTACCCTATTCTTTCTGGATTCCAACATGAAAAAGCTGCCTGTGCTGGTCTAAAGCAGAGGCCCTCCTGGACAATATGAGAGCCCTTAAAGCTCCTGCTCAGAAGCTCTATCTCTTCCTCTGAGTCCCTGTGTTGAACCACATCCACCCCCTGAGCAAGCCTATCAACAGCATCGACAAGTTGAGGATGGCTAATACCCCATAACGAGGGGTCTTACAGAGGCAGCACATATTTTTAGACAATATCACACTTTGCAAAGTCTGTTATCTGGACAACAGATATTTAGTTCTTCCTTTATTGGAGTCACACCAAAATTTTATCTAAACATAAGCTCAGACTGAAAGTCTTAGATTTTGTGATAGGTTCTCCTCAGATCTGGATGTGGCTCCTGTGGTTGTAGAGACCTATGGACAATTAATTAATCATGTAAAATAGAATTGTGTGTTCCACATCAGTGATGTGGGAGCTGGCTTGTACCTGCTTGAGAGTGCTAAATTTTCAGGAATTCTGCAAATGTCACCTTGTTACTTACAATTGACCACAGCTGGAGTATAGTTCTGCTTTTCAGTTTCAGTTATCTGAAGTCAACTGTGGCCCAAAAATGGTTTTTTAAATTTTTTTATTTTTGCACACTCCATGTTGATTAATTGTACACAAATTGGGTACAACTTTTTGTTTCTATGGTTGTAGTGTCACATCATTTGTCTAATCGTACGTGTCCATAAGGTAATGATGTCTGTATCATTCCACTATCTTTCATACTCCTGCCCCCTCCCTGCTCTCTTTTACCTCTACATAATCTAAAGTTCCTCCATTCTTCTCTTACCCCCCACCCTGCCAATGTTAAATGGAAAAATTCCAGAAATAAACAATCCATAAATTTTCAACTGCATGCAGTTCTGAGGAGCATGATGAAATCTCACATCATCCAGCTCCAACCTTCCCTGGAAATGAACTGTCCCATTTTCCAGTTATCCATGTTGCACACACTGCCCACCTGTTAGTCACTTAGTGAACATCACTATTATCAGTATTGCAGTACTTATACTTGGATGACCTTTATTTTACTTAATAATGGCCCCTAAAGTGTAAGGGAAGCTATAAAGTACTTTCTTTAAATTAAAAGTTCTTAATGGAGGAGGAAGAAGAGTTGGATAAGGTAGAGAGGAGGAGGAGGAGTGTTGGAAGACATATATGAATTATGGGCTTGTTTGAGCCAACATAAGGCAGGGAATCTGCTTTTCTGGGAACTCCTGGGTGAAATTCCCCAGTTTGAGAAAGCCCAGATCATACTGGTGCCCTACCTTAGCTCACAGCATTAGGATCAAATGCAGCCCAGAGATAGGCATAAACTGACAAGCACCAAACAACCTGTTGACTGCAAGATACTGTCACACAAGACCCCTCCCCCACTGAAACCTTATCCCTGCCTTATGTGCAGAAGAGGAGGAGGAGGAGGAAGAAGAAGAAAGCTTATGCTGAGGTTGCAAAATAAGAGATTCTACAGTAAGAATCAAACAGCATACAGGGTTTAGTACTTTCATGATTTCAGACATCCTCTGAGAGTCTTAGAACACATTCCCTGGAGATGATGGAGAACAACTGTATTTACACCACAGAAATGGCCAAATGTTACAAATCAGGCCTTTCCCCCAACATAGCACATGGTAAATTACACATTTACTAGCACACCACTGCACACTCAGCCTCCCTTAGTGCACTGGAAAATGATAAAGGCAATAAATTCTCCTGCTAGGAAAGAAGTGGCAGGCACACAGCACTCATTGACCCATAGGAATTCTGAAGTGACATCGAGAAATTGTTGCAAGAACCCCAAACATGGGAAAGAGGTCTCTTTCTATTCCCTGAAAGTAGCTCCCCACTGCACTATAATCAAGACCTTGGCCCTGCCCGCTGAGAGGTCCTGCCTTTTCCTCCTTGGCCACATCTAAAGAACACGTTGGCAATCTGCCCCGTTGGTGGAGGCTGTACAGCTCTTTTGGCCTCTTTCTTGTCCATTGAAGTCTGGCTCTTTATCTGTTTAATTCTCATCAGTTCCAGATGCCTGTAGCCATGACCCAGTACTTTTCCACATGTAATTCTCTTTGATTGCTAATAATTTCAGTCTAGTAGGTGTCTGTGGGTGAGACTCAGATGTCCCTTGACCCTGAGCTAAGTTTTCCATTTGAAAAGATTTTTCTAGACATCAGCTGAATTGATTCAATCTCAGCAAAAGAGCCTGGCTTATGTCCTTGAATTAACTTTTCCAAGAGTCTGGCTTTATAATCGGTTTTTGTGGCTCCAAGTTTTTCCCAGTTTTATCATGTTGGGTTTTTCACACTGTGAGTCTTAGAGTTTCTGGACTTTCTCCTTTTCTTTTTACTTCATCTCTCAAACCAGTCAATTCGTTGCTGAGCTTATCGGTTTCTTAAGTCCCTTGTCAAATACAGCCAATTTATGAGACATTCTGCTTTTCCACTTCTTCACCTAAAACCACAAGCTAATTAAGTACATCATCTGCTTTCCAAACTATTAAGAGCAAGGGGTATACTGTTTCATGACTGCATTTGATGGCTTCCAACCTCCAATAAGTTGCTTCCCCGCTCCTGCTCAGCTCCAAAGCAGTTCGTGTACTTTATGTGTTTTTTTAACAACAGAAAATTCTACTTCAGTACAATTGTATGTGTCGTTCTAAATATGCAAGTTTGATGTTGAGTATATCCCAAAATCTCAGCAAATTACAATAACAAAATTTTGTCACTTGTGTTCAAGTTGGCTAAAAGGGATTTCAACTGTCCTTCACATAAGCCTTCACTTAGGGTCAAGGTGAAGGTCTTTACCCTGGGCATTGTTAGTCTAAAAGCAGAGGAGAGAAAAACAGGCGTTGCTGTCCATAAAACGGATTTTAAAGCTCTGTTACCTTGGCTCACATTCTAATGATGCTGAAGATAATATGATGACAGGATTTTACATGCAAATCTCCCAAAGGGAGGAACCATAGGGACAATTTGCTTGTAGGGAGCAAAGTTGGGTTTTTGTTTTGTTTTGTTATTGTTTTATACGTATATAAAAAGCAGTGTTTTATGGTAGCAGACCCTGTCTAGCTCCCCGATTGTGTTCTTAACCAACATAATGTACTATTGCTATGAAAAACTCTGGCTTAGACTCATTTTGATTTTGGGTTAATGACCCAAGTTCCCATAATGCTTTGTGACACAGAGCAAACATGATTGTTTTCATTGTTACGATTTCCTGAGTGACACAAAGGCTCTACAGTCAAGGCCAACACTCCTAGCTGAACTTTTGTCAACTAGCCTGAGACAAAAGTCATTTCCAACAGAAATTGGAGGAAGATGCATGCCCACAATAATATAAGGTATATTTTTGCACCCTTTTTAGAGTGATGAAAAAGCAAGTCATAAAAAAATGATATTCTTTAATGATGCCTTTCATCTTGAGAGATTACTTGTAATTACTTATCATTAGCTACAATTTAAAGCAGAGAAATAAATATTTCATCCACCTATTTTATAAGTTAGAAAATGTAAAACAGTTCTGTCATTTATATTGACACAATAAAGTAATAAAGTAGAAGTATAAAGCAATTATACAAATTAGTCAAAGAAACACACACACGCTATTTTAGTAAGCGTTTTCACTGCTGTGACTAAAAGACCCAAAAAGAACAATTTTAAAGGAGGAAGAGTTTATTTGGAGGCTCATAGTTTCAGAGGTCTCAGTCCATGGACAGCCAGCTCCATTCCTCAGGACTCAAAGCAAGAGAACATCATGGTGGAAGACTGGCAGCAGGAAGTGGCTCACATATTGATCAGAGAGCAGAGAGAAAGAGAGACTTCACCTGCCACATACAAAATATATATATACCCTAAAGACACACCCCCTCAAATAACCCACCTCTTCTAGACACACCCTACCCACCTTCAGTTACTACTCAGTGAATTCATCAGGGGATTAAGTGACTGATTGGTTTAGGAGAGCCTTAACCCAATCATTTCACCTCTGAATGTTCTTGCATTGTCTTACACATGAATTTTTGGGGGACATCTTACACTCAAAACATCACACACACACACACACACACACACACACACACTATACTTAACTGGAATAAATACATCCCCAAGATTCTGACTCCAAAAGTATCAGTTAAAAGATGTTTTGGCTTCAAGTTGTAGCACTGTTTATATGGAGGCTTTGATTTTGGAGCCATGGCATTTCAAATTTCTTTTATTTTCAACATACCTCCGATATAAATGAAGTGTGAGACCAGGAGCAATAGGTAAAAGAGAGTTTCCGTCTCAAAGGTAAATACAAGTGAGCATCAGGGTTAGCCAGTGAGCATCAGGGTTAGCCAGTGAGTGATTTCATGAGTTCAATATTACATTTTCCATAGCTACTAGAACCACAGTTATATAGAAATTAAAATCACACTTGAGCATTAGAGGTTGAGGGTTGAGTGTCTCCCAGAAAGGAATTTTGACCATTTTTCAAGCCTCTGAGATACAGACGGGAAGGAAATCAGTATCTAGCATAGTGGAATAATTACTGATGTTCAAGAAACAAAACCAACCTATTTGATCATATGAAATCACTGGTTTATTACATTCAGTTCATTATTGATTGGATGAGGCCCACCCACATTAGAGAGGTTAATCTGCTTGACTTACTCTGATTCAAATGTTAATGTCATCTAGAAACATCATCACAGATACCCCAGAAATAGTTTTAGCCCAATGTATGGGACCAGTCCAATTGACACATAAAATTAAACCTTCTCAAAAATCACTTAGGCATTTATTTAAAAATTAAAAATTCAAAACTCGAATATATGGAAATGACACATGGATTACAAGTGTAAATAAAAGAGAGGAAAAGTCTTTTGAATGTGGCTAGATTTAGAGCTATCCAAAATATGAAGTGTGTATTCTACATTAAAAATTATAGGGAATAAATTAACATGTTTAAGGTGAAAATGATGTTTGCATACTTTTGTTTTTTGATGGTTTAATGTTTTAATAAATATTTTTCAATTAATCCACCAAATGGCCATCTCGGATAACATTAGTGAAGAGCAATTCTGCTGTATTAAACCATAACATTGGCAAGTAGAGTCAAGGAAATGAGACTTGTGAATGTCTAATGACACAGGCAGACAGATTAATTTTGCTTAAAGGCATCCTTTTTCCTCTATACATCCTACATATTGGTCACTTCTTGCTCCTTGTGTTTTAAAAGTCACTTATAACCTGAAAATAACCACCGTGACCATTCTAGCCTTGGGTGAAGTCAATGATATCACTCCTCTCTTGCTATTGACTGCCTACATTGTTGGAAAAGTTGTATATAGTGATGCCATCTAGTATCACAACACTCTGTGTTTTCTACCATTAGCTGGCTTATCAAGGCTGCTGGGCAATCATTCATCTCTAATTGACTCCTCCTTCATGAAATATTTATTAAAAACCTTTTCTGCTTTTCACACTCTTAGCCCCCAAATCCATGTGCATCTCCTTCACTCTTAACAAATGGAACACTTGCCTTCTCAATATTTGAGAAAATAAAGATTATATGGTATGACTTGCCTCCACTTCCTTGCATTCAACCACAACTTGTTTGCACTTCATCCCTCTTTTGTTCTTTCCTCTTCTCTTATTTTATGGTTTGGATCTGGAATGTTTCCCTAAAAGCACATGTATAGAACACTTGGTCCCCAATGTAGCAATGTCCAGAGGTGGGACTTTGAGTAAGTGGTTGGATTACTCAAGCTCTAACCTTATCAGTAGATTAATCCATCTGATGGATTCATAATTTCAGTGGATTATTGACAGGTGGGATCTAGTTGGAGGAAATAGGTCACATGGAACACGCCCTGGAAAAGGGTTTATCTTATCCCCAAACCTTTCCCCCACCCCCTTCCTAAGCAGGTTTTCTCTACCATACCCTTCTGCCATGTTTCTGCCTTGGATCCAGGTGATCATCCACTAAAATATCTGAAAATATGGGTCAAAATAAATCTTTCTCCTTTAAATTGTTCAGGTCAGGAATTTGGTCATAGCAACAGAATTCTGACTAACACATCTCAGGATTTTCTTCATCCTCTTCCTTCACAGTGTCATTCATTTACACAATATAACACCACAAAGATCTCACTTTTGCATTTCCCCTTTTATCGTCATTCAACTACTGGGTATCCTCGACTGAATTTTCTGCTAATGCTTTAAATTCTTTAAGGATCCTTCCAATTCTACAAAATCATGTGGATCTATAAAATTACCTGGATATTTGTCTTTATTCTCTAATTAATTTTTCAGGTCAAGATAAATGATCTTGATCTTTATTTTTCTATTACTAGTGCCCAAACTCCACAATTATTTTATTGTATAGTGTCTAAAACCCTAACAAATTCTTTCTCCAGAATTTATTCCCATAATGCATTCATTTTGGCCCTCTTATGAGCTTATTCTTGTTCTAAAGTGAACTTACATTTCCTGCTTCTCCAAATGACAAGCCAAATGAAAGATCCTTGCCAACAGATTTCCTAAATGATAACCTAAAGTTGCCAAAATGCTCTCCTGAGAGAGTCTCCCTTCACTCTAGCAAGATCTACGTCCAACAGACAGGGCTCCCTGAAGGCTATACCTGCCAGCTGTCACTTAGCTACTCCAGGTGGACATCTCAGCTAATTGACAATGCTGTTGGAGGAACTGGAATCCAACTTCAGTGACTCACAGCAAAGGCAATTAACCTTTCTTTAGGAATAGGAGAACAAAATGCCAAATGCAGTAGGTTGTATATTTTTACTCATAAAATATATAATTTGTCAAAATCATTTTTCTTTAAATGCTTTAATGGAAATCCTTGGCAGGAGCATACACTAATGATTTCCATATTAATTCAGTATTCAATTGTGCATTTTATCCCAAAACTCTTTGTACTTCTCTGGTAGTGGTCTTATTCTTATGATTATGGATCACATGACCAGGTCATTTTCCAAGGAAGAGGTTATCTCTGTTATATTCAAAAGTGCTCTGTGCTTCTCCCTGAATGGTCTGTGCTGAAATTAGTGGTAGCAGGCTAAATTGAAATAGAGCAATATTTAATAACTTCTTGCAATGTTGCATTATATAGCCCCAGAATAATTAAAGAGAAAATATTACAAAGCAAAAAGAAAGGGGAGTTTTCAAAGTTGAAAAACCTCTTTTGTCAAATGAAACTTATTCAGACTGACTTCCTAATTTAAAAACATTTGAATATCATTAGTTTAATGATAAATTTGATTTTCTTCAAACATTAAAAAAAAATCCGTGTGTTAGCTTTTCATTTCTGGGACAAAATATCTGACAAGAAAAATTTAGAGCAGAAAAAGGTTATTTGGGGCTTATGATTTCAGAGATTCAGTCCATGGTCAGCCAACTTTATTGCTCTGGGTCTGTGAGACAGAACATCATGGAGGAAGGGCATGGTAAAAGAAAGCTTCTTAGCTCATGGCAGCTGGGAAACAGAGAGAGAGAGACAGGAGCAAGAAAAAAGACACAATCCCCAAGGCCATACTCTGGTAACATACTTCTTCCAGACATCCCCCAGATGCCCCAGTAGTCCATCTGAATTACTAATCCATCAAATGGATTAATCCACTATTGAAGTTACAGCTCTCATAATCTAATCATTCCACCTCTGAACAATCTGGCACTAGCACATGAGCTTTTAGGGGGACACCTCATATTCAAACCATAATAATCATCAAATAAAAATTTAAAATTTCACCTAATCCCTTAATGGCAAGATTCATTTGACTGCCAAATTTATAAAATAATAGAAAGAAAATAAAAAGGGTTGTACTTCAAGGGAAAATAAAATCATCTCCCATTAGAGTAATACAGACAAGAAGTGCAGATTCTTGGGCTCTGAAGTCTATGTGAGCTACATTAGTGCTCCTATTAAAATTCATATCACATCTCAAGTTTGTTTCTCCTGAAAACTGCTCTGCTTGATCTGATCTGTTATCAGTCAGATTTTAAGTAGCACTCCTCTTACCTCTAAGAATGTGATAAGGTGTCCTACTGAGCCATCAAACTAATTTTGTTTTTTGTTTAATCTCTCAAAATGCTGCTGCCAGGGGAGAAGGGAGTCCAGGTGAAATCATTCTGCTATTAGGCAGGTGCTGGCTGCACCCCACCCCCAGTAATGCAGTCTTCTCCTTTTCCCTAGCCAAAAGTAAGCTATTCAAATTTCACAGACATAGCAGTTTTACTTGTCCTTGTCTGTCTTCGCCCTCAAGATATTCTCCAAGGGGTTTTACTCAATGCCCTAGGAAGCTGCAGTGGTATAGGAGTGATATGGTAATTGCGTGTGAACTACAGTTGAGGCCTAATGAACATTATGTTTATGAAGAATGTAGCTCTGATTTCTAAAAGCACTTTGGTAAATTATACAAATTAAATATTCATTACTTTGTACTTCATTAGTTCACATTTGGAACTCTTTTTCTTCATCATAATAGCCTGGAGTAAAAGCTTTTTGTTTTTTTTAATACATTTTATTCTGTTATTTTTTTCAGAAACTCTTTACTTACATTATTAGGGCAAATCTATGTTTTTTTTTCCAGGAAGGTCTTAATAGTCACAGTTTTCCTTAAAAACTACATATTTACTTCACACAAAGAAAGTGAATACGTGTGTGTTTACAGTTCTTATTTCCATAGTCAGCATAAAAATATGTAAACTTTTAATTCTGATTTTCACTCAAAGTTTACTTACTGATCTTATTCCTTTAAAAGAAAGGTTATTTCATTAGGAATAAACCTCAGTCCTAAGCTACAGGTACTGCAGAGTTAAAAAGAAGGTGTATTTTCCATGTTGAAATAACCTTACCGTGATTTATTAGTCATCAGGCTCCCAGAAGTTAAAAATCCTTTAAGTAGTAAGGCTGTTTGTCTGAGGTAGGTGATAAATAGAGAGCCTTCCTTGGCACGTGGAAATTAAAATAGAAGGAAGAATTATGATTGGAGCTACTCTTTCTCCACTTCTAAACACCCTAGTCAGCTAAAATGTATTCTTCCCCTGACGTATTCAGCAAATACTGAAAATGAGAAACCCCTGGTAGGATTCAACCATTTGAATGTCTGCTACAGACCATCATCTAGCCACAGTCAAGACTGGAAACAGCGGGCTTAAAAGCACACTTGTGGGAAAATGTCCCTAAATTTAGAGCGCTTTAGATTTTTTTCACTTGGCATTTACCAACAGCAATTAATGATGGATTTCTACTACAAGATGAGAGGAGAAGTGAATTCTAAAGCATTTTGAAACATTACAGGTAAAACGGCCTGCCTGAACTTAAGTAAAATGATGTTTAAATTTTAAGATACACTTGAGAAGAAAAGAGAAGACTTAAATTTGAGTTCTAATTGCATCATATAGTCTTTTGAACTTGATAATGTCCCTTAATTTCTTTAAACATCAGTGATCTAATCTGTTGAATGGAAATAATAACTACTTTGTCCAGTTCACTAATTTTTAGGGTACATATTGTGACATTATGAAACATAAAAAATCAAGGAAACCCAAGAACTTTTTAAATGCAAAATATTCTATAGGTTCATGATATTAAAAATTCAAATCATGAATTCCATACTTTCCATAAACTAAAATATCAATGATAAAATGTGAACTCCAGTTTAAAAGCAAAATGAAGAGACACGTGTGGTGCAGGTAATTATCTTCTCCTGAGTGCTGACCAAATCACATCCTATCAATGCACTTTGGCAAGATGGCCTTTACATCATTTAGGTGAAAGTGTATTCATTATCCTCTTTGCTTCCAGCATCTATTTTCGTTGACTTTTCTTCCATAAATTACTTGAAAAAATAATATAGTCCTAACAAAAGCTTTCAGCAGGAATTTGAAAGAGATGACGATGAGTGACTTTGTAGGTACTCAGTCTACTTGTCAAACTTGGAAGAGTGCAGAGAGCATCAGGGAGAGGTGAGAAAGAAACCATCTGATAACAGAAGGAGTTTAAAAGACAAAACAAAAAGTAGAACAGAGACTAGGGAATAGGTGTGGGCTAATTGTTTTGTTTGCATAATTTGGAAAAGAAGCTCTTGAAAACAACTGAGAAAGAAGAAAGGTAAAAGGAAAGAAGTCACTTCAGAAAAAAAAATGTGTAAAGATTAATTGAAGTAGCAGTATTTTCATGTATCAGAGGGAAAATGACTGAGAGATCATCTTGGATGCCAGAAAAGCAATCTATAAATAGACTCTGACATTCTGAGGATAGGAAAAACAAAAGCCCAAAGTGTAATATTTTCCTGTTGTCTACTTTAGATTCAACACAGAATGCTTCTATGACCCCAGATATTGTAGAGGAATTTCACACACACACACACACACACACACACACACACACACACACTAACCAAGTAATTCTTCAGCTGACACCACTAGCTGTCTTCTATCAATTTAATTCTGACACTATCTATCTGAAGATAGTGCCAGATCACACAGGTTGAGGGTTCTGTCCCCAGAACTGTCCTCCCAGTTCCAATGTCAACCTCTAGCCCCAGGCTGTGACCAGTGCTTCTGAGTGACCATCTATAAATCAGTGTTGCCATGACCCCTTCTCAGGCTTGACTAGTTGGCTAGGGAAGCTCACAGAACTCAGGGAAACACCTTACTTATATGCACCCATTTGTTATGAGGGATACTAGAAAGGGTTCAAACAAATAATCATTGCAAAGATGCAGAGGACAAGGCATGTGGGAAGAGGCATGGAGCTTCTGGGCATGCCACATCTCTGGGTGTGCCACCCTCCAGGAACAGAATCTTTCCAAAGTCTTGAGATTTTTATGGAAGCTTCGTTACATAGTCGTGATTGAATATATCATTGGCTAATGGTGATTAACTCAACTTTCAGTTCCTCTCCCCTCCCTAGAAATTGGGGTAGTGGAGCTAAAAATCACAGGTCTTTATTCATGTTTTGTTCTTTATAAGGTAGAAAGAAGCAGCCTATGCTGAAGTCACCTTGGCACTCCTACAATTTGAATCTAGAATGTCCCCCAAAGGTTTGGTCCCCAAATGGGAGTGCTACTGGGTAGTGATGTAAACTTTAGAAGGTGAGGCCTAGTTGGAAGAAGTGGATCACTGGGGGTGTGCCTTTGAAGGGTATATTTTGGTCCTGAGCTCCTCTTCCTTTTTTTTTCTCTCTCTCTCTCTCTCTCTCTCTCTGTCAGTCAATGCATTTGAGGAGACACTTGTAATTGGAAGAAGTCAAAGATAATGGGAAAATTACAAGTTAACGTAATGGGATTGCTAGGGGGATTCCTATAGGATGAGAATGACAGGCTAGGATAAATATTAGGACTAATGCAGACAAGCAATAATGCCTTTTTCTATTCTCTATTGATCTACACTTATTCCTGAATTAAAACTTGTTTAAAATTTGCCTTATTTGATAAGCCTCTTCAGAAAAACCATAGTCATAATAGCTAGAATATCTTAAGGAGTTCATCCAACCATCTTCTCCTTGAATACCCAGCCACCTGGGTATCTGGCTTTTGTTCAGCGCCTCCAGGGATGAGATTTCCACTCTTGTCCTGAAAAGACACAATACCCTGTTGAACTCTGTATGTGAGAAATGTCTTCCTGTTGTTGAGCTGCAACTGACCTTCTGCCTCTTTTGGACCTCATCTGTTCTACTGAGTTCTGAATTCCTTACTTTCTCATGCTAATGTATTGAGCAAATATTTATACAGACATTATACACCATGCTACTATCAATTCATCTCCCCTTTTATTCTCACAGTGGTAACAGGACCTAGCCAAGCTCTAAGTCTTGATAGTACCATGGAACCAGGGTTCTATGACAAACACACATTCCCCAAATTATTAAGAGGAAGGACACTGATATCGGATGAATCTGTGATGTGCAAGGAACTTGACAAAGATTTTGACATTCAGTGTTACTTCATATAGATAGTTGAATTCTTCCACATTTAGACACTGACTATATTTTTACTTTCCCAAGTACTTATTTTCTATGTCTACTCTTGCATTCCCTTCTATTTTCTTTTAGTGTTCATATTTTTTATATTTTCTTTTATAAAAGTGTTTTCTAATGCTTTCATGAATGAGATAAGATTTAAGTAAAGTACAAGATATTTGAAATTGATATTCTACAAATGAAGTGCTGAAGCTCAAAGAGGCTGAATAACTTGACCAAGAGATGACCAGACTCTGGAAAATGGATTCTCGGTAACTGAACTTTTGAGAATCTGATTTATAAATTTGAAGTCTCATTTACTACTTTTAAGGGAAGATCTCGGTGGAAGAATAACTGGTGCCCATCATTGCACGAAGTACTCAAAGACCACGTCACAAATCATATCGCATATCAGAAGATATGCTTTGTTAGAGCCACTGAAAAAAAGTGTCTATGGTGCAAAAATGATATTCACATAAATAGAAAGCAGTTTGACTATTAATCTCCTCTAAGGATGTTTCAAGGAAAATTAAAAACTGTCATTAAAAACATAGTATCACTTCCTTAGACATCTTTTGAAGCTAAACTATCCAAGTTTTATTTCCCAAAGTTCTATTCTCAGTGTTATTGATTAGTTACCTACATTTTCAAGCACTGAATTTCCTAATATTACAAAACTTACTTACATTTAATTGACTATATGTTAATTTTTAATTTAGGAAGAAATTTTTTGTTAATATTTAAAATATCACAAAGGTACTCTGTATATTTAGATAGAATCTTTTTGGTTTCCATTTCCTGGATGACATTTTATGACTAAGTTCCAGGTTTCTGCCTTCCCTGAGACATGGAGAGCCAGGCCACACCCTGGGAGAGCAAGGTAATGTCTCCCTCAAAGAAAATGGGTATTCTCTATGTTATGGAAAATGTTCTGAGACCAGGAAACATAGAACCTGGGGTCCAGGTTGAAGCACTGTTCAAAGAGACTAGGTCCAAAGGAATTTAGCAGTCCACAGTAACCAGGACATAGGCCTGGGGATGAGAAGGAATTGCTCAGTAGCGTTTCTAGGAGTAGAGGGCCAAGGTCTTCCGGATTCCCATCACCATTTAAGGAACTTGGAAGTTTTCACTCTGTTTGAATAACAAGCAAAAAGTTAAACTGTGGAAGTAATAGCTCTTCTAAGTTCTCTTAGAGACGTGAGGTCATTGGGCAAACCATTGGCCCCAACTTTAGGAAGACAAACAGGCAAATATAGAGAGCATGAATCACCAGAGCAGAAGGCTCTGTGGGAAACAGAGATGGGATGGGATCCTGAACTGTAATTGACAAACTACTGGAAGCTCTGTGCGGGCAAGTCTGAGAGTCAAAAACTGCAAGTGGAGGCACACATAGCCCCTCCCACAAGTTCTTTTAAGGTTTACCTCCAGGAACCCTACCAGTCCTCACAGTGAATATCAGAGAAGAATTCTCCTCTGGCTTCTGACAGAGGGAGAGGAAATTAACCATTTTAAAATACCCAGAGAATTTTGTTCTTAACAAGACCAGGCCTTCAGTAGAAACTACCTTAAGAACCTAAACTGCTGGAGTTTTATCAGAGATTAACCTCCCTGGGGAGAGGAGATACCCAATTCCAGACCCTCTTGCCATTCTATCCCACACAAAGGCCTAAAGCCAAGAGGAGTATTTTGGATGGAACTGAGAAGCACTGATAAAGTTCACAGCCAGGACACATGTTCACCGGAAGACTAAGACCTACTCATAAAACTGCAGGGTATAAGCCAAGGAGTGGGATAGCAGGGTCAAATGGTGGATCCATTCCAAGTTTTCTGAGGAATCTCCACACTGCTTTCCAGAGTGGCTGCACCAACTTGCACTCCCACCAGCAATGTATGAGTGTACCCTTTTCTCCACATCCTCGCCAACACCTGTTGTCAAAGGACTTAAAATCAGATTGCCTCAGTGATGCAGCCACATCAATGTTCATAGCGGCTCAATTCACAATAGCTAGATTATGGAATCAACCTAGATGCCCTTCAGTAGATGAATGGATAAAGAAACTGTGGTATATATACACAATGGAATATTACTCAGCCATAAAGAAGAATAAAATTATGGTATTTGTAGGTAAATGGATGATGTTGGAAACTCTTATGCTAAGTGAGATCAGCCAATCCCAAAAATCCAAAAGCCGAATGGTCTCTCTTATATATGAATGATGATGCATAATGTGGGGGGGAAAGATGGCAAGAATGGAGGAAAGATAGCTAGCATAGAGGGAAGGGAGGGGTGGGGGTGGGTGGGGGGTAAAATTAATAACAGAATGTGTGACAGATACCATTGCCCTGTGTTCATGCATGAATGCACAGATGGTGTGACTCTACCTTGTGTACAAACAGTGAAACAAAAGCTGTACTCCATTTGTGTTCAATGAATCAATAAGTAAATAAAAGAATAAAAAAAAAAAAAAAAAAAAAAACTGCAGGGTACTTTTCCCCTGCCCCACACCTTACCACTTCATTGTTAATATGCTAAGGGCTCTAATGGAAAAAGTAGACAAGATACAAGATTAGATGGATAAAATTAGCAGAAAGATGGAAATTCTAAGAAAGAACAAAAAGAAATGCTAGAGATAGAAAACATCAGGAGAAATGGAAATTGCCTTTGATGGGCTTATTATTAGACTGACTGAGCTTGAGAATATGACAACAGAAACTCCAAAACTGACAAGAAAAAAAAAAAAACAGAATATCCAAGAATTGTGGGATTTATTTTGAAGCAGAATAAATGCAAAAGATGGCATACCTAGGCATGTTATATTCAAACTTCAGAAAATCAAAGATGAAGAAAAAAATCTAAGAGTAGAAGGGCCAGGGTTGATGGACTCTAGAAGCACTGATTTCTCTCATAAAACTCAAACTTTGCACCTTCTTTATGTAATCCTATCCTTTATGTCAAGGACATTTTCTGGATAAGCACTTCTTAATGTATTTAGTAGACTTAAGGAAAAGGCAAAATTGGGGTTCCTTGGAAGAAAGAAGGGGATAATTACATAAGCAACTAAACAGTATTTTCCTCAGGAACTGAACCACAGAAAACTGGGGGGAAAAACTATTTCTCCTGAGGTATCTATAAATATTGTTTTGAATTTCCAGTTTTGACTGGAATTTTTCAAATTATAGTCATAATAAGCTATGTTCCCAAATGAATATGTTATCAGCCATGTAAAATCAGAGACATAATTTCAAAAAGAGAAATAAATATGGAAATTGGCCACCCTTCATTGATAAAACAATAGAAAATATACTCCTCTTTTTGTTTCATAATTGTGTAAATGAATAATGAATGAGCATAAAGGGTACTTAAATCATTCTAAATTTATTATAAAATTGTTACATTCTTTAAGATTTTTAAAACCTAAGGCATTTTATATATTTGAGAATGAGGTTTGTGGGGACTTCAAAAATCAGTAAAAAAAAAAAATTGCATTGCTAAAATATAATTCACTGAAAGAGATTTGAATTTTTAAAAAGTTTTAAATTATTAGACTTGAGAAATATGCTACATTAGCTTAGTTACCCTAAGTTAATATAAATTAAAATTTTAAGTCTGCTTAGTTTAGTTCCATTTCAAAAACTAATCAGTGCTTTCAATGCTTTTACCTTCCTTAGTCTTGTCATATGTGATAAAAAGTATTAGAGTTAAAATTAGGAGATGAATACACATTTCTCTGGCTATGAACTCAAATGTACAAATAATATCAATTTAATCTTCTATAATTCTGCTTAGTTTCTATCTCAAACCTCCACTCTACCTGATGGAAGCAGTTTAATTTTTATAAATTCAGAGTAAAAAAAATAACTGTGTTTTCTCAATTTACACTTTAACTGAGTCAACATTTATTTTTCTTCCAGCCCCAGTTGTGCACAAGTTTGAAAAACATTCCCCCAATGGCTCTTAGATATTCATGAGGACTCCTGTGACCATCCTTGTACCTGTACTCTGATCATCCTTGTACTTGAAGGATCTCTAGTTACTGGGATTCAGAGAACATTCCATTTTTTATCCAGATTCCATTCGCAAAGCACAGGCCACATAGCTACCATGCAAATTTTCTTCTATCAAATGCAATGCTACTTCCAGGCTTCTATCTTTCTTAATTACTGCTCTTTGGAGCATGGAAAATTTTAGAAAGGCTTTCAAACCCCTCTGGATCACAGGGGAAACACATGGGCTCTCACCATTATTCTCTGACCAGCCACAAGAAGTTTAGACCCTATAACTTAAGTTAGAACTCTTCATAGGACTCCCTGAGATGTCTGGGTCATTGACACTGACTTTACTCCAACCAGAAGGCTTTATGAATGTGCTCATGGCCGAGTGAGTGCATTAGGGTGGGGAGGCTGAGAGTGATAGTTGAGAACCATCAGCACTGAGGGCACTCTGTACTGTTCTCCAGAAACCATAATGTGCTTTATATACCCATGAGATTTGGGTGGCATGGGTCCAGATGAATGTTAATTTTCTTATGCCTAGGGAAAACTCAGCCCTTCTTAGATGTTCACTAGGATCTGAGTTCCTTCTGGTTCAGAACGTGCTCCACGTTCCCTTCCCTGTGAAATCTTAATCTTTGGGGAGAAGGGGGAGAAACTGCTTTGCCATCATGCACTTCTCTCACATGGATTTTCATGGAAAAAGTCTTGGCCATAAACATTCCAAGGCAGGGAATTTTGATACCAAAATGGAAGGCACTGAGACACAAAAATTTTCTGTTATACTTTTGTCTCTGCCATCAATTTCAAAAATAATAAGATGACTTAAAGATATTAGTTAAAAATACTCTGGAATTTAAGACTATAATTTCTATAATTTTCCATATTCTAATTTTTAAACATTTTAATCTATTCAATTTAGTTATGAGATAAATTCTTAGCATAATAAGCAGCAATTGCAAAGATAATTTCCTCTGAATTGTCAATAATTTCAACTTGAATATGAGACTACACTTACTTGATTGGAAAAATTATATTCTTGTTAAAAAAAAATTTGTCTGTTTTCTAACTCCTTTAGCATAAGCTCTTTGCAGTAGTAATAAAAAGTCTGTTTTTTCTATGCTAAACGAGTTTTAACTATAGAAATCAGTTTTATAATACAGCTTCAAAAAGTCTTTCATAAATCCAATATTTAAACAATATTATTACAATTTGCAGGTTCTTACATAATTAAACTTGTACTGTCACTTAGTAGTATGTAATTTGTAGTATTTTTATATCACCTACAGTTTCACTTCTTAAAAGGATTAGTTTTATTTAATTTCAAACTAACCTTCATAGGGAAGGACTGAGCCTACTTATCTGACATAATAATACTAGGAGTTAAAATTTTTGTCCCAAATTGTAAAAATGACTTTCCCTGGGTTACTTTCTAAGATGTTGATTTTAGGTTATTCCTCAATATATCAATAATAACTAGATTTACATTTCTTAAAGTACTCTTCAAATAAATATTCTGTTCCTTGCACTGCTTAAATATGGTATAATAAAATTAAATGGCTATGGACTATAGATATTTTCCAGGTGAAAGTCACTGCTGATGGGAGTACCAGATGCTCTGATAACTTAGTAAATAATTCAGCAACATATAAGAAAATTGAAAATGTGTTTACCCTAAGACCTAGCAAACCTGTCTAGGTAAACACTTTAGAGATACTTAAATATGTACACAGCAGACCCTTATAAGGATTACTTTGCAACATTATTCTAAGAGTGGAGATCTGATATATTTTGAATAACTTTCCATAGACAAAGAAATAAATAAAATACCAATAATGTAAAGCAACTAAAAATGAACATGACCTGTGTCAACATTATTAGAAATCAAAAAAATAATGTTGAGAGGAAAAAGCAAGCTGCAGTTTTAGATTAATAAAAAAGAGTTTGATGCAAATTACATGCATTTAAAAAGCTTCAATAATCGAACAGTGCAATTGATTAGCATTAAGACAAACATATAACCAATGGAATAGAACCGAGACCCAGAAATAAGCCCTTGCACATATGGTCAAATGATATCTGATGAAGGTGCCAATAACATTCAGTGGTGAAACGACAATCTCTGCAGCAAATGGTGCTGGAAAAACTTGATACTCATATATAACAGAATGAGGTTGGACTTGGACCCTGACTGAAAACCATACAAACATTAACTTGAAATGGATCAGATACCTAAAACTATAAAACTCAGAAAATATGGCGCAAAACCTTCATGACACTGGATTTGGTAATGATTTCTTGGATATGACACCAGAGGTACAGGCAACAAAAAGGAAAAAATAGACAAATTGGCATTCATGACATTTAAATTTTTGTGCATCAAAGGCACCATATTAACAGAGCAAAAATTCAGCTACAGAATGGGAGAGAAGATTTGTATGATACAATGGATAAGGATTAATATCTGGAATATAGAAAGAACTCCTAACACTCAATAAGAAAAACAACCTAATTTTAAAATGGGCAATTCTCAATATGATTAATCATTAGGGAAGTGCAAATCATGACTACAATTAGATACCACCCAACATTGATTAGAATGCCTACAATTAAAAAAAAAAAGAAAGAAAGAAAATGAGTGTTGGTGAGTACATGGAGATTGGAACCCTTATGCCAAGGTAAAATAGAATGTACAGTGCAAAATGATACAGCTCTGTGGAAGAAAATATAGCAACTCCTCAAAAAATTAAATTCAAAATAGAATTACATATCATCCAGAAACTCCACTTCTGTACATACACCCAAAAGAGTAGAAAACTGAGTCTTTAAGATGTAGTCATACACCCATGTTCACAGCAGCATTATTGACAATAGTTAAATCATGGGAGCCATCCAGCTGTCCATAGACAATAAATGGATAGGCAAAATGCAATGTATACATATAAAATGTGGAATATTATTCAGTCTTCAAAGGGAAGAAATGTTGACAGATGCTACAACATGTATGAACTTTGAGGACCTGATGGTCACTAAAATAAGCCAGCCACAAAAAAGAAAAATATTGCAAGATTCCACTTTTATGGAGTACTTAGAGTAGTCAAAATCAAAGGCAAATGGTAGGATGGTAATTGTCAGTGTCTGTAAAGAGGAAGAAATGGGGTGTTATTGTTAATAAGTTAAAAGCTTCAATTGTACAAGATGAAAGGAGTTCTGGAAGTAGATGGTGATGATGACCACTCATTAGGAATGTAATTAATACCACTGAACTGTACATTTAAAAATGGTTAAGATGGAAAATTTAATATTATGTATATTTTGGCACAATAAAAAATTTGAAAAAATATATATTAGAAAAATGCAGATATAAAAGCAATATATTGTTTCTGTGTGTATGTACAAATACTAAAAGTAAATACACAGCACATCAAAGTATTCATCTAAAATATAAAATATACTTGGTCAAGAATTTTTGTTTTACCAAAACCAGACAATGATACAAGAAAAATATGGCACAATAACCTTTATGAACGTAGTTGGAAAAAAAACCTCTCTATAAAATACTAGCAAAACTAAATCAACAGCACATTAAAAGGATCATTCGCCATAATCAAATGGAATTCGTCCCACAGATGCAAGGATGTTCAACATGCATAAATCAATAAAAGTGATATATCACATTAACAAAATGTTCAATATGTACAAAAAAGCATTTCACAAAATCATCATTCCTTCATGATAAATTCCTAATATAGGTATAGAAAGAATGTACCTCAATACAACAAAGTCCACATATGACCAAACCACAGGGAAAATCACACAGAACGGGGAAAAGCTAGTAGCTTTTCCTGTAAGATCTAAAACAA
This sequence comes from Glaucomys volans, assembly GCA_020662805.1. Lineage (NCBI taxonomy): Eukaryota > Metazoa > Chordata > Mammalia > Rodentia > Sciuridae > Glaucomys > Glaucomys volans. The sequence goes on along the minus strand of JAJEJO010050702.1, from coordinate 2,834,076 downwards.
GACAAGGATGCCCACTTTTGCCATTTCTACCCAACATAGCATTCGAGGTCATAGCCAAGACAATTAGGCAAGAGAAAGATAAAAAAGAAATCTAAATTGGAAAATAAAAAGATTATTCTTGTTCATAGACAACATTATCTTATAAATAGAAAACCCTAGAGAATACACTAAAATGTTGTTAGAACTAATCAACAAATTTGACAAATTTTCAGAATACAAAATCAACATGCAAAAATCAGGAACATTTCTACATATGAATAGTCAACTACCTGAAATTTTTTTCAATAGCTACAAAAAATTACTTAGCAAAAAAACAACGTTTGGCAAAAAGAATAAAGCTAGAGGTATCACACTACCTGATTTCAAAATATAGTATTTGACAGGGTGGCCAGCACCCCTACAGCCCAGATTCCTGCTCCTGAGGTGTGAGCCCCCTGAGAAAATGAAAAGTCTGAAATAATCAGTAAAAGATCAAAGACAAAGACAAAGGTTAGATTTAAAAAGCAGAGTACCTGATGGGTCATCCAGTTCTGAGAGGAATTGGAACTGAACAACTGAAAAAGGCCCCAATTCTTTATTTAAGGGGAGTACATCAAAGGCAAGGATAAGGTTTTGGTGGGAAGAGTTTTGTTTAAGAACTTGTTTCTCTGTGTGGCAGGGTCTTGCAGTAAACAGGCTGATTGGCGTTTGGCAGGTTACACCCATCTCAAGAAGGCTGTGCTTGAACATGAGCTATAAGTAGGTCAGGGTGCTAGCATGACGTGGGAGGTCTCACACCAGGTTTCCACCTGGGAGTTCCAGAAGACATTGACTTCCCTTCCTATGGCTTGAACTTTGATCAATTCACACACATGGTTCATAGATGGCTCCCATCAATGGGAACTAAAGCAGCATGGTACTGGCATAGAAATAGATACAAGTGCCAGGGGAACAGAATAAAGAGCACAGAAATAAATTCACAAACTTACAGTTAGCTGTTGACAAAAGTGCCAAGAAGCACAATGGTAAAAGAACAGTCTTTTCAGTAAACAGCACTGAGTAAACTGGGTATCCACATGCAGAGGAATGATGCTAGACCCCTATTTCTCACCACATGCAAAAGTCAAATGGATACTTAAATGTGAGACCCAAAATGAAATGATTACTAGAAGAAAATATAAGGTAAATTCTCCATCACATTGGTCTGGGCAAGAATTTTTTAAGACCCCAAAGAGCAAACAACAAAAGCAAAAACAAACTGAGATTACATCAAATTAAAAAGCTTCTGTACACAAAGAAAACTATCAACAGAATAAGGAAACAACTCATAGAATGGGAAGCAATTTTTTCAAACTATACATCTAACAAAGAATTAATGTTCAGAATATGCAAGAAGCTTGAACAATGCAATAACAACAACAAAAGTCCAATTTAAAAATTAGTGAAAGACCTGAATAGACATTTCTCCAAAGAAGACATGCAAAGTACTAACAGGTACATGAACAAATACTCAGCATCACTAATCACCAGGGAAGTGCAAATCAAATCCACAATGAAATATCACCTTACCCATTTTGGAATGTCTATTTTCAAAAAGACAAAAAAATTAACAAATTCTGGCATGAATATGAAGAAAAGGTAACTCACATACACGGTTGGTAGAAATGTAAATTAGTACAGCCATTTTGGAAAACAGTAAGGAGGTTCCTCAAAATATTAAACATAGAACTACTATATTGTCCAGAAATCCCACCACTGGTTGTATATCCAAAGGAAATAAAATTAGTATGTACAAGAGATACCTGCACTCCCTTGTCTATTGCAGCCACTATTCTCAATAGCCAAAATATGGAATCAAGTTGGTGTCCATCAACAAATAAGTAGACATAGAAAGTATGGTATATATGAACAATAGGACACCCTTCAGTCCTAAAAATAAAAGATGAACTTCATCATCTTGACAACAGGGATGAACCCGGAGGGCATGATGATGAAGTGAAATAAGCCAGACACAGAAAGACAAACACCACTCAATCTTCCTTATATGTAGAATCTAAAGAAGCAGATCTCATGGAGGCTGGTAGAACTGTGGATACCAGAGGCTGTGGAGGGATGAGGGTGGAGAGGAGAACAGGGAGGGATTCATCAACAGATATCAAATTATAACTAAATAGAAGGAAGACACAATAAACACGCTGTTTTAAGGTGAGCAACTCCTAGAATGCCAATTAAGGTTTTTTAACAAACTAAATCTGATGTCAGTTTCGCGTATTCAAAAATTTACACTAATTTAAGCCACAAGATTATGAGAGAAGAAGCAGGCTCTTCCTTGGGCTGTTTGCCTGCAGCAATTCCAGGATGGAAAAAATGTGTTTTTGTCTTAACGTGCCAGCATGCTGGTACGAACGAGCACATTGCCTATCTCTTCACCCATGCCTTTGAGCAATCACAGATCAAATGGCATGTAATCATGAATCTTTCTCCCTCTCTTCTACATGATCCTTTTGAAGACTGTGCAAGGTAGACTTGTTTCTGTGTGATTTTCAAGTTCTATTTCGACAGCCCTGCTTGAAAATCCAGTTACTATGGTGATACGTACCACTGCAAAGAGTCTCCTTCACAACAACTGAAGTTATACCCTGTTCAGTAAAAGTGGTATCTATGGCTTAATGGTTCAGCAAAAGGCCAACAGATCTATGGTCTTATTTCCAACTGAGAGGTTTTTAATAAGCAGTTTGAGCTCCTGGAATTTGAGAAGATGGCACAGGACTGTTCTAAATTTAGTAGGGTCAATCTTAAAGGACATTTCCTGAACAGATCAAATGCAGTATAAATTGGAATATGCTGAATCGACATGCCACTGTTTGACTCTTTTCTGAGGCAATTAAAATGGAAACAAAATTATCTGTTTCAAAAGGCAAGAAAACTGACACGGGGGGGGGGGGGGGGGGGGGGACGTGCCCATCCCCCAGAGCCATTCTCCTTCTGGAGCCCCCTGCTCAGTCCAGCCCCAGCTCAGCCAGGCACCAACCCAGCCAGGTTCCCACCCATACCTGGGAGCTGTGGCTGGAGCTCTCAGCTCTCTCAAAAGGTAGAGGCAGTGATGGAGGGCAAGTTTCCCATCACCACTAAGAAGTGACCTTCTTAGCATTCTGAGTGGCATCTCTGAATGCATTCTCCCTAATAAATACCACTCTGCTCAAGGATTAGATTCAATAACAGCATGTGTCAAGGGCTATATGGGATTGTGGTTGAATTGCCACATTAATGCCCTCTATGTCCTATTTAAATGACAAACTGCATCCTGAGTTCTGAATAACTGACTTCCAGTAGAACTTTTGAAGAACAAATTGTTATGTTAGAAAACTTTATAGACTGCTAAAATAGGAACACCTCAAGTAATGGGAACTGCCTCCTTCATTGTGTGACACATTGGGCAATTAGCATTGGTCTTACTAGTGTAATGACAGGCACATGGTACTTGATAGTGTTAGGGGTGACTATATGAATAAGACATGAACAAACCTAATCCAAAAATCTTTTGACATAGGGAAATGTTTTTTAAATACATTATAGATGCTAATCATGGCTCACCTTTAGCTGTTTTTAAGGAAAGAATTTTCTAAAGCCGAGATAAATCACCAGTCAAACCCTCCCATGAAGGTACCAACGAATAAGGAAAGCAAGAAAGCTGTGTGTTAATAAAGTGAACCAATAAACACCACGTTTATAATCCCCGATCACAAATTCACAGGGTCACAGTCTGTAAATAAGAACATCTGATGACATAAGCATTAACAGCTTAAATTAATATCTGCTCTGAGCTAATGACACAGCTTGAGGCAAAATGTAGGCTTCTGGCAATCCTCCAGTGTGCACTACTGGTGATAAGACCTGAATCAGCAAATATTTTTATCATTACATGGAACCTCTACCTTGGAGACCATGACTTTAATTGTGATCTCTATTTATAATTACTAATCAAAACACTATGGGCCAAATAATTATCTTTTAATAATATGGCACTATTTTTTTCACTCTGATAAAAGATTTAGTCTTTCACTGTGTGTGTGTGTGTGTGTGTGTGTGTGTGTGTGTGTGTGTGGTATTGGAGATTGGCTTCACAGCCTCAGTCAGCCACGAGCATTTATTTGTTTGAAACCCTTCCTCAGTTGCTAACTTGTTTAAAAAAAAAAAGTTTTAAATGCTGAAAAACATTTCCTAAGCTCAGTGGCCATTTTCCCAGCTCATCTAGAAATAATGACAGTTTCTTTGAACCTAACTTAAAAAAAAATAAGTTTCTAAACAAATCAAATTCATGGATTGCAGTTTCCCATTCTGTCATTTTTTGAGGGTTTTTAACATTATTATTAGAGCTTTATGATTACACACAGTCATTGGGTTCATCCCAACAAACTCAGACATGCATGGAAATCAGTTTCAGTTCCATCCTATCATTTTGCAAAACATATTAAAATAGGTTTCTAAAGTGTCTGATTCACTTGACTCACTTGGTTCTGCTCCTACTCTCCAAGACGCCCACAGTTCTCATTTTCGTTCTTTTTGTCCTGGCTCTCTGTGTCTGTGGTCACTTTCCCTCCAGTTTCATAAGCATAAGTGCTGTTTAAGGTACTGATCTAGAGCACTGTGGTCTCAGCAGCTCCCCTTGTGTCCTGCTGTACTGCTCTGAATGTGACCCCCAAATCTGCCTCTCCAACCCAACTTCTAAACTATGACACACAGATGGAACTCTTTATTAAAATAATATACCTAAGCAATATTTGTTGTTTTCTCTCCCATACCAAATAATCTCCTCTTGTCATCTTTTTACATTCTTAATAATCTCATTTAGGTGCTACAGTCCCAAATCTCAGAATCATTTTTCATTCCTTCACCACCTGTCTCCCACATCAAATTAGTTCCATCCTGCAGTTTATATCTGCAGGGCCATATTTCTTTCTTCCTGGTGTTTGCTAGCCCAGTTGTCTAAATTCAAATTCACCTTGCCTTCTATGTATTCCATGATTATAGTTGTTAAACTAACCACCCAATTCGTTATTCCAATTAACCAAGCCAGCACTTCCTATTGTAACTCATGCACGTAATATATAACATAATAAAAAGTTGAATTTTTAAGACCTTCTGTGTGCGTGTATACATTTCTTTATGCCATTTGACTTTTCAACGTTTTCATGTCATTTAATCTAATAGCTGAAACTCTCATACTCTGCCAGTAGCAATGCACAATGGTACATCGTGGGCAACTGATTAGCAATTTCTTATGAAATTAGGCATACACCTACCATATATTCCCAACCATTCCATTCCCAGGTATTTATCCAAAAGAAATAATTTAAGTCATCTTGATAGTCACCCTAAAGAATTAAACTAACCAGTCTTAAGCCCAGTGTTTTTTTATGTATAACAATGAAGCATGAGTATACCGCTGTGATGTTTCATATCTTTTTAAATTAAGTATGTTAAAGTGTTAGGAAGAAGCAGAACTTAGAGAATGGTATGTTTGGTGGAAACAGGCCACATCCTCTCTGATTGTACTAAAGGAACAGGCAGGACTAGAGTGTTAACTTCATTATTTCCCCCAAAGAAATTGAACTTGCCTGCAGTATTATTGGCAGACATGATATGTGTTGAGTTTACTCACGGTCTCATTGATATGGCCTGTTCCAGTTACAGCAGACAGAACTAATGAATGCCAGGAAGAGGTGACAGTTGGGAAGCAGCAAACAGGCCTGTTTAGTCATTAACTCTGTACAGACAGTGTCAAGCTCCTGTCTCTGAATACCTCAGAGCACTTTACAAATGTCATCTATTACACCTGCTCGACACAAATGGAAGGCAAGAAGAGTAACTACATCACCATCTCCTTTTCGGGAAAAGGAAAAAATGTTTCACAGAAAAAAAGGAAAGTGTTTATTTACTGAACAAGCTGAAAAGCTGAGAACAGCACAGGTCCTTGTGCCAAGGCTGCGGTGTCCAAGTCTAGATGTCAAACACCAACTTCAACAAGTCGACTCCAGTTGACCAGTTATATGGGAGAAGGGGAAATGAGCCCAACTTTGCATTTGTTCAGTTATCACATGTGACATATCTTTCTTTGTATCCCCAATAGGTAGCACATGGTAGTTTTTTCATATTTTTTCTTTTTGCATTTTTAACAGTTTTAGTGAATCATACTTACAAAGCATAAAATTCAAGAAATTCACAAAATTTTAAAAATTTTGTATATTAAAATACACAGAATGATTTTTGGGAAACTTATACAGCAATGTAACTACCATCATATTCTAGATTTAGAGCATTTCTATTATCCCTAAATACCATCAAGTGCATCTGTGGTCAATTTCCATTCCCTCCCCAGTTCTAGGCAAACACTGATCTGCCTTCTGTCCTTATAAATTTCATATAAATTGAATGTTACAATAAATACTTTTTGCATCTGACTTTTTACACTTAGTGTGTTTCTTCAGTTCATCCATTTTTTAAAATAGTAGTTTTTATATTGATGAGTAGTATTTGATCATGTGAATATACTACATTTTGTTTTTGTTGAATCCTTTGCCAGTTGATCAACACTGAGATGGCTCTCATTCATTATCTCTTATGAATATGCAGTTTCTATAAATATTTACATTCTGAGTCGCAGGGACATACATTTTTATTTCTCTTGGACAGAAACCCAGGAAAGAAATCACCAGGTCAAATGCTAACTATACGATCAACAGTTTTTGAAAATGACAAACTGTTTTCCAAAGCAACTGTGCCATTTACATTCCTACAAGCAATGTATGAAGCTTGCATTTTCTACACATTTTCTCCAACCCTTAGTATTCTCAATCTTGTTATTTTAGTTATTTTAGTGGGTATGTAGTGGTATATCGTTGTGTATGTGTTTTATTATAGCTTTATGGAGGTAAAGTTGAAATAAATTAAACACATTTCAAGTGTACAATTCAGCAATTTTTACCACACATGCAACCATGAAATAATCACTACAGTCAAAATAATGAAGATATCATCACAAAAAGAAGTTTCCTTTTGCTCTTTGTTAATTGTCCCCTTTTGCATTGTAAGTCCTCCTCCATCCCCAAGCTGTTACTATGAATTAGTTGCATTTTCTGAAATTTTTTATTTAAAAAATTTTATTAAAAAATAAAATCTTAAAATATGTATTCTTTTGTCTAGTTTATTTCACTTGGAATAATTATTTTGAGGTTCATCTATGTTGTTGATTCTGTAATACTTCAGTTTTCTTTATGACTGAATAGTATTCCCTGGTATGGCTGTACTATTAGTTGGTTTGTCCACTCACCTATTGATGGACATTTGATTTTTGTTGTTGTAGTTGTTTTTATTGCTGTTATTGTTGTTGTTTGGGCTATTATAAATAAAATTTTTATGAACACTAATGTATACAACTTTGTATGAAACTATACTCTTATTTCTCATGAGTAAATACCTAGGAGGAAAGGCCAGGCCATATGGTAGATGTATTTGAACTCTTTTTTTTTTTTTTTTTTTTTTTTTTTTGGTATTTGAACTCTTTAAGAAACTGCTGAAATGTTTGCCACAAGGACTTTATCATGCTGTAGCCTCACATCTCACATTAGCATTATAGTTCCAATTACCCACTTCAAATTTGATTTAATCAACATTTTTCATTGTAAACATTTCAGGAAGTATTGTGGTTTAGGCACATGTCCTGTTGTGGAATGAATTGAGTCCCCCAAAATTCTTATGCTGAAGCACTAGCCATTAATGTGACTGTTTTTGAGATAGGTCCTTTAGGAAGTAATTAGGTTATATGAGGTCTTAAGGTGGGATCCTGAGCAATAGCCTTGGTGGTCTCATATGAAGAGTCACCAGAGAGCTCTCTCTCTCCCAACTCTTCCACCCACATTCAGAGGAGATCATGATCATGGAAAGAACAAAGCAGCCATTGCAAGCAAGAAAGAGAGCAAGAAAGGAACCAAACCCTGGTAAGTGATCTTGGCCTTCCCAGCCTCCTGAACTGGAAGAAAACAAACTTCTATTGTTCAAACCACCCAGTCTGTGGCATTTTGTTATGGCAGCATAAGAAGGCAAATACATTTCCCTGGTTACTGATGTTGCTGAGCATATTGTCATGTCCACTCATGGAAAATATTTGAAAAATCACATATCTGAATGCCTTTTATTTGGAATATACCAGAACTCTCAAATATAAATAAGAAGCCAAAAACTCCAACAAAAAGCCAGAAATACATTGGAATAGACTCAAAGAGGATATACAGAACCAGAAGAAAAAAAATCTGGGTTCAGTCAGATAACACTGGATAACATCCCTACCACAAGATCTTTGAATCTTGAGCAGCAATTCTGAATCTTAAATAATAAAATTGAATGTAAACTGTCTAAATATTCCAATAAAAAATATCAGATTGAATGAAAATGTCAGGGGCAGGGGACATTATATCTCTACCATAGACCGTATCCAACAAATTTTGATAAATTGCATTTTCATTTTTATTTTATTTAAAACCCTTTCTCATTTCTTTTGATTTCTTTTTTTTTTTTTTTGACTAATGCATTATTCAGATGTGTGTACTTACGTTACCAATATTTAGAGATTATGTAATACCTGGATGCTATTAATTTTAATTAATTTCCTGCCATAAGTGTATTCTTTATATGATATGAATTCATTTAAATATTTAAAGATTTGTTTCATAGGCCACAATTTGGTCTATTTTGGCAAATATCCTAAGTACATCAGAAAAGAATGTGTATTCTCTTATTGTGTGTGGTGTCTTGCAAATATCAGTTGTTTCCAATTGTTTGATGATGTTGTTCAAATCTTCAGTATTCTCAACTGATTTTCTGTCTACTTCTTTGAGCAATTATTGAGTGTTGAAATCTTAACTATGAATATAAACTTTTTCATTTCTCCTTGCAGTTCTATCAGTTTTTGCAACTTGTATTTTGGAGCTGTTATTAGGTAAATAGTACATAGGACTGTCATATTCTCACAATGAATTGATCCTTTTATAATCTTCAAGAAATTCTTCTTATCCCTTGTAATATCTTTGCCTTGAAATTTCCTCTGATAGTCACATAACCAGTCCAATTTCTGATTAGTGTTAAAATGGCATCTATTTTTCTATTCTTTTACTTTATTTGTGTCTATATGCTAAAGTATATTTCTTACAAGCAGCACAAAGTTGAGACCTTTGTTTCTCTCCAATATGGCATTATCTGCCTTTAACTGGCGCATTTAGACCATTTATGTTCAGTATTATTATTGAGATTACTGCATTTAAATCTGTTATTTTTATATTTGTTTCCTATTGGTTCCATCTTTTCTTTGTTCCTTCTTCCCTCTTTATTTGCCTTTCTTTTGGACAGAGTAGTTTTTGTAATCCCATTTATTGTTCTTGTAGGATAATTAGCTAGAATTCTTGTATTACTTTTACAGTTGCACTAAGATTTATAATATACATTTTTAATTTACCAAAGTCTACTGTCAGATGATACTGTATTGGAATAAGAACCATAAAACATTATGCTTACATTTTTCTCACATGTTCTTTGTGCTACTATTGCCATACATTTAATTTCTACATATATTATCAGTTACATAATACATGTCACTCTTTCAGCTTTAAACAGTGGATTCTGCACTAAGGAGATCTTTGTGTAAATCCACATTTCTGATTGATTTCATCTTTCTTGTGCTTAAAGCATTTTCATTAAAATATCTTGAAACACAATTCTGCTGTCAATGAATTCTTTCAGGTTTAATAAAGGTCTTTTTTACTGTGATAAGAGTACTTAACATGAGATTTTCCAAAACAAAATTTTAAATGTGTAATAAAGGTTGTTAACTATAGGCATAAGGTTGTATACCAGATCTCCAAAATTCATTCATCTTGCGTAACTGAAACCTTATACCTGTTGAACTGCAACTGCGTATACCCCTCCCAATCTCCTGACCACCACAATTTTACTTGCTGTTTCTATGAGCTTGACTATTTTCCATGCCCTCATGTGGAATGCTTCCTTCTATGACTGACTTATTCCACTAGGCATCATGTCCTCCATGTTCATCCCTGTTGTAACACAGAGTAGGATTCCTTCCTGTTTAAGACTGAATAATACTCTATTGTATGTATATGCCACTTATTCACTGATTACTATTTAAGTCACTTCTATATTCTGGATATTTTGGATGATGCTACAGTGAACATGGGATTCTGATTTTTAAAATTATCACCTTATTTTTATTTGTTCTTTTTAGATATACATGACAGAGTATATACAAAGAGTGTATTTTGACATACATATATGGCATATAATGTATTCTAATTAGGATCCCATTCTTGCAGTTTTTCTGTTGGGTATATAACCATAAGTGGGATTGCTAGATCATTTGATAATTCTGTTTTAATTTTTTTTAAATTCCATACTATATTTCCATATATTGTAGGTATTGTGACTTCTTCTTAGGGTGTCCCATGATTTCAGAGAGTATGTCTTTCCTATTTTTTCATTTTTGTGTCTCTAGCACATTTTTTCTCATAGTAATAAATAATCTTTCTTGCAATAAAGACCATAAGAGGAAAGAATAACAGTTACCTAGTATCTTTACATTCATACTGGGGCAAAATCAGATATTCCTATGATGCCAGCAACATAATTCCTCTTAGGAAGGGAACTTTCTTCGGTAGTTTTTAGTGCAGCTATTGAGACTCACAAGGCATGAGTTATCAGGAGGTAAAGCAATAAAGGACAGAGTTAAAGTACTTTCTATTATGAACCATCAGGGAATTTTGGGTTTCTTAATGGAGAAGGACAAATAGAAAAGGGGAAAAATGAAAGAGAATAATTAAGAAATGGCAGTGTTTGAATGACATTTAAAATCAGAAACAACTAACATGGTAAAGTCTTTTGCACTGATGAGAAATAAATCTGCTATCTCCCTAAATTCCACTAACGTCTGATACTTACATTTATCCTAAAAACATTTTTGGAAGTGTTTTTCTTTCCAATACACTAAATGATGGGTTAGGTCCTACATTTGACCTACAACATCAAAGAAGTAAAGAAGAAATATCCAGAAGACACACAAGAAAAGAATTCAGGGAAGACAGACAATGAAAGTTAGACTAATCATGAGAAAGAAGTTTTTCCTCCCCACCATCTCCTAGGAATTTTCGTTAGTTAGGAGAAAGATATGGAAATTTTCTCAGAGCCTGGATTAGAGGTTCAACTTTTTACCACCAATGGGATTAGAGATATAGTTAAAAGGTGAAATAAGGCAGCACTTCCTCATTTTTACCAAACAGAAGTGTTCACTTATATTACCAACATTAAAAATACCCATCATTATTAATTTCTGCACATTTCTACTTCCAAGAAGTCCAAGTGCACACAATTTCCCTTTCTCCTCGTTTTCAAATGCCACCTCTGCTAACTAACCTTTCATCACAGACATTTATACCTAGTAGATGGTGGTTTGTTCCCTTACTTCTTTGCATTCACATTCCCTACACTGCACAAACAGAGTTCAAAAACATCTCAGCTCAAAAGTTGTGCTGAAATTTATGGCAGTCAGTTCAATTTAAGAAACATAGTGCAGATGCATCATGCAACAGAAGATATATTAAAATAAAAATAACAATTAACAGGGCTGAAGTTAGGAACATCACTTCATGTTTTGTCTTCTGCACTTCCCCCATCTTCATATTAGTAGAAAATCCAAAGATGTTGGAGATAGAGGGTTATCCAGCTGACTGTCATGAAAGACTGAGCCTTGTTTCACTCAATGACTCTAAGTGGTAACACATTTTTAGATAGAAAGTTAAGTACTTTAATAGAGTGCAAGGAAATGCATAGGATTTTATTAGGGAAAGCTTCATAGAAGTGGTGCCATGTGAATTGCATCATGAGGGAAGAGTAACAGTTTTCCAGACAAATAAGAAGGGGAGGAACATTCTAGGCAAAGTAAAAACTGCATTCGAAGGAAGACTCAAACGCATGAGAGAATTGTTTTTGTGCACAGTGAGAAGCTCAAAATTTCTATAACACGGAGAGAAGTAATAAGGGCAAGTGGTTGAAGGAGCTATTCCAATTAAATGACAGCTGAATTTTAAAGTCTGTTCAGTCAATGGTGTGATAAAATTATCTAAACAAACCAACAGAAATGAACCCTATAGGCCTAACATTTTGTGTACGAAATTTCTCCAAACTAGGAACTCATGGCCCACTGTACATAATTGTTCCAGAATCCAGGAAAGTGCAGACATCACAAGCTCCCTCTCCCTGGCTGCCCTCTGTATCTACACCTTGACTGGTTTGGTGACTTAGACTCACTGATCTTCCTCCAGAACCATACTCCAAGTATATGCCTTCTCATTCTATTTTCCATGATTTCTGAAAAGAGCTTTACGCCCTTCTCTCACCATCCAACCCCAGTCATGTGTGTACACACACACACACACACACACACACACACTGCCTTTTACAAAGCAGGTACCTGCCTGCTGTGTCTCCACTTGCCCCGGTTTTCCTCATCACAGCTTGGAATCTAATCACAGGCAATTAGAAATAAAGAGTCAAGGGATGCTTTCAAGCAAAGGAAAAGAGAATTTTTGAGTTTTAACAGGGAATATTTTTTATTTATTAAATATAAAAGCAATACAGTAGTATTAAAAAGTTGAAGTTCAAAGAAAGTCAGGTAGTGAAACTTTAATAGATTTTCTGAAGTAATAGGACCATGAGTGGCAAGTTTTTAGAAATTAATTAATGATATCAAAATAAACCCAAGCAATACACATAGTAAACTCTTTAGATTTGTTCAAAATTAAATAGTACTGTAATATCCATCTTATTCCCCACACTCCCCCCCACCACTGTCCCTGCCATCCACCTATGTGAATTTCATTACTCAAAATAGCATGTGAAGCTGAGGGAAAGAGACAGGGAAGAGTGTGGAGTAAGATAACAAATGTGAGTGCTCATTTCTGGGCTGCAATGCAAAATAATATTAAAATCTAAATCTCCATAGCATGAATTTAGAGAGATTTGCATGGTATCAAGAAGTCATTTATTATTAGTTTTTCTGCACTCATAGATAAATGAAGCCAAGAAAATTTCCATTTTCCCAGCTGCAAATTTTCTGAGTACGGTATAATATTAAGCTATTGAGTTGAAGTGTTGTCCGCTTTAACTGCTGGTTTTGAATATAACATGAGTAATCAGCATGAAATAGCATTCTTAGACCCCTCATTGTAATCAGCATGTTATTGTTACAATATTATGGTACCCAAATAAAGCAGAGTCTCCTCATTCTTAATTTTTGAATGTTATAAGAATAAATTATAATAATTTCCAAATGCATGAAGGACAGCTTTGTAAGATTGCATCTTTCTCCTAAAAATGATAAGAAATTCACTAATGAGTCCATTAGACAGAGTCCATTAAAGGTGACAGGACAAAGATCTCTTAGAGACCTCATCAAGCGGAGACAATATGCAGGATTAATTCAGTGTCCATTCAAGATCCCTGTGCTCAAATGGGAAATGAGACTTGAGTGACAACTTTATTTAGTGAGTCAAAGACTGCTGAAATTTTTATGAAATGGTGCAACTTACATGCAAAACTGAACAGATTTTTATTAGGAGAGTTTGATGTGATACAGTGAAAAATGTGAATAATTCTCATTAGATATCAGTTAATAAAGGGCATGAAATATAAATTAGCCGCAAGCTTGATCTGCATGAAGTTGACTTTGTGTTTCCAATAGTGGTCTTATCACTGTATGTTTATTAATATGGATCTCATTTGTTGTCCTATCTCCTTTTATAGTCAACTCATTTGAAAGCATAATGGTTCCTATTAGGTTTTATTTAAAACTATCATTTATGGTCTAGACATCCATCTTTAGAAATTTATTTATCACTGTCATTCTTGGGGCTCAGAGATTTTGTTTCAGTCCAGAACAAGTAGTTTGTTTTTGATTTTTTAGTTAAGAAAATAAGCCTCATATACACAGACATATAAAACATACAATAAGCCTCATATACACAGGATCACTGATACTTGAACAATACAGAAAACTGGATTTTAAATTTTAAAAGCATTAGTGGAAATACTCCCAAGTGAAAAAGTATAAGCGGTATGACCTAAAATCCATTGGGGATAATAATCCATTTGTGTAGCCAGGCATCATGGTGCACACCTACGATCCCACTGACTTTGGGGGGCTGGGGCTGAGGCAGGAAAATCACAAGTTAGAGGTCAGCCTGCACAATTTAGCATGACCCTTCTGTGAAATAAAAATAGAAAATAGAAAGGGCTGGAGATGTAGCTCAGTGGCAGAGCACCCCAGTTTTAATCCTTACTACCTCAAAAACAATGCACTCATATAAATGTCATTATAAAAACTACAAAAACTAATATTATATTTTTTCATTAAAATTTTATTGAGAAAAGTTAACTTTCAAGAAAGAATACAAAGATAGAGCCTAATTTTATTAAAGCCATGCTATTGTAATGATAAGGCTCACTATTCTCATAATCACAAAAATAAAACATTCACTAAATGTTTTACATTTATTTAGATGTCTTACTGATACATAAATTCTACAGATCTTTGTGGATATTTAAGAATGTTTTGACAAAGTAATTGTCCTTCTATGACTATTTCTAAATCATGATATGTTAACCAAGATTTACTTAAAAAACCAAAACAAACAAAAAAAACACCAAGAATATGGCTGGTGAAATCAGGATGTGCTAGTATCTATTATTTTAAAAAATTAAATGCTTACTGTTAGATCCATTTGGGGGTACTTTAGTTCTTGACTATGAGAACCCAGGAATCTAATATACACTACTGTGGTTTGGATCTGGAATGTTCCCCAAAGACTCATGTATTGAAGACTTGGTCTCCAATGCAGCAATATTCAGAGGTGGGGCTTTGGGGGAAGCAATCAGTGGTGAGGGTTCTGATTTCATCAATGGATGAATCCACTGAGGGATTAATAATTTGATGGCATTATTGTGAGGTAGCTGAAACCGGAAGTTAAAGGAAGTAAGTCACTAGGGTGTGCCCTGGAAGTGTGCTTCTTGTTCCCAGATCTTCACTTGTTCTTTTCTGTGTTTCCTGGCTGCCATTAACATAGCCGATTTGTTCTGACACACCTTTCCACCATGATGTTCTGCCTCACCTCAGCTACTGAGCCAGCTAACCATGGACTGAAACCTCCGAAACCATAAGCCAGAATCTTTCCTCCTTTAAAGTTATGCTGATACCAAAAGCTCCATCCTTGTCCCTGACTCCAATCCAATAATAAGGACAAGGTTTTGAGGGAAAGGAAAAAGAAGTTTTATTGATTTTCTAGCAAAGAGAACACTTCGTGGACTCATGTCCCAGAGGCTGAGTTTAACTGCTAGAGGAAACAATGGGCGTTTAAAGAGACCATAGAAAAGCTGAAGTCCAGGTATGCCTAACAGGAGTCATAATTCATGGCCAAGGAGTAGCCTTGAGAATTGTTTTTCAAATATGCTGGTACCAGTTTCCAAGACTGAATTTTTTCATTCCTGTGTTAGTGAACTGATGGATAGATGACCTAGGATGGAGAAAAGGTTAAGCTTGCTTCCTCCAAGATTAACAAGGGGGAAAGGGCGAAGAGGAAAGAAAATAAAAAGTCAGTTTTAACATAAGCCACCACACACCAGCAGCATTTATATTTGAATCATGCAGTGGACCCCTACTATAAGGCCAGGTATTGGGGCCACAGTGATGAAAAGCTCACTAACACAACTAGCATGTCCTGCATAAAAGCTAAGGATATATAAGCCTGGGAGTTCAAATGAGAACATTTTCACAGTGGTCCCCAAATCACAGAGAGCCTATTCCCCACCCTACTCTTTAACCACCAGGAAGTTATCAAGCTAGTTGTCTGATGAAGGAGCCTGGTTCAGACTTGTTCAGTTGTTTTCTGGTATTATTTTACTGGTTCCTCTAACCCCAGCACTCTGAAAATAGGTAGTGAATTCATGTCAAACACATTTGACAAAAATATTTTATAAAACTACTTACTATTGCTGTGTACTTCATATTACATGATATTAGGAGGATCATGAAAGTTGGTTTTCTCACTATTACTGCCATCAGTTTGATCCCTGGGTTAAAGAATGGTGACACTGGATTTCTCCTTTATTGAGAGAAAAGTGGCAGGCCACCTATGAGCTGATACTTTGGCATTATATGAAATCATTTGCCTGATGTTTTAACATCAAGTGATAATGCTTGTTTGAACCAAATACTTCATGAAAGCATTCAAATGACTTTTTATTACATCATTTCTTCTATATTTCACTTGGCATTCCTCTGCAAATTTCCCTGAACTGCTAAATCTATTTGCTTACACTAAACTACCATCCTACAAAAAAGGAGGACACACACTTAATTCTTTCCTTTTAATTACCAACTTTTAAAGTAAGGCATCACTTCAATAGTATTGAATGATGGTGGCCAACAAGAATTGATTTTTTGTTGCTTATTTTGTTGTTCTTGTTATTAGTATCAATATGAATTTTTATATTTGTATATTTTATATTTTTATATTTTATATTTTTATATTTTCAATGACTTTCAATTAAGTGCATTTATTTCTGTTGATCAAATTTTCCCAATTTGGCTGGCTTAAATCCTTTCACATTGGTTCTCATATCCTTTTGATAACATTTCTTTGGTTATGTTCTCAATTTCTGGAGCAAAATATCTGAAACTTGAAAACACCTATTTTTCCAAGTTTTTTATTTTTATTTTTAGTATAAAAGATGTTTAGGAATCTGAATTTGAGCACCAATAATTTTATTATCCTTGAGGTAGCAGTGATTGGTTTTCCTCAGTGGTCACAGCTAGAAAAGAACATTTTTCACATCAAGAATTCAAATCAATGCTTGCCATTCAAATTCAACATTTCAATTATTTTATACATTGATTTGAATTATATATCTTTTCTGTAGTACCTAAAATTTTGTTTCCTACCATTGAAATTTTACTCTTGATCTATGTTACAGCATAATAAAACTAGTTTTAAAAGGGCTATAATAATAATAACATTAATAGTAAAATTGAAGTTGAATATTTTTAGAGTTCCATTTGTTTTTATCGCCACATTCAATTGACCACTTTCCTTTCTTATTTCTAGGCATCTCTGAAAACAAACAGAAAGCTTTGGAGGAGGGGAGATATTTACCAAATGCATCTTTGACTCCAATCTTGTAGAGAGCACGGGCAGGAGGGGAATTTCTAACACTTCTGGCCAGAACCAGTTGAGCCTCTGCTCCTGCCTAGCTGCATGCTGACAGGGGAGTTCCCAAAATACACACACCCAAATACCACATCTAATTGCTATGTCTAACTGCCAGGGAAGTAGAATTTAAGTCTTAGATTCTTTGTGAGAAAACATAATTATCATATTTATTTTGGTGTCATTGTACAGGGTTATATTAAATAGTACAGTTTTATTAAAAATTTCCTATATATCAGGTACGTGTGAGATCCCCCAATTACATACCTGATTCAGGCCTCAATACATCTGAAAAGTACATCTTAAAAATTTGCTCTTGTAGCCCTAGTGAATTGTCTTGATCATGGACAATTTTCACATGACAGAAATTAGTCAACTTTGAAATGACGAGTAAGTTGCCATTATTTTGAAATTAGTGATGAGAGTAGCTTTCTTTTCTACAGGGTGTACTTCAGATGGCTCAACGGAAATATTTGTAGGCCCTTTTCCCTGATTGTCTGCAGGCTAGAAATAAAGGTAAAAACTAATTTTTTTCTGCATATAGAAAGAGAACAGAAACTCTTTTTAGTCTGAATTTATATTTAATGTTCTTCAAGCTCACTTTGCCCTAGGAGATGTGTATATTACAAAGTTTCACCTCAAGGGCCCACGTGACAATCCATCTCTTTTTCCCTCATCTAAAGCCAGAATTGGCAGCATTTTCCCTATTCCATGAACTACTTTTAAATGACATGCAGGAGAAGAAAGATGCTGTAGTTAAATATATAAAAATAAATTTTCTTGGCTTACTGAGGTAACAAACAAATATCTATGAGTAATGCCCCTATATCGCCAGCCAGCAGGGCACTTAATAAAACCCAAACAACTGTCACACACAGGTTATAAGGTCATTTCTCACATATAAGATAAACTAGGAATCTATCCAAAGGATAGAATCAGGGAGAATGTTATGAAGTTTGCTGGAAAATAACAAATGAGTTTCACATGTTATTTCATTTCCCAAGGGCACTTTGATAAGCATACACACATATTGTCAATGCATACTGGGACCCCAGTGCTTTTGGTGACACAGAAACAAGCAAGTTCAACACATAAATGTCATTTAGTAACAAATTAAATATTTGCCATGGGTGACAGGAAAACAAATAAGTGAAATAAAGCTGGGGCTTTTGTTGTGGTTGTTTGGGTTTGGTTTGGTTTGGTTTTGGTTTGGTTTTTGGCAGCCAACAATGTAAAAAATGAAGTAAAAGTAAAATATAAAGACACTGTCCTTCAGGAAGGTAATGATAGGTTTCTATTTATAACATTTGCCTTTAAAAGAGTCACAGAGGTGTGTACCTGTCAGTGTTCGTTGAATGAGTGAATGGATGAATGAACAAAAATAAACGTAGGGAAATGAATTTGTATGGGCTATAGAGAAGAAATGGGAACTCACAGACACCATTCAAGAAGCACCAGCCTTATTTCCAAATGAAGTCTGAAACTAGAGAAACCATTAGTTTTTATTACCTCCCAATACCACTGGAACGTGCACAGCAGCACAACAGAAAAATTTTAGTTTAGTGGTGTTCAAATGTCAGCATGCATTAAGATTTAATCAGAAAATGAGAGATTATACTGTTTATGTATGATCTATCAAAATGTATAAATGCATTCTACTGTCATGCACAACTAATTAGAACAAATAAAATTTTAAAATTAAAAAAAAAGATTCACAGGGGACATTTGCTAAAAATGAAGATTCTGATTCAGTCCAGGAATCCACATGTCCTATGATTCGGAGACAAACATGTCCATAGACAATGCTTTGAGAAACCTTGTTCTCCATCGTGTGGCAGGCCCCAGGAGAGGGGTTTGATCTTTCCCTCTGTTTCTCTGTGGACTTTCTCTGAAAGCCATTGATTTTATTTTATTTTTTGCTGTACTGGTTATTTTGATTAAGTCTGTGTCACACCTCACTTTTCCCATAGGTGACGTCAGCCTGCTTATAGGGAAATATTATTTCTTAAACTCAGAATTTAAATTTGGAGTATATTTTAAATTAGACTATTTCCCACAAAAGATAGCAATTTGAAAAATTAGCAGAGGAGGGGTTTTGGTTCAATGGTAATTATCTGGAATTTGTGGGACTGGGGGCAATGAGAGAGGAATAGAAAGATAACCAAATAATGTGGAATTTCAGATAAACAACAAATACATTTTTTGTATAAATAGAAAATTTAACCAGGCATCTTGTATTTTTATTTGTTAAAATCTGGAAACTCTAATGCTTATTAAGCAATGCAAAGATTAAGAATTACCTTTCTGGGTGCAGAGAGGGAACAGCCCAGATCGCATATCTTTGAGTAGAACAGAGTTGAGGTCCATCTTCAATTTAAAGGAAACCCATGCCCTAGGACTTGCTATTTATATCAAACATCTGAGAAACTTCCCCAAAGATAACTCTCTATCAGCAAGATCCTCTTAATATCCCCACAGATCTTTTAAATGAAAGATTTTCAGGGTAGTTCAGTGTGTGTAACTGCATTCATTTCCTTAAGGTTTATAATTATCTATAACGATGTTGTATATATTAGACTTTCTCTTTTTTTCCAATAGGAAATACATTCATACCCTCCTGCTTTAAATATTCTTAAGTTTTGTGTTGTGTGTGGGTCTAGGGGTGCTTTTCTATACAGTTTTTATGTATCTATTTGTTATTTTTGTCTTGTTTTTCTCAAGGCAGTCTCTTCTGTTCTTTAGAGGCTTTTCAATCTCAGCACTAGGAATGTGTTGGATCTTTTTGTTGGAGGCTGTCTTCTGTATGACAGGATGTTCAGCAGTATCCAGGGCCTCTAGCTTCTAGATATCAGAGGCATTCCCTGCATTGTGGAGACCAAAATGTCTACAGATATTGCCAAGTGTCCTCTGGAGGGCAAAATCACCCCAGTTGAGAAATGCTGGTCTACAAGGATAATTTGTGATTCATTACAACTTTCTTTTTCCCTTTAAAAACTAGAAATTTACATCTTTATGGGAAAATAAAAATTATTTTTGGAATTTGAACTTTTCAAAAAAAAGTACAGTCAATAGCATCAAAAGGATGGGTTAAGAAAAATTTATAAATTATGTCAGAATAGACTGATAAGCAATTTAAGAAAAAATAGATCACCAAATAAACTCCGTTATCTGTTGAATAATAAAACTTTTAAGCTAAAATGTATGAAAACTAGTTAAGAATAGGATTGGATATTTATCAGTAGAACATATCCAAAACTTGGTAAACTATGTGAGATGATTAAAAATACATCATAAATGAAAAGACAAAAATTAAACTCTATAGATAATAAAAATTTACATAACATAAATTAATGTCATAATAAAAATGAAAATACTGTAAAAGTAGGTCTTGTTCATATAAAGGATAGGGAGGGTTGAACAAAAGGGTATAGTTATATAACTATAAATAAATAATGTAAAATAGAGTAGAAGTCCTTCTATATGAGACTATTGAAAAAGTAGTAGATTAATAAAAAAGTTAATATTCAAATTATTCATAAGTACCTTAACCATTTTAGCTTAGAAGATATAAATGCACAGTTATTCAATGATCTTTTGATATGAAATCATCTCCTTTTGAAAATTAATTAGTACATTAACAGGAATTCCACATTCACTTTTTTTTTTAGAAACCACACTCAAATGCATCTTCAGTTATTTTCAGAGTGTTTTGTGTGTGCTTGTTTATTTTTTAGTAAGTGAGAATTTTTGTTAAATCTAAAGGCAACATTCTTCTCAATGTTTCCAGTGTCTTTCAGGATGTTGCAGTTATCCATACCAACCTCACTTAAGCACCATGCTTCACTTAGCAATTAGGCTTTATTCTACCTTTCTGAAACATTCAACTTAGTTTCTATGGAAATTCCTCTCTTTCCACACTCTTACTTTACCTAACATAAAACTGAACCTACATATTACAAATCAATTTCAAAGCACAAGAACAGTGTAGGAAAAGCACGGGTGACACTTGATAAGTATACAACGAACATGCCATTAATAGAAGTTCACAGTTTTTCTTTTTTTTCCCTTTATGGATTGTGCTTTTGCTGTCATAGCTATGAAATCTTTGCCTATAAAACCTAAAGCCACAAGGTTTTTCTCTTGTATTATATTCTGGATGTTTTATGGTTGCTCTCTTCACACTTAGTTCTATTATCTATTTTGAGTTCATTTTTGTACTTAGTGCAGATTGAATTTAGAATTTCTTCTATTCAAAGTTCAATGAAAAAAACAGACTGAAAAGACAAACTACAGACAAGGAAAAAATAGTTTCAAATCACAGATCTAATAAAGGACTTGTATCCAAAATATTTTTAACAAAAACTCTCAAAACTCAGAAAGAAAACAAATAGCCCAGTTTTTATGATATGCAAAAGATTTGAATAGACACTTCACCAAAGATGATATACGATGGCACATAAGCACATAAAAAGATGCTCCATATCATTAGTATTTGGATCAATACAAATTAAAATCACAGGATGCAAACTCACACCTATCAGAATGGCCAAAATTTAAAAGACTGGCTACACCAGCAACTGACATTATGGTTAGAATGTAAAATTCCATAACCACTCTGGAAAACAGTTTTCCATGTTCATACCTACCGGGATGTCTCACAGAACACTTAATGACTGTACCATTAAATACATGAAGTTAGTCACATGTTGTGCACAGATATTCTAAACTAGTACATGTCAGAGATACAAATTTATATGACATTTTCAAAATATAATACTTCATGTCAAGAGACAAACATGTCTGTGGTAGAGATTGCCAGCTGTCCGTTAAAATCCATTCTCTGTTTCTCCATAGTAATGGAGTTTTTTCTGGTCACTGTCAGAGACCACATGTTTTAGCCCTTTTGCAAATAGGTGTAGCTAATTGATCAAGTTCTCATCAACAGGATGTGAGTCCAAGAGACATGCCTCTTCCTCATCTGGCAATAACAAAACTGGGCATGAGCTCCTCTATGCCTCAGGGCAGCTGGAACACAGAGAAGTCCATGATCCACTTTAAAACATGTAGTGCCTAAGAAAAGACAATCAGAAAATAAAAGGCAACAATTGCACACCTGGATGACTGGGAGCAGAAAGACACCAAAAAACCTGAAAAGCACTTCCTAGGAATGTTACATAAGAAAGTCGTCTTTCTAGGCAGATTTAAGAAACAAATCATTCATATAGAAAATTTCAAAAGAAAAATATGAAGTTCCTTGATTTCTCAAAAAGTACATGTATATGTGAGTGAGTGTGTGCGCGCACACACACAAACACACACACAGGGTACTTACTCAAGGAATATAACATTGGAACTTCCAGAAAACTTCTTCCTGCTCTCTGTCACGAATTCATTCCTCCCCACAGAAGTCACCATTACTTTGACTTACTTGGTAGTCCTTGTCACAATTTCTTTTTCTTCTTCTTTTTTGTAGTTGCAGGAAGATACAATACCTTTATTCTATTTATTTATTTTTTTGTGGTGCTAAGGATCGAACCCAATGCCTCACAGGTGCTAGGTGAGTGCTCTACCACTGAACCACAACCCCAGCCCCATGGTTTCTTTTAAAGTTTTACCAACTGAGCTATAATTTGGTTTTGTCTGTGTTTAAAAGTTATATAGATGTAATTATACAATATATATAATTCTATATTCAGGTTCTTTCATTCAGTAATTTGTGTGTGAGATTCATTCATGTTGCTACATAAGCTATAATTCACTCACTTTTAAATGGTAAATAATAGGAGCTGGGGGTGGTGGCGCACGCCTGTAATCCAAGAGACTTGGGGGGCTGAGTCAGGAGGATCCAGAGTTCAAAGCCAGCCTCAGCAACTTAGCAAGGCCCTAAGCAACTCAGTGAGACCCTGTCTCTAAATAAAATATAAAATAGGGCTGGGGATGTGGCTCAGTGGTGGAGTGCCCCTGGGTTCAATCCCTTGTTCCAATAAATAAATAAATAAATAAATAAATAAATAAGTAGGTAAATAATAGCCTATAGCATAACTAGACAACAATTGTATTTGTCCATTCTGCCAATGGACTTGAACTGCTTACAGTTTGGGGTGCTATCAATCTTTTGGTATACAAGAGAGCACTTCTTTGTTGAAGTATACCATTTTGTCCCATTGTTCTAGATGTGGAACACCTATAAAAACTTAAATTGAACAACAAATATGCCATGTATGATAACTTTGAAGTATCTGAATATTTATTATATTCACATTAATGAAAACTTTGGACTTAACGGATTAATCAGGATTTAAATTGTTGAATCGCACATAGTGATGTATTTATATATAAATCAACTCTCTGAAAAAGAAAGGTTTGATTAGTACTTGCTGATATTGGTAGTGTACAATGCTCCCACCGTGGATGATTTCCAGTTGTCAATGACTTAACAACAGGATCACAGAAGTCCTTCCAAAAACCAGCTTTCATGAGCTGCTAGAAGCTGGCCCCACACAGTGCTGACTCAGTTCACCACACAACTCAAGATCTCTAGATCTTTGAGCTCACTAGATGATATCCAACTGCTTGTCAAAATGATTGAGTGAATTTACACTCCACCAAAAGTATGTGAGTATTCCCCTCATTCCACATCTTTGCTAACCCTGAGTATTGTCAGTCTTTTCCATTTTGGTTATTCTGTGGAGTCTGAGTTGAGATCACTTTGTGGCTTGATTTACATTTTACAATGATTGATGAGGCTGAACACCTTTTCATATGTATTACAATGGTATTTGAATATCCCCTTTCACAACATGTGTGATTTTTCATTAGTGTTAACAAATAGCTGAGATAATCAGCTTATAAAAAGTAAAGGCTCATCTTGACACACAGTTCTGGAGGTTTCAGTCCATGATCAGTTGCTTCTGTTGTCTGTGTGCCTGTGTAAGGCAGCACATCGTGGTTGGGGGCATATAGGAAACCTAGCTGCTCACCTCCACATGGCCAGGAAGCAAAAAGAGAGATTGGAAGGGCTGGATTCCCACTATCCCATTGGAAGGCATACCCTCAAAGGCCTGAAACCTATCAGAAAGTCTCCTCTCACCGGTTTCCATCACCTTTTAAGAGGAGTAAGCTAAGGACCAAGCCTTTGACACATGAGTCTTTGGACCCAGTATGGATCCAAACTGCAGCTACATATTTGTACTTGCCCATTTTTAATTGGGTGTCTATCTTTATATATCTCTTCATATACTTTTGTAGTTCTTCATATTTTAGATATGAGTCCCTTGTCAGTTTTGAGTGTGGCAAATACCTTCTCCCAATTTGTTGGAGGCTTTTGGGGTTTTATTTTCTTGTTGTTTTACTACCTTAATTATATTTTTTGATGAACAGAAATTCTTTATTTTTAATTTTGTTTGGTTTTTCTATCTTTCCCTTCACGGTTAAAATCCTTTGTGATTAGTACTTATTGTTGTGTTTTAAGAAGTCTTTCACTCCTCAAGTCATTATGATATTCTCCCCACTTATTTCCTAGAAGTTTCATTATTTTGTCCTTCATATGATTTCTTATTCTCCGGGGGCAAAAAAAAAAAAAAAAAACATGTATTTTTTCACTAATTACAAGTATATATTTTTAAAAGTTTGTGTTTAACAACTTCTTTCCTTCAATATTTGAAGCCCTTCTTTATTTACTTTTGTTGTTTGTTGTTTCTGCTGGGTTCTTCCTTATTGTATTGTCAGCTTGTGTGCTGAATTTTTGTTATCTACCAGACATTTTGTTTGCAAAACTGTTTGAAAAACAAACTTAAATACAAAAGTTCTATTATCTCCCTCTAGAGAGAATCTATGTTGCTTCTAGCAAATGTTTGGGGGAACTGACTATCTGGAATTGCCTCCTTTTATTCACAAACAGAAAAGATTTGCAGTGTTTTCCAGGGCTGCTTATTTCTGTGTGCTTATTTTTGGAGTGTAACCCTATGAGATATGAACCCAAAGCTAGGGATTTATAACCAGGGCTCTTTTGGTCTCTCTCTGGGCCTGAATTTAAATTCCTCTATCCTTTCAAGACTATCCAGAGAAAGAGTCTCTGAAACTTATATTCCTCTTCTTTCTAGGACCAAAACCACACAATTCTGAGAAAAGCAATCCCCAATAGGAAACCTACATCCCAGGTCTCAATCTTCCTCAGTTCTATCCTGATTTAACTCTACTAAGAGCACTCAGATGTTTCACTGATAACATCTGCATTGCACTTTGGAACCTCTGAGTCCAGGAGAGAGTGTGGCAGGCTCTCTTCAGTGGATAGTAAGCAGAAAGATCAGTGACAGGTGCTAAGGATGAGAAGTTCTTTCCCAATTTTCTTAGACCATGTAAACACCATGTTTTCTCCTTGTCTTCTGTGGAATACTTGCCTAAATCATTTCAGAAGCCATTAATAGAAGCAGAAGCTACCTTACCTGTGGTTGCTGGTTTTTGGTACCCTTTGATACAACAGTTTAGCTTTCAGATTGACCAGTATAAAAGTTGACCCAACAATCAAATGGAGCAGGGGGAGGTGATATACATCTTTATATTTATTGCTGCATTATTTACATGACAGGACAATGTATTGTGTTCTGAACGTGAGTCAATGATCTGGAGTATGAATGCTCTCAGGAGTGAAAATAATGGCAATGCTTCCCTTCCCTCCTTCACGTGGAGAACATGCAGACTTTTGTATTAGAAGGTCTGGGTTCTTGGGGTGGAGTTACAGGAGCTTAGGCAACTCTTTTTGTTTCTCTAAGGAAAATCCACCCTCAATCCTTCATTTGAGAGATCTAGATTGTAAAGGGAAGAAATTAAAATTGTCTGATGGAGAATAGGAATGGAAACTGGAATCACCAAGAGGAGTCAATGCCAGATCGTGAGGACAGGTTTGGTTCGGGACTTGTTTGGTGGAATACCCACCTGGAGTGTAAAGCTCCAGGTAAGTTCAGTGCACATGATTGAATATGTTCCTCTAAAAGTGGAAGAGACCATGGGTTATTAAAACCCATAACAAAAGAAAGGTGGTGGTCATGTGTGACAGACATCATTGCCCTGTGTACATGTATGAATGCACAGGTGGGGTGACTCTACTTTGGGCACAACCAGAAAAACAATTGCTGTACTCCATTTGTGTTCAATGAATCAAAAAATTAAATAAAAAGAAAAAAAATTCAAAAAAAAGAAAGGTGGTGGTCATGTCAGAGCTTCCAATAACATGTGGATTTCTGCAGACAGAACTGCTGCCCTTGGAAGCAGCCATAACTAAAAAATGATGGGAACAAACTTTTAACAGTAGATTACGAAGAGAAACAGGAGGAACAAGAAGTCCCTCCCTAGTTGTCTTGAGTCATATAAGCCCATTTTAGAAACAGTTTATATCTTTTCCATTGGTTTTGCCACAACCAATGGAAAAGATAGAAGTTATTTCTAAAATGACTGAGATTGAATTTCTCATTAACCTTCACAGGTGGGAGCCGCAGCCAGATTTAATTTGATTTAGGAAAACAAAGAAGTGTGACCTTTCTTGCACAGGAGTGTCATGAAACAATTCATTTAGGTTAGGTCATAATAGTAAAACAGAAAGCGACCTAAATGTCAAATAACAGGATAAAGAGCAATCATGTTATATATGTTAAATGGTTATTAACATTTGATAAAAGTGTATGCTGTTATTAAAACCCATAACTAGACTATTTAACAATCTAAGGAATACTTATGCAATATTTTAAATGTAAAGAGAAAGCAAAATTTCATCCACTTCTAACAGCAATTTTTGATAGAGAAATAAGGATGAGGCTAGAATAGAATAGAAAAAAATGAAGATTAGATATTTTTGATGATATACTTTAGGTGAATGCTTTACTTCCATTTCTTTTATTTTTACTATTATTACTATATTTCTTATCTTTAAGTCATTTTGATTTTTTAATGAAATTAAAAATAAAATCAATTTTATTTGCAAAGATTCAGCACAAAACTTCATTTTCAAAGATTCAGTGCAGTCAATTCTCTTATTGGGCTGATTGTTAATCATTTATTTACTCTACAAATGTTTATAAAGCACTTACAAAGGTACCAAACAACATGCTAGGTGTTACTATTACACTGACAAATAGAACAAAACCCACATGGGCCGAATTTTGGGTAGGGGTAGACATAAAACGAAAGCACAAATATGTGTCTAAATCAAACAGAACTCTCATTCAAAGGACTCCTTATTAAGAATGAGTGGTACATACATTCTTCAGGTAACTTTGGAATTAATACTTCATCTGAGACTTGAAAGATAAGGAGCCAGATTTTAAAAGGGGAGGACAGTCTCCACAGAGATACATCAGAAAATATTAAGCCTTATTTTGAGACTCAAAGAGGGGGCAGAGCATAATAAAAGAATGGGAGCCACTTACTGGACAAAATTTCTGTGATGTGCATCACAGGTTTGGAGAGTAAGCATTAGCCAAGTGCAACTTCTATTCCCCTATCCTTGGACAATTTTAACTTTTTCCCTCCTATAAGTTGGTCATTAGAGGAGAGTTTAATAATAGAACTATGGGTAGGGACTCATAAAGACAGTAGAAGGAAGTCACAAGGGATAGCATGCACAGAACTCCAGAGCAAGTGACTGTGGGAGGCTGGAGGTCCCCCAAACCTTAAGGAGTTATGGAAAGAGAAGTTTCCAGAAACCACCTGGAGTGAATGCTGTCTGGAGAAGGTCACTTGCAGGGGCTGTGACTCTAAGGCCAGGGAGAGCCAACTTGTAGCAACCCTGAAGGAAGTGTAGGATTACCTTCACCTTATGTTCTTTCCTCCCTCTCATCTCTAATGTTGTGCCACATTAGCAAAACCCAACCAGAAGCCAAGGGCAAGAGATACCAGGACATAAGCCACCTAGGTCAACTGCCATGACAAAACAACAGGGAAAGGATGGGGGGGGGTCTCCAGAGTCAAATGGAAGATGTCCAGGATAGATGATAAGTGAACCCAATCTGAGTCCATGACTTTGCCATTTGATACAGAACCTGAGAGAAATGGTCCAGCAGCCATGAAATCAAAATCCCAAAGAGCCAGTGTCATTGCACCCATTGTGGGCCACATCCAATCCAAGACACTCTACTTTTGAAGGTAAGAAAGAAGGAAAGAGACAGCTATTGCCATCTCTACTTTTTCTATCCTCTAGAACCCTCAGACTGGCTTCTATTCTATGAGAGAAACCTATTCAAATGGCCCACATGCTAGGTAAGAGATGATTAGAATAAACTGATGACTTAACCTACCTTCCCAACACAGGGCTCACTGGAGCACTCTGAAGTTCTCTTTATTCCCAGTTTTGGGGCCATAAATATTTTTAACTTTCAATACCTTCTTAAAAGTCCTTCTCTCAACTAATTGTGGATTTATTTTTCCTTCCCTTTTTCCTTCCATGCATTCTAAAATGATTTACTAGTTTATGCTAAGGTACTAAAATGCCCATTCAGCTTTGAATGTCAAAAATTAAATGATCATATTAGTCCATATTAAATACTAATATAATTTTTGTGTACTGCAAATGAGTAGAGTTGTCAATAAATGACATCACTATACCCCTATGGAAAGGAATAAGAACACTCTCACAGCACACATGACTATTCTGAAAAAAAAAAATTTTTTTTTTAATTTTAAAAAACTCCTTCCCCATAGCTACAAGAAAGACTTGACTCCTTGAAAAGGAATTTAAGAATTAGCCACTCAAGTTGCTGCTGGCTCCCTGAATGAAATTTGCAAAACATCCACAGAGCCACAAGCAAAACATAGGATTTCTTAAATAGTACATAAAAAGCACTACCACAAAAAGAAAATAGTGATAAATATCCAAAGGCATCATTACAAGTGTAGAAAGATAGGCCCATATGGACTAGGAGAAATATTTGCAATACACATAGCCAACAAAGGACTTGCATCCAGAACATACAAAGAACTTTACACATATGTAAGGAGAAGATTAAACATTAAAATTTTCCAAAGCAAATACCACACAGATACTTAGCAAAAAAAAATTAAAATAACCAGTAGCATATAAAAATATGCCAAACAACAATACTCATCATTGAAATACTCCCTTAGTAAAAATCAGATATATGCCATGAATCCCTCACCAGAATGGCTACACTGAAAAAGATTAACAGTGCCAAACTTCAGTGAGAATGTGAAGCAATTTGGCCTTACACTACTGATAAGAAAGTATACTGGAGCAATCACTTTGGAAAACTTTTTGGCAATATTTATGAAATATAGCAGTGTAGGTCTTCCCTGGCATCCCTGTACCAAAGTATATATTCAAGAGAAAAGAGTGCACATATCCACCAAAAGACATATTCAAGATATTCATAGCAGTTATATTCAGAGTATCCTAAAGTAGAAATAAGCCAAATGTCCAATAACAAGAGACTGGATAAATTAGCTTTAATATATTCACATACTGGAATACTACTCAGGAAAAAAAGAAATAAGCTGTGACATCCAACTACATGGGTGAATTTCAAGGTATATTGAGGGAAAGAAAAAACAAAAGAGCACACACTATAGGATTCATTTATATGAAGTTGAACAGGCAAAACTAACCTAATCAATAACAATAGAAGTCATTCTTCTATCCACAGTGGTTAACTCTGGTGGCAGGACTATTGACTGGATAAAAGCATGGGGAGCCATCTGGGATGCCGGAAAGGTTCTCTGTCTTTGTCAGGGTGACCGTTATGGTTGTGTACATCTGTATGAATTCACTGAACTGCATACTTAACATCAGTGCACTTTCTGATTATTATTGTGTGTATGTTGCACCTCAATTTGAAAACGCAAAAAAAAAGTCAGATTCCACTCCCCAAATTTCCTCAATCAGGATAGCCTCGTGTGGATTTAGCAAAATTAAAATGAATGCATTTTGTAGTTCCCTGGGGTGAAACTCTAACATGACAGACCACCACAAATTCCAAGGGTAATTGAATTGACTCAATCCTCTCTCATAATGAAATTCTGCAAGTTTGGATTTAGCTGAGAGCACAGAGAGACTCCAAAGGAGCTATTAAGAAGGATGGTTGAACAAGCTGTTCTACTCCTTTTTGAACATATTTTTAATGAAATAGGTATTTGAATACCTATCTTTAAATGAAATAGGTATTTAAATGTACCAGTTAGGTAAGTCAATGGAGATCCATTATTGTCTAATAAACTAAATCAAGGACTCTTCAATGGAAAAGGATAAGAAAAAAAATTTTTTTGAAGGTGCTTTTTGCTCATTTGCAGCCAAATTCAATAGCTTTCATGCAGAAACCCAGGGGAGTTTTTATTGAATTCAATCCTTGAATTGTTTCTAGCTAACGGGCTCACTTCTATTTACAGCATTATTTTCTATTAAAGGACAAGCCTGGAAAGTCAAAGAATTTAGAGCTACTGTTTTACTTGAATAATCAACACTTCCTAGGCTGCCTTTATCATTCTCTTATAAAAGGATGGAAATCAAGCTGACTGCTCTTTTATGAGCTGAGCTGAAACCTTCCAGGAACAGGAATTTACATAGATAGATAGATAGATAGATAGATAGATAGATAGATAGATAGATAGATAGATAGATATAGATGATAGATAAATAGATATATATATACATACATACATACATACTATAAAAATGTAATCAGACAGGAGAGGAATTCACTGTTGGTCCTGTAAGGGAAACTACTGAAATCAGCAACTGCCCCATACTGAAAGATGGTAAGAATGAGACTCAGTCACAAACCCACTGCTGACCAGGACAGCAGATCTCACTTGAAGACATAGTGACTTTACATCACAACCATACTATTTGACTTAAAACTTACCTTCTAAATTCCAAAACAGTTTTGAGTTAAATGAACAAATCTCAGGGTAAACTACCTCTAGTCACTCACCAACTTAGGAAACAACTAAACAAGGATTTTAAAAAAAAAGAAGAATTTGAAAAAAAATTTATTGATGTCGGAGTCCATCATCATGCTACTAAACCCTAAAGGCTGTGAAAAAAATACCATCCCTGCTCACTTCCTTTGAGGGAGTTATCCAGGTCTTTATACCAAAGGCTTCTTTTTACTTTTTCAGGGAATTATGCCATTATAAATTGCAATCAAACCATGGGTTTAAGTGACCTTTCAGAAGCAATATTCAAAATCCCCAAGAGAACATCTAAGGAGGACTTCAAATCCTGTTTTTAAAACATGATGGTTTTTACATTAGTTAGCTGTCAAAAGAACTAAAATATACATCTGATAATTCCCAGACCAAGGCTTTCTCTGCCAACCACAATGACCCTCCCTGCAAATGTCTCCACCATTGACCTGAAATTACTTCCGTGTTAAAATATGAAGAAGTATCTGGGAAAAAAAGAATTTAAGGCACTTTCCACTATGTTATCTTGGTCACTCTCAGGAAAACAAATGGTCCTTGAAGCTCTGAAGGCTATTGCTCTCCCAGAGTGGGTGTCTGACCCTGGGCAGCAATGAGAGCCACAGTCACTAGGTCTTTGAACAAGAGGACAAGTAGCTCCACTGTCTGAGATAGAAGGTACCATTGGATCCTCTTGTGTTTTGAGGATTTAAAAAAAGATACCTCCAGACCCTCATGGAAGGGACTACCAGAAAGAAAAACAGCTAGGTTCTGCTAAATCTTGGTCTGTTCTCTGAAGTCAGGGTGACTTATGGTTCTAAGGGATCCTCTAGGGAAGAACCTCTAAAACAGTCGCTGAGAGTCTGTAGCAGTTGTTCTAATAGCCTCCATTGGCACTGCTCTGCATCCTGAAGATGCTATGACCATTGCAAGACTATCACTTTTAGTATTACTACTACTACTTCTTGTTCTAGATTTTTCTTTGTCAACCTAGAATCACCTCCACTTTCCTGTAAGGTTTCAAGGGAAAAGGTAAGAACTACATTTTTCCAGAATGTCCTTCCCTGTATGATTCCAGATTATCACCTGTTAATTAGAGATACTTACATGGAATTGGAACAATGCTCTAGAAACAGCTGCAAATAGATGTGAGCTTCTTTAAGCAACTCCTAGGACCTCTCAGCATCCTGGCTACTCCGTGCTTTCAGCTGATAGCCTTGCTGGAGGTTCCTAGACCTTTGTTCTCATAGTCTTGCTAAACGTGGCATGAGGCTTTAATTTCCTTTTAAACATCTTCTGTGTTTTAATACGTGGAATGCCTCATGTTTTCCTGACTGATCTCTGATGTTTCGGGTTGTAAAATGAAATATTCTAACATTGTGAGATGTCCTTTTCAAAACAATTATACAGTCAAATTTCTTTATTGGCAGTAGATCAGTTCTCAAAAGCCTCCATGAACCACTGTTTTAAGGAAAACACAGGATATGTTTCCTGTGAGCCTCTAGTCACACTTTCTTCCATCAAAAACTTGCAACCTTCTTTAGTGTTTTTGTTTATAAATACCTTAAATACATATTGTTGCTTGATTAGTTTGAACTAATGGAAATAGCATTATAATTCATGCATGAATGAAACTTACCTCACACATATTTTCTCCAGAAGGCATGTAACCACCTAGAAACACATAAAAGCTCTTTAGCACATAAAGCACAAAACGGGGGGGGGGGGGGTAAAAATGGCACTAAAAAGACTGCTCATTGACAGCATTAAGAGCTAAAACAGGAAGGCAGTGTCACCTTGCTGCATCTCAGCTAGGAACGTATGCTTCAGGTGGCTCAAATTTTTCACTGCCGTGTGCAAATCCACAATAAACATGAGAGCACCATGAGCATTGATTTAGGGGTCGCAAATAAATTTGAGCATGGAGGCAAATTCCCAAATATGGAATCTGCAAATACAGAGGACTGGCTGTGTTTGAGAAATCAAATGCATTCCTATGTTGACATATTTGCAACAGAATGAAGACCCCTGCCTTCTGCCTCCAAATCTCTCTACCCCATGCAATTTTGATGTGTATCCTTTCTTCTTTTTTAATCTATATTCACTAAGGCTAGAGAGCAGGGCTTACTATCTCTAGTTTAAGAAATGAATCCATTAGCGTAAAATTACCCTGGAAAACAATAAGCAAACAAAAGGCCATTCAAGGCTGGGAAGCATGTGGAAAGGAAACAGCAATGCCACAGGTTTGATGCAAGCTATTTCATTATTCAATAGATGAAAGAACAAAGAAATTATAAAAACATGGGAGTGAATTAATGCTAATATTCCACTATTCCATTTATTAACCCATATATACTGGAGTTGTTGGTTTGGTTTGGTTTGGTTTGGTTTGGTTTGGTTTTTATGGGGCTGAGTGGAACCCAGGGCCTTGTGCATGCTAGGTTACCACTCTACCACTGACCTACATCCCCAGCACCATAGCCTATATTTTTATGCAGTTTATGCTGCTCCACTACTAGAAGATACATATGATGAACCCATTTCTCTAGCAAATGAGATTCAGAAAAGACCAGGAATTCTCTAAGCTTACCCACAGAAAACACTGCTGGGGTATGCCTCCCCTTCACCCCACACATCAAGAATTCATATACAGCACACCCTCATGTCCCAAATGGTGCCATGATAGTGGGTCAGCTTTTCTTATAGTTATCATCCCCTCTCCTACAACCAAAAATAAACTTCAATGTTAGTCGACAACGAGTAAGGTGATGGTTAACGATGCACTTATATTGTTATATCTCTATTCTTTAGAATTTCCAGGAGCTGCTTTTCATGTCTGGGGACAATATTCACAGGAAGTATTGAAAATAGATTGCATTCCAGCTCTCTGATACTGAATACTGAAGGAGATTCTGCCTATCAAGCTAAAAGCGTTTAAAACCTGTGAAATGCACTGGGATGAATCTGTCCAGAACCAAAAGAAAACCTATATTTATAGCAGCTGATTTATTTGGTTGATATACAGTATGTGCTGTGGTTTATAATTTTTAAGGCATGTGAACTGGGACATATTAGATATTACAGAAAGAGTGAGTTGATGATTTACAAGACTTCATATCGGGCCTATTGACCTTCTCAATAAGAAAGGTTGGTGGTCGTAACAGCACTGAAAAATGCAGCCCTTGGGAGTCAATTTAATGTAGAATAAACTCTTTAACAACCAGCTAGATAGCCATATCAGCTGCTCCATCTGCAGATTATGCTGCTGCTGTAAAAAGCACTTTTTTAATAAAAAAATGCATAGGTTTATTTTTGAAAACATATGTTCCCCCAACAAACGAACAACAGTTTCTCCCACAAAAGTCCTTGCATTATAAGAATATCAGGTTTAACAACAACAGACAACAATAACAAAAAAAAAAAGGGAAAAAAAGTGTGGGGGGAAAATGGCCAAGCCCTCCCCAATAAAAAGAAAGCAGGCAGCAATTTGCTTAATGTCCCTCTAGTACCTAATTACTGTTCACAAAATGAAGATACACCTGTGTGCCCTTTGTTCTGGTTAAAATACATTCATCTCATCCTCAATGCAAATGACATTAGTCTGTGTACAAGCTGATACAATCAATAAATGGACTTAACAATTGGTGGTGCTTCATGTTAACATCCTCACTCTGCAGCGATCTTTTGAGGACTAGATGTCTCACTTAATTACCAGAGTCATATGTCAAAGAAATTCCAAAAACGGTCCATCAAAATGTATCTCAGAGTAAGTAAAGGTAGAAAAAAAATTTTAAAGTGTTCTTCCTTATTAGCATAGATTTTTCTGGGAAAGTGTTTACCTCCCTACCATGGAATTGAAAAGAAAAAAATTACCAAATCACAATTTGGTTGCTCTTTAGCTGTTTTTTGGTTTTTTAATACCATTTTATAAGCAGTTAACAGGGGGGAAATGAAACATGCTAAGTCCCTACAGAAAAAAAGTCAAACTATCAAATAAGAAATGTTTTTGTTTATGAAAACTGATATACCCAGTAGTTAAGATTGAGTCTATATACAACATTAAAACTCTGGGATGCAAACCTAAAGAAATTCAAACCATGGGCAGTGAAATACATTATCTGTCAAACAATGATTTTGGTTGAGTCTTCCTACTGTCTCAATTGTTTTGATGGAGATGACCTTGCTTCAGATTTTCCTGATTTGTAAATACCTGCATATGCAACTTCATCTTAGAATTCATGCTATTGTATCATGTCATCTATTTGTGCCTCTGTCTGCCTATCACATTGTGAGGTCTTAGACATTATGACCATTTCTTTTTGATTTTTGCATTCTCTAAGCCTGTGTAGCATCTGACATATAATAATTAATCAGTAAATTTATTTCTAATTGAACTAACTGTACATTTGAATATCCTTTTAATACTAACAGTCTTCAGGAGTTAAACTCACTAGTAATCTCCAGATTTTTGAAATTCAAGCATCCCTCTAGAAATATTCAATTAGCCAAAATTTAATCAACTTTTATTCATTCAACATATATTATGGAGAAATGACTGTTTGAAATCACACTGATAGGTTATGTGGAGGACAAAAGAATCTTTAGATGTATTTTTTACCTTCAATAAGTCTTTATTAAAAATGGGGGTATGAAGTTTAAAATCTAATCAGGTAAAGAGTGCAAAGACTTAAGAGTCACACGGGAACACATAGATAATTGCCAGCTAAATGGTACAGTTAAGACTCATCAAAGGAGACATTTCTTTAAATTAAAGACTCACACAGCCAGGCATAGGGTGCACACCTGTCATCCCAGCTACCTGGGAGACTGAGGCAAGAGGATCACAAGTTCCAGGCCAGCTGGGACAACTTAGCAGGACCCTGTCTCTAGAAAGAAAAATAAAAGACTGCATGAAAGTGGGGGGCAAGGTATAGCAAGTGGAATTGGATGTAGATCATACAGGGAAATTTTGCTGTACTTTGTAAAAAGAAAGGAAAAAAAAAATCTAAGAAAGAGGTGAGCAACTCCAAGGGATTTTATACCCACTCTCCAACTTCCCTTTCCCCTTCAGTGCCTTTTCCAATCAGGACTGAAATGGAATAGTGACGGTTAAAACAATAAATATGTTTGGGGTGTAGGTGAGAACGTCAGCTCACTGGGTGCAGACTTCTTTTTCAGTCAGTGCACGGTAGGCATATGAGTCTGAGACCAGGGGCTGCTGCCTACCTGTGCTTACCTGAGCTGCTTCCCTTCCTGGGCCTTCCTGGGGCTATTTTTCTAACATGAATTCAGGCTACCATTAAGCTTCCAGAAAGACAAAATACCATAAAATATGACTTTTAAAAAGATAAAACATACTCCAAAATATTTAGTTTCAGTCAGGAAAAAATTTGTCTTGTGTGTACATTCATTGCACGTGACCTACAGTAAAATCTCACAGAAAATTTTTGAATTAGGCAATTTTCTCTCTCTGATTCAACTACCTAAGTCAATCTCTGTCTTACTGTCTCTTTTGTTCTCTTCTTCTCTTTCTCTTTCTGCCCCACATACACACTCACACAGTCACAGCCAAATAAATACATGCAGATTTCCTGTGAAAGTCTTCTGAGGATCTTCTACAAATTACTATGGATCTTTGATGAAATAGTAATCATGAAAAATGAAAAGAGGGAAGGGGCAGTTTTTCTATTTTCAGAATGGCAATCTCAAAAATACTTTAAGCCCCACACATGTGTATTCTTTGATACTTAAATAAATGTTTAAACATTCTTAGCCTGAATATCATCCAAGACTGTCCTTCTGCCCAAAGAGGACAGGTCGATTTTCATAATGCAAGTTACTAGACATTACCTCTGGGTTGGTCTGACCTGATCTTACCTAATTATCCCATCCTAGGTTTAAAACCAAGTTATCTTAAAATAGCATGTCTCAATCTTTCACCATGAAGTAGCCTTAATGACAGAGGTTGAACCAATCCCAGAAGAAGCCTGAGGGCATAAATTGTTTTGAAGGCATCTGAAATTCCTTGCTTATTTCAATATAAAACAAATTTTCCCCCAAAATCTTGGGGAAATGCTCTTTCAGATATGCCACATGATGTTATCAGTCCATTTGGGCATATTGAGATATCCTAGGGTTTTGCAGTCATCCTATGAGGTAAAAGCAACTTCCCACCCAACTTTGGTTAGGCTGTTGAGAAAGACAACACCACACT
The DNA here is from genome assembly GCA_020662805.1 of Glaucomys volans. NCBI lineage: Eukaryota > Metazoa > Chordata > Mammalia > Rodentia > Sciuridae > Glaucomys > Glaucomys volans. Next base: position 2,796,657 of record JAJEJO010050702.1, on the reverse strand, counting down.
TCAGCAATAGGGAATGAAAGGTTGATGCCTTACTAGATGAGGCTTTCTGGGGAAGGTAGGACTTTAGCCAAGGAAGGGTGAGTAGTGTATGTTTTTACTGTGGTGAGAAAATGGGGCTAGTGTGAAGGTTTCCACCTGAAGTCTAGGGTTTACATAACAAAACATCTAGTTGGCCCAAGGAAGGAAGGAGGGACACATTCTTACTGGCTTTGCCAGATTAGAGCCAAAAAGGAAGAAGGAATAGAAGCCTTAATAGATGTCAGCAGGATGTCAGTCAGCTATCAAAAATTGAGCCAGACTCTTCATTAAAATGCACCCCCTGATGTTCTGGGAACGATGGAATTGTGTCCTGTCTCATTTCACTGAATTGGAACTAGTTTGTGTAAGCTATTTATGGTGCTCTATGAAGCCTGCAGTGTGAGACCAGTCAGGGTCCACCCCTGAATATTTTGAGAAGTGAAGAGAGTGACTTGGAATGTCAGTTTCCAATTGCTATTGTAATGAACTACCACAAACTGAATGGCTTAAAAACAATCCCCAAATTTCTTAGCTTATATTTCTGCAGAACAGAGTCCAAAATTGGCCTCACTGGGCTAAAATCAAGATGTCATCATGCTGGTTCCTTCTGGAGGCCATGATGAGGAATCCTGCCTTTTCCAACTTCTAGGGGCTGCTGGCATCCCTCCACTTGCCACCCCTTCCTCTATCTTCAAAACCAGTAGTGTTAACACCTGCACATCTCTCTCTCTGACACTCTGACCTCCACTTCTGTCTTTACCTCTCCTTCCCTGACTCTGACTCTCCGGCCTCCTTTTTGTAAGGACCACTTTGATGATATTGGTCGTACCTGAATAATTGAGGCTATTTCCCCATCTCAAGGGTCTTACATTAGTCACATCAGCACAGTCTGTTTCATTGGACAATAGATTCATAGGTTCAAGGAATTCAAATGTGAAAATCTGTAAGGGGGCTGTTATTCATCTTTCCTTATTTATAACCATCAATAATGACTAGAAAAGCAAAGGAGATAAGAAGTACTTTGGTGAGGTTTTGTATTGTAGCTTAATATGTGGGAGAAACATGTATAACCTTAAATTATATGTGGGTTTTATGAGACAAGAAACTTCTAAACATTTGTCTACTTCAGAAGGAAAGGAATTTTAATATGGAATTATTATTGATACTGGTCAGACCAGACAAACAGATTATTTCCAAAGGTCCAACAGTCTAAAATTGTACAAGTGGCACTGACTGTTGACAAGGGCATCCACAAATCTATGAAATTGCCTAGAACTCAGACACCTATATTAACCTTTGGATCATGTCCTTGATCAGAGATCAAGATCCCCAGTTAGGGGATGCACAGTTGGTCAGCAGGCTCTGTTATGAATGATAGGGACACTACCATCAAAAAAGTTAAACAAAACCCCTTTTCTGATCACTCAATAAGTCACAAAGGACTTCCCAGGTAGCCAGTGGGTCCAGAATAGGACTAATTTCTTTGGTGTCATTGCATATAGCAAGGAACTCCTTCCTGAAATAGAATGTGCCAGAAGACTTGGAATTGACTAGTTTTTAAGTATCATTTCTATTTCAGCAATGAGGCCTTTGTGGTTGTGCCAAACCTCCACAGGGTTAAAGTCTCAGGAACCATGACAGTCTCCTGGCCAGGAATTGACAACCAAATGGTGTATAGTGTAAGCTGTGAAGGGAAGTTTTATGTACCAGAAGCCCATAGGCATCTTATGGCCATTCTAATTGTCCAGAAACTCCAGTAAGCTTGAGAGGAAGTTGTTAAAATCTCAACAGTGAATCTCTGGAGGGCACTACTGGTTATGTTGCAATGTGAATGGATTTTCGAGTCTTCTGCTGTTGGGGGTCCCACTCAAACCGGGCCAGTCTGTGAGTAATAGTGCAAAGGGCTTAAGTAAAACTCATAAATGGGAAGTATACTGCCTCTAGCACTAAAGGGCCTAAACAGGTTGGGTTTGTTTTAATACTGAGAATGCTAAGAGGGACAATAATTGCTTCTTGACAGTCAGAGATGGAGCATGTCAGTAACAATTTTGGCAGGAACAAAAAATTGACTTGCTGGTTACTGAATAAGCTTTAATTTTTTTCCTTACAGTACTAGGGATTGAACCAAGGATCTCACACATGCTAGGCAAGTGTTCTACCACTGAGCTACATCACCAGCCTGTTGCATATACCATCTAAGGGAGGGAGTTCTATCTCTACCCTGCTCCCATTATTATTTAATGATCTTGTTGTCTGGTCTGATGGATATCAAATAATTAGCAGAATTTTACTGAAGTGTCCATATCTTGTCCTTTGTGGGAGTTAATCACACACTCTTTTTACAAGCCTTCCTTTGTGAATACATGTAGGTCTTGTTGCATGTGTTAAACTACTTGGATAAGAATGTCATCAATACAATGTCTTACCTGGGTTCCTAAAAAAAAGTTGAATGTAATTGAACTCTTGCCTGCAAAGACTGTGCAATGCAGGGCTGTTGATTTGCCCTGAATAGCCAGGAAAGAGTAGAGTGTTCTCCAAAGCTGAAAGCAACACCTACAGGGACTATTCAAATAGTCAGGGAATAGAACTTATTATCCAAACTTATAACAGTAAAATGCTTTCAGTTGTTGTTTGGACAGAATCAGTAATTTCAATAAAAAGGGGTTGAGGGCCTTACTTATGATACCATAGCATTAAGGTCATGGTAACCCACTGTTGAATGCTGTTCATCCTCATCAGGTTTCAGCAAATTGGGCTATTAAAGTAGAATATAGTAGGAACAATGACTCCTTCCTTCAGTAGGTCTTGTACGATGTGTTTTACCCCTATAGTTCTTGCTTTAACCTATTATGGGCCATATTAACTATGTTAACCACAGAAAGCAATAGGGGAATGTCTATGGGGTTCCCTTTTGTCAATCTGATTGTCAGCACTGAAGACTTAATTTTATTTTAGTTAATTTCTTAGTGGTCAAATAATCTATGCCCCGTGAGCAACAGTCACCATGACCATTCAGGATGTAGACAAGATAATAGGTAAGATAATAATAGGTTTACCTCACTTACCATCTCTTTTATATTCTGTAATGCCAATGCCCTACAAGCATAGGGGCACCTTGTTTAAATTTAGTGAGATCTCCAGGTATAACTATAATTTCAATTCTGATACTAATTAAAGCCATGAAAATTTGCCAGTTGGTACATGCCAACAGATGTTAAAGCTAGTTTAAAACCTATGTTGTAAAGGTGCAAAAGTCAATTGGCTTTCTATCTGTTTTAATTTTTGTTTCTTTCCCCTATATTGAGATTTGTTTTGTTTTGCTTTGGTGGTTACTGAATATACTTGCCAAGAGAGGGAGTGTCCTCTCTACCCTGCTCACATTTCTAAATTTCTTCTTCCCCAGAGTCCCAAATCAGTATCATCAGAGATAGGGCAACCCCCATGGTAATCACTGCTTTCCTGGGTTTGGGGACCCTGAGCTGAAGCTGTTTGAATGAACCCTTCTTTGTGTTAAGTTGCAGCAGTCATTGGAACCTGACCTTAGTCTATTTTACCATTGAGCCATAAGGCACTGATGCTGTTTGGCCTTTTTAGAACATGGGATGAAGCATTTGGAATTGCTTTTCATGAGGCTCTATGCCATAGGTGCATTCCCCTAAAACTCTAAGGATCACATTTTTTGTTTGCTTTTATGAAAAAAGCCTGGGTAGCAGCAGTAGAATTTTGTGAATGTCTAATAAACCATCAGTTCTTTGGAGTGTGGAAATCAGCACTGCACATTGTGACTATTCTCCCTCACATGAGTGATCACCTGATGAACACATGTTCTACAGAGCTTGTGGTCTTTCCCTTGAGTGGTCTGTAGAACAAGGGTCAATGCCTGCTTGAGACACACAACCAATAACCATAGGGTAAAAGTTATCCAACTTCAGTCACTGTACATGCTAAAATCCCTAAAAAATTTAATCTGAGACTCATGGAGGGGTCTGAGCCAAGATGCATAGCCCAAGGTCACTTTAAGGAAGGCCCAAAACTTGTACTTCTGTCCCTAAATGTCAATTACCAAAATGCCAATTTACATCAGTGAAATCTGTAATAGCAGCTCAGTAGGAGTTGGCAAATGTAGCAGAAAGCCACACAGCTCAAAGCACATGCTCACCAGCAGGCAACAGCTCAAAGTGCATGCTTCCCCACAGGCAGCAAAGCCAGGCAGCAAACCAAAAGCAAGAGGACCCCTAGGGGGCACTGGTCCAGGTGATGGTAGCACACACCATCCTACTGACAGCACCAATCATGTTGTGGTTGCCTTTAGATGGTGGGATCAACCCAGCCCAACACTGGTTTAGATGTTGAGACTGGTGATATAACACATACACTAGGAGGGCAGAGGGAGGTGGACTACTTACACAATGTGGCTGTTAGGGGACGCAGGGCAGGCACCTGAGCTGGACAGAAATGGCCTAAGTGAAGAAAAGGATGAGTAGATTCCATTTTTATCATAGTTAGAGTAGGTCCAGGGTAAAGGTTGCCGCCCATGAGCCAGAACTTTATACAACCTACTGGTGCCAAGGGGAGGAGGTCATGAATCCTCTAGTTGACTTGCCCAGATGTAGGGCAAAAAGAGAAGCATCGTGGTGCCTGAAAGCAGTCAGTGGCCAAACATCAAAAACTCGAGTCCAGCTTTTTGTTAAACCTAGTGCTAGGACTTGATTTTTAAGTTAACCAATTTTAAACCAGTGTTTAAAATCTTTTCTCAGTGTTTTCAAGAATAATTTTTCCGCCTTATCTCTAAACAGGAAGGTCTAAGGAATCTATCTTTTGATTCCCTGAATCTCTGGTGCCAGGAGAGATTCCAACTCTAAATGTGCAAAGGATAAATATAGAGAAATATATCTTCAGGCGTTAGCAAGTGCCACTCAGAGTTTTAAAATCCCCAAATTTATTTATTCTATTCTTATCCTAGAGTCATGAGTAATTAGGAATTGTTTTGCATTTTCTCCAGTCAAAAATGAAAGCATTTTTATTTTGAAAGGAAAGTTAGAAACTAATTTTTTATGATCCGGATTCTGAACCTAGAAGAGAATAAAAACCTTCAGTGAAAAAAAAAAACATTTTGTTGTCATTAAAGCAATGACCCTTGTCTGGGGAAAAAAATAACTTTTCAAATTAGATACCTCAATAAAGACAGAAAGTCTGCAAAGAGCACGATTCATGTTTTTATGTGATCACTGACTCAGATGGTTTCCAGCCTAATTGTTTTTTTTTTTTTTTTTCTTCCCAGAGAACTTAAAAGATTTCTTCAGAATCAATGGAATCAACAACTATCTGGTCAATTCAATTTAGTTATTAACAATGGATTGACTATATTTTCAATCTATTTGTGTTACGGGAGATATTTCAGTCAAAGAGACAGGGCTATAAATTTTCTCTGAGAGGAAATCTGGGTGGGAAAAGAAATGGCAGTATTCGTTAACAAATGTTGCTTTTCAAACCTGCTAATCCTCTTGGATGATTTATCACTGTTTGGAAGCTTTGGGCTATTTTACAAAGGAAAATGCATTATCCCTTGAAGTTGTATAAAAGTTTTTCTGAAGTCACATTTATAAAACCCAATACCAACTGAAATGAGAAGTCACGCCAATCAATAGCTAATGGCTTTCAACAGCAAGTAACCCTGCAGGACCTTCTGCTTGTGTCATCTCAAAAGGAGAGATTTCAGGTATCACAAGACTCCACTTATTGTCTTCACATGACCTTCTTAAAAAGTAGTTCAACCAGTGGTGTATATTTGAACAGCATTCACAGAAGTCTTCCCAGAAGTGATATCTGAAGTATTCACCCCTATCTGATGAGGGACCGATGAAAAGTAGCAGGAGACAAGCAACTTGGGAAGGCACTTTTTTGGGGGGTTCATATGGCTACTTGTATGGATTGCAACGAGAGAGTCCCTCTGATCATCTTCAGAGTCCCTCTGAACATCTGTCAAGTTCAAGTGACACCTGGTAAAGTGAGGCAGCCCACTGCTCTCAGATACTCGGGGGAAGGGGAAAAGAATAAATGTAATCAAATCCCTCACACATTTTAAATCAATGGTAAGATTTTCAAATGAGACAATGCATCATTTGGTAGGCCTGGTTTGTACCAGCAGCTTCAGAGGAAACTTCAACCTCTTAAAATGAAGCAGCCTCTGAGATTGATCATCCACTGAATGTCCACTGATATTTCACAGTCTACCTTTACTATTCTTACCCCAGGTGTAATCCCTCAGAAAATATGCTTGGTCTTCTAACTTATTATACAGAGGCCATTGCTCCCAGTTGAAGAAAGAAAATTCCTTCAGTCAATGAAAAAAGAAGTATGAACATACCTAAAGTGAGATGTTAAACAGAAAAGCTTCCTCATTATTATATTTTATGCAAGTCAGAGTTTAGAAATCTCTTTCTTGTTCAGTAATAAACAGTTATTGAGCACCAACTATGCAAAAATTGTGAAGCCAGGCACCATGGGGAATACACAGATGAAACAGACGTGAAGTACACAGGGGAGGAAAAATTGACTACAGATGGGCAAGGTGAAGAAATGGACCTGTGTGGCCACTTAATTCATTATACACAATGGCTCATGGACACATGGCTATTCATTTTTTCCTTTATATAGATGTAGACGTCACATAGTATGTTACTGTCTAGGGGTGCTGGGTTCTTTGTCTCCACTCTGCAAAGAATTGAAGAACAGGGCACAGAGATAGCAAGCAAGCAGCAGGTTTATTGCAAAAGTGACAGAGAGAGTTCTCTGAAGAGAAGAGGCCGTGGAGTTGGGATTTCGGTGGGGCAGTATTGGACTTGGGATTCTAGTGGGGGAGGATTGGTTTGTTCTTTTTATGGTCTCTGAATTTCCTCCTTTCCTTATCTCCTCCCCTGTCCACAGCAACTCACTATTATTGATTGGTGCCCACTCTGTCCAGGATCTGTTTTAGTTTTCTACTGGGTCCCCTACTTAGGAGCACCAGTACAGAAATGTCTTGTCTGATTGGGTCCCTGCTTTGTCCACAAGCACTTTCATCAACTAGGAAGTTGAGCTCATCAGAAGACCCTCTCCAAGCTCCTTTGTTCTGGCCCTGCCCCTGACCTCCTCACTGACCATCCTGCATGGCTGCCTAAGTATTTATTGTCTCCCTCAAGCATTTATTGTCTTACTGGTATAGCCACTTTGGTCATTAGAAGCTCCTTTAGGTTGGTCCTGTGTTTATCCAACCACCACCTCCCCATCTTTATTGGGCATTTCCTTTTTTTTCAATATATTCCATACTCATTGTATATCATCCCTGTACCAGATCTGGGATCAACCACTTCTCTAAGTAGTGCTGGAGCCTTTTTTTTTTTTTCAAAAATGTTTTCTTGTATAAAATACAAATAACATCAAGCTTACTTCCACTTACCATCTTAACCATTTTAAAGTATTATATACATTCATAAAGTTGTATAGCTGTCATCACTATCATCTACAATTTCTTTTTGTCTTACAAAACTGAAATTTTGTACCCACTAGACAATAATCCTCAATTTCCCCTTCTTTCCAGTACCTAGAAACCATCATTTTACTTGCTGTCCCTAAAATTACAACTACTCATACTGTATTTATATAAGTAGAATCATACTGCAGTTGTCTTTGTAAGATTTTGCTTATTTCACTTAGCATAATGTCATCAAGATTCATATATGTTGTAGCATGTGTACGAATTTCTTCCTTTTAAGACTGAATAATATTCCATATTGTAGCTATCATGAGTAAAGCAGTTATGAACATGAGTGCACAAATATATCTCTGAGACTGTGTTTTCAATTCTTTTTGTGTATATACATAGAAGTAGAATTGGTGAACTGTATGGAGATTCCAGGATTAATTTATTTAGGAACTGCCATAGTGCTTTCAGTAATTTCTCCAATGCCTTCAGAATGAGCCTAAAAGCAGAGTACACAGCAGTGTATATAGTTTGACCCCCATTTATTTTCAGAAGAAAAAGCTCACATATGTACACCCAGATATCTAAGACCACAAGGAACACCCCACATGATAACACCAATTATTTCTGTATGAAGGAATCAGTGAGTGACTTCTGGTTTTCTTTGCACTCATCTGTAGTTTTGTAAAAATTATAATTGTTACTCTTCTAAGCAAAAAAAAATGAAAGAATAAGCATGCTATCATCATGAAGGAACAATTTAACATAGGAATGGTCCAAGGGAGTGTTTGACCAAGAGCAAGGGAGCAATGGATACAGGTGGACAGGAAAAGGAAGGAAAGGTCAGGCAGACACATTCCAGCCACAGAGCACTGGCTCCTCCCCTCCTAAGCCTGGGCCCAGTTCTGTATTCAACAGCAAGCAATAGACAGCAATGTAGCTGGTGGCCTTTCTTCACATTTCACCTGACTGTTGGCAGCAGCTGGGCACAGAGGGGAAAACTCCTAAGTGAAATAAAGGAAAAGAGCCTAAAATCCAAGGACCAGTAAGATATAATCCATGTATTTATTCCTTTTACATATTTGGGTTTCACAACTCAGGTTCCAATCTAGAAGTTACAGGAGACAGCATTCCTTGGGAGTGAGATGGAGGTCCAGTTTAGGAAATTGTTTCTCTGGGGGTGTGCACAGAAGCTGTCATCTTCCTTCATACCATTCTGGGAAATAACATAGCATAGGAGAGGGTGTCTTCATGGGATCTTCATGGTGTCAACAGGTCATGGTTTCCAAGAGAGGGTCCAAAAGCTCTATGCCATACTATCATGCTATGGATTGAACTGTGTCTCCTCAACCCCCAAATTCATATGTTGAAGTCCTAACTCCCATATGGTGGTATTTGGAGAGGGGCCTTTGGGAGACAATTACATTTAGTTGAGATCATAAGGATAGATCCCCCATGACTGGATTATTGCCCTTATAATAATAGTCAACAGAGAGCTTAGATCTCTCTCTGCCAAGAGAGGACACCATGGGAGGGCTGTACACTAGGTGCCAATCAAGACTCAGAGTTCTAGCCACCAGAACTATGAAAAAATAAATGTCTATTGTTTAAACCAGCCTATCATTTTTTTTTATGTCAGACTAAGACAACTTCCTCTGACTGAGTTCCTCCTGGACCTATTGTCTGTATATTTTTTTTCCACAATGGCATGATCTGCCCTATGTTCTTACATGTTTTAGAGATTGACCAAGATTCTCTGTTACATTACTAATTTGAAGTCGGGAGCCACATTTTTAGATTCTTCTACTGTCTCACTGGCCAGCAAAATGTTATACATTCATCACTAAGTTAAAAAATATTTATCCAGTAGCTACCAAGCATGTTGATAATCCCTAAGGAACAGAGAGATGACAAAAGTACTGTCCCAGAGCTGATGACACTCACAGTAAAGTAGCAGAGCAGACACGACAGGTGCATCCCTAGACAGACCTAACAAGAAGAAGCAGCACAATTGTGATGGTAGAGGATGAACACATCGCACAGAGAAAGTGACAATCCTTGTGCCTGGGAAGTACAGATGCATTGAGGAGACTTCCCAGGTAAGGCAGCATTTGAGCAGGAACTTGAAAGAAAATGAGATCTCCACAAATATGGAAAGAGCTTCCACTCTAGGCAGGAGGAACAACGTGATGGTGAATACAGGATATGTTAAGGGAAAACTGAGTGGTCTGGCTTGGTGTGTGTCTGTGTGCGTCGCGGTCGCAGGAACATTGTAAGCGTGGAGATACAGCATCAGTCAAGCAGGAGGCAGGCATATCAGGAAGAGTGACTCCTGAATGAAAATCCTTTGAGTTTCTACTTAAAACTTTAGGTCTTTGGACTGTTTCTGAGGATTTTAAAGCAGGGAGGTGAGTGATCTAATCTGTATTTTGGGAAACTATCTTAGTAAAAGAAAATAGCATCTGAAGTGGAGAACATAGATTCAAGGAGAAGAGTGAGGAAACTATTGTTAACAGTCCAGCCAAGAGATAATGAGGGAAGAATGAGAGAAGGAACAGAGAGAAGGGAAAGGCTGGCAGCATTGTAGAACTAGCTGAGATTTTACATATGTTTGTAATTCAAACAGTTTAGCATTATAAAAAGATTTTTCTGTAATGAGTTCTGTAACCCTGACCAAGAAGGTAACAAAACAACCAACAGATGGGAGGTTTACCCCAAGTGCCGGATGAGAAGGGCAATGCTGCTGAAAGCCACAGGGTCTCTGGAACTAAGAACACTGGTGAGTACGTGAGTGATTTTGCACAGGATCCAGATGGGAAGACAGGAACAATCTGAGCATACAGCAAGGATTCGTATGAACAGATGTCCAATGAAGCTAAAGAACTGATTGCAGTAGGAAAAGAAAGCAGAAAAAATGACTTCATAATTCAGGATTCAAATACTGAGCAGTTTTAGATGTGACAAGTCTCAGGGTATAGCTGCATGTGATGAAACTAATTCATTAATGTAAAAATGAGGTGAAAGTTTCTAGAGAAAATTATTTTAAGGTATGGAGAGACTCAGTTGTTAAATAGGTCATCAAAAAGGACACTGAAGCCACCAGGATAATGACATGGGGGCTGAAGAGATGAGGTGCGCTGCAGGAAAGTGCCATAGTCCTCCGAGAGTGTGCGAGAAGCTTTGGAGGCATACAGATGAAGTTTCGATCACTAAAGGAATTCTAATTTAAACTGTTTCAGAAGTGCTGTGAGCTCTGCAGAACGATGATCTGAAAGCATAAAGCGTAACCAGAAAAATGCACGTTCTTCCTCCCAATCCTGTCCAGTCCCTGGTGCCAAGCCTGGGACCAGGCAGGAAAAGCCAAGACTCCAGAAGCTCCCCTTCTGTGCACTCCGTGGTACCCACCCCTGTCAGCACACTCCCCTACACACTCATCATCTTGATGTGCCCCTACGAAGCCTGGCTGTCCCTCATTATGAGATGGTGTTTTCTGACACTCTAACTCTTCAAAGTGCCCTCCAAACAATCCTTTCCCCTCCCTCCTCTAAAACTCCTGATTCTTGGTTTATGGTCTTCAATACTACACCACCTTCCCTTCTTTACTGCTCTCAACAATCTTCCCTTGGTCACTTCCCTAGGCTTAATATTTTCCCCTTGGCTTCCTAAATTATTCTCCACAATTCCTTTTCTCATTCTTATTGAAGTCAACCTCATTTAAATAAAAGATTCTACATCCAAGTTTTTCAAGTTCCTTGAACTCTTACCTCCACTCCAGCTGTCCACCCTCCTGGTCACACTCTGGATCTTAACCGTATCACTAAATTTTTTTTTTTTCAGATAGTTCTCAAGCATGATTCTAACCCTCAGCTCACTACTCAGGATCTCTGCTTACACAAGTCTCTGAATTTCATACATTAGAATATGAGCCCCCTAGGGCAGGAACTAACTATCGAGAGTTGTAGCTTCAGCATAGTGGCTAACATGTTAGTTTCTCAAAAATTTTTTAAAGGATAAAAATATTAATTTTTAATCTTGTGGTTTCTGAGAAACATGTACAGTCAGGTTTCAGTCAAAATTAGGATATAGAATTAGTATCAAGAAGGGAGAGGAAGAGGAAGAAGAGGCAATTGAAGATAGTAAACTAAAATTAATGAGCACTTACCAGGTATTGGGTGCTACCTCTTGACCAAACAGGAGGAGCAGGCAAGAGCAAAGCAAGATTTAGAATGACATCAGCAAAGGGAAGAAAATGAGCCACACTGGGGATGCCTTCACTCAGGAAAATGCCACCTTAGATTGTGCTGATAATCATAGGATGCTTGGAGGGGAAGGTAGGAAACTGGTGAATGAGCAAGAAATTGACATGACTGACCAGCTTCAGAATTACATCTGAATGATTGCAGTTTCCTTTGAAGTGTCAGGAAGGAACCCGGGCTGGGATGAGCAGGCTATGTACACATGTTCAGATGTGCTGACCTCGGGGTCAAAGGGGTCCACCTGGTGAGGCACACAAAAGACAGAGGAATAGGTAGAGCAAAAGGAAGAACTTTGAAACACCATCTCAGACTGAATTCTACCCAGAGCACAATGGAAATACTTAATATTGCTCAGAAATTTATATTTTGCAATCAAAGTGTCAGAATTAAATTTGCATGTTTCTAGAAAAACCATTCCTCAAAGACACCTTTTTAAAATATCAGCAAATTGATGAACAATATTTTGTTTTCCGTTTTATGTTAATAATAGTTTATCAAGTTAAAATCTACAGATATTTGTGTGCACAAGACTTCATTGTGCATCTCCAGGAATGCTAACGTATATATCCAACCTGTAACTGCCACCAAGCCCAACAGAACAATGCAATACACATACCTCCATCAGCTTCAAGTTGAGAAATAGAAAATCCATGAGCTAGGTAATGCACATGATCAGAACCACTCTCCACCCTCAGTCCAAGGAGGTCAAGGTAATTTTTATATGGTTGAGTTAATGGTTGGAGTGGAAAAGCCATTTCCACTGAAGTTATCTTTACAATGTCAAAATACCCAAGAGATATGTATCACTTCATTCTCTATTGAAAGAAATTCCAGTCATGGTAGCTTTATATTTAGAGGGGAAAAAAAAAAAAACATTCTTATGCTCTAGAGAGTGATTTGTGACCCTGCTTCTCTGAGAGGGATTTTGCCCAGTTAGTCTGCTCCTGGAAGCCACTAATAACCCCAATTCTCCTGGTTTGCTTCACCCCTGTGCCCCACAGGGAGATGCATGCATGATTCTGTCAGGTGCAAAATCAAAGAAACCTCAAAAAAAATCTGCCATTATACTGCTTTTGCTGTCACACATCTCACCCCAGTGGGATGGTCTGTGGTTTCCATGGCAATGCTATCTGGCAACAATGATGGGCAGCCTTCCAGGAGCTGGAGTTGGAAGCTATGGGGCTAAAATACATCTGTCAGAGGTAATAAAGAGTTCTCTGTGTAAACATTTCTGTCTGACTGCTCCACACAGCCACCTGCACAGGTCCAGAAGGTAATGGCATGATGTAGGAGTAAGCATCTGGGGATGGAGGTGTCACCCTGAGACTATCATATCACATGTCACACAGTCTCTATTGCTTGTATCATGATAGGGCCAAGACTCCATCCAAATGGATGGCACATTTATCCAGATACTAAATTAAAAGTTGATGCCAAGTCTGCCTTCTGGAAACCTTTGTCAGAGACTTAGAATTCTCAGATTCAGATTAAAAAGTTGAATTCCTTATATATTCACTCCATGCCATCTCTAATAAGTTCCTTTTCCTGAATTTTCTATTTCTGTTGATGCCATCCCCCATTTTCCTAAGCACCCAAGACTTCAAGTTGAGCCTTTGACCACTTCTTTAAATTGAATCAAAAAATCCTATCAGCTTTTCCTGCCTATTTTTTTCTTATTTCTATCCTTTTATATCCTTTCATTTGTTCATATACCCCTTCATTCAAAACATACGTGCTAATGATGACTAAGGATGCAACAAAGAACAAAACAGGAAAAAATGTTCACTGTGTAGGGAGGGCTTTAGAGCACAGAGTGTGGGGACCTTGATCTCTAGGGTGACAACTCAGGACATATTTCTGCCCCCTTAGGCTAGGAATTGTTCCAGTTATAAAGATCACGTAACACTGTAGTAGGCTTCTGATCTCTATGGAAGGGTGATTAGTTAGCCACCACCAATGACCCTTGTAGATCTAAGTATTGTGATTATCAATACCTCCTTATTCTTATTAACTGTGTCTGCTCTTTATACTTCCATGTGCAAAATGTATGCAAAAGAGATCAACCCAATAAATGCAAGACATTTGGGAACTCAGTCCCTTTCAGGAATGAAGGCTTGCCCCATTCTAACTAGCAAGGAATTTTTACCAGCTAAGTTCCTAGCTTAAGATGAAGGTAACATCAAATAGACAGTGGGAGAGGAAGTTACACCTATCTGTATGACTGTATAATCAATTTTAAAAACCTGACTGCTTTGACTGTCTCTGCTCACAATGTATACATTGCTGATGTTTCTCCTGCTCCTCGTTCCTCTATTATTCTACTTAACTACCTCTGTTGGCGGTTGAGTTAATAGCTTAGTCTTCAAGTTATAGAATATTCAGAGAGATATAGATATGATTACTGCAGGAAATCTTCTCCTTGGGGGAGAAGGCCTACAGTCTTCATTTGTTTGAAAGACAAATGCATATTAGGCAGAAGCACAAAGCTCTTATGCTTGGTTAGAAGGTTAGGTATAGATACTGTTTAACCAAAAGGATGACTGTATCAGTTTTTTTTTAATTTATTTTTAAATTTTTACAGACTTCTGAAAAATTTGTACCCCATTTGTATACAATGAATCAGATTCTGACGGGGTACAAATTTTCATTCTATGGTTGTGCATGATGTACATTCATACCATTCATGTTAATCATCCACGTACATAGGGTAATGATGTCTGTCCATTTCACCATTTTTAATGCCCCTCCCCCTCCCCATCTCATTTCCTTCTTCGTAAAGTATCAGTTTTCTTACCTCTTGTGTCTGAGCATCAAGTCCTTCTCTACTCCAATGCTGGGCCTAGATTTGCACAGTACACAGCCCAAACCTGCTTGCCAGCTGGCAATCTATCAGGTTCTGCTAATGGGAGGCACCAGAGGGATTGGAAGGTGGGAAGAGGAGAGCAGGGACCATCCTCCTGTTTCAGTTCATTTTTTTAATGCTTCAGCAGATGCAGATACTTGGCTTTGCCTCCGGCTTCTTCAGTAAGCCCAGTGCCAGCCTTCCCATGCCCCTTCAGTGGTACCTGCCATAGTAAGGCTGGGCATCCTTGGCAGTTCTGCATGCATCATGCCATGCTTCCTCACCCACTGAGCCAGATGCCTCAATGGCCTGCATCCACCAGCCCATGCCTGCTCCTCCAAAGTTTAAGCACCTGTTAGGCCACATTCCTCCTTCAAGGACCAGAACTCATCTGAGAATGCCCCTCTTCAGAATTCTGAACAACAGTGAGGGGTCTCCAGGTTTGGGTAGCCCACGATTCTAGAATAGTAACTGACTCTAGCACTTACAAATAACAAAGCCATCTTAGCACCCCTTCCAAGATAGTGTAATTAATTACCTCTGTAAAATCCCTTCATTTTACATGTCCAGTATGTGGGGGGCTGTTTTGTTTTTGTTGTCATTGTTGGGGTTTGTGTTTGGTTCTGTTTGGCCTTGTTTGGCTTTTTCTCTGACTGAACCCTGATTGATATGGAGGAGAGCAGATTTGGAAACCAAACTGATGAACACCACCACCCATGCATTGTTACTCCATTCACTCAGCTATTTACTCTTCCACTCATCCAACATGTATTGAATACTTACTAGGCACTTGCCCAGGCTTTGAGGCTATAAAGTCCCCAGAAAAGGCATGACTTGTCCCAGTCAGCAAACAACTTAGAACCTAGGAGAGGCAGAAGCAATGAGACCTGCAGTAGCAAGAGAGCATAACAATGGTAGGGATTCACTGACTTCAGTCAGTGCTGGAGCGAAGGTTGGGAACAGCTCCCAAAAGCAGTGACTTCAGAACAGAAACATAGCGGGAGCAGGATGTAACAAGGTACAGAGAGGAAGTTGAGAAAGAGGAGTCCTGGGCAGAGGGAATGCAAACTAAAAAACATTTAGGAAAATGTGGCAAGCTTAGTCCTCCAATATGGACAGAGCTATGGTTTCAGAGAGGGGTGGGTGGATGGGGAGATGATGGCGAGGAAGATAAAGAGGCCAGGCTGGCTGAGAAAACTGAGGCAGGTGGGCGGTAGCAGGACTAGCCTGAGGGCCCTGAAGGCCATGGTATATCTTTCCCTCTTCTGTTCCCTCCTGTGTTCCATTCTGCATTCAGTGTTAGGCACAAATTGGTCTTCTGATCTCTGGAAAAAGAATGAAGTGTGGTGAGAATCCCTTACTCATCTCTGCAACCTCAATTCAAAAGCCCTAATCTCAGCTGTCCCCAAGTCAATCGGTACACTTACAGGGTGCCTGGTTTCCTCTAAGATTGGGCTCCTCCCTCCCAATTTCCTTCTAGATCTCTCTCTCCTGTCTTTCCTGGGCTTTCCCTCTGAGTCCTTCTTTCTTCCTAATACTGAATAACTTTTTTCTCTCTCTCGTGTCTTCCAAATGTGTCCCATAAGCCCTCACATTTGGCATCCAGTTACCAGGCCCAGTAACTCCTTAACAAGGAGTCAGATTGTGTGTGACAAAATCTCCTATCATAGAATGAATACAGAGAATAACTTGGGTAAATGTTAAGAGTGCCTTAGTCACATGAATAAGGACTGTGTTAAATAGCTGCCTCTGCCTGCTAGGGCCAGAGTGATGATGGAGGCAGAAGAGGAATACTCTTGGTGACCTGGCAGGTATCCCAATCCCAGCAAGAAAATTTTTACTTAGTAAGAATTATTTGTAAAACAGAATAAAACTACCATAAATAGTTTTTAAAATCCACTTCAAATGTATCTTTTGAAGTTATAAGATCCTTTTATTTATGTTAAGAATGTGATCCAGGTAGTAATAAATTTTTTTCCAGTGGACTTCCACATTCCCCTATTGCCACACAAACTGTCCTATGGCACCAATATCTGGATATTCTCATTATATCATCAGAATGCACAATTATTCTCTGACTTAAAATCTAGACCAAAAGCACAACTACACAATTATTTTATCATGTTACAAATAGCCTCACTAAAATGAAATACAAAACTACATCGGCAAGCATAAATCTATTTCGTTCCTGTGACCTCACTTGTAGTCTTCCTCCCCCTGTACACTCTGTATTATCGAATGCAATGAGATGACATGCAAATTTTTGTATTTTCTAGCTTTTCTACAATAGAAATTTAAACCTTTTGTAACTATGCAGTACAGCCTTTGCATAAGGCTTCAAAAGTCTGATATCTGGAAAACCTATGGGGTCAGCCTTCCCAGTATATATATGCACAATGAACTGAGGAGACTTCTCAGAGCCAAGAGTGACAGTTTTCATCCAGTTAATAAGCCTTGGTCATCAGAAAGGAGGGATGCTGAGCCCACATGAATGTCGTGGTTCCTTGGATATGTCTGTCAACTTTG
This sequence comes from Glaucomys volans, assembly GCA_020662805.1. Classification (NCBI taxonomy): domain Eukaryota; kingdom Metazoa; phylum Chordata; class Mammalia; order Rodentia; family Sciuridae; genus Glaucomys; species Glaucomys volans. Next base: position 2,779,553 of record JAJEJO010050702.1, on the reverse strand, counting down.
CTTTCATATCTAAGTTCTCTGAAGAAGGGCTGGCTGAGATAAAAGCTCACATCTCTGCATTGTTTATAATCTTGGAGCACAAGTAGGTTCACAACTCCTCTAACTAGATATAATACAAGGATGAGCTTTCCTCTGCCATTCACAATATAACTGCTTTGGCACCTGAAAGAAAGTGAAGAGAGATCATGGCGACCCAGAAAAGGACGTTGAGTCTAGAAGTCACAGATATGCTCACCTAGGAAAAGAAGTGACTACAGAGCCAGAAACACTGCAGCATGATTCGTGCAGAAGAGGTAAAAATGCCCACTCAATGGGAGCAATGCCAGGTGGACCCAGCAGTGGTGTCCAAAAAGCATCAGGCACAATGGCAAGCCTGGCAAACACAGGAAACCAGCTGGAGGAAACCAGTGCCAGGAGAAGACAAACAAAACCCACATGGAAACATGGGACACACTCCTGGGGACTCCCAGAAATACACAGAAAAAAATTTCACCAGCCTAGAGGAAGAGTTAAGAAGACACAGATAAGGTGAGAGAAGTACACTTGACTGTATCCCACTCAGGGAAGCCATTGAAACATTTTCTTCTGGATTTAAATGCCAGTCAAGTGAATATGGAATATGATAGAAAATGAGAGCCACTGTGCACACTCTAACAGGGGTGCACACTGACTTCAGTAATTTTCTATGTGCTAGTCCTTGTTCTGTCCTCCACAGCAGTGTCTTCTCCAACAATATTTTATGGAGTCCTGGGATTCAACAGAAGGTGCCTCAGAGGGGAAGTGGACATCTAAGGGAAGAGCCCTGTGTACTTCCTTAAATGATTTTGCTTGTTTAAAGGGGAATTTCTCAACTTAAAGTCAGTGCTCTGTGACAATATAAGACAACCCATTCTTCAAAACAAGAACCCTCAGAGTACTTGAAGGCAGGTGTCACGGCTCTGTTTAATCTCCTTTCCTGAGGTTCAATACTATAGACATCTGCTCCTCACTAGGGTGGCTTCTGAGTCCTCATCATGGCAGTTGTTTCCTTAGTCTGCCCTCTACTTAATCCATGTCCTTTTGAATATGTGTGTGGCTGAATCAAAATGTGCAGACCAACTCAGATGTGTTTTTTTTAAAGAAAAATTAAACCTTCCAGATAAATCTTTCTTCTTATTTGAGATATAGACTGTTCTATTCAATAGAACAGATAAAGACTGTTCTATTCAATATGTTTCTATAACACTAAATACTCACACATGATTGATTGGTTAATAGGGAAATTGTGCTATGGTTCATGTGTGTCCCCCAAAGTTGGAAGCTTAATCCCCAATGCAACAACGTTCAGGGGTGGAACTCTCAAGAGGTAACGAGATCATGTGGTCTTTTTGCTCGTGCATAGGTTAATATCATTTTCAAGGGAGTGGGCTAGGTATTGAAGTGGGTTCCTAATAAAAAGGCTGAGTTTGGCTCCCCTCCCTCTTGCTCTGGCCTCCCCTGCCCTTCTGATTTCCTCCATGGACAGTGCAGAATGAAGACCCTCACCAGATGCCAGCCATGCTCTTGGACTTCTCTGCCGTCAGAACTGTGAGCCAAATGAATTAATATTCATTATAAATTACTCAGCCTTTGGTATTCTGTTATAGTAGAATGAAAAGGACTAAGACAGATGATGTCAGTATAATGCAGAAGTTGCTTTGTTCATACATGATTTCAGCTAGGCAAGGGAAGCAGAATTAGCAAAAACTGAATTACAGACCTCAGCAGGAAAGGAAAATACCCTCTGCTCAATGAAAGCATAGTTAGAAGCTTTTTAATCTGCCTTTTAAGAAAATTAAAAATGGGCATCTACTGAAGAATTGTTTTCTTAAAAAAAAAAAAAAAAAAACAAGCATCTAACAAGCATCTTCACTCCTTCCCCACCCTCAGAACTCTGATCCGAACTGCCTTTGTCTAAGCTGTACAAGCTCATACTTTTGCACAATTGCTTCCATGATCTTTTTTTTCCTCTGAGGCAGTTTGAAGACACTGGTCTGTCTGCCTGCCAGGGCAGTCCATAATACCACTGAGATACACATGAAAATATTGTTACAATTTTGTTACTTGGTTATGTAGGTTTATGAGTGTTTGTCCCTAAATTTATTTTTACTACAAACCAGCTATTCTTCCTGAACAATTTTATAGACTGAAAGGTTTTACATGTGAAGTTACAACAAAACAGTTTACAGGCTCATTCAAGTCAATATTCCATCAGTTCAAAGTTTAAAATCTCCATAAGGGTCTTTCTCCTCTTTCAAAGTAATTTCTAACCTCTGTCTCATCATCCCCAAAATCGTTTGGAAGTTCAAAGGCAGTGTTTGTATCCTAATGGCCGTGAGGATGGAAAGTGCTCTGCATTCATTTCTCTGGATTGTTCCTATCCTCTGTTGATATGTCCCTCCCATCTAGTCTCTACCCCTCTGGCTAGCACTGGTGTCCAGGATTCTTTCTGGTGTCTCTAGCCATTGTGTGAGCTAGAGAAAAACTATGGTGCTTCCTCTTCCTTAATTGCAAAGTCCCAGTAGTGTCCTCTCCACCACCTGTCCCCAGACCATGCCTGATCCATTGGCTCCCAGTCCTTCACCATTCTTCCTGTGGACTCTCCTTATACTCCTCATCTGTGCAAAATGGAGGCCATGAGGGACTCTATCCCAGACCCATTGATCTGGGCCCCTTCCCCTACCACTTTTGCTCTTCTGCTCTGACCCACATAAACAAAGCATGGCAAGGACTTTTATTACATCTTATCCTCCACCCTCCCCATGTCTGCCTTCTCTTACCATTCTATCTGCAGACCACTGCAATTTACACATCATATGTAAAGGATTTCATATTTGAACATTTGATATCTCCAGGTCTTAATGAAACCTGGTTTTCAAGATTATTTTCTCTATAATTTTAAAGAAAGTCATATTTGAGTCCCAAAACTGGAACACATATATATAAATTGAATTTTATACATATATATATTTTTCCATTGTTCTGGGCTAGTTTCCATACGACTATTGTCAGTAATTTGAAGGACCTGTGGGGCAATAAGAAACTCAGAAAAAGTAGGAATCAAGCTACTTTGGCTTAATATTGTTAAAGTTTTCATCAAGATTTCACTTGATGTCCTCAACTGACTATTTAGGTTTGAATAGCATAAAGTTCAGTGAGACTAGTCTAGGAATGAGCTGACCTCCACAAAGTACACTGCTTTTTTTCAGCCTGATCATGTTCTGAGTTATGTAACCAAACTAAAAGGAGATGTGGTCCACCTGTGGCTTCCTAGGGTCACAGTTGGGAAGTCTTCTGAGTCAGGGATGTTCCTCAGATGTATTCATCTGCTGCTTCCATCCCTGTGTGGCTGTAGTGTCTCTATTGCTTTTATTTATCCTATCCCCTATGCCTCTAAAGTTTTCTTGCTCAAAGAAGTTCCCTGCAACTGCCAAGCACAGAAAACAAATGAAGCAATCTTCCCCAGCAGATGGCTGGGCCCCAAGCCTCGCCACGCCAGACATCTTGGCCAAGGAGCACCTGCTCCCTTCCAGAGGAAGGCCAACTGCCCCAACTGAAGGCAGCCAGCCAGTACGCGCTGCTCCCCACAGAGCACCACCTCCTAGTGCCTTTAACCTCTCCTTTCCTTGGCAATATGATAAAATGTTCCTGCTCTCTTTTCTTTGTATTCAATTAATAAACTTCTGAAAGAGGGCTTTAACCTCCAGAAAGGACTATACACAATAGCAAACATACTAAAATTATCCTGTGTACAAGTTCCACAATTTTGACATGTACCTGGTCTCATGTGTTCATGGTAAACATGGTCACTGGTCTGCCAGCCTGCCAGGACAGTCCAGAATATCTCTGAGATACACGTGAAGGTATTGTCAGTGCTCTGGTTACTCAGTTATATAGGGTTCTAAGTGGTTTGCCCCTAAACTTATTTTTATAACAAACCTAGCTATTCTTCCTGAACAATTTCATAGGCTGAAAGAGGATGGGAAGGATAGGGTGGAGGTTTACCCAGGCCTCTGAGTGAGTCTTGAGTCACCGTATTCCATTCCTTGTAAATCAATCTCCTCTAGTCTGTGCTCCCCACTATGCCAGAATGATCATTTGAGAGTGCAAATTCTGTCACATACCATCCCTCTTCTCAAAACTGTCAATGACTTCTCAAACTTACAACCTATCTGATGTGTTATTACATGGTAGTATGACTATAGATAACAGTAAAATACTGTAGATTTCAAAACGCAAGAAAAAAGAATTTAAAAAGTTTTTACCATAAGGAAATGAGAAATGTTTGAAGAGAGAGACATGTTTAACCTGATTTTACATTACACAATATTTACATGTATCAAAATGTCATATGTACGACTTTCATGTTTTTATATGTCAGTTTTAAAATAAATTTTTTAAACAAAAGCACAGAATAACTAAATCCCTTACTCTGACCTATGAGATCAAACATTTTCCAAGACCATTCTCCGTCCGATTTCAGCTACTCGTGATGCCTTTTCCACTGGCCATCTGCTGCTCCCTGACCTACCACATTTGTTTCGGTCTCAGGGCATCTGCCCTTGAGCTTGCGTCTTCCTGAATCTTTTCAAGATTCTTTGCTCACTTCCTCACATGAAGGAAGAATTTCCAAAACTTTCTTGGTTCATGCAACTTTACCATCCAGTAATACTTTTGCATCAACTAGAGGACAAAAGAAATATCTAGTAGTTCCCCATATTTAGCTCAGCCCAAACAACCTAAGTATTTATGACCTAACAATTTAATAGTTATTTTAATAAACTGACATTCATAAATTGAAAGAAAAAAAATTGTATTTTTATTTCCTTTACAAATAATGTAATCACTTACTGCATTCCTTTCCTAGGGCTATTCCTATGGTAACAAATTATCACAAATTTCTGGCTTAAAATAGCAGAAATGTATTTTCTCAATCCTAGAGGCCAGAAATCTGAAATCAAGGTGTCATTAGGGGTTTTTCCCTCCAAAGGCTCTGGAGAGCAAATTCATCCCATGCCCTTCCAGCTTCTGGCAATGTGGCAATCATCAGCACTCCGTGGTCTATAGACACATCACTCCAATCTCTGCCTCCGTCTTCATAGCACCTTCTCTGCATGTATCTTCTAAGGATACATGTCCCTCTGCCTCTCTCTTATAAGGATACATGTGATTCTATTTTGGGCCTGCCCACATAATCCTCTCAAGATTGTTAACTGAATTACATCTTTTCCCATATAAGGTAATATTGACTTTTTTGCCATATGAGGTTATATGCACAAGTTCCAGGGATTAGGAAGGGAATATACGCTTTCTGCCTACTACTCAGATTAGTGGAGTATGTGTGCCTGTTGGGCACAGTACAATCCTTCCAACTTTGGGTCACATTGGATCCTGCCGCCTTCACCTCCTCTTCTTGGGTTTTTAAATCAGCACTTGATTATTGCAAGAGCCACAACCAAAACCTCAGCAAACGTTAAGTCACCAGTGGAAGGAGCATAGCGTGGCCTACTTACTTTGAAACTGTGAGCACTAGCACCAGCTGGCAGTTTGTGCAGTATCTAATAGACGTTCAGTATTACTGAGTATGTCTCAAAACTTTAAAAGAGTCTGTACAGCCCTGTGAGCTCACTTCAGCAGTCCACAGCTCCTTGGAACATAGTTTGGGAACTGTGGATTTAAGGCTTTTCAAATGTTGCTCCTCAAAACGACTATTGCTTACAGTCACGGTCCAATCACTATATGCCATTACTAACTATTCACTCTGCTTTATTTTTTAATGATACTCACACCCCTAATATTACATTATACATTTGTTTATTATCTACTTCTCTATCATGATGTGAGTTCCATGAGCACAAGACTTCATCTTCTGTATCCTCTACTCTTCAACAGTGCCAAGCACAGAGTAGGCACTGAATGAGGAATAAGCCCTAGAACAGGAGACCCAGAGTCTCCACATTCCAACACATAAAATACAGGCACTAGGTCTTCTCCATGTGCTTTTCAGGTATATATTTTCTTTTTTTTTTTTTTCTTTTTTTTTTTTTTTCTTTCTGGTTCTGGGGATTGAACCCAGGGCCTTTTGCATGCAAGGCAAGCACTCTACCAACTGAGCTATATCCCTAGCTATATTTTCTTTACTTTTTTTTTTTTTGCATGGGGAATTGAACCCAGGGGTACTTAACCACTGAGCGATATTCATTTACATCTAAAGTAAGTCATCCTGGAGTGCAAAGTCTTTTTAAGTTTTTCAACAATATAAAATCTATTTTTCTGAATTATGACTATAGGACAGTGGTTGATTTCATAGTAACGGAGTAAAAATGTCAGAATGGTGACTTACAGTCACCCTGACAATTTTGTGACATTATAGGAGTGAAATTCAGGACCCAATGAAAGAACGGTTGGAAGCTCATATTATAGGAGGAAAAGGAGAGCTATGGCAGTTTCTATGAAGGTGAGGGTCTCTGACTGATTTCCCTGACATCCTTCTCTGTCCCTAAATATTGTGCTTTCCCTCCCAGGAGGGGCTTCACTATGAGAAAGCTTAGACATGACAATCAGATATCAGTGTCCTTTGGAACTAAGACATGTTTTATGAAGTTTCAAAAGCTAATTAATACCTTGCATTGTCTTAATTTTAACAGATGATTTCATTTTAAAGGAAATAATTGTCTACTTTTGGTTAGCTTTGATTTCGCTGGGACTCTTTATATTCAATAAAGAGAGGGGAGTCCTCAGGTTAGGGACTGATAGACTTGTTCACTCTTTTTTGACTGCCCATGTCCCCTTAAAATGATGGGGGGAAATATATGAAATAAATTAATTAATCAATGACAAAATGAAACCAAAATGGTATTTTTCCTTCAGTATTGAACTCTGCAAGCCCAAGGACTAAACTGTAACAGAAGTATATCCCTTGCCTAACAAGGAAGGATGGGTGCTTGGCAAGCATGCTGCGACCTGAGAGAAAAGTTAAGTTTGGGGTAGGCCTGGACCTTTAGGAGAGACATTAATTTAAAATAACAAAACAGGGCTGGGGATATAACTCAGTTGGTAGAGTGCATGTCTCACAAGCACAAGGCCCTGGGTTCAATCCCCAGCACCGCCAAAAAATAAAATAAAATAACAAAACAATAATGAGAAAGGAAAGGAGCTGGGGTGTGTAGCCAACTAATGTGCTCCATACCCAGAGTCCTGCTGCCCTATTCAGGAAACCTACAAGGAAATCTGTTCCTTCTTGGGTACAGAGCCACCTATGCCAGCTACCTGCACCAACCAAGAGAGTGCTCTACATGGGAACATGAATGAACAATAGAAAACCCAACACCTAGAAAACTCAAAAGACAAGAGAACAAAGACCAAGCAGAGCAGCAAAAGAATCTACTAGTCTCAGAGACTATGGGGGACAGAGAGATGTTAAAAATCACTAGTATCCCAAAAAAAGTATTCAAGAAGATATTTCATTCTTAATATAAAGACAAGCTGCCTCAAAAAAAGGAACAATCCAAGAACAAAAAAGATTAGAAATATAATGACCAGTTTAAAATAAAGCAAAGAGGATAAGCTAAAATACTCACAGAATAATTAATATCAGTAGAAATGAAGATATACAAAGTAGAAATGAAGAAATCCTCCAGAGTGAAGAACAGAAAGGCAAAATAGTGGAAAATATGAGAGAAAGAAGTCAGGAGAGATAAATTTTGAAATTTCAGTGTTCATTTGGTAAGTTCCAAAAATGAAATACGTATACATAAAAGGGCAAAATAAGAACACATAAAAGGAATAAAAAAGGAAATCTGCCTGAGTTCCAAAAGTCAAGATCTTAAGATCTGTACAACCAGCCATCTCCAACTGAAATTTCAGCGTAGGCTAAATTAAAGATCTGAGAAACTTTCAAAAAGAAAAAGAAAACAGGCCGATCACGAAGGAAGGAGCCACAGTCTATATAAAACAGGGAGCAAAGACCAGAGAGAAAAGGTCACCTGAATCTTTCATATACAGCCAAATGACAAATCAAGTATGAGGCTTTTTTTTTTAAAGAAGTAGTTTTCCATGCAGAATATCACCTTTTAAAACCCATGTTCCTTACTTGAAAAAAATACTCAAAAATACATGCCAGAAAAAGTAAAAAGACAAAGCACCTCATAAATAAAGACCTAGAACAAGGAACAAGAGTGACTCTGACAGAGAAACCGTGAAAGCAGAAACACAGAAAACATAAGAAATTCCTTAAATTGCCCAACTTTGAAGTTTTCATTTCAAATAGCAAACATCTAATTTGTTTGATTATTTGCCATTCGCCTGCATCAAATTGTTCTACTTAATTCTGTACAAAATAATAGTTATATAATAATAAAATGTTAATTATTCTTATTTTAGAATCAGCCTATAGACTGAATATAAAGGATTTAATTACAAGTACTGAAATGCAAAAAAGATGTAGATGTTATAAATAATGCATAATAATAAAAATAGTAAATAATGTATAATAATAAGAATAAAGTTTGAGAAGATTTCCAGCAGAGTTCCAGATAGCAGTCCACTATCCCATGAACCCCATTAGCTGATATGTTGGGTTGAGGCATGGAAGTCATTGGCCAAAATGTGCAGTGATCCTGAAGAGCAATATAATATTTATATTTAACCCTTTGCTAAAAGGTTAAGGATTTAGCATAAATTGGTCAATCAGATTAGCTAATGAGTGATAAGGCTGCACAAAGTTAATTGGAGCTTTGGCTTGAAGACCAGTGGGACAGTAAAAGGGAGGAGCCAATCTGGAAAGAACACCCTTTGGGGACCAATAGGATACCATAGAGCTATTTGACATGTAAGGGGAAAAAAAGCAGGGAAGAAGTTACCTATTTTCACAATATGCCTTTGGGTCAGCCCTGACTGTAAACCTTGAAGAAGCTAAACCTCTATTTGAAGTTTAAACATCACATTTTAGATTATTTCACAAAAACATGACGTTGATGTGCTATACAGATCTCTAATATAAAGCTTTATCCAGTCATCCTCAGAAAGCAGGGCAAAAGTAATCAGTCTGTTTAGGCACAGCAGGATCCATAGAGACCAGAGGCAGGAATGTTTTGTAAATATCAAAGCTGACCTAAAAACACATTTAACAATGAATCTTTCATAAGAATAAGGACTATCATAAGTACTGCATGCAGTATTGAAATATTATTCACCTAATGTCAGGTAATTGCTATAAATGTCTTGAAGAATCATAATATTTACTGGTCTGTTAGTATGTTGGTTTTAGGTATAATTGTGTAAGGTCATTTGCATAGAATTCTTTATAGTTTATCAACTTTATTCTTTCAAAATTCATTTTAGCTATGTAGCTTACAATACTATACATAAGTGTGTATAAACAGCTAGATCCATCTGAGGGTACCACTCAGCACAAAAAGAAAAAGTGTACAAACCAAAAACAAGAGTGTTAATATAAATAACATGGGATCTCCTGAATGAGAAAATGTATTAGTAAGTGGACTGAATGTTCATCATCCACATTTAACCTAATGCATCAGAAAAAGTAAGTCATTAGAAAGTTTGATTTTGCAGTCTTAGCAAAAACTATCCATTGGCTTAATGAATAAGGAAAGAAACAGAAGAAACTTGCTACCAAATACAAACTTCCTCTGAGCTGTCAATGAGATGACAACCCAAGCAGGGCCAGATGACTGTCTCAGCCCTCTCAGCCTCCATCCAATTCTTCTCAGTCCTCTTGTGGGTCTGTGATGACATCTTTCCAATGCCTCACAGGTGTCCCTGGGGTTTACCATGACCTTGCTCTCTTTTCTCCGTTGACTTACTCTGGGAACTGACCTCTAGCCTAACTCGTCTTAAAATACAAATTCTTAAAGTATAAATCTCTAAGAAAATAGAACATCTGATTGGCCTACCCCAATCAGTATGGCATATCTCCAGACAGGAACAACTTTTATTCCTCCATTGTTTCTATTTCCTTTGATTTTTCATTTTGAACACAAACAAGACATTTTTTTTAATTAGCCCACCCTCTGTACATTGAGAATGACAAGAGTTTTTAAATTTACTACTATTGAACTAATTTTTGCCCAAGTGTCTCTGACTCTTTCCTTGAACAATATCTCCCTGAATAGGGTCTGAATTTCCGTATTATCTTTATTGGATAATTCACCACTTACCAATGCCAGTATTTTATGAGAACACAAGAGGCCTGCTAATTACAGATCTAGAGCATTCATTAAACCATTCTGAAACACGACAAGCACCACTCTGTAACATAAAATAAAGGACAGTGCATACGTCCAGGCCTGCTTATTTAGTGGTAATATGGATTTTAGTGTGCACTTGTCACCCACTTTAGGTTCTCGTTATTGTCCCGCTTGCCCTAATTCAGTGATGTATCATCTTCCTGCATTTGTCTAAATCAGTTCATCAGCAGATAAATCAAAGCTTTTCTTGTCCTTGCCCTTACAAGCTGTTCAAATCATCCATCTGAGCATGGCAAAAAGGATGTAATCACTTGCTCGGGAGAAGAAAATATCTGCATAAACTCTATAGTAAACCATTTCTGCATCAAGGTGTGCAAATACACATGCCCATGCTCGCACTTAAGCGTACATGCTGAACAAATGCACCTCAGAGCAGATTCTGAAAAAGAAAAACATCAAAGTCACAAAACGTTGCTCATTTTTTCTCTTAGAAGAAAAGCCAGTTTCAATTCTCTTCTTTTAAGAAGAGAGATAGATACTCTTAAAAGAAGAGAGTGTATATCCAACATTTCAAAAGCCATATAAGATTCTATTTTTATATCCTTGTGAGCTGTAGGAGCTGAAAATTAATTGCTTCTTTAACTGGCAAATCCTCTGTCAGACAATGTGCCCCAGCATTCACAGGCCTAACACATTTTTCTCTTTGTGGTTCAACAGAGGGAGAATCCTACACCAGGAAAGACCTCCTGGGTGGACCTAAAGAATGCAGCACCTCCTCCTGCCCCTTTCATTCCCTTTCTTCAACCCACACACACTTTTTGATATTTTATTTTACTTTTCTTTTTTGTCTTTGGAGATTTTCTCTCTTCTTCTAGGAAACATGTTATTGGAAAAGAAAAAATTGTAAAACTCACGCGATCTAACTCTGACAGGGAGAGTAAAGAGCACTTGGAGTTTCCACTGCAGCCTCCAACTGCCCTTCAGGAGGTTGCACTAGGAAACACAGGTATACACTCTGTTTCCAACACCTCTCTCAGGACAGGGCTATGTCAGTCCTTCATTCTGTGCAGAATTTTCCCTATTACTCTTACAGTACTTGCTGGTACATCCTTTACATTCTGCAGAGAATCTTGCAAAACTCCTTTTATTTTTCTTCCAAAGTACTTTCTACTTTTAAAGTAGATGGATGGAGGTCTTCCCATGTTCTGGAAGGGATTAAAACATGCTTCTCCGAACTGAATTTTCTGTGTGCCTGGTACTAACTCCAAGTTGAGCTATGTAAACTTTCTAGTAGGGCTTTGATTTTTCTCTGGAGGCAGAAAAGAGCAGAATGTAGTTGTATATTCAAGTATTTCTGTTCATAACTTTAGTAAAAATAGCACTTCTTTTTCCCACCTTGCCTGTTTTTTTAAATTTTTAACACAATTACTCATTCTTTCAGCTACGAACTTAACTATTTGAAGTGAGTTGATAAAAGGTGATGTCATACAATTTCTCTAATGTCTTCACATGATGTATATGTCCTGGGCACACAAACGTACACAAACACAAGCACCTCTGCCTGGTTTTGGAGAGCCTTCTTGAGTCTGTTTGGTTTCACCAATGTCTTCCAGCTCATTGCCTCTGGGTTATTCCCTTTGTATACTGTGTCTTCTCTTTTTTTGTCCTAAGAAATTGTGTCCTCACATTTCACCAGCCATCACTCAGAGGAGAGAAAACCTGGGTGATCCTGGAGGTTGACTTCTTCCTTGGATTTAGTATCTTACGAGAGAGCTGATTTAACATATCTGAGTAAGTACAAGAAGAATAGAAGAACAGGCTATAGGATTCACTGGGTTCCAGAGGCTTCCTCTTCCAGGCAAAGTCACTTACCTGCTCAGGGAGCCTCTGAGGTTTCATGCAAGTAGCTGGCTCCTCTGGTACCCATCAAGGACACAGCATCACAGGCCCAAGGTTCCTCTGGTGGAACATAGGCCATGGTGTATGGCAGTGTACCTGCACTCAGCATAAACCATGGGATGACAAGGTTTCATAAATTTTTTCTCAATAAAAGTGACTGTATCTTCATCACCAGTGGTTCTGGTGATGTACTTCCTATTCCTTCTTACACAAACATTCTAATCTATAGTTGGTACCTTTTCACCTGACTCCTCATGAAGCATTCCTCATGGCCTAGAGCATTGGCTTATAAACATATTGCACATGTTTCTCAGGCAAACACATTAATATTAATATTAATGCACATATCTCACCTTGTTTCTGCTTTGAATCATTTTCTGGTGATATCCCTCCCAAGGAAATCATCAGGCAAGTCCTATTTTTATAAGATTAGGGTGGTTTGCCTTTGGCTACAAAGATTTTACCCTTGTTCTTCCTCTCCTAGTTGGCTTGTTCTCTTGGCTTAAGTTAAGTACATATATGTTAGAAGTAGGGTGGGGAGATAGAATATTTTAGTAATGATTCTAACGTTCTCTAAATTTGTCAAAGCAATTATTTAGAATATTCACCAGTTACTGCCTGCTGGATCTAAAAATGAATACTCATCCAGGAATATTTCAAATAATCAGGCAGAACAGAACAAGTTATTATGCATTCTCCTTCACACCATAACCCCAATTAAAAATGGTAGCTAGAGGTGTCAAACATAGACATAAAAATTAAGTAATGGTCTGTGCCTTTTTTAAAAAAGTTTAAATAAAGATATCAGCAACTCACTAAATATTTTATATACCAAAGGGAATTTAAGGAAATGGAATTCCTTATTCTTTATACATTTCAATGAAATCTTACAGCAGCACATGTTCCACACAATTTAGTTGGAGATCTCAGAGGATTCAGAAATATAATCATGGGAAGAGTGCTGTTCCAGAATAAAGTCTCAACAAGCAGTGAAGAGAAAATAAATGGATTACAACAAGCATACTAAAAAGGAAAAATAATGTTAGATAAATTTTCCCCAAGAAACTAGTGATAAAGGAATAGATTTTACTGTGTTTCTCTAGTCTGCTTTGTTTTTATTTCCAAATAACATGTTCAGCTCAAAAGAAAGATAAAATCAAATAGAATTATTTGCCAGTTTATTTCAGAAGAGCTTAGTATTTTCAAATAACAATAACAAACAATATTATATTTCAGGTCTGCACTGATTTACTAAAAAGTTTGGGTTATAGAAATCTAAAAAAAGAGAGGCATGGACAAAGGTCATGGTACATTAGTAATTCTTAGTAAGTTGCAAGCATTTCTAATGGGGAAATAATGTAATTAACATAAAAGCCCTGAACAATTAGTGATCCTTATCTGGCTTAGGACCCATGAACTCAATTATCACTAGTCATCCCATTAACTTGAGTTTAAATTTTAGAAACTGTAAATTTTTAAAGAAGTTTAGAGAAAAAGAACAGTCAATTGTTACAATCAGATATATCACCACTAGCAGAAGGCTAGTTGACCACATTCTTCAGAGAGAAATGTGATTGAACTTCCGTATTTACCAACTTTGAACATGAAGTACCAGGTTAGGTAGGGCAAAGCCTTGCCCCACATCTCACCTCTGCACATTACAGATGAACTGTAGTACTCATACTCAAAGTGAGGGCTAGAATAACAGGGGGAACAGGGGTAGAGTTTATTTTTAATTTGAGGGGTGGAGTTTGAGAAGGCAGGTGTGACAAGCTCAAAACACTAACATACACCACTGCTACTTCCCTGTCACCTCTTTGAGAGCCAATTGGAGCATCTTCAGGACCTCTGCTGTGATCTTGGCTCACAAGCCATGGTTGTATGGCAAGAGCAAATGGAGAGTGTCAGGGTTGGGGGACTCACAGATAAGGGAAATATTTCTAAAATCCACTATCAAAGAAAAAATTATGTTAATGTCATCACCCTACCACATTAGAGAGCATTGCATGCAGGCCACAGTCACAATTTTGGTGTCCTCCTAAAAGCATCAGGTAGCCACTAAAAGATTTATGTAATGTCATCTATCTCACAAATGATTTATTGAGTGTGAAAAATAGACTTGAAAGCACAAGGTCTATCCACAGATGTGCCCCTGGATCTCTGCCATGCTAGGGTATGGCCAAGAAGCCCAGGCTGCTGTCCCTTTAGGCAGCGTGACATGTGCTGCTTGTGCAAGATAACATGCCCACAATAGATGTTAGCAAATACTTCCACCTACAGAAATGGAACTAGAGGAACAGAGTCCATTTGGATGTCATTGCCATGCATGATTCAGAAAATAAGACAAAACCATGAGCAAGGCCACTGGTCTGCATCAAGACGACATGACAAGCCACATCACAGAGTATGTGGGGTGCCCACAGGGGTCGTTCTGGCCTTATCTGAGCCTTCCCCCACTCTGGTACCTTTTTTAAACACAACATGTACGGATCTTCTCAGCCCCTCTTCAAACCTGCCTCCCCATTTTATGCCCTCTTCAAACCTGCCTCCCCATCCTTCATGATCTGGAAGGATGTTTTATAAAAATCAAAAACTACCTTTTAAAAAATGAAAGAATAAGAAAACAAAATTCTTAAATCATAGGTCCTCTTTTTAAGATTCAAACTAATTAACAATAATTTTGTAACAATAATTTTGCTCATTTTTTTAACTGCCATGATTTCTTATAGAATTCAAATGCTTTGATTAGAAATAACAAGTACTGTTTTCATATTAGCTAATATATATTTTCCTCATTGTACTTCCCCTTACATTGACTGTTACATTTGTCTTTGAGGGTATTTTTAACTGACATGTAAAAACTGTACATACTCATGAAATATAGTGGTAGATTTTGACACATGTATATTATATGTAATGATCAAATCAGGGTAATTAGCATATCTATCTCCTCAAATATTTAACATTTCTTTGTGCTAGAAAAATATAAAAACATCAGTTCTAGCTGTTATGAAATATACAGTAAATTATTGTTACTCTGGTCACTACTGGGCTCGCTATATAGTTCTTGAATGTAATCCTCCTATTCAAGTGTATTTGCATACTCATTAGTTCAGCCCCTTTCTATCCTTCCTCCCCACTACCCTTCTCATCTCTTGATAACTCTACTTCTGTAAGACAGTGTTTTTAGCTTCCACATATGAGTGAGAACATGTGATTTCTGTCTTTCTGTACCTGGCTGATTTTAGTTAATAAAATGCCCTCCAGTTCCATCCATGTTGCCTTATATGACAGGATTTAATTCTTGTTTATGACTGAGCAATTTTCCATTGTGAGATAAAGCACATATTTTTTATCCATTCAACCATCAATAGACACTTGGATTATTCCATTTCTTGGCTATTGTAAGCAGTGCTGAAGTGAACAAGAAATTGTAGGTGTCTCTTCCACATACAGACTTCATGTCCTTTAATCGTGTACCCAGTAGTGGAATTGCTGGATCACACAGGGGCTGTTTTCAGAGACTTTTTTTTATTAATAGCTAGAATATTATCGTTTCTAAAAAACTCCTTAATGTATGTGATATGAATTTTTAAAATAATTACCAAAAGCCAAGGTAGCAGCTCAAGCACAGATGCAGAACAACAAAGACTCTTCCTCACCAAACCTGAGTCAGCATCCTGAGTCCTCTTGCACCAGTCTTAGCTCTGTTCAGTTTCAGCAAGAATTCAACTGGGTCTCTTTAGCAAAAGTCCCCCATCTTCAATATATGATCAAATTCTTCATGCCCCACCCTCAATATTTGCTCACCCTGGCCCTCCTCCAGCGAGATTTCTGCCCAATCAGTTTACCCAGAAGCCTCCTTCACTCCCAATGCTTCCTCTTAGAAATCTTTCTCTCCACTGACCCCTGCCCTCTTTGTCCTTGTTGAATTTGCAGTTAAGTTCCATCCCTCTCCCCTATTATAAAACCCCCATGGCAGTAGTCTTTCTTGAAGAAAGTCTTTCTCACCACCTTTAACAAGTGCCATGCATTAATTTTTTTTAACCTTTAACACCAGGACTTGTGGGTCATACTGAGGAGCTGGAAACTTGACGGTTGCAAGAAATGGAGACTTGTGTTGATTGGTGGAAACATGGGTCCACAGAGAGAACTATGATTGGTCCTGCTGGGGTGGTGCAGGGATTTCATTGGCTCTTAAACTATGCAGCTTCCACAATAAGCAGTCCTCGACCACTTGCTCTTGGTCCTGCTTACCTGACTCCTGGTGTCTGGCTCATGACGCTGTGTCCTTACTCCCCATCACAAAAGCCCCCAGGACCCACAAATGTGACAAGGACTCTTCAGAATTCATGTAGAAATGGTAGAGAATGATCAGAGAGAAAAGTCTTCATCCTTATTGCCAATCTGGAATAGTCATCACAACCAGAAAGATGGATGAATTTCAGTTAGATGCCATCCCTGTGGTGGGAGATGGCAAAGGGGAGTGAACACCATTGTTAGAGTAGACACTGATCACCACCACTGATACCAGCCAGAGCTAAAGTGAGGGCCAGAGGGGCACTTTGGCTCCACTGGCCTCTACTGCAACGTCAGCCACCTGTTGAGAAACAGACAAGAGAGAACCTTTCTCTGGCAATACTCTTGTGTTTATGTCCTTAAAACCTCTCTGCAATGGCTCTGCTTCCACTGTGTCCCCAATTCCTCCAAACTGCTAAATTTATGAATGGTTGTCCCCTGCTTTTTCCTTTTTCTAAATTCTGAATCTGGAAGCCTTTAAAAAAAATTGGTGGAGGGGTTGGGGATTTAGCTTAGTGGTAGAGTGCTTACCTCATACATGCAAGGCACTGAGTTTAATCCTCAGCACCACATAAAAATAATAAATAAAGATATTATAAAAAAATTGGTGGAGAAACATATATGGAATCTACATTTGAAACCAGCCTAACTCAACTTGAAGGAAAGTCACTGGAAGTACAGCCACTTTGGAAAGCCATTTGGCAGTTTTTCATCAAGTTAGACATATACTTAGCAGATAACCCAGCAATCCCATTCCCAGAAACTGACCCATGTATTAGTCTTCTATGACTGCTCTTACAGATGATCACAAATTTAGCAACGTAAACCACCAGAGTATATCATATTACAATTTGAAAATCGGAAGTTCATCACACTCAGCTCTCACTGGGTTACAATCACAGTGTCAAGGTTACATTCCTTTCTCTATTAACAGAGGAAAGCCTGCTCCCCTTGCCTTTTCTAGGTTCTAGAGAATGCCTGCACTCCTTGATTTCTGTATCTTCCAATCCAGCAATAGAGAGTCAAGTCCTTCTCAAGCTACCACCCCTCAAGTTCTTGACAATACCCAGGAAGGACCTGGGAAGGACCTGCTTTTAATAACTTATATGAATACATCAAAGGAGCCATGTAGAAAATCCCCAATACACTCCCTGTTTTCAGTCAGCTCATGAGCAACGTTAATTATCGACCTTAGCTCCCTTCTACCATACAATGTAACATATCCACAGTTTCCTAGATTAGGGAATGGGCATTATTGGGGAGGCAACATTATTCTTTTGCCACAACCTAAAGAAGTAAAAATATATGTCAACTCAAAGACTTGTATTCAAATATTCACAGCAGCAGAGCAGCTTCATTCAAAATAGTGAATTACTGGAAACTATCCAGATGTCCATCCATTAGTGAATGGGCAAAAAATTGTGGCATATCCATAAGGTGAATACTACTTAGCAATGAAAATGAACAAACTACTGATATGCAAATCCTGAATGACTCTCCAATAAACTGTGCTGAGTGAAAGAAACAGAACACAAAAGGCTATGAACTCTATGACTGATTCACATGGAAAATGCCAGGGAGTGCAAAAGCATGCTGACAGAAAGCAGATCATATGTGCCCAGAAGCAGAGACAAAAAGAACTTTATGGAATGATGGGCATGTTGTATATCATGATGTTGTAATGGTAGCATAATTACATATGTGCAACACCCACCAAATCACACCTTTAAAACTGGTGAATCTTTCTGCGAATAAAATCCTAAAAATAGATGAATGTATAAAATAAAATATATAAGTTAAATTATATCTATAAATAGAATGGGATGAAAAGTAATATTAAAAAAAACAATAAGAAGACAATCACAGACTTTCTTAAGAATGAAAAGAGTTATGAGACCTATGAAAAATTCTGCAATTCAAAAGATACATTCCAAAAAGGAGAGCCCCGGAAACTAATATTTTCTGGAATAAATTTTCTAAATGGACCAAAAAGAAATCAAAATAACATCTGATTTTTATTCTCACATAGACACACTGAACCTATGAAATCTAGAGGAAACCATCATAAAAAGGGAAGGATCTAAGCCAAAGAAGAACTAGACCAAGATGTTAAAATACAAAATCTTACAGACACCAAAATCCACCAAGAGGACAGTTTCCCCAGATGAGCTAATGTTGTTTACCATTTGTCTTTCTGGCAACCGACTCCCCTGGGTCACCCACATGATCCACAGAAGCTGTCCTCTACGGTCACCATTCTGCCCTCAGTACCTAGCACAAAACTTTGCTTTTGGCAGGAACTCTACAATATTGCTTAAATTAAGGATCATATTTTTTAAATTATTAAAAATAAAATTAATTATTCCACAACACAGAATAATACACAATGAAGAAAACATCGGCCCCTCCATATTAAGTCAGTATTACTTGTCAACAGTTAGAGAAAGAAAACAAAAATGAGCTCTTTAATGTTTTCCAGGCAACCTCTACGACCCTTTCAAACACATGTGACCCGCAACTTCTGCATGTGGACTTTGTGAAGTTGAGTAATTATAATCACAAGATTCCCTTTTCCTACCCACGCTGAGTGTTTGAGGTCTTCTCATCTGTCTGAGTGGGGTCACAGACCCCAACTCCCTTGCTGGCCATAAGGATCTTGGAGAAAGTCCTTCATTGTTCTCAGGTGTAAGAAAGCCTGAGCAGGAAGAGATTGAGTGCCTGGCACTGGGACACCAGGGCTCACTTCAATTCCCACACCGTCCTCTTATTTTCCAAAACAGTAGCTAGTAAGATGATGCCTCTAAAGCTGTTTCTTAAGGAAAATGCTTAGGATATGACATTAAATTTTTAAGAAGCACTACATTAAAAATACACAGAAAAATACTGAGAGAAAATTAATCACATAGTTAATCACTGTTATTTCTAAGTGGTGGAATTGGGCCAATTTAAACTTTTTATCTTTATACTTTTCTAGTGTTTATTGTTATTATTTGAGGAAAGAAAATGGCAACAAAATAATACAGGAGTTCTATTTGAGATGTGAATTACTAAAGAACACCAATTCTCTTTGTCTTTTTTAATATTGAGCACCAGCTATGAATAAACACTGCAGAGTCACACTCTGAGATGTGTGACCACAAATGCATACTTACACCTACAGTAATAGGTAGAATGTAGAAAGCACACAGATGGAAGCTCTGAAAGGGATAGGTATATGTGACTATATATCTCAATGCCTGGAGACATGCTGTCACCTCTATGGGCATGGGGTGCTTCTAACATAGGACTGGAAAGTCCATAGATGCCACTAAACTTCCTGAAATACTGGGGACAGTGGCCCACAGGGAATTCTACAGCCCAAATGCAAACAGTGTTAACTTTGAGAATTCTGAGTTAAACAATACAAAATACAACAGTAGTTATATAATGGAAAATTTCTTTCAAGAGAATTTTCCATTTGTTGTATATGTAATAACAGTGTCTTTGGTATGAGATCACTAGCAGGTAGTTGAGTAATATTGCCAAATGATTGCCATTGACCACATCCTAAAGGATTTGGAAGGACTCAAATTCCTACACTAACATCAGATCAAAATCAGATTGCTTAGCTTAATACCATCGATGTTGTCCAGCAATACAATAAGTGGATATGAAAACATGAATGGTTGAGAAAGAATATCCATCTTATTTTCTCAGATAGGATATTTATCCTACAATTACAGATTAGGAGGTAAAATAGTGGAGAAAGATCCCACTGTTGTCTAGAGACTTTTTCCAAATATTTATTGTTCCCCAGGAGTAAGCTTTTGTTTATAAGATAGCAAAGTTGTGCAGCATGCAGGTCTGTCATTAAACATTTGCCTGAAGATCTGAGTGTTAACATCAGTGACAGGGGTTCCTAAATATGTCACATTTCCTCTGACTGTCACGAAGAATTATAGCTTCTGTGACTCGCACTATAATAGCAGCTATTTGTGATATTTTAACCTAATGTACAGCCCCAGAGGAGAAACAACAGAAACAATAAAACATCTGCCAGGGACTCGCTTGAAGGAAGAGATTCTGCATGTTATGAGGATTCCAAATTAAAGAGCAAAACCTTGGTGTCAACTACTAAGGGACCTGCGTTCATTAACTTCCCTGTAATTTATGTCACGGTTATCTCCATGTCTCAAAAGGGGAAATTCTAATCCACCTATGTTGGCTTTATTTGGCAACGTCATAGGCAAAGTCAGACAATGTAAAGAAGCCTGATTTTTTTTTCTCTACCTTTATGAACTGGGACAGAGGAGGGAACAAATTAAAATTAAATACAAAGGATTCCTTTTAATAAGAGTCTTACTCTTCTATGTAGATTCTTGCCATGGCTTTGGTTTTCGTTTTGTGGCAAGAAGGGAGAGTGGCAGGGGAATTGGCTGTTTTCTTTCTTAATGAGAAACCCCATGTCAAAACGATCGTCAGAATTTCTCCTTTCTTCCCCTCCAGCCTATCAGAGTCGAATGTTCACAACAGGCTCAGGAGCAACCAGCACCAGCTTTGTAAAGACCGAGTCTACTAAACAAAATAAACCGTGTCATTTCATGCTAATTCAAAGACTCATTCCAACTGCTGTGTGACGGAGGAAGCCAAGAACTGAACTGTAACCCAAACACAAACACATCGCATTGCCAGGGAATGGCTAACGCGGCCTCCATTACACAGAGCTTTCAAAATGCTTTAAGCATTGACGAATACATCATTTTGGAAAGAGTTCAAACATATGCAGCATTAAGCCTACAAATATATCTTTCCTACCAAAATAACCCCACTTGCTTTGAATGTGAATAGGAAAATAGAGCATTTGAGTTGAGGCATGTAACTGGGGCGACGCGGTAATTCCCTCACTCATAGCACTGTGCATTGTTACTATAACCTCAATGAAACATCTCCCTCTTCATTTTTCTTCTTTCAGAAAAGAGCCCAACCACTCTAGATTCTTACCCTTCAAAAATGGGAGACACACTGGAAACCTCTGTAGGGCGCTTGCATAAGCTTCAGTGATAGACACAAGCATGTGCAGCTTACAAACTCGTTTTTGGAGAGAAAAGGGGATGCCCTCCCATAGAAAGAAGCATGTAAGAAGGGACAATCTCTCTGGGCCCAAAGGATTACTCTTTGTGCCCAGAAAGACATGGCAAAATCTAGAGGCTGTGGAACATTGTAAATTAGTACCTGATACCATTTGCAAAAATAAAGTTGCCCCAAGAATTGGACATAGGAGTCTTGGCATAACAAGAAACATTCCTTCATGGAGGCCCCACGCACATGTCAGTACCACATTTGAAATATCCACTTTGCAACCATTTCAAACTGAGCTGAACTTCAGACCTATTTTAGTCTAGACTTGGACAAGTGGAGCTGCTTTCAAACCTCAGGTGGACTCAAAAAGGCCTTCTTCCCAAAGGGCTCTAAGTTGGGAAAAGGTCAGTGGGAAGACCACCACCAGGGCCCTTGAAACTGAGGAAGCTAAGCTGTTCAGGGCTACCAAGCACTGAGATGGCGGGTGTTCCAACTTGTGTCTGTCCAGGTATTTGCCTGTTCTTCTCACCTCTGAGTGCAGTCATTTGTCCTTTGCTCTCTGAAGGCCAGACTAGAGTTGCACACTGGCTCCCCGTGATGTCCCGACAGTGTGAGGCGCAGAGTGAACTGATAGGTGGGAGGAGGTGCCAGGGGGTCCTGTTCCCACCACATCACTGGGGCAATTGTGGACTCCAGCAGCAGTGTGTGGCCACAGCCCTGGTATCTTGGGGCACCCTCAGGCCAGGCTCAGCAGCGGCCAGGTGGTGCATCAGAAATCTGAACCCCAACTGGATTAGGCTCACATTCCAAGTTCCAAGTTTTAGGTGATTCTACATCTTTTTAGTTTTCCTTAGTTCCCAGAGTGGTAGCTATTTCCTGTTATTATCTATGGTGTTCTGGTTGTTGTTGTTGTTGTTGTTATTATTATTATTATTATTATTATTATTATTATTATTATTTGTTATTGTTGTTGTTATTTGGGGGCTGAGGATTAAACTCAGGGGCACTCAACCACTCAGCCACATCCCCAGCCCTTTTTATTTTTTGAGACAGGTCTCTAAGTTACTTAGGTCTTTGCCAAATTTTTGCTGGTTGCCTTTGAACTCCCAATCTTCCTGCCTCAGCCTCCAGAGCTGCTGGGATTATAGACATGTGCCACCATGCCTGGCCTTTGCTTTTGCTCACTTAACCCACTAATGCCTGTGTAATGAATTCTTTATATTAAATCCCAACTGCAATTCCTTGTACCACGGGAGATACTCTCCATTTTCCCGGCTGGATGCTAACCTATGCAGTAAAACTTGATGGAAGCAGAGTTTTGGAGGAGGAGAGGAGACAAAGAAATTCTGGATTTATAGGAAGGCCTAAATTGCCCACTTTTGGAAGGATCAGTTATTAGAGAGGATCTAGTCATGAAGTGTCCAATGGGGTAGCCTTTAATATATGCCCAGTGTGATGGAGGGACTGAATGTAATTTTTTTTCTTTTACTATTCAGTTATTGAAAAATTGTGTGGTGTATTTGAAACAACTTAAGTAACTAAGTCTACTTATTTTTAGCTGGTTTTGTTTTGTTTTGTTTTGTTTTTTTATTTATTGATTCATTGAACACAAATGGAGTATAGCTATTGTTTCAATGGTGGTACACAAAGTAGAGTCACACCATCTATGCGTTCATACATGTACACAGGGCAATGGTATCTGTCACACATTCTGTTATTATTTT